>OU892279.1:12279414-13479414 GCA_917834065.1 Ceutorhynchus assimilis
GAGCTGTGTGCAAAGTTTTATCAACGCACACAATTTTTTACTATTTTTTTGCGATTTTTTTAACATATGGGGGTGGTTTTTTTGAAGTTTTTTCCTACCCTGACGGGTCGTAAGGGGTTGTCCTTCGTTTTTGTAGGTTCATTGGCACCTCAATGAGCTGTGTGCAAAGTTTTATCAACGCACACAATTTTTTTACTATTTTTTTGCGATTTTTTTAACATATGGGGGTGGTTTTTTGAAGTTTTTTCCTACCCTGACGGGTCCGTAAGGGGTTGTCCTTCGTTTTGTAGGTTCATTGGCACCTCAATGAGCTGTGTGCAAAGTTTTATCAACGCACACGATTTTTTACTATTTTTTTGCGATTTTTTTTAACATATGGGGATGGTTTTTTCCTACCCTGACGGGGTCGTAATGGGTTGTCCTTCGTTTTGTAGGTTCATTGGCACCTCAATGAGCTGTGTGCAAAGTTTTATCAACGCACACAATTTTTTACTATTTTTTTGCGATTTTTTTTAACATATGGGGGTGGTTTTTTTGAAGTTTTTTTCCTACCCTGACGGGTCGTAAGGGGGTTGTCCTTCGTTTTGTAGGTTCATTGGCACCTCAGTGAGCTGTGTGCAAAGTTTTATCAACGCACACAATTTTTTACTATTTTTTTGCGATTTTTTTAACATATGGGGGTGGTTTTTTGAAGTTTTTTCCTACCCTGACGGGTCGTAAGGGGTTGTCCTTCGTTTTGTAGGTTCATTGGCACCTGAATGAGCTGTGTGCAAAGTTTTATCAACGCACACAATTTTTTACTATTATTTGCGATTTTTTTAACATATGGGGGTGGTTTTTTCCTACCCTGACGGGTCGTAAGGGGTTGTCCTTCGTTTTGTAGGTTCATTAACACCTCAGTGAGCTGTGTGCAAAGTTTCATCAACACACACAATTTTTTACTATTTTTTTGCGCTTTTTTTATCATATGGGGGTTGTTTTTTGAAGTTTTTTCCTACCCTGACGGGTCTTAAGGGGTTGTCCTTCGTTTTGTAGGTTCATTAACACCTCAATGAGCTGTGTGCAAAGTTTTATCAACGCACAGAATTTTTTACTATTTTTCCGCGATTTTTTCAACATATGGGGGGTGGTTTTTTTTTAACCCTGACAGATCGTGAAGGCTCGAAGGTTTAGATTGAAGATTAAGCACCATTTATCGCCCTAATAAGCTGTGTTAAAGGATTCATAAGTTAATCATATTTTACGTTATTAAATTTTTGAATGTATTTTTTTGTGTCCTAACAGCCTCCTCACATCATGTTGGTTTGAGGAAACTACCATATACATGAATGAAACTATCTTCAATATGAATAAAAAAAGGCTGCTGAAAATGGCTGCTAACTTCACATTTTTGGCTGCTGAAAATGGCTGCTAACTTCACAATTTTGGCTGCTGGAAAACGGCTGCTAACTTCACACCGGTCGGAATAGACAGCACCAAACTTTCAGTCAAGAGTTTTTTAACATTAGATGAAAGTGTGTTTTTGAATTCATAGATAAGTTTTAATTTGTAATATGATCTTTGGCATATATTACTAACATGTGAGTTAAATGAAAGTTTTCTGTCCATATATAGCCCGAGGTTCTTCACTTCATCGGCCCATTCAATTGCAACACCGTTAAGGGTAATATGGTGAGAAGATAAATCAATATCGGTCCGCGAAAACAGTATAGCTTGTGTTTTGTTGGGATTTATAAGAAGAGAATTATCAGAAGTCCATTCTGATATATTTTGTAGATCTACATTGATCATTTCAATAGTGTCAGAAAGATCAGCCGGGGATGTTGGAAGATAAATTTGAAGGTCATCTGCATACATGTGATATTTACAGTGAGATATTCGCTCTACAAGATCTGATGCGAAGATTGTGAAGAGAAGTGGACCGAGAATAGATCCCTGTGGTACTCCCCTCGTCACAACTCTCCAATCAGACAGAATCACTCCTTCAACCCCAGCCAGTCTAACTGCCTGCTGTCTCTCACAAAGGTAACTTCTGAGCCAGTCCTGTTCGTGGAAAGGTACTTTTCTTCCAGTTCTTCAGGAATACCCAGTTTGAAGGCTGCACTATTGGGATTTTCAAATCTTGAGGGTAGCTTATGACACTGGTAAATATGAGTAAACTTAGGGTCGAGTACAGCCAGAATATCATCTGGTTTTGTTTCAATATCTAGATTGGAGAGATAAACCCAACTAAGTTTTACCATTCTTTCACCTATGTTTTTATTCGCCACTTTTAGACTAGGACGTTCAGGCCCAGAACAAATTCTACCACTAGCTCCAGACGCAGAGTTTGATCCACTTGAAGCTTTTAGTTCTAGTGTAGGCTGCATCTTACTATTCAAAGCCTTATTTTCCTCAGTACTATTGTTTTTCAAAACTAGTACATCTTTTTTAGGTTGTGCTTTATTTTGTGCTTGAAAGTGATCTGATGTGGTTAAAAAGCTTACAAGATCCTTATTTGCACTCTTAATGGCACTCACAACAGACTCCAGTTTGTTTGTTAGTTGTTCCGATTGTTCATGCAAGTATTGCTTAATGACATCAGTAGTTTCATTTTTTCCATTAGTCGCAGTATCCCTGTAACAGGTATCATGAACATTTACTTCAGCAATCTTTTTCCCAAGTTGGGCCACTTGTTCTATTTCATCCGTTTGCCCCCCTGTGTCAATTCTAGATTCCAATGTTGCAACTTTACCATTAAGCGTATTTACCTCTGTTTTAAGATTGTTTACCAATTTCATAAGCTTTGGCACATTTTTGAGGTCTTGCAGACATTCAGGGCACATATGAACCAATGTTCGAGTTTGACTTGGTATCACTCTCACTTCTTGGGCCTGTGTTTTATTACAGTTTTGACATATTACCCTGCTACATACATCGCAAGGATAGCCAAAAATATTTGAATTTGTCTTATCTTCCTTAAAAACACAATCCAAATTGCATTTATAACATATTTCTACTGACGTTTCATAATACGCCTAAAATCTGTTTTATAATGAACTTCATTATGATACAGATTTTCATTATGATACAGATTTTTCAGCCAATGGAATCGAGTATTTTGAGCATTGAACAATGTTTATATAAAAATAACAGACTTGCTTTGGAATTTTGGATTGTCTCTATTAGTATTTACCAAAAGAAACAACAAAAAATTAATAAATCGGGTGCGGAATTTATGCCCAAATGACGTCTAGATCTTAATTTTTGAAATTGTCAAGTTGTCAATAATTGTCACCAGTTGAGAAGTTCACTATTCTTATAAACTAAATATGTTTTTTGTTTATTAATGCAAGTAGAAAAAATAGTGTATGCATCTCTCATGTAATGGCCATTAATACACTCGCATGATATACGAAACTCGCCTGCGGCTCGTTTCGTATCCTACAACATGCTCGTGTATTAATGGCTATCATTACATGATCATTGCATAATATACTATTATAGTCTTTAAATATATTATGATCTAGGCTCGTAACTTCGCTTTGTGGTCTGCTATTGTCAGGTCAGGGCAGTAAACTTCTTAAAGGACCCCACTTCTTATGGGATTTCTGACCAAATTTAACCAAATTTTATTATGTTATAGATCTGACTTTTCTGATCAATAACTACCATGGACACGGCACAACTTATGGCTATTTGCACCGCTATAACTTAAGGGATATTTAATTCAGGAGAAGCTTTGAATGTGACTTTTGTTTGAAACAAAAGTCACATTCAAAGCTCCATTTAGATTAAATATTCCTTGAGTGATAGCCGTGCAAATAGCCATTAATCCTATGACTAGTTTTTAAGATACAGGGTGTTCAATGTGTGAATGTCCAATATGCATTATGACATTTTATCCCTACTCAATATCATACATGAAAGGAATGTACTCATAATGGGTGACTTTAATATACCAGCGTATGTCAGTAATGACCAAAGAGACTCCAAGAATTTTCTAACTTTATCTAACCTCAAGCAGTACAATAGTATATTAACCCTTTCGGTCACCTTGTATTCAATTGAATACACAGAATTCAATTTTTTTTTATCGCCATCTATGTAGTAGTTTAATGATGTAGTAACTTTATAATCAATATTTAACCCTTTTGTAATTCAAATATGACTTGTGGCTGCATCTAGATATTATTTCCTAATTTTGACGATTTTTTATAAATTACAGTTCGCTACTCTTGCCTAAAAGTCAAAACATCTGTTGTGTAATTTTATTTTTCTTGGAAATAATTTACATATTTTTGCCCGATATATACTGATTTAGTGACACAAAACATACCTCATTTGAGTTATATTATCAGTGGGTTTCCAAAAAAGTTTCTGTTTTTTGTAATAAGCTCAAAAAAGGATTGTATTCAATTGAATACATCGTGACTCAAATTTTCCAGATTTTGATAAAAAGTCATTTGCCTCAAGATGCAAAAATGCTGAATGTAAAGGTCATTCTCGTGTTTTGTGTGTCATTTATGTTTAAAAAGAGGAAATAGCTATTTACCTAACAAGTGCGGAAAAATTCAAAAGAATTTTTCCGCACGCGTAGCGGAGTTCGGTGAAGCAGCCGAGAGCGGAAATTTTTTTTTCTGTCTGTGTTAGGTACAATATTTTTCCTACAGGCATAAAAATGTAGAATTTTTAATTTTTTTTTGACAGCCGTGCGGTAAAATTTTTTCCGCACTGACAGCTGTGCGGAAAAACTTTTTACCTACGGGCGTGCGGTAAAGTGCACTTTACCGCACGTTTTTGAAAATGGAAAGTATCACTTTACCGCACACTATGCGGTAAAGCTAACTTTACAGCATAGTGTGCGGTAAAGTTAACTTTACAGCATAGTATGCGGTAAAGTGCACTTTACCGAACACTTTGTAGTCAACTTTACCGCATAGTGTGCGGTAAAGTAGAATTTGATATTTATAATCAAAATTCCTTTCTTTTTCAGAAAATGCATTTTTGATCCTTTCTAAATTTGATTCTATACCATTAATTAATCTGATTCATTAATTAATTTTATAAATGCTTTTTTTGGAGATGTAGATGCTCATAGGTAAAATTTTGTACCTAACACATGCGGAAAGTGCCTTTACCGCCCTTAACGGCTTGACCGAACGACGCGAAGCCGTTGCGTGCGGTAAAGTATCACTTTCCGCATTTGTTAGGTAAATAACTATTTCGCACTGATATGCGTGCGGTAAAAGTCATCACCGTGCGGGAAAACTCATTTTTCGCACGGATATCAGTGCGGAAAATTGATTTTTCCGCACGGCTGTAGGAAAAAACTGTTTTGCAAGCTACCACAATAAATAAAAAATAGAAACCTTTCTTTTATTACATATACTACCAGTTCTAAAATAGTTTCGATATGAGCCGTAAAGTCATAATGTATTCATTTGAATACATCATCAAACTCAAAAACCAGCCAACCAAAAAATTTCGCCGTAGGTTTAAAAATCATAAAAAAAATAACTTAGTTACTGTACCAAATATCGGAATTTTCCCATGCACACAAAAAAGTCGTGACTGAAAGGGTTAAACGTAAATAATCGTTTATTAGACCTCGTTATATCAAAGTTTAAGTGCACTATTGAGAAAAATGACGTACCTCTTGTTACTGAAGACCCAAATCACCCCTGTATTCTTACTAAATTCAGCACAACAGTCGATCAGGTTCATAACTTTCAATTAAACCCCAATCCTCCCAAGGAATTTAATTTCAGAAAAGCTAATTTTCAAATCATGTATGAGCTAATCCTCCATGCAGACTGGTCAGAAGTATATACTTCCGCAACTGTCGACAAAGCTTGTTCTACCCTTTATAAAATATTGGAAAATATTTTTGAAAGCTGTGTTCCTCTCAAAATCAAGCGTACTGGTAGGTTTTCATCATTTTACCCAAAAAACCTTATAGATAATATCCATAAAAAGGAAAAGGCTCGCAAAAACTATTCAAAATTTGGAAATAACATTTACAAAGAGCAATTAACTCCTTGAGAAGGCTAGTAAAGACACAAATAGATCAAGCTTTTAAAGACCACATAAAAACTACTGAAGAAGCTATAAAAACCGATCCCACGAACTTCTGGTCATTTGTTCAAAGTAAAAAAGGACAGTCTAGAATACCGGGTCTAATGAAGTCTAACGGTCAGGAGTTTCCTAATGGTCAGGACATAGTAAATGGTTTTGCTAATTTTTTTCAATGCGTATATGTTGCCTCTACTCCTGACTTAAATTACACTGTTTATGAGAATAATGACTCCATTATCAACTTTCCAGAAATTGATACGTCAGATATCATTGATGCAAGTAAGAAGTTGAAAAATAAGCGTACCTCTGGCCCAGATCAAATTCCTAGCTTCCTTGTAAAAGACTGCATCGGTATACTAGCGGACCCTCTACTCTATTTGTTTAATTTAGTTATAAAAACTAGTACCTTCCCTGCTGTCTGGAAAACAGCGAAAATCACCCCGATGTTTAAATCTGGTGACTCATCTTGCATAAACAATTATTGCCCAATCTCAATTTTATGCAATTTTTCTAAAATTTTTGAAATAATAATGTACAACAAAATATTTCCGCCTATAAGGAACAAACTTTCAGTCCATCAGCATGGATTCATAGACGGTAGATCGTGTATCTCTAATCTGGCATTATTGTCTCAAAAAATAAGCACGTCTTTGGATAGTCGTGGGCAGGTAGACATTGTCTACACGGACTTCCAAAAAGCATTTGATTGTATTGACCACTACTTTTTGTTATCTAAGCTTAAATCTATTGGAATGTCTGATCGTCTTGTTAGCCTGTTGAGATCATACCTGTTGGATAGGACTCAATTTATAGATCATGAGGGATTTAGATCACCAGCGTTTAGCTCAAGTTCAGGTGTGCCACAAGGTTCGAACCTAGCACCACTGCTGTTTAATATATTTATCAATGACCTTCTTGATTCACTCTCTTGTTTTAAGCTGGCTTATGCTGATGATCTGAAGATCGGCGTGTCTGTGGTCTCAATGAATGATTGTCACATTTTACAACATAATTTAAATACTTTGAATGCTTGGTGTGATAGAAACAAATTGTACCTTAACGTTTCTAAATGTAATATAGTCAGTTTTCATCGGATGAAGGAGCCTGTAATGTTTGACTACACCATTGGGGACTCTGTGCTTAATAGGGTTGATGAGATTAAAGATCTTGGTATCATATTTGATTACCAGCTTACATTTAATTCACATATTCATAATGTCTCAACTAGTTCATCCAAGGTGCTTGGCTTTATCATTAGAAATAGTAAATATTTTACTAATCCAAGTACGCTTAGGCTTCTATCGAGGCTTCTATACTATACCTTTGTTCGGTCAAAACTTGATTACGGCTCCATACTATGGAACCCAATATATAATTTTTACGCCAATGCAGCCGAGTCTATTCAGAGGCGTTTTCTTAAGTACCTCCATTTCAAAAGACATGGTTTCTATCCCGATAGTGGTTTTGACCATACTGCGTTACTTTTGGAGTTTGATGAAGTGTCTTTGGCTCAGAGACGAAGGCTCCAAGCTGTCAAGTTTCTGTATAACCTCTTGCATGGTAAAATAGACTGTCCAAATCTTATTGAGAGCATTTATTACAGGGCCCCAGGCTGGTGGGTAGGTATAATGAGACATTTTATTTGCACACTGCCAGAACCAACATGTTATACAGAAGTCCTTTATATTTTATGTGCAGAGTTTTTAATGAGGTTTCTGGAGACTGTGACATGAATGTCGATTCTATACAATCAATAATTCAGGCTGTACTCAATGTTTAGATTTTTGCTTGACTTGCTTACCTTCTTTTTTTTTTTTGTTACAATTGTTACACTATACTTTGATTTTGTTTGTTATCCTGCCTTAATTATAGTTTACTCGCATCTACTTGAACATCATTTTTGTGTCTACCTGCTCTATTTTTTGTTTTGTTTTTTTACTTTATAGATTTGTTTGTTTGTTATTTTTAGGGTTTCCATACGTCCGGATTTACCCGGACATGTTTGGGTTTTTAGGGTGTCCGGGGAAGTCCGGCCGGAATTCGGACCAATGTCCGGAAAACTCGGAGATCGTGAAAATAACTTAACATTGTTAATAAATATTTTAATCCTTACGATACAAATCTCTACCAATAGGGCAAGTACATGATCTGACAGTTTTACACTATTGACAGTATCCTCGAGGTAAAACAAAGATATAATTTACAGTGTTTTTTAAATTTTTAGTTAGATTTTTTAAAATAAATACCTTTTGTGTGATCCGGAAGTTTCTTGGACATGCCTAAAGTTTATTTAGTTGTTAATTGTGGCAGTATAGTGCAAGGGATATAATATCCTTCCATAGGTTTCCATCAATTTTAAATAACACTGGGAGGTTTGATTTGTTAACTCAAAAAAGAAGAGAAAAATTGATCAATGTTCTTAAAAGAGAAGATCTGACAGAAAAATATTTATTTTTTTTAATTTATTTATTTATTCAATTCTTTACAAACACCATATAGAAAAACAGTAATTATATGCAAAGAATAGACACTAGGGTCTCAAAGAAAGAAAGAAATACTTAACAAACTAGAACTAGATTAAAAATTATTAAAAAACAAAAGGTAAAAAAGGACATGATGTACATAATAAAATATATCACACTAATTTATCACAAACAACATAATTGACCAGGTGTGTATAAAATCAATTCATAACTCATTTAACACTTATATAATTAACAAGTAAACAGTAACCTTATTTCTTTGGCATTAGTTTTAAATATATCAAGATCTTTAGACTCTGACAAAGCATTACAATTTGCCAGCATATTATTTAGTGGAGATATACTTCCCAGAGTTACAAAGAATGTTTTTTTATTAAGGATTCTTAGATTAGGTTTAGGAACATTGAATTTAATGAAATTAATAATCTTGCAATAATTATAGTTTAAGTCATTTACAATAAAAAACACAAACAAAACTGCATTTTAATTCCTTCTATCAAATAGAGTTGTATAACTAAAACCCTCGAGCATACTCCTATATGAAAGCATGTAAGGATAAGTACCATTTTCCCTGTAAAAGAGATACCTCAAAAATCGCTTTTGCACCCTTTCGATAAAATCAATATTAGAAGCTGCCGTTGGGCTCCAAATATTTGAGGCATACTCTATGTGAGGCCTAACCAGTGAGCGAGCCAGTGAGTTATAAAGCAACTTTATGGTTGAAGTGTTAAAATTTCCAGAGTTACGAGTAACAAATCCCATACAACAAAATAGATTGAATATAGTTACTATAGGCCTTTTCGGAAACACTGATCCGATTGACCCGATCACCAGCTGTTTGTATTTTATCTTCGTTTGATGAATACGATTGAAAAAAGACAAAGGATATCAGCTGGTGATCAGGTTAATCGGATCAGCGTTTCCGAAAAGGCCTTATACTTATATATTTGTTCTTGTGACACTTGGTTTTGATATTTATTGGAAAAAACCTGAATTTAATCCATTTTAGGAAAACCTAGCAAACTTTTAGATAAAAGACCACATAGACTGGAACAAAAACTCTAACTAATCTACACGAATGTAAATAAATGATTTGTTTTACCTCAGGGCGACTGTCAAACTCATTTGTGACGTCACATGGACATGCCCTATACCGACAGAAGTATTTTCGAACGTACCCTATTTCTATACTCGGGTGTCACTCCGACCTCAAATTTTCGTTAGAGTTCGAGGAATCGTCTTTCTTTGCTATAACTGATTATGACATAGAGTGAGATGGAAATATATTGACTCTTGGTTGATTTTAATCGGAAATTCGCGCGATAAGTACTATCGGTATCGGTGAATCCCAGGATTCCCAAGTCCGTTTAAACTATGATTAATGTGGGCCTTGCGCTGTTGCACGCAACGCAACGATATAGTATAAAAATATTAATGATAAAATTGAATATATTTTAATGATGCCAAAACGGAAGTGCGTAGTATCGGAAGAAAAGCGTTCCCTTCCATTAAAAAAGGAAATGCCAATTCCGATATCTTACGTATCGTATGCAAAACAAATTTGATTTGAGTGTTGCTCATAAAGGCAAAAAAGACATAATTTCATCCTTTATAAAAATTTCAAATAATTTTTCGGCGAAGTCCGGATTTCTTGACTCCTCTGTCCTGAATTCCGAAGAACCTTTATGGAAACCCTAGTTATTTTTATTTATTTAATTTTTTTTTGTACTTTTTCCTGTAATTGGGATTATTCCTGTTGGAAATAAAGACTTATTTATTTATTTATTTATTTATGACATCCTATTGAATCAGCCAAACCATATTCGAGTGAGAATTCGGTCAAAGTACAGAAAGCAAGTAAAATACCAATAGTTATTTGTGCTCGAACCGTAGGTTTATGTACAGGGTGTCCCATTTTGGTTGAACATAAGGAATAACTCTGTTGTTATTGGAGTTGCAAGGATGCGGTTTTCGCGAACTTTGGCTACTTTTTTGTCAAAGGAAAGATGGCACCAACAGAATTGTCATCGCTCTTTTGGTTTTTTCAGATATAAAGTTTTTTTGGAAAAGTTGCATTTTGGGACACCCCTTGTATCTTGGTTCTCTCATCATCATCATCATCAATCGACGCAAAATTCAAATAACGAGCACAACCTGAATCGCAAGCGTTCCATCGAGGTCTGCGGGTGACGTCATCACTATTAGCTGCTGTGGTAACGTCACTCTCAGACCTTGTCTACTGAAGAAAGTGAACGTACGCCTTATTAGGATGAGCAATCCTGTTCACGATTCTTGGGTTTTGATAATAATTGTATAAAAATGTCGAAAATTCCAACAAAATCCAAATTTTTCATTGCACTATAGCATCTGCAAAAAACTTTTTTTCTGACCATTGAAAAATAAACAACTTTAGTCAAAAATCATTTTCTGCAACTTGAAAACATTACGTACATATTTTAAAAACTGCTGTTTTCGTCACTCGTTAAACAATAAACATTGTCCGCACCTGTTAGGAAAATCTAACCAAAACAAAATAAAATACTTTGACGTCAATTTGGCAACGCAGCACTCCTTGCCTTAACCTTTTTGAATTGTTTTGGGGCTTCCACCAAGCTCTTGTGCTAGACTCCTACGAACCGGTAGAACAAGCAGGCTTTCGAAGGGGCTACAGACCATCTGCAAACAATTAAAGCATTCATCGAGAAAACAGCGGAATATACCATACCCGAGACCATACCCCTACATTTGACGTTTGTGGACTACCAGAATTCGAGATACTCTAGCCTTATCAAAAATATCTATGATAAGGCAACATTCCACGTAAAAATGCTGGAATGGGTAAACAAGGGCCTAAACATCGATGGAGTATACCTCAATCACCTCAGATTTGCAGATGATTATAGTCTTGATGAACACCAACATTCAAGAACTGAACAACATAGTAAATGAGCTAAATGAATAATCCGAGGAATAATCCAAGAAAATAAGTCTAAAAATGAACCTAAACAAGACCAAAATAATGAGCAAAAATGAATGTAACATTACCATAGACCAGTGGTTCTCAAACTTTTTTAACCTACCGCCCACTTTTAGAAAATGGGAATTATCCAGCGCCCCCCTTGGCAGGGATCCAAGATATTGAAGCGGCGCCTTTCTTTTTGAAAATTTTCACATTTTCACGGTCGTGCGTTTTTTTGGCAAGGGGCTGAGCGTCAAGTTACCTCAGTAGAATTTTGTCGGAAAATGACCGAAAATGGAAATTTTGAGAAAAACCTGATACAGCATACTTCAGCACACTTCAGATTGCATAAGAATCTATTTTTGTTTCATCTTATTTCCAAAATTTTGGGGGGCTGAGCGTCAAGTTAGCACCCCCAGAAGGATTTTGTCGGAATATGACCGAATATAAAAATTTTGAGAAAAACCTGATACAGCACAGTGCAGCGCACTTCCGATTGCATAAGAATTCATTTTTGTTTGATTGGATTTCCAAAATCTTGGGGGGGCTAAGCGTCAAGTTAGCCCCTCATCTTGTTTTTCCTATAACTTTGGTATCAGAACAGCAAAGTTCAAAGTGGTTGCAATTTTGTTACAAAAGTGGAATGGGGCGGCTTATTTGACGGAGCTTATTTTTGAAGTTATTTACAAGTAAAATACAATAACTTTAATACAGCTGCTGCTGATCAATGCGTGTATTAGCGGTATCGCATTTTAAGCAAGCCATAGCAGACTTAGTGAGGTTGCGTTCATAACTTGAAGCTTGCCAAAATTGATTCTGAAAGAGATAGACATAGACTGACTATGAGCCTTATCTTTATAGTATTGAAGAGTGTTTTCGTAAAAAACCATATTTACCTATTTAATTTTAATTTTGTTTTCTGATCTGTTCGTTTATTTTCCACCGCCTACTAATTTGTGCTTACCGCCCCCCAAAATCAGCTGAGCTCTTTACCGCCCCCCGAGAAAGTTGTAGCGCCCACTGGGGAGGCGTTATCGCCCACTTTGGGAACTACTGCCATAGACAATGTTTTTATAGAAAATGTAGAGCATTACATATACTTAGGACATAAAATTAAGCTGGGCAACGAAAACCAAACGGCGGAAATCAAACGCAGGATCCATTTGGCATGGGTGGCATTCGGAAACATGAACTTTATTTTCGAAGATAAAAAGGTACCCAAAAAACTAAAGAGGAAAGCCTACGACACCTGTATTCTGCCGGTTCTCACCTACAGCTTAGAAACTATGACAATAACCCGAAGCGCAGCTGAGCAACTGAGAGTCGCACAGAGAGCCATAATGATGCTGGGAATCACCTTAAGGGATGACATACGAAATGAACAGATACGTGCGGCGAGGCAGGACCCAGATAGATGGACCCAGAAAACATGGATGAGATTAGCTAGAGATCGTGGCACATGGAAAAACATGGAAAATCCCTATATCCGACAATGGATGGACACGGGCTGACGAAGAAGAAGAAGAAGAAGGTGTATCTCTATCGTGTGTGTTTTTGTCATAAGAAACAATGTGTCAGAAAAGAACTTTGCATCTGTAAGAAAAATGAAAAAGGTCTCATTCTAACACAATGTTTCTTGTGACAAAAACATTTTAAAATATTTTTTGCTGGAAAACTGTTAAAGATAGACCTGTTGAATTTTGTATCATTGAAATCAGCAAAAGCAGAGCTATCCAATGATTTTATAATCGGATGTCTCATTTGAAAACACTATCTTTGGTTCATAAATCAAAAACTTTCACTTCTAGAAAAAAACTGACTAACTGACTACGCCACTAGAGTCTTCATTAAAATATCTATAAGAATCCGTTTTCACCTTTTCGATCACTTATGACTTATGAGAGAACCGATATACAGGGTGTCCAAAATACCATGGGCCACCATGGGTATATCAGAAACGGTAAGAGATACGGGGGCAGTTAAATTAGGAAAAAGTTGCCATTTTCAAAGGGTATTTAAAATATATTTTCGTTGTTGCCAAATTTTTATTAGTTTCCGAGATACAGGTATTTCGGAGACTAATAGAAATTTGGCAACAACGAAAATATATTTTATTAAATACCCTTCGAAAATGGCAACTTTTTTCTAATTTAACTGCCCCCGTATCTCTTACCGTTTCTGATATACCAATGGTGGCCCATGGTATTTTGGACACCCTGTATAAGGGGTGTCCCAAAATGCAACTTTTTCAAAAACACCTTGTATCTGAAAAATCTAAAAGGATGGTGACAGTTCTGTTGGCGCCATCTTTCGTTTGACAAATAAGTAGCCAAAGTTCGCGAACAGCGCATCCTTCCAACTCTAATAAAGTCTGTTTTTTTTTTAAGGATAAAAGTCAAAATGACATTATGTTGGCAATACAATGTAAAATTGTCAATGCTGGTTCAAGCACAAATAACTATTGGTATTTTACTTGATTTCTGTGCCTTGACCGAATTCTCACACGAATATGGTTTGGCTAATTGAATAGGATGTCATACTGCATATCGAACATCCACACATTGAACACCCTGTATCTTAAAAACTTGTTATAGGATTAAGTTGTGCCTCTGGTAGTTATTGATCAGAAAGATCAGATCTATAACATACTCGAATTTGGTTAAATTTGACCGCGGTCAGAAATCCCATGAGAAGTGTGCGGGGTCCTTTCTAACAAAGATAAATAAATTACCATAGACAAAGGGCTGCTAAGATACCTAATATCTTTTTGTGAGAGGGTTGACCCAGGGGTTGACTTACCTCTTCTCAGTTTTTCCTTTAAGAGGACTCCGGAGCACGCCGCATCTACAAAACTCACTCCGCGACCGAAATACGGTAGGCCAACGTGAGGGATATCGTTAGTGAGCGCGGTTCCCTCATTCATTAGCGTAGCGTAGTTAACAATACCTAATGGCACGAATTATAAGAATTTCTTGTTAAAAATGATAAATATCAGGAATCTTCTTTTTTGTTGTAAAAATTTCGAAAAATGCTCAACTACTATCCTTTGACCATAAACATTTGTTTTCCAGTGTTCCACCCGATGAAGTAATCGAACTGATCAACATTCTCTAACATTACGCATTACATCTAAATTCTTCAGAAAATCATGACATGCTTAAGATTTTAAAATTTTGCACAAAAAAAAATAAATCCAAGAAATTAAATTATCTTGAGATCCATTGTTGTTATTGATTTTATATCTTTAAGTTCCTACTCAATTATGTTGTATGTTGTTACCTATGATACGTACCCTTACCTATTATATAATTTGTATACCTATATTCTATATCCTGTTCACAATCCGATGTCCACAGGTGCAGGTAACTTTATCACCTTTCCCTATCAAATAGCATTGAAAGGTGATAAATTGTACCTGTACCTGTGGACATCGGATTGTGAACGGATAATAGATTAGCTTAGCATATCAGTTTAGTTATTCCGTCTGAAGAAGGCACCATGTGCTGAAAAATGTTACGGTTTCATTTGAATAAAATTATGGAAATCTAGAAACATTAGTGTTTTCAATCACATCTATTTCGTACCGTACCTACAAAATCGAATATATTCGTAGCTACTCTAATTCTATGTGGGTAGACCTAATTTTCCGACGCGTCCCGTCAAATAAGCAGAAAATATTACATTGTCTTAGGGAATAGTATATTACAATCCGAGACGGAAAATACTTCATTGCTGGTCGAGAGGTTATTATAGTTTATCGAGACGCGAAGCGTCGAGATAAACTCAACCTCGAGACAGAAATGAAGTTTTCCGTCGAGGTTTGTATACTTTTTTATTTTCAACCCTTAATTTTCTGATGCAAAAACTAAAGATTCTGTTATACGAAATTTTCATATAGTGTAAAACTGGCCTTAGAAAAAAATATTTCACTTTTTTTGTCAATGTCATCAATTTTGACGATCTCAAAGGCCCTGTAAAGGCCAAAACAAAAGACGAAACCACAGGAAACCGCAAAATCAACAACCATAGATAAGATCAACAACGCCTTAACGACGGTAGTTTTCGCTCAGTATAATAGATTTTCACTAGATTTCTCCCCGTTCTCCCCAAAGAAATGATTTCGGAAAGTGAAGATGAAGCGATGGATTGTACCCCACCTGAATTAAAAGAAGCAGCAGACAGGATTGGAGAGAGTTTGCTTCCAGCAAAAAGCAAATTTCGGTACGAAAAGGCTTTTCAAATATTCGAAGCATGGTGTAGCCAGAAAGGAACGAGAAATACTGCCTCGGAGACCTGTTTTGTTGGCGTATTTTGGCGAATTATCTAAGGAAAAGAAGCCTTCGACTTTATGGTCGACTTACAGTATGTTGAAAACCATGATTAAATTGAAAGAGAAAGTTGATATCTCCAATTACGCAAAACTTATAGCTTTTTTGAAGCGGCAAAATCTGGGCTTTCAGCCGAAAAAGTCGAGCGTTTTTTCCAGAGAAAACATTAACGAGTTCCTCACGAAGGCAGCTGAAGAATTCATTAGCATCAAGGTAGGTTTTCAAAAAATATACAAAGAAGATAAAAATGCGAAAATCAAAATGATTTTCTGTATGCTATAGCTAGGTTACCCATTTTATTTTTATCTGGTTTCAGGTAGCGCTAATTGTTGGTGTGTCGGGTGCATGTAGGAGCGATGAACTAGTCAAGATGAAAATGGAGCACGTCAACGTTTTGGAAGGAAAGATCGCTATAGAAATTCCACACACAAAAACTTACACAAGTCGATCGTTTATCATAAGCGATCCAGATTGGGTTGCTATTTTCCACAAATACCTCACTTTGCGGAAAAAATTTGAAAAATGACAGGTTATTTGTTCAATGGCGAAATGGGAAATTACATAACCAAGCAATTGGCTATCATTCAATCTCAAAATTTCCACATAAAATAGCTGCTTTTTTGAAGCTTCCAAAAATTGAAACTTTTACAGGGCATGCTTTTCGTCGTACTTCCGCAACCTTATTGGTTGACAACGGGGCCGATCTATTGCAACTCAAAAGACTGGGAGGGTGGAAATCGAGCACGGTTGCTGAAGGCTACATAGAGGCATCTTTGGAGAACAAAAGTAAGACTGCTCTGATGCTATCCTCTACTTCCAAAGGTATTCAGTTGTCCAGTGCATCCACAAGTACATCACATGCGGAAACTCATCCGCAAGCGCAAGAGATAATAGTTCCAAACGAAACACAATTCCAACAGCTCTCACATATAATAATAAAACCACATGTATTACATGGAACTAATTAAATCTATTCACTTATTTACATTAATTGTTAAATTAGCATTGTTGTTTATAATGGAAATCTTGAGACCATCCTGTTGGAATTGTGTTTCGTTTGGAACTATTATCTCTTGCGCTTTGCGGATGAGTTTCCGCATGTGATGTACTTGTGGATGCACCTGGACAAACTGAATACCTTTGGAAGTAGAGGATAGCATCAGAGCAGTCTTACTTTTGTTCTCCAAAGATGCCTCTATGTAGCCTTCAGCAACCGTGCTCGATTTCCACCCTCCCCAGTCTTTTGAGTTGCAATAGATCGGCCCCGTTGTCAACCAATAAGGTTGCGGAAGTACGACGAAAAGCATGCCCTGTAAAAGTTTCAATTTTTGGAAGCTTCAAAAAAGCAGCTATTTTATGTGGAAATTTTGAGATTGAATGATAGCCAATTGCTTGGTTATGTAATTTCCCATTTTCGCCATTGAACAAATAACCTGTCATTTTTCAAATTTTTTCCGCAAAGTGAGGTATTTGTGGAAAATAGCAACCCAATAATGGATCGCTTATGATAAACGATCGACTTGTGTAAGTTTTTTGTGTGTGGAATTTCTATAGCGATCTTTCCTTCCAAAACGTTGACGTGCTCCATTTTCATCTTGACTAGTTCATCGCTCCTACATGCACCCGACACACCAACAATTAGCGCTACCTGAAACCAGATAAAAATAAAATGGGGTAACCTAGCTATAGCATACAGAAAAATCATTTTGATTTTCGCATTTTTATCTTCTTTGTATATTTTTTGAAAACCTACCTTGATGCTAATGAATTCTTCAGCTGCCTTCGTGAGGAACTCGTTAATGTTTTCTCTGGAAAAAACGCTCGACTTTTTTCGGCTGAAAGCCCAGATTTTGCCGCTTCAAAAAAGCTATAAGTTTTGCGTAATTGGAGATATCAACTTTCTCTTTCAATTTAATCATGGTTTTCAACATACTGTAAGTCGACCATAAAGTCGAAGGCTTCTTTTCCTTAGATAATTCGCCAAAATACGCCAACAAAACGGTCTCCGAGGCAGTATTTCTCGTTCCTTTCTGGCTACACCATGCTTCGAATATTTGAAAAGCCTTTTCGTACCGAAATTTGCTTTTTGCTGGAAGCAAACTCTCTCCAATCCTGTCTGCTGCTTCTTTTAATTCAGGTGGGGTACAATCCATCGCTTCATCTTCACTTTCCGAAATCATTTCTTTGGGGAGAACGGGGAGAAATCTAGTGAAAATCTATTATTTCCGCAAAAATACTGAGCGAAAACTACCGTCGTTAAGGCGTTGTTGATCTTATCTATGGTTGTTGATTTTGCGGTTTCCTGTGGTTTCGTCTTTTGTTTTGGCCTTTACAGGGCCTTTGAGATCGTCAAAATTGATGACATTGACAAAAAAAGTGAAATATTTTTTTCTAAGGCCAGTTTTACACTATATGAAAATTTCGTATAACAGAATCTTTAGTTTTTGCATCAGAAAATTAAGGGTTGAAAATAAAAAAGTATACAAACCTCGACGGAAAACTTAATTTCTGTCTCGAGGTTGAGTTTATCTCGACGCTTCGCGTCTCGATAAACTATAATAACCTCTCGACCAGCAATGAAGTATTTTCCGTCTCGGATTGTAATATACTATTTACAAGTCAGTAGAATTATTTATTTTTGAAAAATCGGTTTTATGACAAGAATAATTGCTTGTAGGTACCTTCTGGGAGACTTTTCTGGTGATAAACTGTTGGCTACGACTGAGGCTTCATTAATAATATCTTGTAATAAATTCATTTCTGGAAAAAAATTGCAAAATGGAAATCTGTCAAAAAACCTATTTATAACTAGAAACAACGTCTTAACAACGTATCATTCTCATAGTTATACCAACTACCAAAACTTCTGTGAGAAAAAATCAAGGAAAAACATATAAATTTCAAATTTTTGTTATGTATTGATTTTTTATTTGTCCCTATATCTTTTACAAATGAGTAACAAATAAATTATTGTACATTATACGCCAGGTAGCAGTTTTTACTGGCTCTTGAAGGTGACAAGCTCGCCTGGCGGCTCGCTAGTCATTTCCTTCAATCGCCAGTAAAAACTGTTTTACCTGGCTAATAATGTAAAATACTATGTTGCTAGTCCAATAATAAATGTTTTTGATACAATTTTTTTCATTTTTTAAAATTATTTAGACTTTCCATTATTCTTTGAACAATTTAAAGAAACTTTTGTATAAAACATTTTTTGTTTACTCCAATATTAAGGCCATCAAATGACACCGGGTTTCAGGGGTGTCCGGAGTCCTCTTAAATGTTGTTTGTTTGGTGAAGGTGAAACAATCTGGGAGACAAAAAGAAGATCAATTTTTCCCCCTTTCTATCAATTTTTTTTGTGTTTTGACTCCAAATGTTTCTGCAAGCCATGTATTGAGCAAGATGCTTTGTAATAATGGGATTTAATTCAAACAAATCATAATCTTTGACTTTGGATGTCAGAAAATAGGTGCTAACTTTGGACATTGCTTATGGGTTACTTTCTAGTTCTAGCAGCTTTATGGGTTGATTTAACCCTTCAATGTTTTTTTTTTAAATTACTAAACATGGGCAACATCATAAATTATAAATTCTTTTATATGTATTTACTTTTTTATCTCTCCCTATTAGACAGTGAATCCCTAACACTTTTAGAGCTTTTGGAATCCTCAGATCTTAACTTCGTGATACTGGACCAGGCCAAAGTTTTGGAAAGAGTGACTAGCGAGATTGTCAAGTTGAGCGAAGGTGAAGAGTTTGATGATAATGAAGAAGATATACCGTTGCCCAAATCGGCTGTAGAAGAACAGGAATTGACTCCAGAGGAGTTGGAAGCTAAGAAAATTTTTGATAGTGCAGCAGGTCTGTATTAGTACTTATAAAAACTGGTTGAAGATTTCCACTAGTGATCGATTAATAAGTTTTTCAGTTAACCTGGCATTCAAATAACCAGTTTCACTGAGCAAAAGCATGAATAATTCAACATTGTTTGATTGAAAAGCACCTAGTTTGCAAAACTACCCTTCTTTATATCTACATCCTTTACAGCCTTATTAAACAAAACTAGACCAGACAAACCGAAAGTCTACCAGTTGCTGATTGAAGCGTCCAACAAAGGCAGCCTAGAAGCAAAAGCCTTAGTAGCTTGGGCCAAATTATTTGGAAGCACTTTGAAGCAAGATATTTATGTGGCCAAAGAAATGTTCCAGGAGCTTGCAGACCATGGAAATCCTGACGGACATATGGGAATGGGTTTCCTTTACGCTTCAGGCCTGGCTGTTAATGTTAGCCAATCAAAAGCTTTGGTTCACTATATGTTCGGAGCATTAGGAGGAAATACTTGGGCCCAAATGGCCATGGGCTATAGGTATTTTGCTGGAGCAAGTGTGGGACCTAGCTGTGAAAAGTCTTTGGATTATTATAGACATGTGGCCGATAAAGGTTCTGTTATATTATAAAATTTAATTCTTATTATAATTCAGGTTTTATTTTAGTTAGTCAAGGTGTTTCATTTGGTGGTGGAGCAGCAATTCAAAGAATAAGGCTCTTGGACGAACTAGAAAATGGATACACCTCAGGAATTTTGGATAATGATTTGTTCGAGTACTATCAACTTCTGGCTGAAAAGGGGGACGTTCAGGCACAGGTTGGCTTGGGGCAGTTGCATTATCAGGGAGGCAGAGGCGTGGATTTGGACTATCAGAAAGCCATGCATTACTTTACGCAGGCTGCTTCTGCTGGCAATGCCATGGCAATGGCATATTTAGGAAAAGTAATAATAATTATTTTCAAAATGACAAATTCAGTCAATAAATAAATTCATGATATACTTATCTGTAAAAGAAATAACAATTTTTAAATTCAATATTCACAAATAAATATGGGGTGGAATCCACCGACCCAATCCAACAATTTTGGTTATGACCCCCATTGGTTAGTTAACTAGAAGTTTTTTTATTGTTTAAATTTAAGCATTACTTGTTTGTGTGTTTTGATGTTCAAATAACTAATTTTGCATCAACATTTTTTTATATATATAATTTTATAGATCTATCTTGATGGTAGTGATGAAGTTGAAGCCAACAATGACACAGCCTTCAAGTATTTCAAAAAAGCTTCAGACCTGAACAATCCTGTTGGTTTGAGTGGACTTGGATTGATGTATTTATACGGACGAGGAGTGGAAAAAGATTATAGCAAAGCGTTTCAGTACTTTTTAGCTGCGGCAGACCAAGGTTGGGTCGATGGACAGCTACAACTAGGAAACATGTATTTTAGTAAGTGAAGCTTCAATTTTCATAAACTAAAGTAAATTCAAACATATTCTAGATGGTTTAGGAGTGAAGAAAGACTACAAATTGGCTAATAAGTACTTCAATTTAGCATCGCAATCCGGCCATGTGTTGGCATACTATAATTTGGGGCAAATGCATGCTAAAGGTACTGGAATGCTGCGTTCTTGCACTACAGCAGTTGAACTATTCAAAAATGTTGCTGAAAGAGGACGCTGGGGAGAAATATTGATGCAAGTAAGTTTGGTTAACATTATACTTATTTTTCCAAATTTTTCATTTAAATATTTCTTTAGTTTAGGTTATGCATATTGCTTCAATGCCTTATTAGTACTTTAAAATTATGAATACTTCAACAGCTTGCTTGTATGGCTCACCAAAAATACATAGGAAAGAAAAACAGCCTCATAATGCACCTTCATTACCTTCATATTTTTTTTACAAACTTTGTGAAAAACTCTTCCCATTATGAATATACAAGAAGGCTTTTGATAAGATTTCTCCTCGGATTTCTCACAGTATACTGCTCGATAGAATGGCTGACTATAGCCTGTTAGAAAAATCAATCCAATTTTTAAAATCATATCTATCAGTATCAGATCGTTATCAAATGGTAAAAACATTTTCTGAGAAGTACCGGGCTACATCGGGGGTACCTCAGGGTAGTATTCTTGAGCCATTGCTTTTTACTTTTTTTAGTAATACCTTGCCCGATTCCTTGAAGCAGTCAGTGGGCCTACTATTTGCAGATGATTTTAAGTTATTCAGAATGGTCTCTGAAATTGAAGATTGTAATCGGTTACAGGGTGATATGGATTGTGTGAGTGAATGGTTCTAGAAGAACAAGATTTTGAGAAATTGAATAATAAAAAGTGTTCTGTAATGTCTATTGCCAGAAAATCCAACTATATTGAGTTTAATTATAGTATAAACGGTAGGGTTTTGGATCGAAGAAGTGAGGTGATTTGGGTGTCTTTTTTCAGTCTAATTTTAAATTTAACAATCATTCATTATATACAAGGTGAGTTACTAAGCGCGCGGTGGTCCATATCTCCTATACTAACGCAGATCGAAAAAAAAAAACTTAATGCGAAACTTGTAGATAAACATGAGTACTACATTCCTAAATTATTTTCCAGTATACAGGGTGGCCCAAGAGGCAATAAGTAGTGGTGACTCAAAATTAAGTTTTTTTTCAAATGACTCCCCCTGTATATTATGACATTTCTGGATTCTGCGGAAAATTTTGGATATATTTCATGTGTATAGGCGGTTCTAGCCCATCTGTGCTGGGGGGGCTGGGGCCCCTGCTCCGAGGTCGCTCGCCGCAGGCCGCAGGTGGTGGAGGTGCCGTGTTCTTTCCCTTTCGCCAAATCTTCCTATTTGGTGTAATTATTTTGTACAGTTTTTCTTTTTGGGTGTTACGTGAATCAAAAAGTACCAGTATTTTTTTGTTTTTTTTTGTTTTGGTCAATCTAAATATTTTTGAGCTGCATTCCTATATAATTCCCCCAATTGATAAAAATTTTTGCGGTTGCATTTTTTTCTTTTGGACCTCATATCGTCTTTAAAGGTCTTACCATACATGACTGAGGAGAATAAGTCTGGATAGAAGAGACCTTTTTATTAATTGCTAATGAGTAGTGGAAGTGATGCAGACAGAGTGACACATAGTAAAGCAAGATCGCATTCGGAAAAACAGGAGAAAAGCGATAGCATCGAGAAAATTAATTTCAACCCTACACACCGAACCACGGTAGTTGGCACTCTCACCCCATCATTTATATTAGTCAGAAGCCCACCGAGTAAAAGTTCCGAGCATAAAATATTCGTAGAAGTTTAATCCAGTAATAAGCAAGAGAAAGTAAAGACCTTTTTCCCAGCGAGACTGAACAGTGATAGTCTCAAACGTATCGGTCGAAAAAATCGATGCAACTCCAGACCAGGAGTTAAAGAGCAAATCACAGAAGTCCGATATATTAATAAATCCGGAGTCAGGAAGAAACCGGAAAATGGCAAACACAACAATCCAGGATGCTTCGTTAGAAGCCAAAAGTCCCGCAACCCCTAAATTCATGGAACCACCGACTTTCAACCCAAGTTTAGATTCCCCAATTAATTTTCTGAGCAAATATGACAGGAAAACGAAGATATCAAGCACTTCAGCACTTCTACTTCGAATTATACGCCCTAGCTTATGAGATAGACCCTAAAATGCCCTTCGAGACTTTTAGGGACCATTTCGAGAATGGTCTCCACTCATCGTTCTACGAAACTTACTACCTCATGAGTTCAGGAACGATGGACCACGCCAAGTTGAGAACGTTGGTCCTGAAATTGAGCGAGGCAAAGGAACGCACCTTGATACAACAAATGACTGATGAAACCAGCCTACTAAAATATGTTTTTTTTTTAAGATAATTCCCCAAGTCAAAAATTTAGTAACTATGTTGGCAACACAAGTCTTTTCTACATAAGAAATTTGAAAGCATTGACAATTTTACATTGTTTTGCCAACATAATGTCAATTTGACTTTTATCTTTAAAAAAAAAACAGGCTTTAACATTAAACGAGCGAAAGGGCGGTAATTCAAGCGATTTTAAAGGCACGGCTGGGCACTCAAAAAACTCCGGAAGAAATTATGAACATAACGATAGAAATTCTAAAAGTTTTGAGGAAAGTTATGGGTACAAAAGAGAGTACGAACCATAGAGAAACAGACCAAAAAGAGAGTAGCGAATTAAACGAGAGAGATCGGCACCGCTGTATGCCTGGTAACGCCTCCGTGAGCTACAGGATGAACTAAACTTGTGGGACGCATGGCGGGAAATTTAAATTGGTACTGAAGATTATTCGGTTTTAATGGAAATTTTTAGGGAAAAAAAAACAATACCTAATTCTTTATCAAGCTAGTTTTATTGAGAAAATTATTAGCGGCATTTTTCAAGCAATAATGAAATAAATAATAACTCTTGAAATATAAATAATATAAACAAAATCTGAATTCTTCAAGTAGTAATGAAATAAAACAATAACTCTTATAATACGAATAATGTCAACAATAGTAATGAAATTAATAATAAATAACTCTCCAAATACAAAAAATGTGTGATAGAAAACGAAAACATTGAACTATCCTCAGTCTAACAATAATAAAAATAAAACAATAAGTATAATGTAATTATTTATGCAATATAAAAAAATACAACACTGACCTGACACATAATGAGAGCTCTCGGAAGCCCTTTGTTTACATTTCTTATATTACAATTGTTGAATAAATGGAAAAATAGAAAATTATTTTTTCTACAAACGTGTTAAAAATGCAATTTTTAACACCGCCCCGAAGCATTAAAAATGTTACTTTATCGCACTAGTGCCATAAAGTCTTTATAGCACTAGTGTTAAAAGTGAAACATCAAATTTTGAGAGCGGACGTCAAAAAAAGTTTGTATTTTCAGTTATTTACATTGATAATAATGGTGAAATTTGAACAACTGAGGTAGCCCGATTGGCCGCCTCATCTATATTTTTCGAAGGATCGATGCAACTCTCTTTTTCTTCTGTATTTTGTTGCATTTTTAGCAAAAAGCATTCCTGACCACGATATACTTTCAAGAAACTGACAAGACATTTCGTTACAAGGTGCTGGTTGTATGGATTTTTTGACAAATGTCAAATTCAAGAATTTTATGTAGGAAAGATGCTTCCAATTTATTATTCATTTAAAAATCCAATTTGTTAGTGGTTATTGCTTTTTATTGCCGTTTGTAGAAAAAATATTGTATGATATTTGTGTTAAAAGTATTTTTAAGGCACTTATGTCACATGCGTGCCTTAAAAATGTACTTTTAACACTTATATCATAAATAACTATTTTTCAATATTTTTCCTAGAAGTGAACTGAGGTTATGTTTATCTACGTAAACAACAGCAGGTGTCAGTTAATATGGAAATATCTACTGTTCTGTCTCCTTCTTCTTCTTCTGTAGTGCTTCAATGTTGCTAGAATGAGACGGAAACGAGCACGTAGGTCGAATCCCGACGCGATAAATAAATGGACAACTTTGCGACGTCTGCGTTGTGCTACAGGCATAAAGGAATGCGGTGCCGATCTCTCTCGTTTAATTAGCTACTCTCTTTTTGGTCTGTTTCTCTATGGTACGAACCAAGAAGACCCTACAATGGGAATAGGGGTAGGGGATACCATAGAGACGGATCAAACATTGTAAAATTAAATAAAAGCAGCTATAGGGCAAGTACACGATCTGACAGTTTGACACTATTGACAGTCGCCTTGAGGTAAAACAAAGATATAATTTACAGTGGTTTTTTAAGTTTTTAGTAAGATTTTTTTAAATAAATACCTTTTATTTTTAACCATATATGAATGTTGTCATTACTGACTTTTCAAAAATTTGAAAATGTCACATTTCTGTCTTTTCATTTTCCTACTCCATTACCTGTCCCAGGACGGGAAATTTTTTCCGTCCTCATTTCCCGTCCACGGACGGAAAATGGAGCAGGGAAATATTTCCCGTTCTCATTTTCCTCTTCCTTTGCCGACCTCATTTGGTTGCCCCGAATTTTTTTTTTTTTCAAGAAATTATGGTTAAAAATAAAATAGTATACAACCCTCGACGGGAAACTTCATTGCTGTCTCGAGGTTCAGTTTATCTCGACCAGTAATGAAGCATTTCCCGTCTCGGATTGTGATATACTATTGTGTGCTCCAGAAGTTTCTTGGACATGCCTAAAGTTTGTTTACTTGTTAATTGTGGCAGTATAGCGCAAGGGATACAATATCCTTCCATAGGTTTCCATCAATTTTAAATAACAATGGGAGGTTGGATTTGTTAGCTCAAGAGAGAAGAGAAAAATTGATTAATGTTCTTAAAAGAGAAGATCTGACAGAAAAATAGATTGAATATAGAGTAACTATACTTATATATTTGTTCTTGTGACACTTGGTTTTGATATTTGTTGGAAAAAACCTGAATTTAATCCATTATAGAAAAACCTAGCAAACTTTTAGATGAAAGACCACATAGACTGGAACACAAACACTCCGTTCTAACTTTTTTAAAGTAAAATAACAACAAAACTTGTGAAAAAGCTGTGAAAACCGCATAAAACATAACCGGCCTAATCTAAACGAATGTAAATAAATGATTTGTTTTACCTCAGGGCGACTGAGAACTCATTTGTGACGTCACATGGACATGCCCTATTGGAATATCAAATATTTCGAACATAATAAATGTAAAAAAGCACTTTTCCAAAAATCATACAAAAAACAAGGTGTTCCATGAAAAAAAATAGTTCATCCATGGCGTAACTCTTTAGTTTTCTATTCAAATGATTTTTTGTTACAATTTTTTAATTCTACAGAAAAAGTATGCCAATTGGTTATTTTGAATTTTTTCAGAAATAGAGGGAAGGTCAGAAATAAGCCACTGTTCAGTCCTTGTTGGATGACCCTGTACACAAGTACATAACCATAGGCGGTTCTAGGTGGGGGCTTGGGGGGCTTAGCCAAATAATTGAGCTCCCACAGGAGCTTCCACAGAGCAGCGCGTAAACTTTGACTGCTCCTACTTATTACACACACCTACACGCAACAGAGGCAACCCTGTCCCTAGCGGTGGGGGCTAGGATTGCCTCTGTTTCCAGACGTCCCGATTTCGGATATTTATGAAATAATTCAATAAAATTTTATGAAATAATTAGATAAAGGTATTAAATCAGTGATATTATAGTTATTAATGATACAAGTTCGATATGAACGCCATAATGAAACGCGTGTAACGTTAAACCACGAGGCGTCAGCCGAGTGGTTTAGTTACACAAGTTTCATTAATAAAGTTCATATCGAACGTGTATCATTCAAAATTTAATCTACAATGGTCCAAATAGATTTGATTTGCCTTGAAATAGCAAAAACTTTTCAAATTAAAATTTGAAATTTAGCAGGTGCCCGTACTAGTCGAGAACCTGCTTGTTGGTTTTTAGAATTTTGACTTTGGCAGCTTCAATATTGAAGTCCATTTTTGTGCCATAAATTCAATTTTATAGTGGAAAATAATATTATTATTGGTGAATCTGAGTTCGAAAGTGTCTCTTCGAATATAGAGACAGCATTATTGAAAAGGTTCTTCTGGCAACTAACTTTCTTTTTGTATATTTTTCATTTCAAAATTTGGGTGTTATTATGAATTCTTAAACGCACTAGTGCTATTATGAAGGACCTAATGACATTCAAATGACAATGCTAAATGTGTCATAATGACACCGACGTAGATTAACGAAATTATGTAGTTAATTAATCCTAACGCTTGAATATTTTTTATTCAGGGACTGCGAACTTTTGCCACTCATCTCTAATTTAAATTTGGGGGGGCTAATTCCAGATTTGGGGGGGCTAATTCCAAATATGGGGGGCCCCCAAGCCCCCACCTAGAGCCGCCTATGTTCATGTGCAATGTCATATACCTACCTAACTACAACTGTTTCGGAAATATTGACAGTTAAAAATTGACTTTTTTGCATCTTTGACAGACTGTAAAACCGGATCAGTTAATTTTACAGCAAAATTGATCATCCATTAGTTTTTCATAAACTATCATTTGACACCAACTTTGAATTTAATCCATGATTAAAAAATACGCTTAAATTATTAATCTCCGGTTAAATTCAAAGTTGGTGTCATGATAGCTTATGAAAATCTAGGATAAAAATGTAAAATCGATTTTGCTGTATAATCAACCGACTGTCAATATTTCTGTATATGCCTTTTAGATATTATTGGCGAAATGTCATCCTTGGAAATTTGGCAGGTTGACCCTCGTATAATAATGAGAGTATATGTCAAATTCCAGACAGCTTGAAGTGTGTTTTACATAATTTCGTAAGTGTCGCTGTATTAAAATTCTCTGGCTTATCTGGCCAATCAAATTTGACACATTTTTCAATGCATTTTTCAATGGTGCAATATATAAACGGAACCATAGGCGGTTCTAGCCCATCTGTGCTGGGGCGGCTGAAGCCCCTGCTCCGAGGTCGCTTGCCGCAGGTGGTGGAGGTGTCGTGTTCTTTCCCTTTCGCCAAATCATCCTATTTGGTGTAATTATTTTGTACAGTTTTTCTTTTTTTTTCTTTTTGGGTGTTACGTGAATCGAAAAGTGCCAGTACAATATTAGTATTTTTTTGTTTTTTTTTGTTTTGGTCAATTTAAATATTTTTGAACTGCATTTCTATGTAATTCCCCCGATTGATAAAGGTATTAAATCAGTGAAATTAATGAAATTATGTAGTTAATTAATCCTAACGCTTGAATATTTTTTATTCAGGGACTGCGAACTTCTGCCACTCATCACTAATTTAAATTTGGGGGGCTAATTCCAGATTTGGGGGGGCTTAGCCTAGAACCGCCTATGAACAGAACTCAAGTATTTTGCAGACCTGCAAAATCTATTGACAGCGAACGTTAAACAAACGATTCTTATTCAAAAATATACCATTTTAGGTGACCGGGCTATACTGCATATTTATTTAGGAGATAAAGTGCAGTATAGCCCGAGCCCGGTCACCTTAAAATAGTATTTTTTTGAGTATTTTCGAATGTAATACCACAAGAGGTTTCAGGATTACCGGATAATACTTTTATCTATTTCAAAAATTTTCTATGATAGAATTTGCTATAAATGCCACCAAGCGTGTTAATACTTTTCGAAAAAGCAAAGTGTATTTAAGTGGACTGCAACTTAATTAGTGGAAAAAACCACAATAGATTTCCAAGGGTCGAAGGAAAAATAAAACGGCCGGGATGCAAGCGTGTGTTTATTCAATAAATGCCTATTGCCAACTAAAATAAAAATTTCTTTCTCAGCACAGCCGTAAATACAAAAAAAAGATAAGGCGTAGATGGGTTTGTGCAAATAAGCGGCGTTATCAACATAAAATTAGGGTTGCCCATCTAAAGAAATAACGAAATTATACATTCCGCCCACCTTGAAAGGTTACACTTTCAACAGTATGAAAAAGTAAGTAAACAAAAATAAATGAAATTTCCAGAATATGCTACGCAGTATAAATAAACCTAGATTCCATACAATGGGAAACTTATA
This sequence comes from Ceutorhynchus assimilis, assembly GCA_917834065.1. Classification (NCBI taxonomy): domain Eukaryota; kingdom Metazoa; phylum Arthropoda; class Insecta; order Coleoptera; family Curculionidae; genus Ceutorhynchus; species Ceutorhynchus assimilis. The sequence goes on from OU892279.1 coordinate 12,308,663, forward strand.
TTCTAAGAGTCCATTGTTTCTGCTTCAATGGGAAGCACACTTATTTTGGAAACCGCGCGTTTAATCACTTTAAACTTAGTTTTTACGCTCACCACGCGGATGACATTGTCTTTACCAGGATGTAAGTCGGTCACTCTACCCAAAATCCACTGTTGAGGGGGTAAGTTCTCATCTCGCAGAAGCACCAGTGAACCAACCTTGACTGTTGATTCGTTGTGGGTTCTCCATTTTGTACGAGACTGAAGAGACGTCAAATACTCAGCAGACCATCTCTTCCAGAAGTGCTGTACCAGCTGCTGAAGTCGTTCATATAACACCAGTCTGTTTGTAGGAACATTTACTACGTCACGTTGTGGAATCGAAGTAAGCAAATCGCCAATAAGGAAATGACTTGGAGTTAAAACGGAAAGGTCATTGACATCATTGGAGAAAGGAGTCAAGGGTCTTGAATTAAGAATTGCTTCTATTTGACACAGCACCGTAGAAAGAGATTCAAAGGTCAAATAGGCTTCCTTTACAATTCGAACAAGGTGATATTTTGCCGATTTAACTGCCGCCTCCCAAATTCCTCCAAAAGTTGGGGAACGCGATGGTATGAAATGCCACTTAATATCGTTTTCCAACAAGAACAATGAAACTTCGCGAATTTGTAAGGATTCTTGGACAGAATTGAATATTCTCCCAAGCTCAAGATTCGCCCCAACAAAGTTTGTTCCATTATCCGAATAAATATCTTTACAAAGTCCCCGTCGTGCTACAAATCTTTTTAAGGCGTTCAGAAACGAATAGGTGCTCAAGTCACCAACAAGTTCTATATGAATTGCCCGAGTCACAAAACAAATAAAAATGCAGATGTATGCCTTCACAATTTTACGTGATCTTAATTTGCCATCCTTTATCATAATTGGACCAGCGAAGTCGCAGCCTACAGTCAAAAATGGACGCGAGGGTATAAGTCTTGATTGGGGAAGATCGCCCATTATGGGTACGTTGAAAGCCGGCTTCGCTTTGAAGCAAATAATGCACTGCTTGACCACCCGCTTTACTGCACTCTTGCCGTGAATAATCCAAAATTTGGATCTGATAATAGTTAGAAGTGCTTGCGTAGGGGCGTGTAAATTTCGTTGGTGTTCATACCTAATGAGAAGTTTGGTGAAATTATGATTCGGAGGTAACAAGATTGGATGTTTAGCGTCTGGAGTGAGTGTAGAGTGCCGTATTCTTCCACCGACACGAAGCACGCCAGATTCGTCAATATAGGGGTTTAAAGAAATAAGTTTACTGTCCCTTGAAATTGGTTTATTAGTACCATTTTCAAAAGAGTGTTCAGTGACAGGTCTAGATCATCTTGGCTTAATTTTGTAACTATTTTTGAATTTTTGTTTTTAGGATTCCAATTAAATATGCTCCTAAGTATAAAAGCCATTACGCGTATCAATCTATTAAAATTAGAGTATCTATCGAATATAGACTGATCATCAAATACAGTCTGGGTTAGAAATGAAAATTTGACGGATTTCTTTCTGTCAGGAATATTTTCAAAGTTTAGATTCTGTGGTGAATTTGGCCAGAAAGAATCGGGTTGTTTAAGAAAATCTGGTCCGTTCCACCACAAGGTACATTGATTTAGTTGTTGAGGACTCAAACCGCGCGAAAGTACGTCAGCGGCGTTTTCAGAGGAGCCGACATGTTTCCACTGAAATTTGTCACTCAGTTCGTGAATTTGGGCAACTCTGTTCGCGACGAAAGTGTTCCAGTAACTTGGTTCACCTGCAATCCACGAAAGAGTTATGGTCGAGTCACACCAAAAATGTTTACTTTGGATATCAATGTCCAGGCAATGTCCCACTTTGCTTACCAAACTGGCCAAAAGCAAAGCGCCGCAGAGCTCCAACCGCGGTAATGACACGCTTTTTAAAGGTGCAATGCGAGATTTCGCACAGAGTAATTTTGAATGACGCAGGCCCTCCAGATCTGTAGTGACAATATAAATACAAGCACCGTATGCTAATTCGCTTGCGTCGCAAAACCCATGAATTTCTATTGAAGTATAATTAGTAATTGTGACCTGCCTAGGAATTTTAATAAGATCGAGGGCAGGTAGTTTTTCAGAAAAAGCTTGCCAAAGGGTCAAAGTGTCTATTGGAATTGCTACGTCCCAGCCGACCTTACACTGCCAAAGGCGTTGCATTATGATTTTAGCACGTACAGTGACAGGACCAGCTAGGCCCATAGGATCAAAAATTTTTGCAATGATCGATAAAATCTCTCGTTTGGTGCATGCGTTTTCTGTTATAAAGTTTGTCGAAAAATTAAAGCTGTCACTATTTGGGCTCCAGAATAAACCGAGTGTTTTACGGGTTTTATCCTCAGATAAATCATAAGCGTCTAGTTGACCCTTATCGCAATCGAGTAAAACTTCTTGTTTGTTTGAATAAAATTTTCGTAACGGAAAGCAAGCATTACCTAAAATTTCAACGATTTCATTTTTAAGTTTTATTGCATTTTCAACAGAATCCGACCCTGTTAACAGATCGTCAACATAAAATGAATTTAAAATGCATTTACTTGCGTTGGGATATTTTTCAGCATTTTCAGTCGCTGCTTGATTTAATGAGCGCACTGCTAGGAATGAAGCCGGAGTTGTACCATAAGTTACCGTGTTTAAAGCAAAATGTTGAAGTTGGTCATTGGGAGTTTCACGCCAAACAATTCGCTGTAATTGTCTGTCGTTCTCGCGTACTAGTACCTGCCGGTACATTTTCTCAATGTCCGCAGTAATTACCACATTGTGAATACGAAAATTTAGGGTGATTGACAATAAATCCTTCTGTAACACGGGACCTGTCATCAGAACATCATTTAAGGACACTCCTGTATTACTTTTCGCCGACGCGTCGAAAACCACCCGTAATTTGGTCGTCGTACTATCAGCTTTAGTTACGCCATGGTGTGGTAAATAATATGTTAGATTCGGAGTGTCTAAATTATTATCATTAATTAACGACATGTGTCCTAAATTCTCGTATTCAGTCATGAAACTGCAATAGTTTTGTTTCAAAATATCATCTCTTTGCAAGCGCCGCTCGAGACTATGAAACCGTTTGATTGCATTGTTTTCCGAATCGCCTAGATCACAAATATTATCTTTTACCGGTAAAGCAACCTGAATGCGTCCGTCTTCTAAGCGCTCATAATTTTCAATAAAATGTTTTTCACAGGCTAACTCTTCAGGTAAAAAATTATTGTTTTTAGGTTCAAGATTTTCTAGGGTCCAAAATTTCTCAATTTGTTTGCTTAAATCGTTATTTGTTATTGAAAGATTGCAAATTTCGGCATTATTTGAAGAATTTAGTTTATTAATGTCGAATAATAAAGTACCAGTAATAATCCATCCCAATTTAGTTTCGTGTAAAACTGGTTTGTTTTTTCCCAGTTTGTACTGTCCTGTGCACAAAATCTCAAAAAAGACGTCGACTCCTAACAAAATATCTACGGAACGCGATAAATTAAAATCTTTGTCAGCTAACTCCAAATTATGCGGTATATTAATGTTAGAAATATCAAAAGAAACTTGTGGTAAATTCTCGGTAATTTTTTCTACAAGAAAGAAGGCGTCGGTTTTTTTATATTTTTTATGGTTGTTTTTAGTGGTTGAAAAGAATGTAGCGTGAACCCTACTCGATATTTTACTGCAAGAACCATTTATTCCAGCCACTGGTATATTGATTTTTTGAGGGTTTAAGCCAAGCCGTTGTGCTAGAGAATTTGTAATAAAATTACTTTGAGAACCACTGTCGAGAATCGCCCTTGCTAATACAATGTTCCCGTCAAAATCGAGTATATTTATAAGAGCTGTAGCCAAAACTATTTGTTTATTTTGAGGAGACGAACTGTGCATATTTAAAGTCGTATTAGAAAAGGATTCGGAAAATTCAGTTGGTAACTCGCCCTGAATTTTTTCATTTGGCGCTACCGGTACCATGTTGTTTTCAAAATTGTTTTGAGTTAATAATAATGAGTCTGTTTGCCTTTGACTAGAATTTTGCTGGCTGGGTTGTTCGCTAGGTTGTGCGTGAGTTGAATTATTGGTAAAAAATAAATGTAATAAAGAATTATGTTTGCGTCCGCATTGTCTACACCCTGATGAGTTGCATGCAGTTTGGTCGTGAAAGGGTCTCAGACAATTGAAGCATAATTTCTGTTTTTTAATTTCTGAATAAAGATCTTTAGGATTCATCCTAGTAATTTTGTCACACTGGAAATTTAAGTGATTTTTATTGCAAAAGGCACAAGTTATTTTTCCAGTTAAGACATGAGTTAAATTTTTAGTTGATGATTGGCCTCTGTCAGACTTATTTTTTATTTCAATTGTTTCCAGGAAATTACATTTTTTTGTCAAGAATTCTGTTAGCTGCGAAATTGTAGGAAAGTCAATATTTTCTCTATTCAAAAATTTTTCCCACTCTCTTTTAGTATTAATGTCTAGTTTGGAATTAAGAATGTAAATGAGAAGTGTGTCCCAAGTGTCTGTGGGTTGACCTAAGACTGTTAAGGCTCTTAAATCTTTGTTAAATGTGTCTAGAATAGCCCTGAGTTGAGCTCGTGATTCATTTTTTAAAGAAGTGCCCTCAAACATACTCTTCAAGTGCGTGTGGACAATCAGCCTCTTGTTTTCGTATCGTTTTTTAAGCATATCCCAAGCGATGCTGTAATTTGAATCTGAGATTTCCAAAGATTGAATTAACTGGGCTGCTTCACCCTTGAGGCATGATTTTAAATACCAAAATCTTTGAACATCATTCAAAGAATTATTAGTGTGCACAAGAGAGTTAAAAATATCATGGAAAGTCATCCATTGACTGTAGGCTCCGTGAAAGTCAGTGAGATTTATTGGTGGCAACCTAACAGGTCCCTGCAAGGCTACATTCGCATTAGTACCTGAAATGATTGAGCCTGCAGAACTAGCTGAATTTCGATTCGCGTTTTCCGCCGTAAGAAAATCTGCAACCATTTTTTTAGCCCGCCCCACGCTTTCATAAAATTTAATTTCAAAAGCTTCGGTTTCGTCATCCTGAATCACCCCAGTTATATATTCGATTTCAGTTTGTAAATCATTAAACGTTTCTAAAGTAAAATTTATTTTTTCTAACCTGACATTAATCTCTTCGTGATTCCCGTTTGTTGTATTAAAACGATCCAAAAATGAAACAAATCTAGTTAATTGCGATTTAGTTTGAGCTCGTTTTAATTTCAATTTGTCCAATGTCAAGTTAACATTTGTTATATTTGCGGCATTATCCTCGTTGTCCGACATAGTAAATCTCCCTCCACAGTACAATATCAAACAATAAATAGGTTGAGTAAAAATGGAAAGGTGCAAAAAAAGGAATTTATATGTAAACAAAGGATTTGACGACTTACCAGAGTTGTGTTTTGTACAGACGGGTGTTTTTCCATCTGCTACTTTCACTAATTACTGTGATTGTGTTGTGATCGGCTGTTTTGCCAATTCACAAAAAAACAATAGTTTACTGCTAGCTGTGTTGCTAAACAAAAGCTTAAACTGGGTTGTTCAAGTTCAAACGTGTTGAATGTGGCAATAGTGGCTTGCATCCGGTATCGAATAGGACCAAAAATAATATGTTAATACTTTTCGAAAAAGCAAAGTGTATTTAAGTGGACTGCAACTTAATTAGTGGAAAAAACCACAATAGATTTCCAAGGGTCGAAGGAAAAATAAAACGGCCGGGATGCAAGCGTGTGTTTATTCAATAAATGCCTATTGCCAACTAAAATAAAAATTTCTTTCTCAGCACAGCCGTAAATACAAAAAAAAGATAAGGCGTAGATGGGTTTGTGCAAATAAGCGGCGTTATCAACATAAAATTAGGGTTGCCCATCTAAAGAAATAACGAAATTATACAAAGCGCGATAATCCCAAAAGGCTCATCACTTATTAAGCCTCACGTATCATATGGGAATAATGTACAGTGAGTTGTATAATCAATATAATTTTAATTTGTAATTTTAAAATGCCGGGGCGCTAAACTATACAAACGAAGACTATTTAAACTTATTTATTATTCATGGAGAATGTGATAAAGTTATATCAAGAACATGTGACACTTGCCATTCGATATCCACAAAAACAGAGACCATCACAACATGCTGTTAAACAAATTATAGAAAATTTTGGATCTGTCAAGGGAATGGTGCAAAGAAATGAACCTCTCATTGATGATGAAAATATTGAAATTGATATTATGGGTTATTTCGCCACATATGCAACAATGTCTGGAAGACAAGCATAGAATAAAGACAAGCTACATTAGAGTCAGGATTATCCAAATCAACAATTCATAGAATATTGCGAAAACATAAATTTCATCCCTACACATTTTCCATAGTCCAACATTTAAAATGGACAATATCATTTGGACCGACGAAGCTAAATTTACAAAAAATGGTGCATTTAATCGACATAATTCCCATTATTTGAGTGATTCAAATTTACATGTAATTAGGGAGCAAAATTTTCAAGAATACTGGCGTTTTAATGTATATTTTGCAATATGGAATGATGGCGTCGTGGCACTACATTTTTATCAAGAAAATTTAAATGGTAAGTTGGAAGTGTTTGAATCGTTCTAGATATACAGTAACAGTTTGCTTACTAACTTATAGGTGAAGGCTATTTGAACATTTTAAATAATTTTGAAGCCAATTATCTAGACAATTTGTCACTCGGTGTTCATAGAAAATTAATTTACCGGCATGATGGAGCACCTCCACATAGAGGTTTCGTCATCAACAATTTTCTTTATAATGCGTTTGACGATCGATGGATAGCAAACGATGGTCCTTTCCTTTGGCCACCTCGATCCCCAGATCTTTCGGTGCTCGATTTTTTCATTTGGGGTACAATTAAAGATCGAGTGTATATCTTTTCCATAAACATTATGGAAGATTGCATGCAGCGAGTGAGGAATGCATTTAGAAATTTAAGTCCCGAATCAATAAGAAAAGCGACCCATCACCAAGTGATTCTTCGATGCGAAAAATGTCTGGAAGGGACGTTCAAGGACGTCAGTTTGAACATTTACTGAAGAAATAATTTGTTTTTTTAATTTTTTTTTAAGTTTTAGCATTTTTTTTTTCTTCTCTGAATTAAATATGCAGTAGTGCTATAGCCTTAGCGGCTCCAAAGTTCTTGAAATTTTCTATAATTTGTTCAACAGAATATTGTAATGGTCAATGGTCTCTGTTTTTGCGAATATCGAATGGCAAATGTGTCACATGTTCTTGATATAACTTTATCACATTTTCCATTAATATTAAATAACTTTAAATAATCTTCGTTTGTATAATTTAAGCGGCCAGACATTGTCATTAATCAATTTCAAATGGTAAATGAGAGCTTAGTGCATTTCCTCAGCATCAGATTATTTTTGAACGCCGTCATTGACAACAGAACTTGAAATCGGTAGCAAAATCGCCATAAAAAAATATTAAATTGGCAATACATATTTCGAAAACTAATAACTATCGGAATAGACAACTTCACACAAACTTACCCTTATTTTCAATGCTGGATAAGATAAAATTATGAAATTTGTGGGTTTCCATATTTGAAAAAATGTATTTTTTAGGCGACTGTCACAAAAAGATTAGTTTTACGGATTCAATATCATCCCGGCCGCATTTGCTTTATTACTTTACGGCCGCATTTGCTTTATTACTTTACGGCCGCTTTTACTTCACGGCCGCTTTTACTTCACGGCCGCTTTTACTTTACGGCCGCTACTTTGGTGGAAATCAACAAATAATTGGAAACGCAGTGCCGTACCCATCAACACAACCAATGAACAATTAGTTAGCAACCACAATGAAACCAAGTTTTTGATGTTAGCTCTATCCAAATTTCCACATAAAATGCTAAAAAAAAACGGCATGATTAAAAATTTGGGAGAAGCATTTTCTTAATTTTTTTTCGGAAAATGCCAAAATTAAATAATCCTCAACGTTATGGTCTTCAGGTCCACCTATCTTATACTCATGTTAAAATTTACAATATAGTCGGAAATATCTAACATAGCAAGTTTTCAAAATTGATTGCTTTATTAAAAAAGCTCAATGTAAGATACCAGGCCAAAAAGTCGGCAATTTTCTATAATCACACTCTCTTTATCATAGTTTTTGTTATTAATAATTGTGTATCTACCTATCTTTGCTGGATTATTTATTTGATTAATAAAGTTTAAAGCTTATACTGTTGAATTATCTTCTTTTTTCAAGAACAAACACTCGCCTAAAAAATTTTGTGTGCACCTCGGCCAAATGATCTTTTTTGGTCGAATCAGAAATTTGCGGCCGAGGCGCAGCCGAGGCCAAGCAAATTTCAGGTGAACTTTACGGCCTTGGTACACAAATAACTATTGTCATACGATCCCAAAAACAGCTATTTTACGGACTCATTCAAGTCCGTAAAATGCTTTTTTTTTCTTTCTGGATGCAACTTTATGATTTCAAAAATTAAGGAAATTTTGCAAATTTTCGCGTTCTGAAGAATTCTAAAAAGCGTATGACAAAAAATAGTGTTTGTCACACGTACCTAATGAAGTTTTTCAGGACTCATCTGCTATTCCGGACTCGGCTAACCCCTCGTCCGGAAACAGCAATGATTCGTCCTGAAAAACTTCATTTTAGGTACTTGTGACAAAAATAACTATTTTCGGCATTTTTCTCAATTTTATTTTTAATCCTATTTTTTGAACACCCATTAATAATTGTCAAAATATTATAAAAAAACTGTTGAAGTAGGTCCTTGTCAATAAGGAATCCAACTCAAATTAAATATCAAAAGATTTTTTATAGGAAAAATTCATAATTATTTTGGGGAATGCAAACGTAATTTTTAACATAAAAACTTGAATATGTCAAAAATGCTTAGACTTAGGTATAAGACATTATACACGGAATCTGTCTAGAATCTTGGCTAGAATCCAAAAATGAAATAATATACAGGGTGTCTCATTTGAAATAAGCAAGTTGACGTCTACTTTTAGTATAATTGGAAGTGCCACCATCTTGAAAATATTTTATCCGAGCTGCCCCCGTTGGCATTAGTATACTGTCAAATTTTCAAAAATTTTCTGCATACAGTTTTTCATATACAGGGTGACACAAGAAATAGGGAACAACCTATATCTTTTTTAATATATAAGTTCAAAATTTGAAATTTGGGGAGCTTAAACGAGGCAACTTTTTGGGTTTTTTAGAAGTAAATTGGGTTACCAGTCACCGGAAGTGGCCATAACTTTTAATTTTCAAACGGGACACCCGGTATTTTTTGAGTTTTCTGGCATCAGCAGATCATTTTATGTATGATAGGACCATTTTCGAAAGATTTATAACAAAACCAAAAAAAAAAAAAAAAGCATTTAAAAATAAAGATTTTTCAAAAGTTTTTGGGTTATTTCTCAGCGGATTTTTAAAATGTTGATATCAGAAAATAGGGAAAAAAATCTAGTTTTAAAAAACTGATAGGTCCCGGCGTGATTACATTTGAAAAATATGGAATACTTTGAAAACACCTCTTTGTTCAATTTTGATCTGAAATTATGGAGTTCAGTTAAAATCAATTTATAGGATGTTTCCTTATATTTTGACCCCTACCTATAGCTTTAGCTATACGAGGTGGAAAAAAACTGTAAATATGAAAGTTGTAGGGTTTTATGTCTATTATCTTTTCCGAATGTCAAAACGGGCAAATGACAGGTGCCAACGATCATAATGACAAACACTTGCATCTTTCAAATGGAACACCTTGTATATTTTTAGCTAGAATGATAGATTTTTTTCTTCTGATTCCAAATATATCATATATGTTGATATTTGGTTTAGTTGTTTTTGCGCTTCTCAATTTCAAAATTGCATTGAGCAAGCCTCATCATTGATATAGGAAACCAGGACAGATTAAATTAAGGGTAATGTAAATGCATTTTTAAACTTGAATAGCGTAAAAACAGGTGAACCAAATATCATCAAACTATCATTCTAGCCAAAAACATACAGGGTGTTCCATTTGAGAAAAGACAGAGTTTATCATTGTGATAGTGGGCACCTGTCATTTGCCCATTTTGACATTCGCAAAAGATAATAGACATAAAACCCTACAACTTTCATGTTTAAAGTTTTTTTTTTCCACCTCGTATAGCTAAAGCTGTAGGTAGGGGTCAAAATATGAGGAAACACCCTGTACACCAGTGGCACCGCCGAATTTTTTTTTCTAAAAATTTATTCAATTTATTTTTTTTTTTTTTGTTAAAAATTTTCCAAAAATAGTCCTATCTTACTTAAAATGATCTGCTGATGTTGCTGATGCCAGAAAACTTAAAAAATACCGGGTGTCCTATTTGAAAATCAAAGGTTCTGGCCACTTCCGGTTAAACCGAAAGTGACTGGTAACGCAATTTACTTCTAAAAAACTCAAAAAGTTGCCTCGTTTAAGCTTCCCAAATTTCAGATTTTCAACGTATACAGTGTCATTACTTAAGTGTGCAACATATGGGATTTTTTTTAGTAATAGCACAACCCAAATACAAACAAGGCCAAAAGTTGTTGCATGTCTGATAATCATATTAGGTGCACTTAGAATGGTTGCAAGTCAAACAGCATACAGGGTGGCTCAAAAAATATCAAAATTCTACTAATATTTACTTAAATTAAATAAAACTTTTGCACTTTAAAGAGAGTTTTTTTAATATGGCTATTATCATTAGTAATGTTTTAACTTGTTAAAAAAAAAAATTGCGACATTTTAAAGTTGTGTTGAATATCATTGCAACAGACATGAATTTTGTGATTCCATAAAAAATTAAAAATCTAAGTTAATTTTACAAATATGCTTGAATTTGAGCAAAGTTATGTAAAATGGGTTTGATTTTAATTAATTTTTGAAAGTATTAAGGGCGGAAATGAAAAATAAAAAAAATATAAATTATAGATTTTTTTCGAAAGAAAATAAAAAAAATCTTAGGAGGCTATATGTTTTGGTATTTAGGAATAACTTTTAATTCCAAACAACTTTTCTCTATAACATTTTGCTGAATTTTCTAAAATAAGGGTACTTTACAGTACAGCTTTGATATTGTTTGAGCTACCCTGTATGTTGTTTGACTTGCAACCATTCGAAGTGCACCTAATATGATTATCAGACATGCACCAACTTTTGGCCTTGTTTGTATTTGGGTTGTGCTATTACTAAAAAAAAATCCCCATATGTTGCACACTTAAAAAATCACACTGTATATTAAAAAAGTTATAGGCTGTTCCCTATTCCTTGTGTCACCCTGTATAGCTCGATGTGGTTCCCGGTGGGACACCCTGTATAATTTATTGGAATCGGGACTATTTTTATTGGAAGAAAGTGGAAAAGAGGACGAAGTTACGATGGAAGATCACAAAATAAGCCAAAATGAAAGTTCAAAATTTATTACACGAATTTAATGATATATTTTCAAAAACTGTGGGAAAAACAGATCTCGTAGAACATAACATAGATATTGGAGACGCTCAGCCTATAAAACAGAAAGCATATAGAGTATCCCAAAAAGAGGGAAATTATGGACAGTCAAATATCGGAAATGGCCAAATACAATGTAATTAGACCAAGCCATTTTCCTTGGGCCAGCCCTGTATTACGTAGTACTAGTTGAAAAAAAGTCGGGAGAAACTGGATTTTGTATCGATTACAGACGCCTAAATGCTATCACAAAAAAATCCAGCTATAGTATCCCCACAACATAGACGATATCCTCACATATTTAAGAAAGGCGTAATATTTTTCGTCGTTAGACATATTTTCGGGTTTCTGGCAAGTCAAAATTCAAGAAAAATCCAAGCCACTAACGGTATTTCAAGTCGCAGGACATGGTCTTTGGGAGCTCAGTTTTATGAGTTTTGTATTATGCAATGCCCGGCACCTCCACTATATGTCATAACCTATTTTGCTGGAACTGGGGGTTTGGGGTCTTTTGGGGTTTTAATGAAATAAAACAATAAGTCCCAAAACACAACGAGAATAATTAAGTTTACTTACTTACTTGATTACAACTAAAGGATTGATTAACCGAACACTAAGACATAATTTATAAATGTTATATAACGGTACTTACCGGAAACCCATCTTTCTGTAGCACGTAGCGTAGTCCGTAGCACAACTTTAGCGTCCGAATTTAGATTAACAACTGACTCGAAAATGACGCCTTATCGATCCAAATCGATTCAGAAATGTCAGCAAAAATCATTGTCCTAAAACCTAGGTTGTTGGCTCTAAGCTTTTTGCTAACATCCTGATGCGTTTGCTTTATTTAATATAACATCCGTATTGCCCAACTAAATTGGGACATTATTTGTCAATGAACTTTGGTTATTTCGTATTGAAATAAGAATAGTGTAAAGGGTGATATTTTTTGGCTTGACAATATACAAGGGGAGTCATTTAAAGAAAACATAACTTTGTATCACCACTACTTATTGGGCCACCCTGTATACTGGAAAATAATTTAAGGATGTAATAATCGTGTTTATCTACAAGTTTTGTATTTAGTTTTTTCATCGATCTGTTAATATAGGAGATATGAACCCCCGCGCTTCTAGTAACTCACCCTGTATATATAGCAAATAAGGCATACAAGTGCCTTGGCTTCATCTTAAAAAATGATAAAGATCTGAGTATGGAAACACTAATTCAACCATACAATGCTCTAGTGAGACCACACTTGGAGTATGCTTCTCAAATCTGGATGCCACTAGCTCTATCATATCGGGTCTTCAAAAAAAAAACCAATCGAAGATTGCTTTGATTACGAAAACGTACGTCGCATTACTGTTTCTTTATTGGTCAGGATTTTTGACATGACATTTTGACATTAAAGTTCATTGACAAATTAAAGAAAAATATTGCTAAGACATACGTTTAAAAAACCATAGCAATCTTCGATTGGTTTTTTTTTGAAGACCCGATATAAATCACATTGAGAAGGTTCAAAAACGTTTCTTGAGATTCCTGTATGTTAGGCAAAATGGAGCGTACCCTTTTTCGGTCTCATATAGGACAATGCTAAACAGTTTCCATATAAAATTCCTTGTACATACAAAGAAGAAACGAACAAGCTGTGATATTCATTTACTATACATACAGAGTGGCAAAAAAGTCGCGGATAATGCCTGTAACTTTTTAATTACCTTGTATACGAAAAAGTGAGCTTAATGAAAGTTGCTCAGTAAATTAATTCTCACAATTCTACCTAGACGTATTGCCTGTGTCACTTCTGGTTTCTGTGCTATCTAGACCAAATTTGTTTTTTCAAATAAAACACCCTGTATGTGATTGCATATTTGGATTCCACGTGAAATTCTGAGCAAATTTCATGTGGTTTACCCCATACCTAAGTTCAACTGTTTTGGAAATATTGACAATGGGGTAGTATACTATGTATGAAAATCAGTAAAAAAAATGCTCGACATTATTCTATAGGCTAAATGGTGATGGTATGTATAGTGGGATACTAAATTATTTTCCAGCAAAGTGTCTATAGAATTAGTAACCAATGGTATTCGAGCCGCTGACCATCTGGCAACGCTCCTCAAAATGCCTCTAAACGACAGCTGACTCCAGCAGTTCAACGACGTGTGGTGTCGTGTTAATCGTGTGACATTGTCAACTTATTTACGTTGTTTGATGTAGTAAATTTGACGTTTCGTTCTTGACGGTCAATGTCAGTGCAAATTGTGCGTTCTCAAAACCGTGATGTGTTGCCAGATTTAAAAAACTAACTACGTCACGAACTTTTATTTTCACGTAGGGGCGGAGCTAAAAGGAAATTTTAAAAGCAAAATTCCAGTGTATTGCGGTTTTTACAAACCAACTGATTATACTAAATAGTACGATACGTCGAGTATATCACTACGCAGTATTTAAAAATCATTTGTATACTACCCCATTAGAAATTGACTTTTTGCAACTTTGATGGGCTGTAAAACCTAAACGGTTAATTTTAGAGGAAAACCTATTTCACATTCCTATCTTGGATTTTCATAAACTATCATTTTTTGACACCAAGTTTGAATTTAATCCATGATTGAAAATTCCAATTAAATTTAATCCCCGATTAAATTCAAAGTTGGTGTCAATTGACCTTTTGTTTGGACGCCATATTGCGGTGCGCGAACATAGTTGCCAAAAGTAGAAAAAAAAAATTACTAGCGTACTTTCAACATTAAAAACAAAAGTTACTGAATAAATTACATTCAAAATTTTTGTTTTTTTTCTTTTGGCAACTATGTTCGCGCACCGCAATATGGCGTCCAAACAAAAGGTCAATTGCCACCAACTTTGAATTTTCTATGACAGGAATGTGAAATAGGTTTTCCTCTAATAGTTATTTATTTCACTAGGCAGAAAAGTACAAGATTTAATGCCGCGGCTGGTGTTTCATAGCCGAGGCTAGGAAACCAGCCGAGGCATTAAATCTGCTTTTCTGCCATGTAAAACATATAATTTTTCTCCGAATGTTCAAATTCACACATGGACATCTTTTTTATATTTATTTCATTTATTATTATTATCCAAATAATTAAATTATTTTGACAATTGTCATTGTCACCATCAATTTCAAATACCAAATTAAGTGAAATTATTACCTGGAACGTTGTGACAGTGTCACTTTTAATGCCTAGGCAGTAAAAGTCCACTTTTACTGCCTAGGCAATAAAAATACAACTTTTGATTCTGTCAAGTGTCATTAAAAAGCCGCTTTTACTGTCATTCGGAGAAAAAATTAATCATTTAGGTTTTACACGCTATTAGAGTTGAAAAAAGTTAATTTTCAACTGTCAATATTTCCAAAACAGTTAAACTTAGGTATAGGGTATATCCACATGAAATCTGCTCAGAACTTTACGTAGAATCCAAATATGCAATCACATAAACGGTGTTTCATTTGAAAAAACAACAAACCAGAAGTGACAGAAACAATTTGTTTAGGTAGAAATGTGGGAAATAATTTACTGAGCAACTTTCATCAAGGTCACTTTCTCGTATACGAAGTAATTAAAAAGTTAGGTATTATGCGCGACTTTTTTGTCACTCTGTATAGTCAATAATATAAAGTACAAACATTGTTATTTGATTAATTTTATGGATTTTAGGGTAGGTACCTATAATTAACTTAAGGACTCTTAGCATAGATATTTTTAAATTCCTTTAAATTTATTGAACAAAGAGAAAATCTTAATTTGTATTCCTGAAAATTGAAAACTACATAATTTCCTTTTACGTTAAAACTCTTTTGACATCAGTTCCCGTAAATTAACTTTAGGTATACATATTGAATAATTTGAAAAATCCAATTGATAATTTTAAATTGAATAGAAATCCGTTAACATTTATTATCTATAATAAAAAATATTATAAACAAAAAGTAGGTTTAGCAATTAGTTCAAATATTTCCTCTTCATTGCTGTTTAACTATTTATGTATCATTTCGAAACTATGGACTATTTGATACAAACATATCATTTATTGGATTAGGTGATGTTTTTTTGTATTTGGGTCAGAGTTCTTGTTGGTTTTTGGAATAATGCAGTTTTCAACTGAGTAATTAATGATACATCTATATATTCCAGGCTCATTCAGACTACAGGGAAGGTAACTACAATCAAGCATTCGTCCAATACGCCCTCCTCAGCGAATTAGGCTACGAAGTAGCGCAAAGCAATGCAGCTTTTATGCTTGATAGATGCGAAGTCCCGATGTTGGAGTCTCGGGAAGGCTTAGTGCGCGCGTTGTGGTATTGGACTAGAGCTGCCGCACAAGGATATTCAGCGGCACAAGTCAAAGTTGGTGACTACTATTACTATGGCCTCGGCACGTCCGTTGACTTAGAAACAGCAGCCTCGCAATATAGGGTGGCAGCAGAACAGCAGCATAATGCCCAGGCAATGTTCAATTTGGGGTATATGCACGAGCAAGGGCTAGGGATGAGCAAAGATATACATCTGGCAAAGAGATGTTACGATATTGCCGCTGAAACTAGTGCGGATGCAAAAGTTCCTGTTGCACTGGCTCTGTTTAAGTTAAATTTTGTTTTCAGTATGGAAAAACTTGGAGAGGTAGGTGTTTAGCCTGTTTAACGTTTGTGTATTTTTTTTCTCGTATTTTATACATGTTTAAAAATGTATGGCTGTTAAGTTATATAGACTTTTAGTTTATCTATTAAGTGTCTGACACAGTCAGAACCCTCACTTAGGTCATATAACAGGGCATTAAATACTCCACTCCATCCCATCAAAAGATTTGATTAGTGCTCTTCTCCATTCTAAAACCAAATTAATGGCACTAAAAAGCCCTTGTTTCCAGAGCAGTTTAATTATTTGTGTTGCAATGATCTCAAAACTATTTGATATAATAAGCAATGTAATTGGCCTGTAGTTTATGACAAGATTTCTCCCCTTCACACTCCTTGTGATTATATACAGTGTGTCCACTTAAGTTCGCAGCATATGGGAAACTTTTTTAGTATCAATTTTACGAAAAAAAGTTATTGTTTATAAAAGTTTCTGCTTCATGAAAAAATCGTATCAAATCCTGAATTATTCGCTGGGGGCCAAAGTTGTATTTTCGTATTTTTTGGCTTTTCTTTTATTTTACAGTGAAAATTTACTTATAATTCTGTTTGGTTTTTATTTTTTTGGCTTTTTTGCATTTTTTGTTGTGTCATTCATAAATGAATGACGCGGCCCCCTGGAAAACTTTGACGAAATTTTATCGCACCGGCCACGTTATTCATATGTGAATCCCAACAAACACAAGTACGTCTTTAGTACGTCCATAATTCGTACTTTTTCGGACGAAAGTACGTCCGGGGACGTACTTTTTAGGTCCCGCCGACGTACGAGGGACGTCTTTAAGACGATCGTTTTCCACAAAATAGTGCGTCCCACGTACGTACATTCAGGGACGTACTCAGTACGGCTTTTTAGGTACGTTTTGGGGACGTACATTAACGTACGTATTTAGTATAGCTTTTTAGGAATGTGTTTGGGACGTACAGGGTTTTCCCATATATTTTTTTGCACCTTACCAGAACTGGTTGATTGAATAGGTATCAAAAATATGTAAATACAAATGTTATATTTACACCTTTTTGATACCTATTCAATTAACCTGTCCACATGGGGTGCAAAAATATATGGAGAAAACCCTAAACATAGAGGTACGAGGTACGTATTTATGTGTAGGTATCTTTATAGTGAAAAATAAAACCATATAAATATTTATTGTATTTTCAAGTTACAATTTTCATACTCAATAAATGCCTCAACAATAACACTAAAAAACTGAAAAAAATTAACACAATATCAAATATACCATACTCTTAAACTTAACCTTATTGAACAACAGTACATACCTACCTAATATAACAAAAAAAATGAAGGAAAATTGAAGAAAAATTCCAACCAAAAAAAAATATACAGAAATAGATAGGTATTCTACAAACATAATAAGATAGAGAATTGTAAAGGGGCATAAACCAGAAAAAGTTTCACACAGTAATAATATTGGTTAAAAGTATTATTATACACACAAAATACATAGTAAATTGGTATAGCCAAGCCGCGAAGCTGCCAAGCTAAACACTTAAACCACAGTTTCGGCGTTGCTGCAATCAATACAAAATGGTTCTCGCGTCACTTGATTTGGCAAAAAAAAACAAAAATAGAAGAAAACAAAACCTCACAGTCCTCACACCACTCTACAAACAGACTACAAACGAGCTACAAACACAAGAGGTAAAAAGGCAAAATCAAACAGGAACAACTCAAGCACGGCGTCATATCAAAATGATGAGCCCTGCCAGTGTTGCCAGATGTCAAATTCAAAATTATCAGAAGAAGTTTGTGTCAATTTTTTTGACTTTCATCTCTAATCTCTATTTATATTTTTCTAACGAAAAAATTAACGAAAAAGAAACGGTGCTGCGAGCTCAACTCATTTCTAGTTGGTAAATGTTTGGTGTGCGCCCAGCAGTACGTCAAAACCACCAACCAAATAAATTTTTAATTTTCAACTAAAAATTTTAAAAATATGCATTGAAATTGTAGTTTCAATAATTTATGGTAGATTTAGCTTCTGATTATTGAATATTGAATCGTAGTCAAAATTATGGAAGATTTCGATAATTATCGGGTCATTGGCAACACTGCACCCAGTGCACACTGCATCCTGCCGTAGCCAAGCGACCGAAACGGCGGCGTCCCTTGTTTTCCACTCATTGGTTTATTTCTTGGTTCATTTCATGTTTCTTTTAAACATTCGACCATTTATTTAGGTCAGGTACCTAAATGAACTATAAATCCTTGATTATATGACCTGCCTCACAAAACATTTATAATGACAATGTATTCTTATTTATTTAAGTTTAGATTTAAGGTTTAATAATAGGAATCCACGTCAGCCTGCATTTGGTTCACATACATTTGGTTTAGTAGGGTTTAGAGGTTAATTTGGAAGGCTTCCGTATATTCTGCTCGGAAATTGCATATTATTTAAAAATATATTATGATCAGGAATTGATAAAAAAATCATGAATAGATGGGAATGATCCAGCTCGTCTTGTATTGTTCGTCTTTGAAACGAACATGTACGTCTTCTACAAGACGTATGCAATATAGATTTTCACGTACGTTCTTAGTACGTACTTTTTTGTCTGTATGTTAATACAGTTTTTTACGTACGTACTCAAAACGTACTTTTACATCCCGGACGAACCGACGTAAAAAGGACCTAACATGTACGTCTTCTGTACGTACTGTGTTTGTTGGGATGAGACAACAAAAAATGCAAAAAAGCCAAACAAATAAAAACCAAACAAAATTATAAGTAAATTGTCACTGTAAAATAAAAGAAAAGCCAAAAAATACGGAAATACAACTTTTAGCCCCCAGCGAATAATTCATGATTTGGCCTGTTCCTTTTGTAAATTATAAGTTCATATTTCATCATATACCCATATACATCATATATTATTATCAGAAAGAATTAGTTTTTTTTTTTTGTGTTTGACAGTTTTTTACTTAAAACTATACCTATTTTAAGTAAATTTTTGGTTTCATTGGTCTTGGACAATAACCCAACAAAATTTGCTCTGGCCAAGTTTACCTTGAGAATCCCCAGGGGCCACGCAAATATATCTCCATTTAAAATACACAGGCTGTCATACCTAAAAGCATGACATGGCCTAGAAGTGAAACTGAACCGGCATACAAATATGAATGACGCGGCCGGAACGGAAGTGGCCGTGTCATTCATAAATGTATGACGTGGCAGTCAATGTGCTAAAAGTTGAAATAGCATGTACAGGGTGGTCCAAATTGGACACTTTCTTATGGAAACACCCTTTATTTTTAGAGATAGAAAAAAATGAACCCCCCACTCTGAGGCTTAAATTTCATTAAATCTTGATTGGTGCAAACCGCATTTTGATATCTTCAACCGTTTAGCCGCTAGAGGGCGATTCTCGATTTTGAGCAATACTGTGAAACCTTCATAACTTTTTTGTTTATGAAAATAATTGATTTCCGTAAAGACTTTCTTGAAGCACTTTTTTAACCAAAATTCAGTAACGTTCTCAGTTTTTTTCTAATTTACTTCGATTTCGAGATATTGACCAAAATCCGATTTTTTTCAATAGAACACCCTATATATTAATAGCTTATTGGAAAGCTCTGCTTTTGCTAATTTCAATGATATAAAGTTCGATCGGTTTATCCCTTACAGTTTTCGAGAAATAAAATTATTTCTGTTTTTGTCATAAGAAACAATGTGTTAGAAAGAGACCTTTCTCGTTTTCCTTACAGATATAAAGTCCTTTTCCATCACATTGTTTCTTATGACAAAAATCGAAATAATTTTTTTCTCGGAAGCCGTTAGAAATATCGAATTTTATATAATTGAAATCAGCAAAACCAGAGCTTTTCAATGAGCTATTAATATATAGGATGTCCTATTGAAAAAAAAATCAGATTATGGTCAAATATCTCGAAATCGAAGTCAATTAGAAGAAAACTGAGAACGTCACTGGATTCTGCTTAAAAAAGTGCTTTAAGAAACTCTTTACGGAAATCAATTATTTTCATAAACAAAAAAGTTATGAAGGTTTCACAGTATTGCTCAAAATCGAGAATCGCCCTCTGGCGGCTAAACGGTTAAAGATATCAAAATGAGGTTTGCATCAATCAAAATTTCATGAAATTTGAGCCCCAGAGTGGGGGGTTCATTTCTCTGTATCTCGTTCAGAAATTGACGTTTCCTATTAAAAGTGTCCAAATTGGCCCACCCTGTACAGGGTGGTCAGAAAATAGAAAAATATACAGGTTTTTTTGGTAAAAGTAGAAAAAAAATGGCACATCACTATTTTTTTAACCTTCGATATTTTTTTCAGAATAAGCAAGTCATATTACAGTCAAAGGATACCTTTTGTTATCACAAACAAACCTGCCAAATTTGAAGAAAAAAATATTGGAAAAGGGATTTTTGAGCTGAAATAACGATTTTTTCTAAAACTGTGACACCGTGTATCGTGTATCTCAGAAACTACGCATTTCCGGACACATTTTTATGGGAACTTTTTTTCTTAAAATATTGTAAAAAATGACATCCTGAAATTACGAACCATACTTCGGAAACACCCTGTATATTATTCTATTTTTTGACCACCCTGTACAGGGTGGCCCAAATTCGAGCCTCATCATTGGGATCTCGGAAACGATAATGTTTATAATTTTTCAATAACACTTTAAAAAAAGCAGGTCCGTATTTAAAAAAAATAAATTGATGATTCCAGAGGAACGAAAGGTTGGATTTTAAATTTAATACCGCCATCTTGTAGAGAAGAAAAAGTGACAATAGGAATGTGAAATTAGTTTTTAAAATATTTTTAAATAAAATCAGGAAAAAATCAAAACTATAAGAAAAAAACATGAACTTCTCGTAGTTTTCAAATTTTTTGCTTATTTCATTCAAAAAGATTTTGAAAAACTAATTTCACATTCTCATTGTCACTTTTTTTCCTCTACAAGATGACCGTATTAAATTTAAAATCCAACGTTTCGTTCCTCTGGAATCATCATTAATCATTAATTTTTTTTTTTTTAAATACGGACCTGCTTTTTTTATTGTGTTATTGAAAAATTATAAACAGTATCGGTTTTAGGCTGCCCAAAGATGACAAAATCGCAAATAAAAAATCCAGGTTCGTATTCAAAAAAAGTAAGTTGAAGTGGCCCCCTGAAGACGAAACGTCGGATTTTAAATTTAGTAACACCATCTTCTAAAGGGGAAAAAGTGACAACGATGAAGTGACCTTTATTTCAAAATTGCTCTTCAAATAAGCCCAGGAAAAAATAAAAACGATTTTACAAAATTTCGGTTTTTTCCGAATATCTCCGGAAGTGTTCGGAATTTTTCTAATTTCAAAACGGCATTCTATTGGTCATAAAAATGCGCAGCTTTGCCATAATTTAACCGACCCTGTATCTCTTACGGTTTCCGAGATCCCAATGATGAGGCTCGAATTTGGGCCACCCTGTACATGCTATTTCAAGTTTCAATGGTTTAATAGTATTTTTTCAAGAAGCAGAAACTTTTATAAGGAATAACTTTTTTTCATAAAATTGATAATAAAAAAATTTCCCATATGCTGCGAACTTAAGTGGACACACTGGATGGTTTGAATAAAAATGAGCATTTAGTTTCTACTCCAAATTTTGGAGTAAATACTCCACGTGGTATGAATAAAAACTACGAGCAGATATTTCGATTGAGTAGGTACTCCTATGTATAATTTGGTATGAGTAGATTCTCACTTTTGGTATGAATAAAAAATTGTTTATGCTCTTCGGCAGGAGAATCTACTCCATAGTTTTAGAGCCACCTATGCAGTAGACTCAACTTTCTGCTTCAAGTTATTTCAGTATCGATTTTCCCTCGGTAGAAGGCAGAGCTATGGCAGAGTTCTTCAATCTTAACCTGCGTTCAGAAAAATTTTACAAAGCTAGAAAAAATACGTGTGATCGGGACTTTAAAACGTTGTACCGGTTTAGTAAAGAAAATGTGGAGTGGTTATCAAATCAATTTTTGAGTGAAGAGTCTGGAGAAAGAAGAGGTGTTGCTTTATGCAACAAAGACAAATTTAAAATATTTTTAAGATACGTGGGTGACCCGGGCTTTCAGGCAGGAGTAGGCGAGGATGTTGGTGTTCACCAAACTTCGGTGTCTAAAGTTGTATCGGAAGTAGCTGATAAGATAATTCAGCAATGTGAACGGTGGATCAAATTTCCCCGCAGTCCTGCGGATATAATAGAGGCGAAAGAGCGGTGGCAAGCAAAATATAATTTTCCATGTGCAGTAGGCGTAGTCCATTGCACACACATTAGACAAGTTTGAAAAATAAAATGTTGAGTATCTACTCTATGTACTAGGAGTATATACTTATCAAACCGAAATCTTTTTTATTCTTACGAAATGGAGTATAAGCTCAGACTTCATACTCATGCTCACGAGTATATACTCCGAGTTTAAACTCAGTTTTTATTCATACCACCCACTGTATTATTCTTTCTTTAGTAATGGTATAAATATACTGAAAAATATATCAGCGTAGAACAAGTATTTGGTGTTTTTTTTTTAATAAGATTTTGTGATATTTTTATTTTTTTCAGAGTCCGTTCACTCATTTATTGGACTTTGTAGATTCCCTAGGGTCCGATTGGGATCTCTACTTAATAACAACCCTGATGGCTCTGCTAGCAACTATTATTTACGTACGAAGACCTCAGAATCAACCAGTGCTAGCCTGACCTTTGATTTTTCCTTTTCTTTTCCAATAAAAAATGTTTTTAAAGCACAAATAATTTCAAATTAATAAGGATCTTTCATCTTTATCATAGATATAATTTGTGATTTAAAAAAATTATACCCTATTACTTAAATCAGGTATCAAAGAATTCATTATCGTAGCAAAATTTAACCATTGAACTGAAATAAACAAATTTTAATCTCAAGACACGCATTAATTATTAATTGTTAATTTTTTTTTCTATGATAGCCACTGTTTTAATGTCAATAATTTGAACCATTTCCATATTTAACTATAAGACTTGTTTTCTGTAATTTTTATAATGTTATTGCTGTAATTTTTATTATTTATTATTACTTTTTGTAAATATTTCATTCGACGAATTTTTCTTGCTAACTTTCGTGTGTATGCAAAAGGCTGTTAAAATAAAAATTATTATTAGGAAAAATTTAGTTTTATTTTGCCTAATTTTAAAATTAAATATATGTATTACTGAAAATGTCTAATTAGTAGCAACACTGTCAAAATTCAAGGTATGCATAGCATGCAATAGCTATTTACCTAACAAGTGCGGAAAAATATTTTCCGCAAGTGTTAGGTACAATATTTTTCCTACAGGCGAAAAAATGTAAAATTTTTCTTTTTTTTTTGACATATCAGTGCGGTAAAATTTTTTCCGCACTGACAGCCGTGCGGAATAGTATATTACATACCGAGGTGGAAAGTGTTTCATTACTGTCGAGAGATTTTAGTTAGACCGAGGCGCAGCCGAGGTCTAACTGAAATCTCGAGACAGTAATGAAACTTTTCACCGAGGTATGTATACTATTTTATTTACAATCATTCGAATTTTGAAATTTTTATTTGAATTAAAACTAAAAAATACAATAATTGACAATTTCATTTACTTTCGGCCCACGGGTCGAAAGTTTACTTTCGACCCGTGGGCCGAAAGTAAAAGTCAAAAAATACAATAAATTTTAAAAATATCATTTACTTTCGGCCCACGGGTCGAAAGTAAACTTTCGACTCGTGGGCCGAAAGTAAAAGTCAAAAAAGTGACATTTTCGAACTTTTTAAAAGTCAGTAAAGTCAACATTACATGTATGATTGTAAATAAAAACTTTTTCCGCACTGATATGTCAAAAAAAAAAGTTTTACCGCACCGTGCGGGAAAACTCATTTTCCGCACGCATATCAGTGCGGAAAATCGATTTTTCCGCACGGCTGTAGGAAATAGTTATTTTCCTAACAAGTGCGCAAAGTGTTACTTTTCCGCACGCAAACACAGTTATACGAACGACGCGAAGCGGAGTTCGGATAAGTGTTTGCGTGCGGAAAAGACACTTTGCGCACGTGTTAGGAACAAAATTTTTCCTACGAGCTTCATATCAAGTAGGTAACAACAAAAATTAAAAAAAAAAAACGATAATTTGTTCAATTATTTTTAATTAACTTGGAGCGAACCTACGCATTTATCAAAAAATTACGTAACAAAAAAAAATAAATTAAAAAATCCTCGTCAGAGCTGTTCATCTTAAAGCGTTTAAATTTGATGAGAAAGTTTGTAGATTCTTGCATATAAATAGAGAACAAATCTAACAATATGTCAAAGTTAATTATATTCGGTGTTCGTATAGATGTAGGCTGATAAAGAAACAGAGAAAAACTTGTCATCATATGTCAAAGTCGACAGGTACACTTATTGTTGCTTGACAATTATTTTTACTTTTCGGCACTCAGTGCGGATAAGGCCTGTATCCGCACTGAGTGCGGAAAAGTGTAACTTTGAGTACTGAAATGCGTGCGGAAAAGTACTACTTTGCGCACGCTCGTAGGAAATAGTTATTTTCCTAACAAGTGCGCAAAGTGTTACTTTTCCGCACGCAAACACAGTTATACGAACGACGCGGAGCGGAGTTCGGATACGTGTTTGCGTGCGGAAAAGACACTTTGCGCACGTGTTAGGAACAAAATTTTTCCTACGAGCTTCATATCAGGTAGGTAATAACAAAAATTTAAAAAAAAAAACGATAATTTGTTGTTATTTTTAATTAACTTGAAGGGAACCTATGCATTTATCAAAAAATTACATAACAAAAAAAAATAACAGAAAATCCTCGTCAGAGCTGTTCATCTTAAAGCGTTTAAATTTGATGAAAAAGTTTGTAGATTTTTGCATATAAATAGAGAACAAATCTGACAATGTGTCAAAGTTAATTTATATTTGGTGTTTGTATAGATGTTGGCTGCTGATATAGAAACAAGAGGAAAAATTTGTCATCATGCGTCAAAGTCGACAGGTGCACTTATTGTTGCTTGACAATTATAATTACTTTTCGGCACTCAGTGCGGATAAGGCCCGTATCCGCACTGAGTGCGGAAAAGTGTAACTTTGAGCCCGGAAATGCGTGCGGAAAAGTACTACTTTGCGCACGCTCGTAGGAAATAGTTATTTTCCTAACAAGTGCGCAAAGTGTTACTTTTCCGCACGCAAACACAGTTATACGAACGACGCGAAGCGGAGTTCGGATACGTGTTTGCGTGCGGAAAAGACATTTTGCGCACGTGTTAGGAACAAAATTTTTCCTACGAGCTTCATATCAGGTAGGTAATAACAAAAATTTAAAAAAAAAACGATAATTTGTTTAATTATTTTTAATTAACTTAAAGGGAACCTATGCATTTATCAAAAAATTACATAACAAAAAAAAAAAACAGAAAATCCTCATCAGAGCTGTTCATCTTAAAGCGTTTAAATTTGATGAGAAAGTTTGTAGATTTTTGCATATAAATAGAGAACAAATCTGACAATGTGTCAAAGTTAATTTATATTTGGTGTTTGTATAGATGTTGGCTGATATAGAAACAGAGGAAAAATTTGTCATCATGTGTCAAAGTCGACAGGTGCACTTATTGTTGCTTGACAATTATAATTACTTTTCGGCACTCAGTGCGGATAAGGCCTGTATCCGCACTGAGTGCGGAAAAGTGCAACTTTGAGAACCGAAATGCGTGCGGAAAAGTACTACTTTGCGCACGCTCGTAGGAAAAATATGTTTCCAAATCAGAGACTTATGCCCGTATGCACCGTTCATTTTATTCTATTCTCAGTTTCTTTTTCAACTTGAGTTTTAAATTTCGTGTGCACCGTCAATTAAATCTGCCTAAGTTCTTCTTAAAGGCGTCGATTGTTAAAGGTAAGTCATCGAAATCCTCGACTTGAGAAAAAAAATCTGTCTTTATTGCGATTGTGGGGTTAGGTCAGGACCTTAAGGCTCGTTTTCACGGTGAGAGTACTCTCATGACAGCGCTCTCATGATAGTCACCTCGATAGTCCTATCGTGAAAGTGAGGTGTCTACACCTACCAAAAACTATCGTGACAGTAATCAATAGCAAAATGGCCGATACGCAGTTAACTGACGCGGTAGCTGCTGTAATTGGTGAAATAGTTAAAATTAAACGAAAAAGAAATAAAAAAACCAAGAAGATATGGGTGAGAAAATGGATTGCAAGAAGGAGGACACTTGGTGCTTCAGAAATACTTCTCAAGGAACTTGCTGTAGAAGACCCAAGAAGTTTTTTAAACTTCTTACGCCTGAATGAGGAAATGTTTAATACGTTACTGAATAAGGTAAGCAAATTTTGAAGTGATATAAAAGCCGTTTAACTAAGTACCTATGTTTTTTAAAGGTTAGCAGCAAGATACAAAAGAATAATACTGTTATGCGAGAACCTTTATCAGCAAAGCTAAAACTTCAAATAGCTTTTCGATATCTTGCTACTGGCGACTCACTGGGATCTTTGCAGTACCTTTACCGAGTTCCAAAATGTACCATAAGCCAGTTTCTACCAGACGTCTTTGATGCCATATACGAAGTGCTGAAAGATTATGTTATGGTACGTTCGTAATCATTAATTAACACATACTAATTACCTAATTTATTTTTATTATTATAGTTATTCACAACCCTAATTACCTATAATATGTCTTTTATAAAACAAAAAAAAAAAATACAAAAGAAACAGTATATTTCATAAAAGTTTTAAGCATAAGATAGGTAGGTATCTATTCTAAATAAAAATCGTAACTATCTTCATCATCTCCAGTCCAATTCTTGAAAAAATTCATGAGGCGTGGCTCTGGTTTCTGCACCTCATGCAGGCTATGATATTGTTCATTTCCTGAAGAATTTGACGGCTCTGTATCTTGTTGTAGATCCCTTACTGAGCTAGAAGTGGCCTGTGTTTCATTGTCAGATGAACTCTGCGTTTGCACACAACGTAGGCGAACATTGGTTATTAGTTTCTGGATATCCTGCTGTAGTAATATTGCATCTTGTAATGGAAGGCACTTAAGTTGGGAAGAAACATGTTGTCCAAAGGCATCAAATTCATTGGAAGGAACAGACGATTTTTGGGATGCCACCTGTTTCAGAACTTTCACAGCCTGGTCCAAAGAATCATCCTCCTTATTTATTCCTTTACTCGCGGGCCTTTTGCCACTTGTCTTTGTTTTTCTCGTTGACGAAAGGGGTTTCTTCACACTCCCTATAGGCTCTTGTGTCGACTCTTCATTTGCTGTTCCAGGCCGTGCATTGAAACTTTTGAAACTTGTCTGTGTATTTCTTACTGGGTTGACAGAAGGGGTTTCTATATGCTCCCCTGGCTCTTGCGTCGGTTCTTCATTTAATGTTGCGGGCTGTGCATTTGTCTGATTTTCTTCTGGAAATTGTTCTGGCAACATCTGCAACAAAAACAATAATAAAATATTATTTTCAATTTATTTCAATTGCTAATAATAATAATAATTAATAAATAAAATATTATTTTCAATTGATTTTTCTTTTCCAGGTACCACAAAGTGAGAACGAGTGGAACAAAATTATAAATGGATTTGAAACTTGCTGGAATTTTCCCAAATGCATAGGAGCAATTGACGGTAAACATGTTTTGGTCCAGTGCCCTGCTAATTCCGGTTCACAGTACTTTAACTACAAAGGCACGTTTAGCATTGTACTGCTGGCAATGGTGGATCATAATTATAATTTTACTTTTATTGATATTGGGAGTTATGGCAGCATTTCAGATGGCGGAATATTTGCTAAGTCCTCTCTTCAAAAAGCGCTTGAGGGAAATTTATTGCATCAACCTGACGGATCCGTTATATTAGGAGATGAAGCATTTCCACTTAAAACATATTTAATGAAGCCCTATCCCCGACGAAACCAATTAACTATTGCACAGAAAGTCTTCAATTATAGACACTGTAGAGCGAGACGTGTAGTAGAAAACGCTTTTGGAATCATGTCATCTCGTTTTCGTGTATTCAGATCCCCAATATCACTTGCTCCTCAAACAGTAGTGAAACTAATAAAAGCTGGATGTGCCTTGCACAACTGGATACGAAAAGTGGGAAATGATGTAGTAACAGCAGATATTGAGGAACATGCAACAGGTCGAATAATTCCTGGATCTTGGCGCAATGATCCTAGACCAAATGGTGTCGTTGATGTAAGAGCAGCTTTGCAGCGTAACTATTTGCCAGAAGCTCGACAAAGAAGAGAAGACTTTGCTGACTATTTTACAGGGACAGGAGCACTCGATTGGCAGTACAAAATGATAGAATAACAATCGAGAGAAGACACCGAAATAAATAATTTGACTACACTTCTTTCAATATTTATATAATTTAGGATGTAAATAATTGCGAAACATTAAATAAAACTTACCAAATTAGATTCTGAGTCATTTTCTTCCAAATTGTGCCTTAGAAAACTATCAGCTACGGAGAACCATATAAGTTTTGGTTTATATACGTAATTAGCACCCGTTCCAGTTCCCATAGACTTCTTTATTTTTGCCACTTCTTGATTATATGTACATCTAATGCTCCTAATTTTCTGCCTAAGTTCTTTAATTGTAGAAAGTCCTGATAAGGGCAGCAGAGTTTCTTCTGCATGATCCCTCTTCACTCTGTTTTTGAAATCTGCCGAGCTTTTCTTCCATAAACATGGAAACCTCTCATATTTTTCCAGAAAATGTATAACGTCAAATCCCTGCTTAATTTTATCAAAATAATTTCCGATATTTTGATTTTTCGCCATCGTGCCGCTATAAAAAATCACTACTTTCACGAAAGTATTCCCAACTATCTAGTCAAGCGAGATAGTGCGACAGCATGATAGCTACTATCGGGTTGTTTACATGGTGATAGTTTGTGCGATAGTTACTATCACGACAGCAACTATCGCAAAAACTATCACCGTGAAAACGACCCTTTAGACAAGTTTGTTGACGTTTGTTTGAGTGTGACGAGTGTCGTGTAAATAACATAACATAGTATTTATTTTACATTATTAGCCAGGTAAAACAGTTTTTACTGGCGATTGAAGGAAATGACTAGCGAGCCGCCAGGCGAGCTTGTCACCTTCAAGAGCCAGTAAAAACTGCTACCTGGCGTATAATGTACAATAATTTATTTGTTACTCATTTGTAAAAGATATAGGGACAAATAAAAAATCAATACATAACAAAAATTTGAAATTTATATGTTTTTCCTTGATTTTTTCTCACAGAAGTTTTGGTAGTTGGTATAACTATGAGAATGATACGTTGTTAAGACGTTGTTTCTAGTTATAAATAGGTTTTTTGACAGATTTCCATTTTGCAATTTTTTTCCAGAAATGAATTTATTACAAGATATTATATTAATGAAGCCGCAGTCGTAGCCAACAGTTTATCACCAGAAAAGTCTCCCAGAAGGTACCTACAAGCAATTATTCTTGTGATAAAACCGATTTTTCAAAAATAAATAATTCTAGTGACTTGTAAAAAGTTTTTACTGTTTAGCTGTCAATTTTACAAGTCAGTAGAGCCAGTAGCTTGTAAAAATCAATTTTCGCTGGTTATGTTTTGACTTGATAAGTGACGTTTTACAAATGAGTGACAAATAATAGTATATTACAATCCGAGACGGAAAATACTTCATTGCTGGTCGAGAGGTTATTATAGTTTATCGAGACGCGAAGCGTCGAGATAAACTCAACCTCGAGACAGAAATGAAGTTTTCCGTCGAGGTTTGTATACTTTTTTATTTTCAACCCTTAATTTTCTGATGCAAAAACTAAAGATTCTGTTATACGAAATTTTCATATAGTGTAAAACTGGCCTTAGAAAAAAATATTTCACTTTTTTTGTCAATGTCATCAATTTTGACGATCTCAAAGGCCCTGTAAAGGCCAAAACAAAAGACGAAACCACAGGAAACCGCAAAATCAACAACCATAGATAAGATCAACAACGCCTTAACGACGGTAGTTTTCGCTCAGTATTTTTGCGGAAATAATAGATTTTCACTAGATTTCTCCCCGTTCTCCCCAAAGAAATGATTTCGGAAAGTGAAGATGAAGCGATGGATTGTACCCCACCTGAATTAAAAGAAGCAGCAGACAGGATTGGAGAGAGTTTGCTTCCAGCAAAAAGCAAATTTCGGTACGAAAAGGCTTTTCAAATATTCGAAGCATGGTGTAGCCAGAAAGGAACGAGAAATACTGCCTCGGAGACCGTTTTGTTGGCGTATTTTGGCGAATTATCTAAGGAAAAGAAGCCTTCGACTTTATGGTCGACTTACAGTATGTTGAAAACCATGATTAAATTGAAAGAGAAAGTTGATATCTCCAATTACGCAAAACTTATAGCTTTTTTGAAGCGGCAAAATCTGGGCTTTCAGCCGAAAAAGTCGAGCGTTTTTTCCAGAGAAAACATTAACGAGTTCCTCACGAAGGCAGCTGAAGAATTCATTAGCATCAAGGTAGGTTTTCAAAAAATATACAAAGAAGATAAAAATGCGAAAATCAAAATGATTTTCTGTATGCTATAGCTAGGTTACCCATTTTATTTTTATCTGGTTTCAGGTAGCGCTAATTGTTGGTGTGTCGGGTGCATGTAGGAGCGATGAACTAGTCAAGATGAAAATGGAGCACGTCAACGTTTTGGAAGGAAAGATCGCTATAGAAATTCCACACACAAAAACTTACACAAGTCGATCGTTTATCATAAGCGATCCAGATTGGGTTGCTATTTTCCACAAATACCTCACTTTGCGGAAAAATTTGAAAAATGACAGGTTATTTGTTCAATGGCGAAATGGGAAATTACATAACCAAGCAATTGGCTATCATTCAATCTCAAAATTTCCACATAAAATAGCTGCTTTTTTGAAGCTTCCAAAAATTGAAACTTTTACAGGGCATGCTTTTCGTCGTACTTCCGCAACCTTATTGGTTGACAACGGGGCCGATCTATTGCAGCTCAAAAGACTGGGAGGGTGGAAATCGAGCACGGTTGCTGAAGGCTACATAGAGGCATCTTTGGAGAACAAAAGTAAGACTGCTCTGATGCTATCCTCTACTTCCAAAGGTATTCAGTTGTCCAGTGCATCCACAAGTACATCACATGCGGAAACTCATCCGCAAGCGCAAGAGATAATAGTTCCAAACGAAACACAATTCCAACAGGATGGTCTCAAGATTTCCATTATAAACAACAATGCTAATTTAACAATTAATGTAAATAAGTGAATAGATTTAATTAGTTCCATGTAATACATGTGGTTTTATTATTATATGTGAGAGCTGTATGAAAATTATCAATTTGGAACGAGCAGGGAAATGGGGACGGAAAAGCATTTGCCGTCCCGGACGGAAAATGCTTTTCCGTCCTAGGCAGGCATATGCATTACCGTCCCGATAAATGTCAAAGTCCAGAAATGTGACACTTTCAAGATTTTGAAAAACCTGCAATGTCAACATTACATATGTGGTTGAAAATAAAAACTTTTTACAAGTCAGTAGGGTCAGAGAATTATTTATTAAAATTGTATTACCTATATGTATTAATTTTTTATTAATTGTTTAAGATTGTTTACAAATGAGTAACAAATAAATTATTGTACATCATACGCCAGGTATCAGTTTTTACTGGCTCTTGAAGGTGACAAGCTCGCCTGACGGCTCGCTAGTCATTTCCTTCAATCACCAGTAAAAACTGTTTTACCTGGCTAATAATGTAAAATACTATAACAAGATTTTTTATCCTTTGCTCTACAAAAAATGGAGTTCGACATGCTAGTTGAAGACGATTTCGATATTTTAGATATGTTCGATTACTTATGGGTTTCGAAGAATTTTTAGTGTTAATTTTTAATAGAGAAAATTATTTCCAGTCAATGGATGATTTGCCTTTTTTTCGGCGATTCAGGTTGAGAAAACCCACTGTTTTGCAAGTATTGTCTTCTTATTTTCAATTATATTAGCATATTAGGAAATAAACAGTTGTTTTTCGTTTTATGAAAAATTAAATTCAGGCTTTTTTTTATCATTCATATTCAAAACAAGCCTTGCCTCCAAAGAACACCTCAAGAAACACACAACAAAGAGCGTCCTAGAATATTGTATAGCTCTACAAAAACGAAATAACCAATAGGTACATTACAAGATCAGTGGAAAGTATAGACAAACGAATATATTCCTTTTATATCTACGCAGGGCCGTAGCTAAAGTTTGTTTCGCCAGGGTTTGTAGGTACTTGCCACCAGCATTTGCATTCCTTGTTTAACAAATCAAAATTGACTGAAACAAATCAATGACGTCAAAAACGTTCGTCGGTTCTTAAATCATTTAAAAAAAATTGAATGTGTCATATGAATTAATCTACGACAACCCTTTTTTTTTCAAGTTTCAAGGTCAAGTATGAACCCTGGTGAAACGGACCTTAGAGTCAAATTTATGATAGGGCATGACAAATTTGACATAGGGCATACACTACTTGCCCCCTCCCCTTAAATTTTTCATAGGTAAACAAAATGAAGCTAATGAGGCTGAAGGCAAATTTTTCAATAAATCAAGGTTCAGGTTGTGACGTTGTCTGGTAATGGGTAACTTGATGACGCATCTGATCTGGGCAGGGATCCCAGATCTCACGATTTATCTTGAGATCTCACGATTCAGCACCAAGTCTCACGATAATGGATTCTAATCTCACGATATTTTTATAAACGCGGCTTGCCGCTTGCAGTATTTAAAATATCTTTCATAAAAACTTAACATTTATTTTCTAAGCAATTTTTTACCGAAGCAAACAATGGGCTCTTTCACTAATTTTTGAAATTGGCATATTTGGATAAAGCAACTAAAAACAGAATTTTCTGTATTTTTACTTTTGAAAAATTCAAAGTCCTTCTTGAGAAAACAGAAAACAAAGAAATACCTCCAAATAAAAACCCAGAATTTATTTCTATGACGTCGCAGCTCGCAATTTGACCGTGTTGCCACTAATTGTCAACATTGAAAATTTGTAATAGATTTAATTCTGAAATGTTGGCAAAATCTCATGAAAAGTAGTTAAATTAATTAGTTATAGATTCAAGATTTTATAACATTTTTTTTTTAAATTATGCTTAAATACAATTTAATGCAATTTTTTATGTTTAGTTTTATTTATTTATATTACGCTGCACTACATTTAGTCACAACCGACAACAGCGCATTCGAAACTTTACGTATCTTTACAGAGCGCAAACACAGCCGAGCCCTTCCTCCTTGCAACGACATAAGCGAAATGAAGAATATTTATGTGACGTCGGCAAATCGGCGCGTTTTAAAATAGTTTGAATTTAGGCACTTTTGATTGCCTATGAAAAACTTATTGAACCTTGTAGAACATTTTTTTTTTGGTATATATGCCTAAAATAGTCCCTCCTTTGAGATTTTATACTTAAATTACGTATTTAAATTTTAGTGAAAGAGCCCATTATTCGGATATTTCTGCAGCGTGTAGTCCGAGTCTGGAATGGAATGTACCATGGCACCCCTAGCTAGCGGCTTTCGGAATAACTAGATCTCTACGCTCCTTTTGCGCCGCGGCGCGGAGTCTTCCGCTTGCTCCTCATGCATAATTATAGGTTACAGAACAGGCGCCTGATTCTCGAATTTCGAAACAAGGGAGCAGCGTTCTCACGGAAGCAATATTTGTGTCTTTGTCATTCCTATGAAATTTTGCATGGAGTTGAGGACAGGGCATTTTGTTCTCTATGAACTCTGTTCGCCCGTTTCGAGAAGCAGGCGCCTGGAATCCATGGCGCAGAAACAGCTGCGTGATTTTACAATCTCAGCGGTGGTTCCCCGGTTTGCTGATTGCATTTCAACTTGCGAAAAACTATTGCGGTAAATCGCAACATATTTTGTGCGTCGCTCATTTTGCTGAGAAAATGTCTTCTAGTGATAATAGTTCCGATGACTCAAATCGTGCTTCTGGTTCGACTCCACAAAATTCAAATTGCATATTCTGTGCTTCAGATAGTCCCGGAGAAACCAAAAAACCTAAAACCCTAGATAAAACAATAATTTCGCTAAAATGCGCATGCGTTTTACGATCTCACGATTTTTCACGATTTTTTCACGACCGATATCACGATAATTGGCTCAGAGCATCGGGGATCCCTGGATCTGGGGTACCTTATAGAGATTTGCATTATGTTGAGGCACCCCAGCTGACGTCATAAAGCTACCAGCTAGGGGGTCTGGTTGAGTTAAGGTAATTTCTCAAAACTGATTTTTTTTGAAAAATTTTGGTTTGATTCAATTCGTTTTTTCATTTTCTTTCCAAAAAAGTGAGGATTATTGAGATTTAACAAAATAATTTTATTATATTTATATCAAATGTGCCTAAATTCTATGCAATAATAATTATTTTTTTATAATAATGGAAATAAAGCCGACCGATGGCAAGGTTGCCAGATGATTTTCAGTGTGTAGTAGTGTGTATGTATAGTACGCCCCTGTACTACCGACCGTTCGAGCAGAGACATCGCCGGCCGCCCGAGCGAGAGAGGGGAAGGCGCCATCGCGCCGACGACGACAGCCAGAGAGGAGAAGACAGACACGAACGACACAGGCCGCCAGCAACAAGTCGGCCACGCATAAAATAATATTTTTTCGATTTTCAATTGTCAATACACGTTTATTTAATACAAAACCAGCGCATCATTTTTGTGTACATCAGCAGAACACGTTACATGGTCCTTCGAGCCGGATTCACGTCAACAAACAAATTTTAAACGAAAAATACGATAAAAAATAGTGCAGCACGGAATCGTTTGCGGCAGCAAGCAAGTGATTTTGAGAATTACACACACACACTACGATTATTATGCGGGGTAAGTTCCATTATCCTATCCTTTTTTAACCGTAAACAGAGTATCAATCGCAGTGGTACGGTTCATGCGTTTGATTATTGTCTGGAAGTTTTAATAAAGTAGAAGTATTACTGATAAAAAAAAAAAATGTTTGATATTAATTTGATTGCAATTATTTAATTCAATTTATTTTTGATGGTGAAATAAAATATTTATTTTAGTGTTTTATTTATTCATTGCATTATATTTTGACAATGTCGGATTCTGAGGAGGTAAAATCTCTAATAAAAAAACGCGGAACGCTCAAATCTAGATTAACATTATTCGAAAAATACGTAAGTTCTATTGAAAGCCTTAATTTATCATCGGAGTCGGTAGAACGTTTTGTAGTTATTGAGTTGGAACAGCGAATGCAGGTATTTGATGGCTTAATAACTAATTTCGAGGATATTCAGGGTGATATTGAATGCGGCATTGATGATCCTGATAGCCAGTTAAATGAACGCGAAGAATTTTGCAATAGATACTACTGTATTTTATCAAAATCAAAGCAACTATATGAAACACTGAAACCGGTTGACACCCAAAGTAGTAAGTCAGTTAGTCAGAGTAGTTCAGGAAATCAGACACAGCACTTTAATGATGGAATAAAACTGCCAGACATAAAATTGCCAAAATTTGACGGGTCCTTTCAGGCTTGGTTAGATTTCCGTGATATTTTTGAATCTCTCATTCATGATAATTCGGCGCTAAATAAAATTCAAAAATTTCATTATCTCAGGGCATCACTATCAGGTTCAGCAACCCAGGTGATTCAGTCGTTAGAATTTAGTGCAAATAATTACGATATAGCTTGGGATACATTGTGCGAGCGATTTAATAACACCAATTTGTTGGTGCAAAACCATATTAATGCGATTTTTACTTTAGAAATTATAACGGTCGAGTTCGCTATAAAAATTCGAAATTTATCAGACAATCTTTTTAAACATTTATCAAGCCTAAAGCAGTTAGGAGAGCCCACCGAGCATTGGGACACTTTGATAATATATATTTGTTCAAGTAAGTTAGATAAAAGTTCTTCTCGTGAATGGGAAAGACTGAAAGCAAAACAAAGTAGTTCATGCACGTTAGATTTTTTCAAGAAATTTTTAAAAGAGCGAGCCGATTTACTTGAAAATATGGAAATTAATTTTGAAAAAGTTCGAAATGAATCACGTTCTGGATCGAGTTCTGGATACCGTTTTCGAGATAAACTAAATTCGACACGCGAAAATAAACAAGGTTATACCAGAAATTTGCATATCAATACACAAGATAAAAATGAGCAGAAGTCAAATTTCAGTTGTTTTTATTGTAAAGGAAATCACAGTCTTTTTTATTGCTCAGATTTCTTAAAATTATCAGTACAGGATCGAAACGCGAAAGTCAGGGAAATGCATTTATGCGTTAATTGCCTTCGTCCCAATCACACGTTTAATGATTGCAAATGGTCAGGTTGCAAAATCTGCGGAGTAAAGCATAATAGTATTTTGCACAAAGACAAGGAAAAATCTAATACAGCTCTTGTTTCATCACAGTACGATGAAGAAAGCGAACTATCACAAAATTTGGCACAGCACGCAAGTTGCAATCTTGTAAATATAAAAAATGCAATTTTATCCACCGCAAAGGTAGAAGTACGAGATGCAACTGGCAACTTTGTCACAGCACGTGCACTTCTTGACTGTGGTTCGCAATCAAGCTTTATGACGACAGAATTGTATCAGAAATTAAACTTGCCAAAATCAAAAATCAATTTAACCATTACTGGGATTAACGATAAAACGACATATTCAAATTTTAAATGTAATTTAAAAATACGGTCATTGGTAAATCGCTACAGTTTTCATTTAGATTGTTTTATACTTGACAGAATTACAAGCAACATACCAGGTTTTAAAATTAATCGTCCATCCTTGCAAATACCGACCAACATCAAGTTAGCAGATCCCGATTTTGATGAATCACAGCAGATAGATTTATTAATTGGTGCAGACGTTTTCTGGAGCATTTTGCGTTCAGAAAAAATACAATTAATCAACAACGGTCCATTGTTACACAATACGGAAATCGGTTGGGTTATAGCAGGTCCGTTGGCTTCTTTGAACGACAACACAGTTTGCAATTTAAGTACACATTCGATTATTCAAGACCAACTTGCGCGTTTTTGGGAGATAGAGGAAGTATCCACCAAAAAACCCTTTTCAGTAGAGGAGGAATTATGCGAAAAACACTTCGTAGATCATTTGCAGGTTTCTCCTGAGGGTAGGTTTATTGTCTCTTTGCCCTTGAAGGCTTCTCCCAGAAAATTAGGCGATTCACGAGAAATTGCGATTAAACGATTTGCGAGTTTAGAACGAAAATTAATGTCCAACGAAACTTTGAGAAATTTATATACGGCCTTTTTACGCGAGTATGAGCAACTTGGTCACATGAAAGAAGTGACAGATAACGATGACGTTTACGACCATATTCCAGAATATGTAATGCCACACCATGGAGTACTTCGCGATACGAGTTCAACTACAAAGTTACGGGTAGTCTTCAATGCATCATCTCCATCATCTTCAGGCGTGTCTCTTAACAGTTTACAGATGAATGGCCCTATTATACAATCAGATTTATTATCAATAACAATGAGATTTCGCATGCGAGCTATAGTTCTATCTGGAGACATAAAGATGATGTATCGACAAGTTTTGTTGAATCCTGAAGAGCGAAAATTACAGAGAATCATATGGCGATTCAATACGAGTGAACCGATTAAAATTTATGAACTTAACACAGTCACTTACGGTACAACAGCGGGATCCTTTTTAGCAATACGAAGTTTATTTGAAGTCGCAAACGAGTGTGAGAATGATTATCCAAATATCGCGCAAATAATTAAAAAAGACATGTATGTTGATGACTTGCTCACAGGCGTAGACACACCAGAAGAAGCGCAGTCGGTTATCAAAAATATCATGCATGTTCTTTCTAAACGAGGATTCGATATGCGTAAATGGAAATCTAATTGTCCAGAAGTTATTCAGAATTTCAATGCCGATCAAGCGGAAAACACGTTAGAATTTTTTATTAACAAGGAAATCGACAGTAAAATTCTAGGTCTTACATGGGTAAGTGACAGCGACATTCTTAAGTATAAAATATCTCCTAAAAATGACATTAATCCTAAAAATGTAACTAAACGTATAATTTTGTCTCGAATTGCTACTATCTTTGACCCTCTCGGCCTAATCGGCCCAGTTATTATAATAGCGAAGAATTTATTACAAAAACTTTGGGCTAAAAATCTCACATGGGATCAGCCATTACCCGAAGATATTTTAAGCATTTGGACCGAATTTTCATTTGAACTTGACTTATTAAACGACCTTTTCATTACTCGTAAGGTGGTATGTGATCGACCTACTTACCTTTCTTTACATGGTTTTTCTGACGCGTCAGAGTCGAGTTATGGCGCATGTATATACGTAGTTTCGAAAAACAATAAAGGTGAATGTGAATCACATTTATTGTGCGCGAAGTCCAAGGTTTCGCCTTTGAAGTCCCTTACAATACCGCGCCTTGAACTTTGCGCAGCTCTCATATTAGCAAATTTGATTTCAAAAGTTCTCGAATCCATAAACGATCATTTCGACGAAGTCTATTGTTGGTCAGATTCAACTGTAGTCCTTGGGTGGTTGCAGACCTCTCCAAACTTGTTGAAACCATTCATAGATAACCGCGTAGCGGAAATACAAAAATTAACAAAAACATTTACATGGAAGCACGTACCGACAAAACATAATCCTGCGGATTTGGTGTCGCGCGGGATGAGTCCAAAACAAATAATTGATTCAAAATTGTGGTGGCACGGACCAAATTGGCTCCGTTCTGAAAAAAATGAATGGCCAGAAAGTCCAATTATCACAGAGGATCTACCAGAAATGCGAAATATTTCTTTAATTTCTAATACTTCTTCGAAAAATTATTTTCCCTTTGAAGATTTTTCAAATTTAATACAATTAAAACGCATAGCAGCATACATTTATAGATTTATTTTTAACTGCAAAAATCCGATTGAATCACGCATTTTAACAGCAACTTTGTCAGTTTCTGAAATCAATGACAGTTTTAATCGAATCATTAAAGTTGCACAGTTAGAGTCATATCCTATAGAGTACTCAACCCTAAAAGCTAAGCGCGAGCTTCCATCCACTAGCAAAATTTTAAATTTAAAACCATTCTTAGATAGTCAAGGACTAATACGCGTAGGCGGCAGACTATCCAATTCCGATTTTTCATTTTCAAAAAAACATCCGATTCTGCTTTCGCCCAGCCATGCTCTTACAAAGCTAATATTTCAATTTGAACACGAAAATTTGTTGCATGCAGGTCCCCAATTACTTTTAGCAAATATTCGCGAGCAATATTGGCCGACATCAGGACGCAGTACTGCCCGTCAAATGGTACAAAAATGCGTAAAATGTGCTAGATATTCTGCCAAAAACGTTCAACCAATAATGGGTGACCTACCAGCGGCTCGAGTACAACCAGCTTTACCGTTTTTTAAGGTTGGTGTAGATTACGCGGGCCCTTTTTTAATGAAAGATCGACGTGGAAGAGGGTGCAAACTTATTAAGTGTTGGGTAGCTGTATTCGTTTGCTTTACCACACGCGCAATCCATCTGGAATTAATTTTATCTCTTAATTCCGATGATTTTTTACAGGCTTTTAATAGGTTTATAAGTCGCCGCGGAAAGCCTTCCGAAGTTTTTTCCGATAATGGCACAAATTTTGTTAGGGCCAATAAAGAAATTCAATCATTGTATAATTTTTTTGAGGAAAACGGTCCAAAAATTTTGAATTCAGTAACCAATATTGGTATTAAATGGCACTTTATACCAGCAAATTCGCCGCATTTCGGGGGAATCTGGGAAGCAGGGGTGAAAAGTCTCAAACATCATCTAAGGCGAGTATTAGGTTCATATACTTTATTTTTTTATGACTTCCAGACTTTACTTGTACGTATTGAATCTGTTTTAAACTCCCGACCCATTTGTCCTCTCACTTCTTGTCCAAACGACCTTTCCCCATTAACGCCCGCACACTTTCTACTTGGAAGAGCTGGAACTGCCATTCCCGAAGGTACCGTCCTACATCTCAAAGAAAATTACCTATCGCAATTCCAATTGGTCCAAAAAGTATACGAGCAGTTTTGGAGCCGTTGGCAACGTGAATACGTCAGTGAGTTACAAACCCGACAAAAATGGACCAGAAACACAGGAACTTTAGAAGTTGGACAGCTGGTTATAATAAAAGATAACAACCTACCACCCATGAGATGGCGCATGGGACGTGTTTTGGAGCTTTTTTATGGTAAAGATGGAGTCTCCAGAGTAGCAATGGTCAAAACAGCTGAAGGAGTCGTATCTAGAGCTTTGGTGAAGCTTTGTCCATTACCTGTTGAAAGTTCTACGGAGAACCTTTCAAGGAGGGGGGCATGTATAGTACGCCCCTGTACTACCGACCGTTCGAGCAGAGACATCGCCGGCCGCCCGAGCGAGAGAGGGGAAGGCGCCATCGCGCCGACGACGACAGCCAGAGAGGAGAAGACAGACACGAACGACACAGGCCGCCAGCAACAAGTCGGCCACGCATAAAATAATATTTTTTCGATTTTCAATTGTCAATACACGTTTATTTAATACAAAACCAGCGCATCATTTTTGTGTACATCAGCAGAACACGTTACAGTGTACAACCAAAGAATATTTAGTTAACACTTATAGAAAACCTATTCCATGTATATTTTTTGACCCCCAAATGGAGCCAGACTTTTCGAGCCGGGCTCCATCGGAGTGGTAGGCTCGCCGTAATCAACGTGGTTCCAGTTGATGGCTACTCGGCGTTGCCATATGTCCATATAAATATGTATAATAATAACTTTAAAACGGTGACCGCGCTGATGTGAAAAAACACGATATGCGGGAAAAAAATGGAAGGTTTTGTCTTGAAAATATCGCTGAAAAATTACTAGACGATAATAGCAGTTCGAACTCGAGTTTCTCACAGAAATATCAAAGTTTTTCAATTTTTTTCTGGAAAACTGACCAAGTAAAAATTGTGCAATTTTTTCAGGTGAAAGACGAAAGTGAGGAGCTTATTATAGGAAAATTTCAAATTTTTCCAATGGAAAATCATCCCAGGAAAAATTCTGGAAAATTGACTTTTTTAAGCAGAATTCATTTTCTTAAATTACATTTATTTCCTAGAAAACTGGCAAAAGGAAAATTGTGAATTTTTTTCAGAAAAAAGAGGAAAGTGAGGATCTTATTATAGCAAAATTTCAAAATTTTCCTGTGAAAAAACACTCCAGGACAAATTTAGGAAAACTGACTTTTTTAAGCGAAATTCATTCTTTTATATTACAATTATTTTCTGGAAAATTGGCAGAGTGAAAACTGTGATATTTTTGCAGGAGAAAGACGAAAATGAGGAGCTTATTATAGTAAAATTTCAAAATTTTCCAGTGGAAAATCATTTCAGGAAAAATTCTGGAAAATTGCCTTTTTTAAGTAACATTCATTTTCTTTCTTTTTAGTTTTTTTCTAGAAAACTGGCAAAAGGAAAATTGTGAAATTTTTTAAGAAAAAAGAGGAAAGTGAGGATGTCATTATAACAAAATTTCAAAATTTTTCAGTGAAAAAACACTCCAGGACAAATTTAGGAAAACTGACTTTTTTAAGCGAAATTCATTCTTTTATATTACAATTATTTTCTGGAAAATTGGCAGAGTGGAAATTGTGATATTTTTGCAGGAGAAAGACGAAAATGAGGAGCTTATTATAGGAAAATTTCAAAATTTTCCAGTGGAAAATCATTTCAGGAAAAATACTGGAAAATTGACTTTTTTAAGTAAAATTCATTTTCTTTCTTTTTAGTTTTTTTCGAGAAAACTGGCAAAAGGAAAATTGTGAAAATTTTCCAGAAAAAAGAGGAAAGCGAGTTCATTAAAGTAAATTTTTAAAATTTTCTAATGAAAAGTCACTCGAGGAAAAATTCTGGAAAATTGACTTATTTAAGCAAAGTTAAGGAAAATTTACCCTCTTACATTTTAATTTTTTTCTTGAAAACTGGCAAAGGGAAAATTTTGAAAATTTTCCAGGAAAAAGAGAAAAGTGAGGAGCTTATTACAGGGAAATTTCGAAATTTTCCAGTAAAAAATCATTCCAGGAAAAACTCAAAGAAAATTGACTTATTAAGGCAAAATTGAAGAAAATTCACCCTCTTACATTTTAATTGTTTTCTGGAAAACTGGCAACGGGAAAATTTTGAAATTTTTACAGGAGAAAGAGGAAAGTGAGGAGCTCATTAGAAGAAAATTTCAAAATTTTCCAGTGAAAAATCACTCCAGGAGAAATGTATTTATACATGTATATTTTCGGATAACTGAATAAACTCTATTCTAAGTTAAAATAGTATATTTCCTAACTAGTGCGGAAAGTACCACTTTTCCGCACGCGATTGCAGTTTATCGACCGACGCGCAGCGAAATTCGGCAAGCAATCAAGTGCGGAAAGGATACTTTCCGCACGAGTTAGGAACACTATTTTTTCTACGAGATGAAAGGTAATATTTTCATCTACATATTTATCAATTTAAGATATTTTTTTTCACTTTTTTGTACCTGTACCTGGTAGTATATCCTGTTAATCTGTAAGTACAGGGTGGCCCAAATTCGAGCCTCATCATTGGGATTTTGGAAACCGTAAGAGATACAGGGTCGGTTAAATTATGGCAAAGTTGCGCATTTTGATGCTCAACAAAATGCCGCTTTGATATTCAGGCTATTCCGAATACTTCCGGAGATATCCAGAAAAATTTCGAAATTTTGCAAAATTGTTTTTATTTTTTCCTGACTTTATTTGAAGTGATATTTCGAAAAAAATATCACTTCATCATAGCCACTTTTTCTCCCCTACAAGATGCTACCATCAAATTTAAAATCTGACATTTCGTCTTTTGGCCACCATCATCAACTTATTTTTTTTAAATACAACCCTGGATTTTTTATTTCTGATTTTGAGAGCTTCTGATGTTCCAAAACCTATGACGTATCGCATTTATCCGAAAATAGTTATTTATGCAACAAGTGTGTAAAGTGAACCTTTTTTCACGAATGTGAATTTTGACGCACGAGCCGAAGGCGAGTGCGACAATCACATGAGTGAAAAAAGGTGCTTTACGCAAGTATTGCATACAAAATTTTTTCTACTACCAATCAAATATGTGTACGAAAATAAATTTAGTCAAATACTTCACGCGCTAGTGCGTAAAAAATTTTCATTTTACGAACTAGTGCGTGAAGTGATTTACCAGAAAAATGCCAAATTGACAGTGTCGACATCTGTCATTGACATTACTTTACGCACTAGTGCGTGAACTGTAAAGTGAGTACTTTACGCACGGTAGTAGAAAAAAATATTTTTTTTTTACTTCTTAGTAATTTCCTACCAAAATTCTTTTCTCTGTCTCTCTCTAACACATTTAGTTTTTATGGAAAGTGCCAATAATATAAATTTTTCGAATAAATGCGATTCGTCATAGGTTTTGGGATATCAGAAGCTCTTGAAATCTGAAATAAAAAACGAGGGTCCGTATTTAGAAAAGTAAATTTGATGATGGTGGTCCAAAGACGAAACATCATATTTTAAATTTGATGATAGCATCTTGTAGGGGAGAAAAAGTGGCTAAGATGAAGTAATATTTTTTTTGAAGTATCACTTCAAA
Organism: Ceutorhynchus assimilis; assembly: GCA_917834065.1. Taxonomy (NCBI): domain Eukaryota; kingdom Metazoa; phylum Arthropoda; class Insecta; order Coleoptera; family Curculionidae; genus Ceutorhynchus; species Ceutorhynchus assimilis. The sequence goes on from OU892279.1 coordinate 12,352,605, forward strand.
TAAAGTCAAGAAAAAATAAACATTTTGCAAAATTCCGGTTTTTTTCTGGATATCTCCGGAAGTATTCGAAATATCCTAAATATCAAAGCGGCATTTTGTTGAGCATCAAAATGCGCAACTTTGCCATAACTTAACCGACCCTGTATCTCTCACGGTTTCCGAGATCCCAATGATGAGGCTCGAATTTGGGCCACCCTGTACCTGTATACCTAAAAATTTCAGGTATTCTACTTTTCGGCACGGAGTGCGGAAAAGTGATCATTTTTCCGCACTCGGTGCGGAAAAAAACGGAAAAGCACTAGGCGGAAAAGTGATACTTAAATGACCTAAAATGCGTGCGGAAAAGTACACTTTTCCGCACGCAAAAATTTATTACAAAACAATAACTCCGAAGGTGCTCTTTGAAATAATCTATGACTTAATCTTTTCTTTAAATTGTTATGACGTCATCGATGACGTAAGTAAAAACCCTCGTGTCGTGCAACGAACTATACATATCGGGTCTTCAAAAAAAAAAACAATCAAAGATTGCTTTGGTTACGAAAACGTACGCATTATTGTTTGTATATTGGTCAGGATTTTTGACATGACATTTTGACATTAAATTTCATTGACTGACATTGTCAAAATTAAAGAAAAATATTGCTAAGACGTACGTTTAAAAAACCATAGTAATCTTTGATTGGCTTTTTTTTTGAAGACCCGATATGTTTGGTTGAAATTTCAGACATTTAAAAAGCTATTTTTCAAAAAGGCAAATGACGTAAGTACAAAACCCTCGTAAAACTATTTTTTTTTTTACGCGTCTCATTTCGTCAGCACCCCTTGTATTTGGAGTTAGTTGCGCTTATGCACATCCTGAAAATGCCAGACAAAAAAAAAATCCTGTGCAATTCACACCCGGTAGAAGTGAAACCTTCATCGAACTGCATGCATTAAGCCTCATTTACACGGTGCAAGTAGCTTGAGCAAGTACTAACGCCAGTAACTAAAATTTAGTAACTTGAATCGTGTAGACACCTTAATTTAGTACTTGAGCAAGTAAACTCTTTAGTCAAGTAATTAGTCAAGTGAATAGAAGCTGGTTCTATTTAGTTGAGCAAGTGGCTTCCCCCTCTCGTTTATTTTACTGACTTTAGCGGGCTGGACGTGTGTAGACAGGATTTGTATTTAGTGATTAGTGAAGTACATTAGTGGGGTTTGAATTTGAATATTTTGAGTATTGTGTTGCACCTTGCACCTATTAGTTGCCTTTGCAATGTCGTCTGTAACTGCTTCCTGTTGCCAGATATGATAGTGTAATTTCCAATGTAATTTTTACTGGAATAGCAGGTCTCATTACAGTATCTTGTGTGCTAATCATGGGTTTTATTTCGAAAAGTTAACTTATTGAATTGTTCTTTTGTCATCCGCATACAATTTCGATATTCTTTTGGATCTTCCTTAGCCAGTTCAACCAATAATGTGGAAGATGCACCATGTGTTTCTCTACGAGATATCCATGGTCGAACCCAACAACGTTTTCCATTTTCAATTTCTTTCAATAAAATATGTGATAATTCTCCATAAACACTCAAAATGCATTTTTAAATTTCTTTTCGAACAACTGTACTTGCTGCCATTTCACCTCAATTTGCACTAATCACTAAATTCGACTTAAAATCAGTAAAATGCATGTAAACACCCACTTGCACGAAAACAAAGATAATTTAGTTACTGGCGTTAGTACTTGCTCAAGCTACTTGCACCGTGTAAATGAGGCTTTACACACATACTCACATAGACAGTGGCGTCCCCCCCTCCAAAAGACTTGAGAAAGAACGCAAATAAATATAGTTTAAAAAAACTAAAATACACGCTGGGGTGTTTGGTTCCACATTTCTCATACATTGAGCACCCCACGCTTTTTTGACAATAATTTTAATATTTTTTGTTCATTAATATTTTCTGTTTATATTAAAAATTATTTTTCACTTTTTAGTTCGATGTATCAAAAGCGTGTTAGCCCCAGATATTTCCAGACTTTTCCAGACATTATTCAGACTTATTCAGGGCTTTCCAGAGTTTTCCAGATTTAATCCAGATTTATCCAGACTTGTACAGACTGATCCGGATTCTGGAAAATGATTCCCAGGTCTTTTGGAACCTTTTTCAGAATTTTTCCGACCCTTCCAAGAAATTTCCAGTCATTTTCCAGACGTTTCCAGAGATTTCCAGGCATTATCCAGACTTATCCAGAGCTTTCCAGAGTTTTCTAGACTTCATCCCGATAAATCCAGACTTGTTCAGACTGATCCGGATTCTGGAAAATGATCCCCAGGTCTTTTGAGACCTTTTTCAGATTTTTTCCAACCCTTTCCAGAAATTTCCAAGTCTGGAACGTTTCCAGACTTTTCCAGACAATATCCAGACTTATCCAGAAATTTACAGAGTTTTCCAGACATCATCCAGATTAATCCAGACTTGTTCAGACTGATCCGGATTCTGGAAAATGATCCCCAGGCTTTTTGGGACCTTTTTCAGAATTTTTCCAACCCTTTCCAGAAATTTCCAAGTCTTTTCCAGACGTTTCCAGACTTATCCAGAGTTTTACAGACTTTATCAAGATTTATCCAGACCTTATCCAGACTTGTACAGACTGATCGGGATTCTGGAAAATGATCCACAGGTCTTTTGGGACCTTTGGCAGAATTTTTCCGACCCTTTCCAGATATTTCCAGGCTCTTTCCAGACGTTTCCAGAGCTTTCCAGAGTTTTCCAGACTTTATCCAGATTAATCCAGACTTTTTCCAGACTTGTTCAGACTGATCCGGATTCTGGAAAATGATCCCCAGGTCTTTTGGAACCTTTTTCAGTTTTTTTCCAACCCTTTCCAAATATTTCCAAGTCTTTTCCAGACGTTTCCAGAAATTTCCGGACTTTTCCAGACAATAACCAGACTTATCCAGAGTTTTCCAGAGTTTTACAGACTTTATCCAGATTTATCCAGACCCTATCCAGACTTGTACAGACTGATCCGAATTCTGGAAAATGATCTCCAGGTCTTTTGGGACCTTTGGCAGAATTTTTCCGACCCTCTCCAGAAATTTCCAGGCTCTTTCCAGACGTTTCCAGAGATTTCCAGACTTTTCCAGACTTCATCCAGATTTATCCAGACTTGTTCCAGCTCACTTGGCTTGTTCCAGGTTCCTGTTGTGTGTTGTGTGTTTGTATTAATATAAGCGTGTTAAAAAAGTGTTGCTTTTTCGTTTAGTTTCATCGGGTCGCTTTTTCGTTTCATCGAGTCTCAAATCACTCCCAACGATTCTAAAGAAGTTTCCACTTCAAAAATGACTCCACTCAACATTCCCTATCTCACGCAGAGCATAATTTTGTTTTAGTTTATATATTTTCTATTTATACAACAAATTAGAAGTAGCAACTAGGTATCATCTGATATGTCGATGTAAAAAATTCTAAAACCGCCGCGGCAGTTAGTCTATCATCTTTCAAGGTAAAATCACAGAAAATATATTAAATGCCCGAGAGAATCGCGCAACGCTGTTAAAATTTGTTTGCCGAAAAGCTAGCGCGAATATAATTTATTTCAATTTATAACACCGGAGCAGCGCCTCTAGCGGTCTGCCGTCGCCCATAAGCGTAGGTTTTCTATAGTTAACTATAATATTCTTTGGTACAACCCTTGTTGTTTTCGCAGTGCTGCCAGATCTCACATTTTTCATGAACTAGTAGTAAAAACTAATGATACAATTTTATAATTACATATTAAATTTATTGAATTCAAGTAAGTTTGTTGTCAACCAGTACACTCATAACCAGTAATAAACGAACTGTATCAAAACTAACCAATAATATGCAAACTAGTCCAACTAACTAACCCGTCCACGTAATGCGTACTAGTCCTTGTATGTTAATATTGAATTTAGAAAAACAAAAGCGCGCTTCGCGCTTTAATTGTTATCAACCACCTATAACCAGTCTTGAATAAACTATAATGGAGCTAACCAGAAATATGCAAACTAGCCCAAACTAACCCGTCCACGTAATGCTCGACGTAATGCGTACTAGTCCTTGTATGTTAATATTGAATTTAGAAAAACAACAGTTTTTCATCAATTTTCTGGATAACAAATATGTTTTAGAAAATATTGGTGCCTTAATTCGGTTAATGCGAGTCTTGGAAGTAAAACTGTGTTAAAATATTATGTTTTTATGAATTACTGTCAGTAATAAAAAATGAATTGGAGCCAATAATACATAATATACATTTGTGGACTAAGTTGGTGATTTTTTGTGGAAAATCTGTGCGATCCAACGATTTTTTTGTTCTAATCTGTTCTATTTGATGTAAGCTTTCAAACAAATCAAATAAGAACGCAACATTCTTGGGGCCGTGAAGTTTACTAGAGCCCGAATGCACATTTCAAATAAACCCCCTCCAGTATCGTGTTTTCGTTTTCCTCGGTTTTCCATACCCTACTAAGCTCCCAGATAAAAAATGAGACATTAGGGTTGACAAACTATCTAAAAAAAAACTATCGATAGTGACATCGATAGAACGGCTTACCTATCGATAGTAACTATCGATTGTACTATCGATAGTTTGCTCTGACCAAAGTTACCAATTTTGTAATTAATTACGAAATAAATTTATCAAATGACAACAATAACATCATAACCTTAAATAATCATTGGGCAATCCAAACCACGTGACATTCAAGATGGCGTGGCGTCCACACATGGACCAAAAAACACAAAAAAACATCTAGTTACTGCTCGCCTTAATAGTTTACGTACCTAGTAAACAAATATTTTATTGAATAATCAAAATCAAAGCTGCAAGTAAAACCCGAAGCAAAATAATTAAAATATGCATGAAAACACATATTCAAAACAAACTTGCTAACCGCCACGCCATATTGAATTTTTCGTTTTGACAAATGGATTGGATTGCCTACTCAACCTCCATCAAAGTCACTCGTCACTCCTCCTAACTTAAAAATTAATAATTGGCAGCACAGCATGTCTACCCCCAAAAAATAATCACAGGCCGGGGATTCTAAAATCACGATTCGACATCATACGACTCGACAACGAAACGATTTTTCCGACGATTCTAGGTTAGAAATCTCATTGGAATTATACCTTTCGACACGACAAGTCCGGTATCGTTGTCGAGTCGTGTGTCGAATCGTGATTTTAGAATCTCGGCCCAGATTTCTCAAAACAGCTACAGATATCAGGCCTGTTCGCACAGCAATCACAAACCAGTCAGAGCGAATTAAATTGGTTGGAAACAGTCAGAAACAGTCAGAAAACTAGTTTCAACCAATGAAATTCGCTCTGACTGGACTGGATTGTGATTTCTGTGCGTACAGGCCTATCTTTATATTTCCCTCAATTTACAGATGTCTTCCTTTACCTTTGGCTACTTTTGGAACTATCGATATTGTTACAGCTCTATCGATACTATCGAAAATTTAAAAAATATCGATAGTATCGATATTCCTATCGATAGTTTGTTATCCCTAGGCAGAATCAGTCGAACGGGTCGTCCTGTGCGCTTCGCTTGTGTTGTTGGGCGGAATTTTATTTCGTAATGGCGTCGTGCTGTGTGGAGGATTTGTCAATTTGTGGTTTTTCGCTACACCTAGTTGTGCCATTTTGTGTTCGAAAGGATCTCTGCGACCTACCAGTGCTTATTAGTTGGTGAGAAAGATTATTTGTTGAAAAGATAACGTCGCATAACTATCAAGTGTTTAGTTTATTTAATTTCAATTAGGGTTGACAAACTATCGAAAAAAAAAACTATCGATAGTGATATCGATAGAATGGCCTACCCATCGATAGTAACTATCGATTGTACTATCGATAGTTTGCTCTGACGAAAGTAACCAAATTTGTAATTAATTACGATAAATATTAACCTCCAACCTCCATCAAGTCCATCAAAGTCACTCGTCATTCCTCCTAACCGAAAAATTGGCAGCACAGCATGTCTATCCCCAAAAATAATTACAGATTTCTCAAAAAACTACAGATTTCTTTATAATTCCCTCAATATACAGATGTTTTCATTTACCTTTGGCTACATTGGAACTATCGATATTGGTACAGGTCTATCGATACTATCGAAAATTAAAAAACTATCGATAGTATCGATATTCCTATCGATAGTTTGTTATCCCTATGAGACATTTAGCGGTACTGAACTGAAGCAAAATATACGTTAATTTAAAATGTATTTTCGACGGGATCTTCCTCATTGGGTAATCTTCGACCAATGGTCGGCAACCATATTGTTCCGCCGCGCAGAGCTGGGCAAAATACTTTTAAAAAGTATTTAAATACTAAATACTAAATACTTAATAAAGACTAAAGTATTTAAATACTAAATACTATTTGACTTGAGAAAAAATAAATACTAAATACAAAAAGTATTTAAATACTTATTTAAGTATTTAAATACTTTTTAAGTATTTAAGTACTTTAAAAAGTATTTCAATACTTTAAAAAGTATTTAAATACTTTAAAAGGTATTTAAATACTTTTATTAGGCAAATACCTTATTCAAAAACTTCAAATAGTACATTTCGTCACTAGTGCGAATAGACGGGCAGACGGCCTTTTTCAAACGAGGGCAATGATTTTGGAACGAGTCGTAGTTCGTAGCAGAAGGAGCCATCGGCGGAGGCGAGTTTAAAAAAGAAAGGCGTCCATTCGCACGAGTGACGAACGATATTTTTCATAACGGAGTGTTGAAGGGCATATATTCATTCCCACCATTGAACAGGTCTAGCGAAAACAATAAATTCCTACTAATCAACCTAGAAACATTGAACCAAGATTAACTCTGTCACAACAGTATTATTATACCGATAAAGTACGATTGATTTGACTACTAGAGGCCCTTTTTTGCACTGTCCAAATCAAATCAAATCAAGACTCCGTTATGAAAAATATCGGTCGTCACTCGTGCGAATAGACTAGTCGCTATTCGCATTAGTAACTCTGGCAAAAGTGGAAAACTGGCAGTGGCAAATACATCAAAAATTTCCGAATTTCGAACATGGGTAATTTTACCCGTTCTAATCAGTAATTAACTTACTTGCTTACTTACCATTCCTTGCCAAACAATAAATACGACCGACCGACCTGAAAACAGAGTCGGCAAATATTGAAAATAATCAAATCGAACAAAAAATTATTTATTTGATTAATATAAATACAACAAAAATAAACATTATCTTCTTGAAAAATAAATAAAATAACAGTTCAAAGAAACAAATCAACTGATCAAAAGAAGAGTATAAAAAGAACAAACAGTAGTAAGCACAGATAAAGCCTAAAGGTGCTTTCAGACGAGCGCGATTTTGCGAAATTTCGCGGTGATGTATCATTTTGAACTGTCAAAAATAATAGCAGCAACTAAACTTAACTTTGAATATCCTATCGCAAGTCGCCACAAAATGATGAAATAAGGGTTATGTTATGATTGTTTATTATTTTGTTCGTTTTGTTTTTGGTAAAGTGATAACTGATAAGTTAGTAGTATAAGTATAGTATGAGTATAGTGTCGATGGATACCTCAATAGTTGTTTCTGCGCTATTATAGAGTAAAAACAGTGTTTGCGATTAATCGCTTCATGTGTATTGAAGGAAAAATAATAAATCGCAAAAATGACAGATCACCGCGAAATTTCGCAAAATCGCGCTCGTCTGAAATCAGCTTAAAGCGGCACACACGATTTAAATCTCAAAAAATAATAACTACAAATAATCAAATCAAACAAAAAAAATTATTTGAATAATATAAATACAACAAAAATAAACATTATCTTCCTGAAAACTAAATAAAATAACAGTTCAAAGAAACAAATCAACTGATCGAAACAAGAGTATAAGAAGAACAAACAGTAGGTAAGTAAGTAGTAAGCATAATTAAAGCTAAAGCGACACACACGATTTAAATCTTTGAATCATTATTATTAGCATTAGCCTTCATAAGTACTAAATTTTCAAAGTTTTCATCGGATAAAGCGTGGCGGCGTGGCGTGTCAATAAATGTAGCGTACGAAAACATCCTTTCTACAGGTGCGGATGATGGTAACGTTGTATTGTATCTGAGAAACAATTTCTGCACGAGGGGATATTTATTAAGCATGGCCAACTCTGTGCGCGGATCTTGTAAGTACTGTAGGCATTCTAGTTCCCCTCTATTAGTAGAAAATGCTGGGCGCAAATTTTCATCAGTTCCATAATCGAATTCAAAAAAATCATTTAATGCTTGTTCTTTTGAAATCTCACATGTTTCGGGACGTTCACTGGCAATGAGTGTGAATTCTTCACAAGCACAAATGAATAGTTTCTTAAGGTCCTCTGATATTTGGGGTTGTGTTAGTTGTTCCTGTGCTTTAAATAAGACTATCCATCTCATTTTGAAAGCTGGATGCGAGATTGCGGCAAGCATTGCGTCCTTATTTTTAAATGTTAGGTACTCCTGGAATCTCCTAAAAACTGCTAATGAGAGGTCATCCACAACAGTAGCAAAGTATTTCAATTTTTCATTTTTTAGTTTTTCGACTTTAATTCTCATACTGGCAATAGTAGGTATAGCATATCCGAAATATATATTGGCGTCCCCTTGCAAGATATCTAATGCTAGGGCGAGCGGTTTGAGTACTTTAACGAATTCTGTTAAATATTCGATTTCATTCTCTTTCAACGAATGCTGTTTGATGGACAGTTTTTCATAGAGTGTAGGCAATTTTTCTTTATCTGCCAAAATTTGGTTGATGGAATCATAATGTGAATTCCATCGAGTAATACCTGGATAGCTGAGATGATGACCTAAGACCTCTTTGATTATTTCTGCTGACTTGGGACGTCCAGCCTTAGTCCATAACTGCGAACACTTATTAAGAATATTCGTATGACGGTTTCGTATTGCAGCTGACTTGTTTATAGATTTCATTAAGTCTGTAGTGGCAATTAAGTTTATAGTATGTGATATACAGCGCTGATGTTTTGGCAACTGGGTGTTTGGATGTTCTTGTTCGTAGTAAATTTCGTCAGTGGGAGTTATGGTGTCCGGGTTAATCGGATTGGGTGTAAAAAGAACATCTGCCAACTCTTCCATACCTTTAGCAACATTTTCGTCTATCTCAGCAGGTTCTATTTCACACGTCATGAGGGCATTCAAAACTACAGAGCTGGGAATGTTCACGCCATATTCTTTAAACGCCTTGATAAAATTGGATCCATTATCAGTAACGGTCGCCGTAATTTTTTCAGATCTAAGTCCAAAAGTTGAATGAATGTCGTCGATTAACTCTGCTATTCGGTCAAAACTATGGATTCCCGAAAATCTTCGACATGCTAAGGCAGCTGACCTTCGTTCATATGTTACGGGGTTGATCCAATGGCATGTGACGCCCAAAAAACTTCTTTTCTTACAAGACCAAACATCTGCTGTCGTGCATATATGTTGTACAGATTCCAAATTAATTTTAATATTTTCAAGTATTGTTTTACATGATTCGGAAATTCGTCTTACTGCCGTTTTTCTGGACATGACTTTAATATTAAGGCCATCGAATAACTGAATAAAACTATTATTTTCGATTATCGATAGGGCAGACATTGTTTCAGTGATAAATTTTACTATTCTTTTGTCAAATTGTTCTTGCGATATTTTTTGTCCCATTCCTAAAAAGCTTGATTTAAGATCCAGTTGTTTTTTTCTATTTACTGCAGTTGGTTGGCTGCTTTGGGCAATTTTTGTACTCTTCTTGTATTTTTTATAATCCAGGTATTTTTGATGCTCATGAGGATGTTTGGTTTTCATATGTTTCAAAAAATTTGTAGTAGCATTAGATCTGCCTTTGATGTACTTGATCTTGGGAATGCATTTTTGGCATTGGGCAGTTACAGTAAAATTAGCGCCTTTATCAGTTATTTTATAATAGGTACCGTCAAATAAGGCAGAGCATTCATCAGAGACTTCGGCTTCCGAGCGAGATTCACAACTGCTCTGTGCTTCTGTTGAGACTGAGAAAATTATTGATGAATCGCCAATCACCACATCATCAACAGATTCTGTTGGTGATGTGCTTCTCGTTCGAGAGGTACTCGCTTCGCATCTTCGGTGTAAACCAAAATAGTCCGGAATTTTTTTCTTTTTTATCTCCCTACCATAATCTGGATCCTTTACGCTGTCATCGCTATCATAAAACGGATCTATTTCAAAATCACTCGCATGAATTTCAGGTATCTCCATGTCCTCCATTTTAAAATCTGAAATAAAAATCGCTTTGCTATTGCCAATCATCAAAATTTTTGATTCATTTGATCAAATGTCGAAAAGTGAAAAATGAGGTGTCAATGTACTCGTAATTTAGTTTTCTATTGAAATAAGGGAAAATATACATGGCATCTCATTTACACTAACAAAGTTAGGGTCACTTCCGGTCAAACCGGAAGTGCTAAAAAATAATTGAATACGTCAATTAATGCACATTCGGGTTATTAATAAACACACCAAATTTCATTTGTTTATTTGTGACAATAAAAAAGTTATGGGGGTGAGCGGGTTTTGAAAAACACCCGGTATATAATTCCATGGCCAACTTACGTTTTTTTTTCAATATTGCGTTTGTAAGGATTAGTGACGTCACAAGTGGCTAGTGTGATACACTCGGTGATACATCATTCCAAAGAGAAAATAAAAACCAATTTTTTGGAATTAAAAAATACAGGGTGTCATATTTGGAAAATACTAAGTTTGGGCTATATCTCGAAAAAGGTTTGTTTAAAAAAAAATTGACTACGCCACTGGATTCTTCGTGAAAATATATATCTATAGCAGTTTTTACCTTTTTTCTATCCTACTGGGTGTCCAAAATATGATACCACCCCAAAAAGCGCAAAATTTCTATTCCACCCTGTATCTCGGGAACCAAGCATTTTGAAATTTGGAAAATTCTGCGTACTTGACGAAATATTCGGAAAAAATCGAAATTTTGCAATATCGTTTCATTTTTTTCTGAGTTTGTTTGAAGTTTGTTTTTGGTCGCCCATCATCCAGCTTTATTTTTCTAAATACGACCATAGATATTTTATATTGTTTTCTGTTGACTTTTGATATGTTTCAAGTAATAACCTTGAAAACTTTTGAAAAAATCATCAGATCCAAGATAAATTGACTTTGAAAAGTTTGCATAGACCTGTCTCTGTCTTACACATAAGTAGCGCCATAAATCCATCTTTATTCAACAAATTAAAGTGAGAATTTCATTCATCTGTCAAAACCAGGTTGGAACTGTTGTTCCAGCAATGAAATGACATGTTTTGATTGTTGACTTCAACCAATCAGATTGGAATTACGTGATGATTTGACTAGTGCAATTATCCGATAATTGCATAGTAACTGGTATCGAAACTGGTGTATTGACAAATTTTGACAAAAAATTTAGATTTTTGATTCGTGAAATTCTCTCATAAAATACAACTCGTGCAATGGAAATATATTTTATTTGCAATCATATATGTAATCTTGTCATTACTGACTTTTTAAAAATTTGGAAGTGACACTTTACCTGTGTCACTTCCCTCTTCGATTTCCCTCACCGATTTCCCTATTCGACTTCCCTCACCGATTTCCCTCACTCTAATTTATTTACCTTTGCTGGCAACAATGAGAACATGTCAGGTAAAAATGTCAAAGCAGTGAATGACACATTTTGGCATGTTTGTTTTATTTTTTTAATATCAAAAAAACTGATTGACTAAGCATAATTAACTGTGTGCTTGCAAATAAAATAGTATACAAACCTCGGAGGAAAGTTTTCATTCCTGTCTCGAGATTAATATTCAATCTCGACGCTTCGCGTCTCGATTGACTATATAAATCTCTCGACAGTAATCAAACACTTCCCTACTCGGTATGTAATAACCTATAACCTACTATTTAATTTTTGAGAAATTTGTCCGAATGTATTTTTAGTTGAAAAAGAGCACGAGTGCACGTAGTTATCGATAATTTCCATTGCACTAGTTATACAGGGTGTCCCACAAGGTTTTTCCCAAATGATAATTTCGGAACGCATCATCGTATGTTCCACTGTATAATTTTTTGTCATATCCTTTAACAAAGCCTTAACAAATATGACATAGCCGATTTTGCAATTCAATTTTCTAACGAAAAATGCCATAATATACCATGAGTTACATTTAAAATTCGAAAGTTGACGTCACTTGGCCGACATTGGAGCAAAAATGGTGGAATTGAATGACAGTGGTAGAAGCGGCTCAAAAAGTTACCCAGATCCGCAAAATTTCAATTATATTGGATGACGCGTTCCGAAATTATCACCTGGGACAAACGTCGTGGGACACCCTGTATTACTATTGATAATTCCTAATAAAAAATAATAATTTGATACATTGCAGTGCTTGGATGACGCATAACAAAATAGAAAATTAACAAAAATAAAGTTGATGATGTTGGCAAAGAAAGAATTTTGGATTTTAAATTTGACAAAGTAATACGATGAAGTCGAAAATGAAGTGATATATTTTTTTCTTTGAAGATTGTGAAAAATGTATTATCGCTTTTTATGTTATGTGTAAGTCATGTGCATGGATACTGTTTAAACCAATATTTCTTGGATCTGATGAATGTTTTACAAGTTTGCATTAAAGCCAACAGAAAACACAACAAAAAAATCATGGTCGTTTTTAGAAAAATAAAGCTGATGATGGTAGACCAAAGAAGAAACGTCGGATATTAAATTTCACACTGCCATTTTATAGAGGGAAGAGAGTGGCAACGATAAAGTTTCATTTATTTTTGAATATCACTTCAAACAAGCTCAGGAAAAAATAAAATCGATTTTTCAAAATTTCGGTTTTTTCCGAATATTTCCGGAGGTACGTGCAATTTTCCAAATATCAGAACGCTATTTTGCTTGGCATTAAATTTGGCAACTTTGCCCCAATTTAACCAACCCTGTATCTTTTACCGTTTCCGATATCCCAATGATGTGGCTCGAATTTGAAACATCCTGTATGTACAATGTGTACATGGAAAAAAACACATTTCCAACTAGTACTCGCTGAATCAAACTTCTAGCATTAAGCGCTAGTGGGAAATGTGTTATTAATCACTCCTTGCTAGTTGCACAATATAATATTTCGCATTTATTAGGAAAATTTCTATCCAAGACGAAGATGTATTCACGTTAAAATATAAAATGGTAAGGGTCAAGCACCTTTTAGCACCTAGAGACTAGAGACCTATAGATGAGGCGCATTTTTACCAATACAAAACCCCGCATTTTTAAAGCATAAAACAATATGTCCTTACCGTTTTTCAAATTTATTATTCACTTCATTCACTTCACTATTTGTGCTTTTCCTTTGAACCAACACAACAACCTCAGCAGAAACAACAAATATTTTTCACCAAAAGCGCGTAAACAAACTACCCTGCCTGCCTGCATATATTTTCAGAAGCCGTCTAGCCAAAGATAAGCACGCGGCACGTGTCTAGTCTAGGAACTGATAATGTGACGAGTTGAATCTTGTTCATCTGTATATTTTTTGCAGAAGAAAAAGTATTTAAATACTTTCAAAAGTATTTAAATACTTTTGATAGTAGTTAAATACTTGAAAGTATTTAACTACTTTTGAAAGTATTTAAAATACTTTAAAGTATTTAAATACCAAATATTTCAAAAAGTATTTGGATTCATAAATACAAATACCAGTTTTAGAAAAGTATTTAAATACTAGGTATTTAAATACTTTTAAGTATTTAAATACTAAAAAGTATTTAGAATTGCAAATACTGCCCAGCTCTGCCGCCGCGGCGGTTCAATAGCACAATTTCTTTTTAAAGTTGTAACCTCAATCAATTAAAAAAAAAAAACCTTCAAATTTCATTTTATATGATCACATAATATTCATAAAATGTTAAAAATTAAAAAAAAAAAAATAATTGGGAAGAAAATTACACCTATATTATAGAATTGGTTGTTCAAAATATCTCCAATAACTAAGAGTAATGAGATTGATGCGAAACTTTTTTTTTAAGTAATATTTATTGAAAAATTTAAATAATCCTCACTTTTTTGGAAAGATGATAAAAAAACAAATCGATTAGTACCAAAATTTTTGAAAGAAAATTATTTTTGAGGAATTACCTTATCTCAACCATCACCCTACCTCTTTCGCCTCTATCAAACAACCTTACAATAAATAACATCTCTGGCACTGGCAAGTAAACAAAATGGCGTTGATTCTCGCGCCGGCCGCCGTGGGCCATTCGCACTTTTTCAAAACAAAAAAACTTCCTCTGTGCAAACGTCAAACATTGTTCATTACTCGACTATGCGTTTTCGGAAACCGGAAACATTCATTCTCGCTTACTCGATTTCAGGCCTATCTACTTCAGGCATTATCTACTCTTAAATTTTCTAGAGAAACCTTAATGCATGTTGATTTTTGAAGGTAGGGCATCATCATTTAAAAGATAGGGCATTGCCCCCCAATGCAACCCCCCTGGCTACGGCCTTGTATCTACGTGAAAAGTAAACAATTTTTAAATTTTCAATTAACGAACCAACAAAAACTGTCAAAGTAAAACTGTAAAAACTGATAAAAAAACAAAAGTCACCAAGAAATTGCAATGTTGCAAATATTATCCGTTTCCTAACTCAGAAAACAAAATTTGTTGACGGTGCATACAAAATTATTTCTCAACATTAAGAATAACTTTGCTAAGCTTTTCCTAACGATGAAACGGTGCATACGGGCATTAGATTTCAAAAAACTATTTTATTCAAAATCTAAAGTAACATAAGGAATACTGAGCAAGTTGCTACGAGTAATACTCGAAAACAAAAGCTAACTTACTAACGTTGCAGCATTCTTTCATATAAAAATAGCGTTTATTAGGCAGTTTCTGGATAAACGACACCTGCATAGGAAGAGATTTCCCATTATGCGTTTATACATTTTAAGTTTAAATAAACTGTTGACGCAACATTATTTATAAATTTGGTTTCTTCTCATTCTTATTAAAGAATTACATGTCAATTTCGCGTAAAACACACAGGAGTGTATTTTCTACGACCCTGCGCCGACCGAGACAGCCGTTGAAGATTTGAATTTATACACTATAGATAAATGGAGCTTCATATGCACATTGCAATTTTTTCCGGTTTCGTGTTTTAGGCTCGAAAAGTCTATGTCTTGTGCCGTTAAAAAGGGACCTTGAGTGCCTTAAGTCGATGGTGATACGTTGGTGGTTGTGGAGAACCGTTTTCCAGGGGATCTCCGTGTACACAGCTTATAAGAAAACCCAGGTGAGTGGAAATATCTTTTGTGTGTTTCGACAACCCTTTAATATCATTTTCATTTCTATTTCTATTTGTTTGCGCGGTTTTCCAGTCGCAGTCCAGTTTACTAAATTTCAAATACTATTGCGTAAACAAATTGTTCCTTCGGCTGAATTTCTAATTACCTGTTGTCGAAAATAAATTTTAATTTTTAAAAGAAAGTAATATCTAGATAAAATTAAAATAATTTATGCAGTAATTAATTTTTTTCTAAGCATACCCAGAATAGGTACCCAAATCGCCAAATACCATACCAGTATTACCAGTTGTTGTCTTTTATTGGTGCATAGGGCAGGCACGGAACCTACGCTACACTGCTATCACAGCTAGTCTTTCCATTTCATTTCAAAGTCCTCCATTTCATTTCAATTTTCTTTCTCGTTTCAGTACCGCGGTACTACAGTGGTGGTATACGAGGCATTGGCCAAGCATCGCACGCCATTGCTGTGACGCTTTTTCAGTCGCAGTCGCGAGTCGCAATCTTTTCAGAACCGCTCAACTAGACTTATAGTCGGGGAGCGTGATCTATTTCAGGGTTGCCAGGTTGAAAAAAAAATTATTCATGAGAAAATGCAGCAAAAATCATGAGATGACTAATTTTAACGGGAATCGACAAAAAAAATGCGTCTATTTTAATAATATGCATTTTTATTATTGGATAAAAAAATCACTTTTATCTGAAAAATACAACATAAAACATAAAATTAACGACGAGCGAAATTTGATCGTGGCGCCATATAAGCTAGGATTCAACACTAAACTTGGATTGGTTTTCTTTGCTTTCCTAGCCATACTGACGAGACCTGAAAAGTCCAAACGCGTCTGTGGATAGAATAGCAGAGAAAATAAATCCAAAAATTTTCACATAAAATATAACAGAAAGAATAAAATAAAAACCTCAAAACACAGAAATTACCTAATAGGTAGGTAGGTAAGGTCCGTTTCACCAGGCAGGGCCGATCCTAGCAGGTGTGCAGCGCGTACCCCGCACGCGGGCGGCTAAATCTAGGGGCGGCCGCAGGCCGCCTGTAATTCTGTCATTCAAGATTCAAGTAAAACTTTTTACGAATTTCTCAAAATAAAACTACTTCTAATAAAGAAATAAGCTGAACTTTAAAAAACTGAAAAATGAGAATAAACCCCGATCTCCTGATAGCATAAATAGAAAGTTTAGTGGCTTTAGTGCACAGTCAATGTGTAGGCTCACGCATAATGCTTTAACTCTTTACACATTTATCATAAGATCGCATAATTTTTTATATTTCCTAAATACTTCATCTGCTTTGTTTTTCAAAATGTTTATTCCCAATTCACCTAATTCTGCAAGAATAATTAGGTACTGACCGTCCAACAGAACAAGATGAATACTCCCGCTAACAATAGGTCTGTTTCTGCAGAAATCACAAACCAGTCAGAGTGAATTTTATTGGTTGAAACCAGTTTTCTGACTGTTTCTGACTGGTTTCAACCAATGAAATTCGCTCTGACTGGTTTGTGATTTCTGCAAAAACAGACCTAATATTACCTACTTTTTTGGTACCAAAGACTTCCAAGTGCAGGTGGGTCTGTTATACGGTGGGTAAGTATTACGACTAGGGACTGGGGTGTCTTGATTTTCCACAGGGCCCTATTTTTGACTTTCGTACCCAAGCCCAGGCCCCAGGCCCTACTTAATTTTAGGATAGTGTTTGTCATTATTGATCACCATACTCACTCGCGCGCATTCAAACAATTCATAGAAAACAAATATGTTCCAAATAAGTTTTTTCTAACTCTAAACGCCCAAAAACATTTATTTTGAGGCTCGAAATGAACGCTTCTGGGCGTGGCACCCACACCCAAAAAAAAAATTCTGCCTCCGGCGGCGCTTGCGGCGGGCTGCCACCGCCAGCACCTACGAAGAGTGCTATACCTCTAAGGGGCGGCGCAATTGCTTTTTGCACGCGGGCGGCCGATACCCTAGGATCGGCCCTGTCACCAGGATTCATACTTGACCTTGAAACTTGAAAAAAAAAGGGTTGTCCTAGATTAATTCATATGACACATTCAATTTTTTGACAAATTAAAATGAATGACTTCTAGTTTAAAAAACGACGAACGTTTTTGACGTCGTTGATTTGTTTCAGTTAATTTTTATTTGTTAAACAAGGAAAGCAAATGCTGGTGGCAAGTACAAACCCTGGCGAAACAAACTTTATCTACTTTTTATATTAGGCGTAACGTCATTCCAGAAGTTAACTTCTAGTTATTCTGTAATTTTTTTTTATAATACCCGTCATAAAGTTAACGCATTTAGGACCAAATTATGGACCAACTGGTGAGTGTCTGGTGATGACCTAGCAGGTAGTACTTTCTACTCTCTAGTGCATAGAAAGTATCTGCTAGGTAACAACCAGACGTTTACCAGTCAGTCCATAATTTGGCTCTTAACCTGTTTCTCGCTTCTGATTTATTTATATTAAGTCTGTTCGGACAGAAATCACGAACCAGTCAGAGTGAATTTCACTGTTTTCAACCAATGGAATACGCTCTGACTGGTTTGTAATTTCTGTGCGAACAAACCTATAAATTATAGAAAATATTCATTCTACGCAAGCGCTTGAATGTGATAATGTTAAAATATCAAACTCGATATCAAACACAAAGTTTGAATTTTAAATGAAAATAATAGAATTACCGGAGTATGTGTGTTGCGCCAAAAATCATGAGATTTTTGATGAAAATCATGAGAAATGTGTCCAAATAATAGAGTGGCGTATCCAGCCTGAGGTTCTGGGGGGGGGGCAAACCTGGTATGTCTGCCATAGGCGGAATTTTTTTTTTGAGGTGCCACGCCCAAAAGTCTTCAAAACCACACAATCGAGTATTTGCTCGCTTCTCTCAATACTTTTGTAGGACAAAATATATAATATTTTCACAGAAAAATAAGGTATTGCTATGGTTCCGTAATATTAGCCTGCCAGCCACCACTGAAAAAATCTTTGGGCTGCTCATTATAACGATAAGAGGTTGATAACTGGAATTATTTGTTTTTCTGAGAAATCGACTTTCAAGAAACAAGTAGGTAGCATGTGTAACATAAAATCAAACTGAAATTTTATTCAAAAGTCAAAGATATACAGGGTGCGGCACGAAAAACTTCCCATCCAGGTTTTATCAGGTGTCAGGTGATAAATCAAAAATCGCTCGGACACATCACTTTTTGTTTTTAAGGGACTTTATTTATTGATATTTTCACCCCTTACCTGTGAACCCCTAAGCGGGGGTGACAGGTACCAGGTACCCCCCAAAAGTTCAAATGGAAAGGGGGGTCGAGTGATGCGTCATTTGTTAGCTATTTTTATTAAGATTATATCCCCAAAGTTTCAAATTGCTACTATCAACCCTGTCGAAATATCTTGTCAAAGCTATGTGTTTTTTACCTCATATTAACAAATTAACATATTTTTCAAGTGAATAAACATGAACCATTTTGAACTGAACTGTTGAATGACGATACTTAGATTAAATGCCAATGTTATTTTATCACTATGGATAGGTACGCTTCAAAAATCTGTTGTTTTGTTATGTGGTAAAAATCACACAGTTCAGATACTCGGAAAAAAGCATTTTTCCTAACTTTGACACACTGCCATTTCGGTAGAGAAAATAGTAGCAGCTTAAAACTTTGAGGATATAATTCTTACAAAAATAGCTACCAAATGACGTATCACTCGACCCCCTTTTGCATTTGAAATTTTGGAGGTACCTGTCTCCCCCGCTTAAGGGTTGACAGGTAGGGAGTGAAAATACCAATGAAATGTGTCCCCCGAAAAACAATAATTGACGTGTTCGAGCAATTTTTGATTGATCACCTAACACCTGAGAAAACCTGGGTGGGAAATTTTTCGTGCCCCACCCTGTATAATAAATACTTTAAATTACTAAAAAAATTCACACTGGAATAACTAAAATATGAATATTACAGGGTGTTCCTTAATACTAAATATCATGCAGGTACAAACGGAACGGGGCGATTCTTTGGTTTTTTCTTATGACTAAATAAAATTTCAAAGAAACATGGGTTAAGCCCAAATTTGAAATATAGGTTACGCAATAGGAGCTAAATGATTGTACATTCCACAGAAAGATTGAATCATAAAGGTACCTTTTGCATTACCAGCTTCACCAGACAATTATTATTGCTTTTCAGAAAGATGGTTTTTGTGTTTTTGGTGGTGTCGCCTTTTGACAAAGGCTGAGCCCTGATAAGTGCTGATGGCTCAAAGGCGAAAGCGCTAGGCAGCTAGTAATATACATTACGCTGAATATAAAACTAGTATTTTGACTTTTATTCTCTGATTGTCAAGCACAGCGTACAACTGAACAGTTTCTATTTACAAAAAAGCTACCTGTTCATGTAGTTGAAAAAAGTATTATTTATTAAATTAATTTCAGTACATTTTTGAATTTATTTTTTTATTGACAAATTTTTAAAAAATGAAAGGAATAAGAAGATGTTGCTCTGGGGGGGGGGGCAATTGCCCCCTTTGCCCCCTACTGGATACGCCAGTGAAATCATGAGACCTGGCAACCTTGATCTATTTACCAATACCAATACATAAAAATTAAAAATAAAATTATTTAATTTTCAATGTTCTTGCATTTTACAATTACAATTAGAATTTTCATAATAATTGAAATAAAATAAAATTATTTTTTTTCAATTATTATGAAAATTCTAATTGTAATTGTAAAATAAATAAAATAAAATTATTTTGTTTTAAATTTTATTTTGCTCTACAACTATTACAATTACAATTACCTACAATTTTCAGAATACTTTGACTGAAATTATTTACTTTCAATTTTTTTTTCTCTTTACACATAATAAGAATTTCATTAATTTTCACTTACCATGGCGCCCACTCCCAAGATTAAAAAGTTAGAGGCTTAAGAGAAGCGTTTATTTGTCACGCAGTACAGAGGTTTGTCGTCTCGCTGTTCAAGCGGAGACGGATAAAAGCATGTTACGGCAACTTCAGGCGGGTCAGTTAAGTTAGCCCCCCCCATATTTCCAAATCGATTAAGGGCGGGTATTATAAAAATACTTTGAGAGTTAACTTCTAAAATTACATGTAATTCAAAAAGTTAACTTCAAGTTAACTGTCAAAGCAGTTTTATAATACCCGCCCTTAAACTTATACCATTTTTTTGCACCCATTTGCACCGTTTTGCACCACCCGAAAAAAAATTTGCACCCCCTCAGGAGAGAAACTATATGGAAGTATTACTGGGGGGGGGCCAAATTAACCATGGCCCCCCCCACACGCCAAATTTCAATTTACAATAGCACAAATTATTCCTTGAGTTTTGCACCATAATTATCAAATTTTGCACCGCAACCCTTAAGCCTCTACAAGGGGTTGAAAGAGAAATATTTGCCCCCCCCCCACACGCCAAATTTCAATTTATAAGAGCACAAATTGTTCTCCGAGTTTTGCACCACTTTGCACCATAAATATTAAATTTTGCACCGCAACCCTTCAGCCTCTATAGGGGGTTAAAAGAGAAATAGTTGGCCCCTCCCACACGCCAAATTTCAATTTATGATAGCACAAATTATTCCTTGAGTTTTGCACCATTTTGCACCATAATTATCAAATTTTGCACCGCAACCCTTAAGCCTCTACAAGGGGTTGAAAGAGAAATATTTGGCCCCCCCCACACGCCAAATTTCAATTTATGATAGAACAAACTGTTCCTTGAGTTTTGCACCATTTTGCGCCATAATTATTAAATTTTGCACCGCAACCCTAAAGCATCTACAGGGGGTTGAAAGAGAAATAGTGCCAAAGTACCGGTGATGACGTAGCAGCATGTTGTTTCACGCCTTAACGTAGGGTGTTTGCACCACAAGCTATAATTCCGCTGGCTTCTACTTGAATATTCTAAACTCCGACCGCTGGCGCAAATAGCTGCCAGTATAGTTGATGTCGTAGCAACGGTGCTACACCAGATGATCTTGAATCCCAAAAATAGGCCGATAAGCAATCCTCGTGTAGTGTGTATTATCCTTGGGTAAATTCGAGAGTAAATTATAGGGTTTCCAGCTGTGTTGGAACGAAGTTAATATGTCGCTGAGAAGCGCTGATAAACCAACCCAAAGTAACTCGTCTTTTCATTATTATTACCGAGCTTTGTTAGCGGATCACATTCTGGACCGATTCCGAACCAGTCCAGAACATTTAGGCTTGTTTCCTGCTGCAGAAATTACAAACCAGTCAGAGCGAATTTCATTGGTTGAAAACAGTCAGAAACAGTCAGAAAACTAGTTTCAACCAATTAAATTCACTCTGACTGGTCTGTGATTTCTGCAGAAACAGACCTTTTGGTGGCGTTTCCGGATGGTAGAATGGTAGAATGGGCTCTTTCACTAATTTTTGAAATTGGCATATTTGGATAAAGCAACTAAAAACAGAATTTTCTGTATTTTTACTTTTGAAAAATTCAAAGTCCTTCTTGAGAAAACAGAAAACAAAGAAATACCTCCAAATAAAAACCCAGAATTTATTTCTATGACGTCGCAGCTCGCAATTTGGCCGTGTTGCCACTAATTGTCAACATTGAAAATTTGTAATAGATTTAATTCTGAAATGTTGGCAAAATCTCATGAAAAGTAGTTAAATTAATTAGTTATAGATTCAAGATTTTATAACATTTTTTTTTTAAATTATGCTTAAATACAATTTAATGCAATTTTTTATGTTTAGTTTTATTTATTTATTTTACGCTGCACTACATTTAGTCACAACCGACAACAGCGCATTCGAACCTTTACGTATCTTTACAGAGCGCAAACACAGCCGAGCCCTTCCTCCTTGCAACGACATAAGCGAAATGAAGAATATTTATGTGACGTCGGCAAATCGGCGCGTTTTAAAATAGTTTGAATTTAGGCACTTTTGATTGCCTATGAAAAACTTATTGAACCTTGTAGAACATTTTTTTTTTGGTATATATGCCTAAAATAGTCCCTCCTTTGAGATTTTATACTTAAATTACGTATTTAAATTTTAGTGAAAGAGCCCATTATAGCATTTGCCATTTGTCGAACTAGTGCAAAAAAAAATGTATCATCCTCACATGTTACATGCTTTTAGAAAAAGATGCGGATACATTCAGTGCGCACTGATTGACAAATAGAAATCGCCATTAGTGTAAAGAAAATGTATTTCTATCAGTTTCTTGAACAAGCTAAAAGAAAGAGATGGAAATATACTCAGTGCGCGCTAAAAATGCCAAGTTGCTATAGAAGGCAAGCCCAGTTAAAAACCGGCGTGGATAATACACACTACTACGACAGAGGTTTGTTTGTATGTGTTGTTCGGGGTAGCACTTCCTGCTTTGGGGCATTCGATTATGAGCGTTTCACATGGTTTATCTGCCATAATCTGAAATATCACAGCTTAGTTCAAGTTAGTACGACACAAACAAACAAACCTCAGGATAGCCTATCCTCATAAGGCCTGTGTGGAACAAATCTGAAGCTCCCTACCACGCCAAATCTCCAGTTGTGACGTAGGCAGCATGTCGTTTCTCGCCTTGACGTAGGCTGTTTGCACTACAAGTTATGATTCCGCGGGCTTTTGCTTATGCATACTGTTTTACTCATTAATTAATATTCTAAGTGCCAGTACTTTCGCTCTCATTTGACAGCTGTTAAACATTGACCAGGGGTTTGAATGTGCTCTAACCACATGATACTCACCTGGCCCATGCAAAACTTTGACGACGTATCAAATTCGTTAATCGAGAGTAAAAGTATTGGCCTTAAAACAACTTTTTCAGATCTTGTTTTCTAAGCAACCCTTGTAGTGTGTATTATCCTTGATAAACCGGTTCAGGATTTAATGGGTCTGCGTCTGCAGAAATCACAAACCAGTCAGAGTGAATTTCATTGGTTGAAACTAAACTGCTGGAACTTCGATACGCATAAAGAATTTTTTTGCCTATTTTTGAAGTCAAATATCTCAGAAAGTATAAGAGATATTTGATTACGGTTTGAAGCATATTGGGGCGCATTGCTTGGTGTTCAAGGTATATGGTATCGTGCTGATAAACAGAAACGTTATCTTCAACATACAGGGTGGACAATAAAGCAGTGCAAAGTTTGACAAATTTCAGGGCGTCGCCATTTCTTTTCAAACATACTCCTGCTTTTTTTCTGGGTTTAAGAAGAATCAGTAATTCAATGGTGAAAAACAACTTGAAGGGTTTTTGAATAAATCTCGTAGTTTTGCAGAAATTTCAGTTTAACTGAAAAACTACTTTCATCACCCTGATTCTGTGTCTCAGTTACTCAAAACAATTTTCTTCATTATTGTTGGTTCAACGTTTTCGTCTTTTTTTGTTTTAAGAAGATTTTATACAGGGTGAAAAAAAAAATAATTTTAATACTAATTATTGGGAGGTCCGTAAAGATAATTGCGCCTCAGAGTAACTAAAGATAGCACGCGTCGTAACACGTAACATGAACTGTAATTAATAGGGAGCACAGTTTTCTTTGTTAATTGATATGGCACCAATCTTTCTCTGCTTTATTTGTATAACCATTCTGAGAGCAAAATATGATTATATTATATTTCCTAGGTGGAAAAGCTATTCTGTTCTCGAGACGCCGAGATATTTGGTGAATTATTAGCACGTACCACGTCATGCGAGGGCTACTTATACAGGGGTGGTAAAAAGTACCGGAACGGTTGAATCTCTTCAAACCCACTTATCCTGCTTTCCCAGATTTTGTTATCTGGAGGTTTCTAGACAAACGAAATTGGACAATGATTTAAGGTAAGCGGTAGATCTGACAGCAGCGCTGATATCATTGAATCATTTAATTTTGTATGTCTGGAAACCTCCAGATAAAGAAATTTGAGAATGCAGGTTTTTTTAAGCGGGTTTGAAAGAGATTCAACTGTTCCGGTACTTTTTACCACCCCTGTATAAATGGTCCCTCTGATGACATGGTACGTGCTAATAATTCATCAAATATCTCGGCGTCTCGAGAACAGAATAGCTTTTCCACCTAGGAAACTTAATATAATCATATTTTGCTCCTAAAATGGTTATACAATAGGCAATTTTTCGCGAGGATAATCAAACATAATCTGATTATGCTGAGTAATTTGCAGAGGTGGCGCGTCGGGAAGGCACGGGGAGGCTCGAGCCCCCCCCCCCACTTTTTTTTGTAATACATGAAATTTCTTTCTCATAATTTAAAAAAAAAGTAGAGATTAACAAAAATTCCTAAGTTTCAGCTACAGTCAGATTTGCCGGCAAAAAATAAACATCGACTTGTGATTGTTAATATAAAAATGACGTATTTTTTGTTCGTTGTTCCTTGAGAAGGCTGTTTGTTTGAAAGCTCAAAATCATCGTTTTTGGGCGTGGCAACCGAAAGAAATTTTCGCCTCCGGCTTTTTTTAGCCCCCTACTTTCTTAGCCCCCCCACTTTTTGAAGGCACGCGCCGCCTCTGGTTATTTGATGCGTCAATTGTGTCATACTTCCCTTACTTCCTCTCCATCCACTTCTGGGCCTGCGAGTGACGTTATTATCAGCAGCTTATCGTAATGACGTCACCGGCAGACCTCTATGGAATGCTTCCGATTCAGGCTGTGCTAGTGAGTTAATTTTTTCGTCGATTTTAAATGTAGAGAAGGTGATTTTCGGTCTGTTCTCACAGAAGAAATTAAGTGTTCTTGATTCTCGAGTATCCCAGAATTTGCTGGTTGGGGTCTTAGGGGAGTATGACACAATTGACACATCACATAATCCAGCATAGCATAATCGATTATACTTGATTATTCTCGCGAAAAATTGCCATTAAAGCAGAGAAAGGTTGGTACCATATCAATTGACAAAGAGGACTGTGCCCCCTATAAATCGCAGTAGGTGCATGTTACGTGTTTGAACGCGTACTATCTCTATAGTTACTCAGAGGCGCAATTATCTTCACGGACCATCCAATAATTAGTATTAAAAACTTACTTTTTTTCCACCCTGTATGAAATCTTTTTGGAACAAGAAAAGACGAAAACGTTGAACCAACAATAATGAAGAACATTGTTTCGAATAACTGAGACTAAGAATCAAAGTGATGAAAGTCATTTTTCAGGTAAACTGAAATTTCTGCAAAACTACGATATTTATTCAAAAACCCTTCAAGTTGTTTTTTACCATTGAACTATTGATTCTTCATGAACCCAGAAAAAAAGCAGGAGTATGTTTGAAAAGAAATGGCGATGCCCTGAAATTTGTCAAACTTTGCACTGTTTTATTGTCCACCCTGTATGTTGAAGATAACGTTTCTGTTCATCAGCACGATACCATATACTTTGAACACCAAACAATGCGCCCCAATATGCTTCAAACCGCAATCAAATATCTCTTATACTTTCTGAGATATTTCACTTCAAAAATAGGCAAAAAATTTCTTTTTCTACAAACGTCACTAAAAGTGTCATTTTTAACGGATGCTGTCAGTGTCTAAAATGCCATTTTATGACACTGGTGTTAAAAGTGATTACTTTTAGCACTAGTGCTAAAAGTAATCACTTCTAGCACTGATCAGAAAATATAAAAACATAGGAAATTTTATATCAAAGTAAAATATTTATTTAATTAAATTAAAATTAGCGAAACTGCAATTAGAATAAGAAACTCCATGGCCAATCTCATTGGTAGCAAATACTGAATTTATTTTGGTAAAACTTGTACCAGGAGAGTAAAGAGCAATGTTATTCTCCGAACTTTTGGGCAGAATTTGATCCGCAATGTTCTTTTGTATGAAAACTCGTACTGTTGCTTTGACTTGCTAGGCAATAATTCGAAAGTAGCTTTATTGGCAGCTTCTTCAATTTCCGCCGGGAGAAATTCATTGTCTTGATCACTTTCCATCGCCCAGAAAATAAACTACAATGAAACTGGATGAAACCACGCAAAAACCAAAAATTGTGCAGAAACCGTAAGCAAAAATTCGTGATTATTTGACGTTATTAATCAACAATGACAAACAGAGATGACAAATAAAAATAAACAAATTCGTTTTTTTTTCTTGCCAGCAACCTATTTCATAAATAAATTAGATGAACGATTTGAAATTGAGGATTTCAAGGATGCGTTAATTTGGACTTTTAAACAGTGTTTGTAGAAAAAATAGTGTATGATATTCGTGCTAAAAGTGATTTTATTTTGTTCAAAGGGATGGAACACTCCGCCTTCGGCGTCGTGTCCCAAACTTCCCTTTTCACAAAATAAAATGTCACTTTTAGCACTTATATCATAAATAACTATTATGCGTATCGAAGTTCCAGCAGTTTAGTTTTCTGACTGTTTCTGACTGTTTTCAACCAATGAAATTCGCTCTGACTGGTTTGTGATTTCTGCAGCAGGAAACAAGCCTAATATGTTCTGGACTGGTTCGGAATCGGCCCAGATTGTGATCCGCTAACAAAGCTCGGTAATAATAATGAAAAGACGAGTTACTTTGGGTTGGTTTATCAGCGCTTCTCAGCGACATATTAACTTCGTTCCAACACAGCTGGAAACCCTATAATTTACTCTCGAATTTACCCAAGGATAATACACACTACACGAGGATTGCTTATCGGCCTATTTTTGGGATTCAAGATCATCTGGTGTAGCACCGTTGCTACGACATCAACTATGTCGGCAGCTATTTGCGCCAGCGGTCGCAGTTTAGAATATTCAAGTAGAAGCCAGCGGAATTATAGCTTGTGGTGCAAACACCCTACGTTAAGGCGTGAAACAACATGCTGCTACGTCATCACCGGTACTTTGGCACTATTTCTCTTTCAACCAGGGGCGTGCGGTCCATGGAAGCGTGGGAAGCCCCGCTTCCCTAAACTTTTGAGTTTAGTGAGATAAAAAAAATACTATTTATTAATTTATAATGTATAGCAATTAACAATAATTTAGTAATTATTTTCTCTGAAACATGACGTAAATGTATTAAGCTCATTGCGAAAACGTAAACGCAACCAATATTTGTCGCAACGCGTCGAGCCCGGCCGGCCCAAGCTTGGAAGCGCGTCTGGAAATCGCTGCTGTTCGCTTTGAAGAGGACGAAGGGGTTATTGACCCTTTGGCTCCATACGCGACGCCGGCCGGCGGGCGAAAACGTGCGAATTCAGTAGCCAAGGCAGCGCTCGTTCGGCCGCCTTCCACTTATTTTATCTCGATTTGCATTGAAAATCCGATGCCGCCAATTGGTGCCATTTAGCGACCATGTCACACAATCGTAGTGCTGTGTTTTTTATTGAATTTTCTGAGGTTTTTCGTGGTTGTTTTTTTTTTTGCAATGCAGGAATAAAGGATTTTCTAGTCGAAACTTTGAAGAGAAAAGGGAGATTATTAATTCGGGTAGGCTAATGGATCCTATTAATTTAGAAACGAAAGTAGAGAAGTCGGCAAAGAAATTCACGAAGCATTTTCACGTGAGATTTTATGAGAAATATGAATGGTTTACCGGTTGCAAAATTACAATTGTACCTATATGCATGGTTCTAGAAAAATGATGTCCTTGAAATTTTCAAAAATTTTCGCCTGCGGCGCATTAAAGGGGGGTACCCTCTGCGACCTCTCTTCGCCGCTTCCGTATTTCTAAAGACCACCGCACGCCACTGCTTTCAACCCCCTGTAGATGCTTTAGGGTTGCGGTGCAAAATTTAATAATTATGGCGCAAAATGGTGCAAAACTCAAGGAACAGTTTGTTCTATTATAAATTGAAATTTGGCGTGTGGGGGGGGGGCCAAATATTTCTCTTTCAACCCCTTGTAGAGGCTTAAGGGTTGCGGTGCAAAATTTGATAATTATGGTGCAAAATGGTGCAAAACTCAAGGAATAATTTGTGCTATCATAAATTGAAATTTGGCGTGTGGGAGGGGCCAACTATTTCTCTTTTAACCCCCTATAGAGGCTTAAGGGTTGCGGTGCAAAATTTAATATTTATGGTGCAAAATGGTGCAAAACTCGGAGAACAATTTGTGCTATCATAAATTGAAATTTGGCGTGTGGGGGGGGGGCAAATATTTCTCTTTCAACCCCTTGTAGAGGCTTAAGGGTTGCGGTGCAAAATTTGATAATTATGGTGCAAAATGGTGCAAAACTCAAGGAATAATTTGTGCTATTGTAAATTGAAATTTGGCGTGTGGGGGGGGGCCATGGTTAATTTGGCCCCCCCCCAGTAATACTTCCATATAGTTTCTCTCCTGAGGGGGTGCAAATTTTTTTTCGGGTGGTGCATAACGGTGCAAAATGGGTGCAAAAAAATGGTATAAGTTTTAATCGATTTGGAAATATGGGGGGGGGGGCTAACTTAACTGACCCACTTCAGGCCCGGTATAGAGACCTAAAGGATCATTATGAAAAGTTTGGGAAGCTACATAATGAAATAATCATGGAGGTTTCTGAGGAAGATGACTTCAAAGCTCAAGACAAAATAAGGAAAGACATCGATAATTACTATTACGAAACGATTTCTACTTACACGACACTCTTTCCTCAGATAAATACTCAAGGTACATCGGCGCCGACTGCTCAATCCAACGTCGTTTCATCTATAAAGCTTCCACAAATAAACTTGCTTATTTTCAAGGGTGACCAAAGGCTTTGGCCCTCCTTTTACGACCTTTACAAAAAACTAATTCATGAAAATCCTTCCTTGTCTGATGTAGAAAAATTACAATATCTCTTTGCCTATTTAGAAGATGAACCTCTAAAGCTTTTAGGCGGTATACAAATTACAAATAACAATTATCTAATAGCATATGACAAGTTAGTGAAACGGTACCAAAATAAACGCCTTTTGGCTTCAAATGCTATGCATTCAATTATGTCGGCTACCTTAAAAAACGATACCGCTAGGCTAGGGATTTAAGGTCATCACTAAATTGTTTTTCAGAATCACTAGCAGCTCTGAAAGCTCTTCAGTTTCCCACAGATGAATGGTGTTTTGTTTTATTTACTTTAAGATAAATTGCTTTTAGATAAATTAGACATTAATACCCGCACTACATTTGAATTAAAATATAGTGACATCGAAATTCCGACTTACGCAAACCTGTACAATTTTCTTGAAAGCAAATGCAAGGCATTGGAATCTTTACAGCAGAGTTCGTCGAACAAGGCAATAAAACCTAATAATTTCCCTACAAATAATAAATTTTCGCAAAATTTCCAAAATTCCAAGAAACTTAATTCAATTCATCTTTTGCACTTTACAACAAAGTTTCCTCAGGTTTTACAAATTCACAAATAAAATGTTACTTATGCAAGGAGCCTCACACCCTTTCAAAATGTTGCAAATTTCTACACCATTTCAACATCAATTTCGGAAAAATTAACTTTTATTTAGGAAAATGTCAAGTCATTTCCGGAAAAAGTCAAATTAATTTCAGGAAAAGTAAAGTTAATTTCGGAAAAAGTAAATTCAAATTCGGAAAAAGTAAATTCAAATTCGGAAAAAGTAAATTCAAATTCGGCAAAAGTAAGCTATGAATGAATTTACATTTGAATTTTGATTTCCTTTTTGCGAAATTAACTTTACTTTTTCCGAAATTACCATTACTTTTCCTGAAATTAATTTTCCGAAATTGAGGTTGAAATGATGTAGAAAAATCGGCAACGGATAGGAATACCTACGTCAAACAGAATAAATTATGTTCCAACTGTTTGCATCATTCTCACAGTGCGTACAGAACTGTACTTCTAATTTCCGATGTCGTGTTTGCCGTAATAGCCACCATTCCTCCTTGCATATTACGTCGCAATCTTCAGTTCCGTTTTTAAATGTCGCTATTCCTAGCCCCCTTACTATACAGAATGCACAAGGGGAAAATTCAACCACATCACTAACCCTGTGTGCATCTGAAACACTCCAACAACAAGCAGTGCATATTGGTAATGCATTTGCAAAACGAGGTACAGTGCTTCTGGCTACAGCTACAGTGGAAATTCAGGATGGAAATGGGGTTTTCCAGCCGATACGTGCACTGCTCGACAGTGGTAGCCAATGTCATTTTCTCAGCGAAATATGTATACGCTGCTTAGGTTTATCAAGACGTCACTTCGTCACGTCTATTTTTGGTCTTAACCAAATGTCATCCTTTTCTTCGAATGGGTTGGCGCAGTGCATCATTCGATCACGCAATAATTCCAAAAAATTGTTTTCTTTCGAAGCTGTAGTGGTACCACAAGTTTGTTCCGATATGCCAAGCTTTAACTTGCAATACAAAGATTGGAAACATCTAGAAGGCTTGAATCTAGCAGATGAAAATTATTTCCTTTCAAGTCCTATTGATTTACTGATTGGGGCAGAGCTTTTTACTCAAATTCTTGGTCAAGGTTGAAAAGTAGGTCAGGTAGGCCAGCCTACAGCAATCGAAACCGTTTTTGGATGGCTTCTACTTGGTAAAGTAGATAATATTTTATATTCAAACTCTCCCAGCACATTTTTCATAAACTGCGACGTACCCTTAGACGTAAGTTTGTGTAAGTTCAGGGAAATTGAACAAGTTCCTTCAAAAACTCACTTGTCACCTGACGATATAAAATGCAAATAGTCGGGGCGGTTAGTCGAATAATCTTGCAAATTGTGATAAAAGCATGAAATTTGGTACAAATGATTTTTTTACATTTATAAGCGATTTGACCCGCATGACCCCCTTGTCGGACCCATAGGAGCAAGATGGCGACCATTTGCAAAATGGCGGCTATCAAGAGGTTAAAATTGGTAATTGTGAATCGATTTCAGCAAAATTGGTGTCGTTTTCGAATAATTTTTGATCGGAAAATGTGAGAAAATATATAATTAAGTGATTGAAATTTGAATAATACAGGATGTCCTAGCCGAGAGTGACCCATTTCAAATGCTCATAACTTTTGAACCAAGTATGCTAGCCACTTGTGATTTACGTCATTCGACTTCTCTTGGCCTAAAGTTTTTTTTTTTTTGGTTAGTTGCTCATTTTTTTGATACTTATACCGGACCAGTTAAGAAAATGCAGTTTTTCAACATCGAAATTCTCCACTATTTTCAATGGAACACCCTGTATATTACAATGTCAAAAAAACGAGTCATGTTCAAGGTATCCATGTACCAATAAACATCGTCCTTGGAACTTAAAGTTTCAGCCGTAAAAAATTTAAATCGAAATCCTGGGTATTTTTGCAAACTCATTTTTCATTAGCATATTCACAAAGCTTCGAAATTATCTTTGACTGATAAAAAGGTAATAAATAATCTGGATAAAACTGTAAAAAGAGATGTATATGTTGGCCTTTTTGCTCCACGCATTTATGGAGTTGGATCAGTAAATGGTTGAAACAATTATGTAACATTTTCTGAGGAATCATTCCAATGACATAACGAATGTTCCGCTTGATCTTCCAGGATATTTGGCAAAGGATTATACTCTCCTTGATATAACCCCAGAGAAAAAAGTCTGGAACTTTCAAGTCAGGAGAGTAAGGTGCCCATCTTTCCCCAAATATCATACTATTGATTCTATTGATATTAAAGAATAATGAATAATGAGGTGGAGCACCATCCTGCTGAAAAAAGATCTCATATAAGATACACTCCAACATGTAGTTGCATGCGTTTGCAAAAATAATTACCAGGATTTCGATTTTAATTTTATACGGCTAAAACTTTAAGCTTCAAGGACGATGTTTATTTGTGCATGGATATCTTGAACACGATTCTTATTTTGACGTTGTAATATTGTGATATGGTGTCTTATTAGAGATAGTAGAGAATTTCCATGTTGAAAAACAGCAGTTTTTTCACTGGCCCTGTACAAGTAACATAAAAATTTGCAACCAACTAAAAAAAAACATTAGGCCAAGTGCAAACCGCAGGTAGCCGGTACACCTGGTATGTAAATTATAAGGGTTTGAAATGATTCACTCTCGGCTGGGACACCCTGTATAACCGAATTTCAAATTTTTAT
Organism: Ceutorhynchus assimilis; assembly: GCA_917834065.1. Taxonomy (NCBI): domain Eukaryota; kingdom Metazoa; phylum Arthropoda; class Insecta; order Coleoptera; family Curculionidae; genus Ceutorhynchus; species Ceutorhynchus assimilis. The sequence goes on from OU892279.1 coordinate 12,385,020, forward strand.
GACCTCTGTTTAGGAATGTTACCAACAGAATGTATTTTCACACCTGAATTACTACATACCTATAATGTACCGAGTGATCGGCGACGGGAAGAAGGTTGGTGTGCAAAGGGGTAGGGGTGCAGGAAGGATGTGGAATTTAGCGAAATAAAAATTCATTATCTATAGATTAATTAAAAATATAATTTTTTCTAATGAATTAGTTATTTTCCTAACAAGTGCGGAAAGTATAATTTTTCCGCAAATGTTAGGAACACAATTTTTCCTACGAGCAGACAATAAAAAATACAAAAATAAAAAAATATATAAATCTATATAAGGCAATTAACAACATTTTTTATTTATGTTTAACTATTTTAATGGTGATCGATTTGATTTCAGCAAATTGTAAATTTATCACTGATGACTGATGCATATCGTAGGTCAACATGACGCGACGACGTGCGAAAAAAAAATTTCTACACTAGTGCGGAAAAATTACTCTTTCCGCAGGCCAATGCGTGTGGAAAAAGAGCTTTTGATACCTACGTTTTGTTTTTTTTACATAGTTTGAATATATCAAAAGAATAATCTTTCCTGAGTTAAGATTATATTGTCATACAAAAAACATGTTCTGTTGTATTTTTTGACTCAAAATTATTCGAAAACGACCCTAATTTTGATAAAATCAATCCGCAATAAAAAATTATAATTTCTTGGTCCGCCATTTTGCAAATGGGCGCCATCTTGCTCGTTTACCGGCCCGGTATAAGTATCAAAAAAATGAGCAACTAACGAAAAAAAAAACTTTAGGCCAAAAGAAGTGAAATGGCGCAAACCACAGGTGGCTAGCATACTTGGTTCAAAAGTTAGAAGCATTTGAAATGGGTCACTCTCGGCTGGGACACCCTGTATTATTTAAATTTCAATCACTCAATTATATATTTTCTTACATTTTCCGATTAAAAATTATTCGAAAACGACCCCAATTTTGCTGAAATCGATTCACAATTACCAATTTTAACCTCTTGATAGCCGTCATTTTGCCAATGGTCGCCATCTTGCTCCTATGGGTCCGACAAGGGGGTCATGCGGGTGAAATCGCTTATAATTGTAATAAAAACAACTGTACGAAGTTTCATGCTTTTATCACAATTTGCAAGATTCTGTCCATTTTTTTGATTAACCGCCCCGACTAGAAGATATCTTCAAATCTACCACTTCCAGGAGTTCCACAGGCCGATTTATCGTGTCACTGCCTTTCAAAAATTCTGAACCTGATTTGGGTGATACGTTCCCTCAGGCTTTTCGCAGATTCTCTCTGCTAGAAAACAGACTTTTGAAAAATCCGACTTTATATTCAGCTTATTCAGATTTTCTGAAAGAATTTATAGAAATTAGTCAAATGTCCCTTATGTCTCCAGATTCACCAATACCTCCTTTATCGTGTTATTCACCCCACCACTGCGTATTTGCGTAGTGTAAGTACAAAATTACGTGTGGTGTGGGATGGTTCCGCGAAGGGTCCAAAGGGTTTGTTTAAGCCTAAACGACACTTTACTTTCAGGTCCCAAGTTACAAAAGGACATATTCACACTTCTTCTTACTTTTCGACTTCATTTCGTTGTCTTTATCGCCGACATAAAACAAATGTTCAGGCAGATTCTGGTTACACCAGAACACCGAATCTTTCAAAAGATTCTCTGGAGATTTTCCCCCGATGAACCTTTGTCCGAATGGACATTGAATACAGTTACTTTCGGCCTTAATTGTAGTCCATATTTAGCTATAAGAACACTACAAGAACTCGCTACAAGGGAAGCCGCCAATTTTCCTGAGGCAATAGCAAACTAATCATGAATCAAATATATGTTGATGATTTGCTAGGAATCTGCCCCTCGGTTTCTGCTGTCCTTTCTGTACAAAAGCAGCTAATTGATCTGCTTAGCATGGGGTGTTTCCAGTTAAAAAAATGGGCGTCAAATTCTCCGGAACTTCTTGCTGTCTTGCTGCAGTACCAAATTCTGATAGACAAATGCCTCTGTCATTTGACAAGGACGAGCCTCATTTTCTTGGTCCTGGGAGTCCTGGGCCTTCAATGGTAGCCTTTTTCAGATACCTTCTCTTACCAATGAATGTCAGTTAAGTGATAAAATTTGTACAAAACGTACAATTCTTTCGAATATCGGGCGTATTTTTGATCCACTAGGATTCTTATCCCCGGTTTTACTTTCAGCCAAATATCTAATGCAATGCTTGTGGAAATCGAATGTCGATTGGGATGAACCACCCCCACAAAATATTGTTAATAATTGGCTTCAAACTGTTGCTGAAATACCAGAACTTTCAAAACTGACGTTTCCTCGTAGAATCCTTTCAGATAATTTTCGAAGGTGCGAAATGCACGGTTTCTGCGATGGGTCCAATGTAGGCTATGGAGCCGTAGTTTATATCCGACTAGAGTCCTTGGAAAAAATTTCCGTTTTTCTCATATGTGCCATCAAAAGTCGGGTAGCACCGTTAAAAACTTTAACCATTCCGCGACTTGAACTTGTTGGTGCCAAACTTCTTTCTGATCTGATACAGGTGGTGAAGGATACTTACGCGGAGCAGATTACGTTTGATGAGATTTTTGCCTGGTGTGATTCACAGGTTGTATTAGCATGGCTCGCTTCCCCTGCTTGTCGTTGGGAGAAAAGCTTCCTTATAGTTCCTGGAATTACATACCTTTCGCCCTAAATGCGGCTGATTGTGCTTCTAGGGGGATGTCTCCTTCTGCCTTACTCAATCATCAAATGTGGTGGAATGACCCATCGTTTCTTTCTTTACCGAGAAGTCAGTGGTATGAAAATGACCTTTTGACGCCACCTGTCGATGACACGGACGTCATTCAGGGCGAGAGAAAAGTCATCCTGACTACAGAAATTACAGAAAAACACAAGATTAAACACAAAATTAAACGATTTAGGGCGGGTATTATAAAACTGCTTTGACAGTTAACTTGAAGTTAACTTATTGAATTACATGTAATTCCAGAAGTTAACTTTAAGTTAACTCCCAAAGTAGTTTTATAATACCCGCCCTTAGTTCTATAGTTAGTAAAGATAATGTTCCACCGCTGAAATGGCCGTTGGGTAGAATAAGGATGTTCACTATTTTTCAATTGTAATAAAAAGTGGTGGTTTTAGGTCCACAAAACACGTATTAAGCGTTAAAACATCTAGAAACCCTTTATTTTTTCTGATAAATCGAAAACAAAAAAACGAAATTAGCGAGGCCAGCAAAACGACCCCCTGCGGCGAGAGTACCGCTTGTGACGTCACTGTGCGGAGCGAAAAATCAGCTGGCGCGTTCGCGAGATTTGTTTACAAGTTTACATTGGATTTATTGTGTTGCTGACTGTTGCTTTATCCCAAGAAGCTTCATTCACTCCAATTATCTGTGTTTGTGCAATGATGGGAGACTCAAACAAAGTTGAACCGAGTCGAAAAAAGTGGTATCTACGTGCGTGTTTTTCTACGAGGTGCAAAAATGTGCTACTTTCCGCACGCAAATCGTTGCGTGAAGACGCGTTTTTCACACGCTCATAAAAAAATGGGTCTGGCACGAGCATAAAGTATGTTTTACGCACTTGCGGCTTGCACGAATTCCGCTGACTCGTCGTTTGTGCAAATGCCGTTGCGTGCGGGAAAGTATAACTTTCCGCCCTTATTACAGGTAAATAACTATATGTATATCATTGTTCAAATGCAACTATACCTACATCTAATAACGTCTGTTTTACTTCTACACCAATGGACTGGCGCTGATTCAAGTCGACACTTGACCAAACATTCTGACAGTGTTGCCAGGTGTGGCGCATTTGCGCCAAAGCGGCGCTTTCAAAATTGAAATGGCACCTCAAATTTTGGAAAATGCGCCAGGCGCCCATAAGTGGCGCTTTAAAATCGTAGCCTTTACAGTGACTCGATAAATCATAGTGGCGACAATTGCCGCCCTATTTTTGATTGGTTCCTTGTTCCTTCTTTAAAATCTCATTTATTTATATTGAAAATAAGCAAGAATATGGCGGCGGGAGCGTGGTTAACTTCTAGATTCCTATTTAAAATTAGCAAGAATATGGCGACGGGGCCTTTAGGTCGTGAGTTTAGAATGGACACTTGCTACAACCTTTAGATGGCAGGTTTCACACCGGAGTAGCGTCGCTTTAATGCGACGTGGCAACTTGCGTCGTATATTTAGAACAAGCGTCTGCGGATCACACGGAGGCAACGCCACGAATATGGTTGGAAGTGTACGAACGAAAATTTAAAATTTGGCACGAAGCGACAAACGGCGGTTCACTAGCATTTTTGTTTACCTTCTCTTTATTTATTTGACACAAAATTATTATTTATAATTCGATAGTTTGTCTTATTATCGATGACATGAGAGGGAGTTTCGAGAAAGTCTCACCTCCCCAAGAATTTAACATTTAATAATAAGGAAGACTTTAATGAGTAGAAAAGAAAATTAGAGCAAGATACCATCAGAGCACAGTTTATAAAATATGGAACTGTTAAGAGGAAAAATGGTACAATAATTATTTATATTATTTATCGTCGAGATGGAAATTTACATAAACGCATTAAAACATTACGTAGGTATCACCGTATCACGCTCACATAAACAGGCTTTATTGAATATTGACTTATTATTTAATAGCCTCGCTCGCAAGCTCGCTCGGTCATAAAATTATTCGTACAATAAAGCCTTTCTTTATTGTACTTGATATTTAATGCTATTTATATAAATAGCTATTATTCAACAATCTAGATTAAATACTGTCTTTCAAAATCTTACAAAAACAGCTTGGTTGTGATACAGCCTACAAATCAACTGTGAAGGGCGAAGGCGAAGGGCCATGTATACTTATCAATTATTTTTTTGTACCCGGGTCCCGCTTGATACCCCATCCCGAAAAAATTAATTCTCATTAGTCTTTCTAAAATTTTTAGTTAAATATCGATATTTCACGAAATGGAAATTGCAAAATAATCCTAGAATATAACAATAATATTCATCAGGAATCAGGATTCAGGACAAGGAGGCGGAGGCGTCAAAAAACAAGCAGCAAAAACGTTATGGGCGCTGTATTCGTGGCGTTGCCTCCGTGTGATCCGCAGACGCTTGTGTAAAGGTTCGAATGCGCTGTTGTCGGTGGTGACTAAATGTAGTGCAACGTAAAATAAATAAATAAAACTAAAACATAAAAAATTATAATAAATTGTGTTTAAGCATAATTTCAATAAAAATGTTATAAAATCTTGAATCCATAACTAATTAATTTAACTACTTTTCATGATATTTTGCGAACATTTCAGAATTAAATCTATTACAAATTTTCAATGTTGACAATTAGTGGCAACACGGTCAAATTGCGAGCTGCGACGTCATAGAAATAAATTCTGGGTTTTTATTTGGAGGTATTTCTTTTTTTTCTGTTTTCTCAAGAAGTACTATGAATTTTTCAAAAGTAAAAATACAGAAAATTCTGTTTTTAGTTGCTTTATCCAAATATGCCAATTTCAAAAATTAGTGAAAGAGCCCATCCTTTGCATAGCCTAATAGCTGATGTTTAAAACTACCACTACTTTTTACTCTTATGGCGCTTTGGTGGCGCATTTTAATGTTAAAACTGGCGCATGAAATTTGATAATACCTGGCAATACTGCATTCTGATACCATAAAGTCTGTTTATTTTAAACATAAATGTCAATGTGACATTATGTTGGCAATACAATGTAAAATTGTCAATGCTTTCAAATTTTTTTATGTAGAAAAGGCTTGTGTTGCCAACATAGTTACTGAATTTTTGACTTGGGGAATTATCTTTAAAAAAAAAACATACTTTAGTAGATAACGAAATAAACAAAAAAATAGTAGATAACGTCCACAGTTGGCAGATTATGTGAATCGGCCTTTTGAAAACCTTCCTTCTTTTTAGCCATATAGTGTTTTTAATACCCATTTAGAATAACCCCATCCTTATTTATCAATCGGGAATCAGATGAAACAAAAAATTACCAACAAAAACGAATGTCGATTGCTAAAACGTCAAATTCATGTACAAATAGAAAATTCCTAACCTAATTTTATTTGTGTGTTCGAGAAGCGACATACGTTTTGTCACTAGAACGACTGGTACTTCTAAATAGGTATCTATTAAAAATACTATAGGACCTTTTCGACCTTAATTTCGATAAATCCTATAACACAGAGATCGACATGAAGGAGATAGCAGCAATACAAAATACTTAAACGTTAAACAGACTCTCTCGTAAAATTAAAACCGAACCATAATAATAACAACAGTAAATATTAATATCAATATTCTTTATTGCCAACAAAAATCGCAAAAGCAATCGTCACAAGAGGCTGATCCAAGTAGCTAGTAACGCCACTGTACTTGCGCGTGTTAACCATTACGCATTGTAACGTCAGACAGCGTTTCGTGCGTTTAAACGAATATCAATATTTCGTCTCCGTTTTTCTCATAGAAAGAATTTTCTGATTTTCGTAAAATTTTGTAGATTTACTTATGAAACGATGCTTAATAATTTGATGATAGTTAAACGGATTTTTTTTATTTTGTGAACATTCCTATTGTTGAGCTGCACTCTGGAGACGACAACCTAGTACGTTAGGCGGGCGGCAGAGGCCCATTTTTCGTTCAGTAACCCAATATTTTGGTATAACTTATTGAAACCCACACCATCTTATTTATTAGGTCATAATAAAAGAAAAATTTATATACGGCGACTTTTAGTTTTGGTCGAGACAAAATTACGTCACAAAAAGGGAAAAATGAGGCACAAAAATCGTATACCATCAATATTTTTCCTACGAATCTACCGAAAAGGCCCTTTTTCACACGCCTTGACGTGCGGAAAAAAAAAATTCCATACTAGATGTAAAAAAATTTCTGCAAGCCAATGCGTGCGAAAAATGGCGTTTTTCTCACGCTTGTAGGAAAAATTGTTCAATCAAATTTTTCTGCACTTATTAGGAAAATAACTATTTCCTACGAGCCGTGCAAAAAATTGTAAATTGTCGCAGTAGTGCGAAAAGCTCATTTCCGTAAAGAAAAGGACTACTTTACGCACTAATGCGCAAAATTCTTACTGCACGGGTTGGATAAATAACTATTTCCTACGACTGCCTCTGAAAATGGAGTTTTTCGCACGCTAGGCAACCTCTGAAATTAGAGTTTTTCGCACAGCGTGCGAAAAAGTTTTTCACACGCATTTTAGCGTGCGAAAAAGTTTTTCACACGCTCCTCAGCGTGCGAAAAAGTTTTTCACACGCTTCAAGTTTTCTAAAAAATTAAAATTACATATTTGGTTGTTTTATTTTGCAGTTGTAGGAAAAGCATTGTAAAAAACTTGTTTGAAAACCTTTTTTCACACTTGCTCGACTTGTGGAACTCGCCTACGGCTCGGTCCAACAAACTGTCTCGCCGTGCGAAAAAAGTCGTTTTCAAAACTTGTTGTTTAAATAACTATCAAGTTTCAATAATGCATATTTATAATATTGTATCCTAGATACATATTTGCTGACCGATTTCCTTTTTTCGGGGATTGCAAGCACTGAAAATAACGTCAGTGCTGAGGTGAAAAAATGAAAATTTAGCAACCGGACGTCCGCTAGGCATATGGAAATTTTACTTACCTTTTGCACCGGCCGGCCGGAAAATATACCCCAACAGCTGACCGGCTTATGGGATTTTTTTTTCTGGTTTCTAATTATATCAAATTTGATTCTGTCGATTGCCATAAGCTCGGCCATAAGCAAGAAAACGCAGCCACCGAGTATTCTTTCAAAAGATCGCGCCCTTATTTCAACCCTTTTAATACGTGCAAACCTCATGATTCTGGTTTTTCACTATTCGATCGTTATAGTGATTATTAGTGAGCACGTAGAGAGGAACTAAAATCCATAAAATATACAGGGTTGATATTTTTTCAAAAAACTTCGGACACGTCGATTTTTGATTTTAGTGGCCGTTTTTTTGATGAGAATTTCATACATCTGTCAAAACTGGTTTTCCAACAATAAACTGACATGTTTTGATTGTTGATTTGAACCAATCCGATTGGAATTACGCGATAATTTGCACTAGTGCAAATTATCAGATAATTGCATAGTAAGTGGTGCGAAAACTGGTGTTTTGGCATTTTTTGACAAAAAATTTAAATTTTTGATTTATGAAATTCTCTCATTAAAATTAAATCATACATGATATCAATAGTAATATAACGAGTGCAATGGAAATATATTTATAATTTTTGACAAATTTGCACTCATGCATTTTTAACTGAAAAATGCATTCGGGCAAATTTCCCAAAAATTATCAATAATTTCCATTGCACTCGTTATATTACTATTGATAATATCATGTAGGTATACAGGGTGACCCAAAAACAATTTATGACAGCTAACTTAATTGTTTTTAATGCAAATATCAAATTTTTATTTCATTTTCAAATTCTACGTTTAACTCTGGACCTATATTATGTATCATGTCCTATCACTATCTTCAACTGTTTCAGAAATTGACAGTGAAAAATTTACTTTCTTGCAACTTTGATAGGCTGTAAAACTTAAACGTTAAATTTTAAAGCAAACCCGATCGTACATTTTTGTCTTAGTTTTCCATAAACTATTAATTGATACCAGCTTTGAATTTAGCCGGAGAATAAATATAACTGGAATTTTCAATCATGGATTAAAAAATTTGGCGTCAAATGATAGTTTATGGAAAACTAAGACAAGAATGTATAATCGGCTTTGCTCTAAAATTAACCGTGCAGGTTTTACAGCCTGTCAAAATTGCGATAAAGTGAATTTTCAACTGTCAATATTACCGAAACAGTTGAAAATATAGGTATAGAACATGATACATAAAATATATAGGTCCAGAATTTAACGTAGAATTGAAAAATAAAATATAAAATTGCTGTTTTCATTCGAAAAAATAAAGTTAGGTAGCTGTTATAACTTGATTTTGGGTCACCCTGTATACATTATAATATCATCAAAAAAACGGCCACTATAAAATCAGCAATCGGACGTGTCCGAGGTTTTTTGAAAAATAACAACCCTGTATATTTATGGATTTTATTCCAACCTTTACGTGCTAACTGTATAATGGTAATATGTTATAAACTGCCATGAAAGAGATATTGAAAAAATAACCTATTACCTATTTTTTACTGCAGAAGGAAAATAAATTTTGCATATGCCTAGCAGACGCTACATTTTTATTTTTTGAGCTCAGCACTGACATAATTCTCAGTGGTTGACATCTCCGAAAAGAGAAAATCGGTTAGCATAATCTGCCATTAGCTGACGGTTTATGAAAGTTATATAAAAAAAATTATATTCGCCTCCAACTTACCTAATCTTCTAACCGATCATTGTTCAGGTTATCTAATAATTATTTAGCTACATTTTGGTAGTCCATGCCACATTTTTACTCGGAGTCTCGGAGGTGAAAAACATTACAAAAATTCGGGCGCGGGCCTCTTTAATATGATTTGCAGGCGTTATTATTATTTGTAGACCAAACAATAATTGAGACAAAATGAAGCTAATAAAATTCCGCAGTTTTTTGTCTAAAGAGAAAAATTATATCTCAACAAACATCGAAGTTAGAGCAGGTTGAAGATAATTAAATATTTATTCTCTTTTAGATTGAATGATAAAAGCTATATCTTTTTGTCTGAGAAATGAAAAAAATCCGAAATGTTACATGTCATAATGAAGGGCAATGAAAACTCTTTAGAATCGTGAAATCATTACCCCTATGACTTAATTAGTTTTTTAGTAATTAGGCTTTAGAAACAGAACCTATCAGTTGACCATTTTTCTTCTTTTTCTTGAATAACTTTTATCACGACCAAAAATAAAAGTCGCCATATAAGAATTTTTCGTAGGAAATGTTGTAACTTACAATATTTTCTAGGTTTTATAAAATTATACCGAAATATTGGGTTCATTAAAAAAACTACGTCTTTAGAACGCTTGGCCGGCCGCCTACGTGTTGCTACTATTAAAACTTGGTAATTGTGGAGAACCGTTTTCCAGGGGATCCCCGTATACACAGCTTATTAGAAAACCCAGGTGAGTGGAAATATCTTTTGTGTGTTTCGTCAACCCTATGGTATCATTTTCATTTCTATTTCTATTTGTTTGCGCAATTTTCCAGTCGCAGTCCAGTTTACTAAATTTCAAATACTATTGCGTAAACATAAACAATTGATCTAATTAACATAACTTTCTAGTTATGTTGATAATATAATTTGCATAGTGAGGATAAATACCGTGTTTTTATTTAGAATTTTCTTTTTTATTTATTTTCTCAACATGGACGGTTTTTTAATAGTAAGTGTACGGGTAATTATATTTTTAGTTGCTTTATCCAATTATGCCAATTTCGGAAATAAGTTAAAGAGCCCATTATTATTATGATGTAAAAATCTACATTTCAAACATATTTCTCGATAAAAAAAACTCATAAGGCGTTTTTATTACTTTTGTCAACTCCTTGTTAAAAAATGATAGTGGTTTCCCTTCCAAAATCTTGAAATAGGTATAGGTGTAGGATAAAATCCTTACCTTTTGTTAAAATTTCCGATATTTTCAATTTGTCATCCTTTACAGATTGTGACACTGATTCAAGGAATTATTCGAAAATACCATTAAGTTCTTGGGAAAAGATTCACCCATACTTTTGTTAAATTTTATGATATTTTCAACCCATCAACCCTAGTAGAAGTACTTGTCTTTTTACATTAGAAACATTCATTACAATTTAGTGGAACGGCCCCATTGAAAACGCCTTGACAGTTTTTTTTATGGGGAAATATTTTTTAAATTTAGTTTTTACACCATTCTATTTCTGGCTAGAAATAGAAATCCAGGCTAACTTCACGCACATAAAATTTTCTTTCATAAAGTTTCTGGCCTATTTAAAAATACTGGTTTTATTTGTTTAAGGGATTTTTCAAGAATGCATTTTTAACGTGTTACTAAAAAAAAACTCATGAAAATTGTTTTAACTTATACAAAATCTTATATTTCATCAATTGGACATAATAATCAGTAACTCTAAAATATTACTTAAGCATAGTAATTGAGGTTAGCCTTCTTCTTAGCCTGTACCTCCATGATAGCATCCATATAATCTTCGTGAGTCACTGCTGTAGCATTCCTTCTCAGAGCGATCATACCAGCTTCAACGCAGACAGCTTTACACTACAGAAGAAATTACATATTAAAAATAAATAAATAAATTCTCACAGATCAAATGAAAAATCATAACTTTCAAATGACTTGCATCTATTTTCCAAAATTGAATATCGTATGTATTTGTTTTTTTTTTTTCATGTTGAATAACTGAACAGTATCATGCCATTTTACTAGCAAAGTGACAAGTCAATATAAAATTAGTAAAAGCAGCTACTAATTTCCATTTTTTTTGCTTCAAAATAAATAAAATATATGAGTACATACTTGGGCTCCATTGAAGTCATCAGTACTCCTAGCCAATTCTTCAAAATTAACATCAGGATTAACAGTCATTTTCCTTGAATGAATTTGCATAATCCTAGCTCTGGCCTCCTCATTCGGATGTGGAAATTCGATTTTACGATCCAAACGTCCCGATCTTAACAGGGCAGGATCCAAAATGTCTACACGATTTGTGGCTGCAATTACTTTAATATCCGCTGTGGAACTGAAACCGTCTAACTGATTCAAAAGTTCCAACATGGTCCTTTGAACTTCCCTGTCTCCAGCTTTTTCAGAATCAAAACGTTTAGTACCGATAGCGTCCAATTCATCGATAAAAATAATTGCTGGAACTTTTTCCTTGGCCAAAGCAAAAGCGTCTCTGACTAATTTCGCACCGTCGCCAATAAACATTTGAACTAACTGAGGACCTGCCAGTTTCAGGAAAGTCGATTTGGTTTGAGCGGCACAAGCTCGAGCCAGTAGTGTTTTTCCAGTACCTGGTGGCCCATATAATAAAACACCTTTTGGAGGTTGAATGCCCAAGTTAACAAACTTGTCTTTGTGAGTCATTGGCAATACCACTGCTTCGATTAATTCTTGTATTTGTTTGTCTAAGCCACCGATGTCTGAGTATTGTTCTGTTGGTCTTTCATCAACCTAGAATAATTGGAAAATTAATTAATTAGCAAGGAGTTTAATAATAGAATACATAAAATCAACAATTATTTACAATCATCAATAATAAATACTGGTTTAATTACAAAAAGTAAACTTCAGTCTTCTCAATTAATTTTTTTATTTGTTTCTTTGTTGAAAAACTTAGGACATGTTTCGGGATTATAAAAATCCCATCATCAGCTGAAATAAGTACAAAGGAGAACCTACAAAGTAAATTTAAAAACTTACCCAGAAATTATTCCACACTGTATGTACACCCCTCAAGGGATAAAACTACCCATTTATATAAGGTGAAAATCGAAAGATATGGAGTGGAGTGAAGCCCCAATTTTAACAAATATCAAAACAGAACCCTATTTTAAAAAATTATTTATTTAATGGCTTTTCAAGAGCTTTTATATCGTTTCTTACCCTACGTTTTATAGAAACAAAAATAGAACCTCTAATATTCCACTTGACTCAATATGCTTCAAATTCTTTATTGATGCTATTACACAAACATAGTGCTTACACAAGTCAAAGTTCAACATTTGCGAACCATATTATTAACGAGAAACATGATTTCAACCCTGAAACGGGTGTCAAACTTACTTAATTTTGTAACTTCGGAACTAGGTTGAATTTACTTGAGTTATCAGAAATTAATAAAACCTTAAAAGATCCTGAGATTAATTGCATAAACGATCAAATTTGATTTGATTGTCTTTCTTATTTTTGGTTAATTCATTAGTTTTCTAATCACCAAATTCCAAACTCCATCTATGACATAATTTCAATTCAAATAATTCAAATAGTACCTAAGTCGAGACCTAAGTATCCTTCTTCAAAAGAAATATTAAACCTTAAGTATTCACGGCTAGATGGAGCTAATATATTGTTTCGTTCTACCAGTGGAGTGTCAACAATAATAATAATAATAATAATATCACAAAATATAAATTAATCATGATTCACAGTTTCCTATTTTGTCGTCCACAGAAACGACATAAAAGCCATTGAATAAATAATTTTTTAAAATAGAGTCCTGTTTTGATATTTGTTAAAATTGGGGCTTCACTCCACTCTATATCTTCCGATTTTCTCCTTATATAAATGGGTAGTTTTAGCCCTCGAGGGGTGTATGTACAGTGCGTTTCGGAATAATTTCTGAGTTTATTAGTTTAAATTTATGTACAGGGTTATTCAACGAAAGTGCTTTTTACCTTATATAGGTACCTGTTAATTGAAGAGATACAAAAACAAATTAGAAATAAAAGTTGTTAGGATTTTTATGGGTAATTAGTAATTAGGAGCTTTTATCACTAAAAAAATGGAAAGTCAGTTTTAGAAAATATAGCAAAAAATGTAACATTTCTTCTACATAATTCAGCTTCACCTGATTTACGTTCTACCAACGAAAATTAAGTAAAAGGTGAACCAACGAAAGCAAAATTTTTCATATTTGATCTGATATTGGACACATTTTGAATATAATAATTATAAACAATAGTAATAAGCAAGACTATATACACGGGATTTTACCACTCTCACTAGCTTCCGACGATGAAATATCCTTTTTTTCGTAATTTATTTTGAAAAATCATTGATTAGCGATATCTCCAAAATTGCTAAACTTAACTATAGGACATGTTACATAGATCAGGGCTCAGATTTAATGTGGAATCCAAAACATATTCAAAAATGGGTAATTCCATTTAAATTAAGCAAGAAATGTAACATTTCTTGCTATATTTTCTAAAGCCGACTTTCCATTTTTTTTATGATAAATACTCCTAATTCCTCATAAAAATCCAAACAACTTTTACATGTATTTAAAATTTTTTTGTATCTCTTCATAGGGTTTTCCCGTATATTTTTACACCCCACCTGTGTCCTTATTCTTGAAACAGGGGAGCAGCGTTCCCAGGTGAACGAGTGTTCCGTCTTTGTTACTTATACATATTATTAGTGATGCGACGAATAGTAGTTTAGCCGAATAACTGAATACCGGATATTCGGCTGAATTTAAACCGAATATTCGGCCGAATACCGAATAATTATTAAAGCATGTCAGAATTCAAATATTATAAAGAAATAGCCTCGACTAATAAGGACTTTGATCACTCCAATCGCAAAAACGATATTTCAATTGAGTTAAGGCTTATTTATCAGGTGAAATTTTAAACAAAGACCATTGTCCATTTTCTTGGTGGAAGAAATACTGTTCAAAATATCCAAAAATGAGCCACCTTGGAAAGGTCTTTTTATAAGCTCCTTCAAGTACCGTTTACAATGAGCGACTATTCTCAGAAACTGGAAACCTGTACGAGAATAGAAGGAATCGATTATTATCTAGATAACCTAGAGCGGAGCATTTGGTCTTTCATAATAACCTACCACTATTGAAGTTCAATATTGATTTTACTACCCCTTATTGTTCTGCTATGCTTATATTTTTTTAGCATGTTCTTTGTTGAGTTGAATTTCTTAACGCCAGGATGTCTACTCTCGAAACCGGGGAACAGCGTTCTCACGAGACCGATTGCTCGTCATTGTCAGTGTTATGGATATAAATGTGAATGACTGACAGAACCTCTGTTTTCATGAGAACACTGCTCCCCTGTTTCGAAAATAAGGGCCCAAAAGTTTGTATTTTCATTTTCTTTTTCGAATTGATATTAATTAAAAATACCTTTGTTGAAAAATTCAGTAAAATTTCCAAACATGAAATATTCGGTAGTGAAAATCCAATATTCGGCCGAATACCGAATAGCGAAAATAACGCCGAATAGGCCGAATACCGAATAATTATTCGGCTTCGGTCACATCTCTACATATTATAATCATTTACATATCATTGATGTTAATCCAAAAGATGTGCAGATTTAGCTTAATTTTTAGAATCCATCGTCAGGAATAGAAATTTATTTTTAGAAATTTGAAATTTTGCGTACTTTCAACTTTTTTCAAATGTATTGCCCTATTATACATATTTGATTCTATATTCTTAGAGAGCACAATTTTCTGATTCCAAAAATATATAGTTTTCCGTTTTTCTATATTTGGTTGAGCCGTCTAATTAATTTCAGGTTCACTTATTTGTCAGTTTTGAAAAAAAAAAGTCATTTTATAGGTAGAAATCGCAATGTAATAAATAAAAAACCCTATGTCCTATTTTCCTTTATTATCACATCTTTCAAAAAGAAACAAATATAAGAATGGGAGGCGATGTTAGAATTGTCAGATAGTTCCAAGCTATACTAGCGCCACCATGTGCTACAAGAAATACGTTGCCACATGGCACATATGAATCGGTAACTCTTACCTTGGTTTATTATATTTCTTCATGCCCATGGGCTAGTATTATTTTGACATGATTGGGTGATTTGTGTCACATGACAAGAAATAACAAAATTTAACTGGCTGTTAGAACTGTCAAAAAAATTTCAGAGAAACCAAATGCCTCAAATTTTACCTGCAGCTGTCAATGTGGCTGTCACCTTGGCAGGTAGAATGGTTCACAAAATCTAAGGCAGTAGGATAGTATTTTTACAATTTTTAGAGCCAAATATGTTGGATACGGCTCAACCAAATATAGAGAAATTATATACATATTTTTGGAATCGGGAAATTGTGCTCTTCAAGAATATAGAATTGAATATATAGCATTCCATTTGAAAGAAGTTGAAAAGTACGCAAAATTTCAAATTTCTGAAAGTATGTAAATTGTTGTTTCTGATGATCTCAATGGATTCTAAAAATTTAGCTAGAACTCCACAACTTTTGTATTTACACCTATCATCTACATGTAAAGGTAATAGTCCAAGAGCTGGCAATACTAACGAGTATGTGATCTATTTCTTCATGAAACAATAGTTCATAGTAACCTTTCAACCAAATGGATGGGTTGCCTTGATTTTCATGGCCGTAAAGTTGTTTTATGAAAAGATACTTTTATAAATAGTACAAAACCATAATCGCAACAAATAAGAAGTACCTTGCGGTGTAGGGGGTTCTCATCGTATGCGACAAACACTTTATTAACACAATTTCCTGTTTCTTTTTTTGTCTAAAGACCTACAGCCGTATGCAAAATCCTCTTCACAGAATCATCTTTTAATTTTAAAAGTACGACTTTGAAAGCTGTCACTTTCAAAAATTTGTATTCAGCAAGCAAAATAACGCGCGCGCTCGACTTTCAATGAGGGTCGCCATCATTTTCGGCCAGCAAAATCAAAGCAACCCTATATATTAGTTGAGAAGACATATTAAAGAATATATCTACCAATTTTCAGCTATTGCAACGATAACATTGTTTCTTCGAAAAAAGAGGGGTAGTTTACGCCCGTCCACCAAAGGGTTGCGGCCATGAGAATCAAGGCAACCCATCCACTTAGTTTGAAGGTAACTATGTGCTATTCTTTTATGTGAAAATTATCCATTGCAACGATCATATACCCGTTAAGGCCGCAATAACCCCCCTTCAAATTAGATTTTAGTTAAAAAAAAAAAAAATAAGATGGCGGTGCCAAGATTTAGTATTTGAATTATTATAGCGATTTCAATTTGCAGAATCAGTGCAACTTTTCTCACTCAGTTCGCACTGATTGCCGAATGGAAATTGCCATTATTATTTTGCCTGGCCAACCACAATGCTCAAAGTTGACCTTGACATACTTATTTTTCCTATTTTATTTTATTAGGAAAGAATTGGGACAGATATAGGTTTATAGAACAGGTTTTTGTTTATGAAGAAATTGCCTTGTTTTGATTTCGGAATCTTTTTACTAGGTAATTAATTTTTTGACTATTTTGGAAGGGATAATGAAAAACATAATATAGTTTATTATTATTGAAGTTATCATCGTGTTTCGCTTTCAATGTGCGTATTACGACCTATGTCTGTCTTTGTTTATTTTTTAGTATTAGACAAAGAACAAAGAAAACCTTTCACTCGTTTGGTTGGACCGTCGTTGAACTTTGGACTTTGGTCTTGGCGATATAATCACAGATAATAAAAATATAATTCGAAATTTATTTTGAATTGGTTTGGGGGGTAATTTTTTTTTGTGGCAGAGAATGCAATGTTTACATCCTTGGTGTTTACTCACAAGTTGCAAGCAATTTTTACCGGACTATTTTTATAATTTTGGATTTTCTTTTGTGAAAGTCTGGGAGAGACTGAAAGAAAATTTCCATGTTCCTAAAAAAAAACATTTGAGTTGAGTAGAGCGCACTGAGCGCAGCAAAAGCTAAGTACCGCGATTTCCTTCCTTTAGGAAGGAAATCGCGGCATAGGAAAGAAAAATAATTTCAAAAATTTGGTTTTATTACCCTACACTAATAAATTTATCCAACTCTACTTTTGATTACTTAGGTACCTATGCAAAATGGTTCATTATTATATTATGTATGGTCTTGCAAGAACATTTCTATGTTTTATTACAACTTAGATTTCAGGACGTATCCAATTTATGACTGTTATTCTGCAATGAAATTATATTGCTTTTTTGGTTGCACCTGCAATAAGCAGCTTTTATAGGTGCAAGAGGCAGGCAAGCTGATTATAGAAAAATCATACATACATAACTAGAAGAAAGAAGCTAATTTTCAAGATCAGGAAAACCCAAACACAATCTTGTCTAACAACATGATATTAACACAGGTATTACCAGTATCCCAAGACCAAGAGACCAACTGTGTTATTATGTGTCAAAATTTATTCATGGAAAAAAAAAATATACATAGTTATATTACAAGCAGGTTCCAAATGTTCTCTAGTGCTACAAAAATGAAGATGACACCCCTATTATGGACAAAATAATTTCAACTCGCATCATTGATCCCCTTGACATGTAAGCCAATAAACTAATACCACCTAAAACATACAATGCTAATACTAATGCCCAGTTGTATCGGGTCTTCAAAAAAAAACCAATCAAAGATTGCTTTGAATACGAAAATGTATGTCGCATTATTGTTTCATTATTGGTCTGGATTTTTGACATGACATTTTGACATTAAAGTTCATTGACAAAATGAAAGGAAAATATTGCTAAGACATACGTTTAAAAAACCATAGCAATCTTTGATTGGTTTTTTTTTTGAAGACCCGATACAATCTCGGTTCAAAATAAAGTTCAACTGAACTCGACTGATACTTGAGCTTTCCCATTTAAAATACATTGCTGTCAGCTAGAAGTTGAAGTATCAGTCAAGTTCAGCTGAACTCTGCTTTGAACCAAGATTGTACAGTGGGAATCATTGCAATTGGCACACACTCTTTAAAATCCCTCGTATTGAGTCATCATCAAATTCTAACCAATAAATCTATTTAGTGTAGCATTTTGCTATAACTGGTGTGTCAGATTTGACACATTACGAGGGATATTTATATAGTGTGTGCCAATTGCTATGATTCCCACTGTACAACTGGGCCTAAGTATCTTTTTAGATTTTTGATTCTAGCAACCTCCTCATTGAAGAATATAATGTATCTTCTTCAGTCTACAATTTAAACAAGACCCATAAATGTATATTATGTTGCCTGATAAAAAGCTACATGAGTTCGCATTTATAAGCCAAGAGGAATATAATGAGTTAGATGAAATATTTATAAACACATTATAGAAATTGAAAGAACACTAAGGTCTATATAGCTGTACAATCATGGTTCTAAACAGAGTTCAGCTGAACTCGACTGGTACTTGAACTTCCCCATTTGAAATGCATTGCTGTCAAACTTGTTAAACAAAATTAATAGCTGACAGCAATGTATTTCAAATGGGAAAGCTCAAGTACCAGTCGAGTTCAGCTGAACTTTGTTTTGAACCGAGATTGTATCGGGTCTTCAAAAAAAAAAACCAATCGAAGATTGCTTTGATTACGAAAACGTACGTCGCATTACTGTTTATTTATTGGACAGTATTATTGACAAATCATTTTGACATTAAAGTTCATTGAGAAAATTAAATAAAAATATTGCTAAGACATACATTTAAAAAACCATAGCAATCTTAGATTGGTTTTTTTTTTGAAGACCCGATACAACTGGGCCTAAGAAGACACTCGACAAATATCCTAGGAAACAGAATTGTTGATTTCTGGCCGTTTTCACCAACTGTTTTAGGGAAGCATCAACGATAAGTACCTATTCCCAAAACTGACATTTCTCCATGGAAAACTATCATATTTTGGTTCCAAAAATATTTAGCTTGCAAGTTAGTCGAAATTTTACTTTTGCTCGAGAGCAATTGTCTAGCAGTTTAAAAAAATTAAGATGAGGCTAAAGATGATCGTCAGATTTTATACAGTGTGTACAGGACTGACCACCCTTCTAAAATTTTTATTTTTTAACCGATTCAATTTTTTTTTTTTGTCGTATATCTACTCGAATTTGGCACTTATTAGGCTCATAATTTTATTTCTGGGGCTGTACTGGTGTACAGGGTGCCCAGATTTATAGGCTCAAATTTCAATAAAATGTTTTTTTTTTAAAGATAAAAGGCAATACAATGTAAAATTGTCAATGCTTTCAAATTTTTTATGTAGAAAAGGCTGTGTTACCAACATAGTTACTAAATTTTTGACTTGGGGAATTATCTTTAAAAAAAACAGACTTTAAGTACTATTACCCTGTATCGTATTGAAACCAAAACTAGTACATTTGGGTTTTAGACCATTCTAAATAAGAATCTGCTATCAGATTTTTTCTAAAAAAATCCCTAATAGTCCTTATTGAAATTTGAGCCTATAAATGTGGACACCCTGTACACCAGTACAGCCGTAGAAATGAAATTATAAGCCTAATAAGTGCCAAATTCGAGTAGATATAAAACAAAAAAAAACATGAATTGAATCGGTCAAAAAATAAAAATTTTAGAAAGGTGGTCAGTCCTTAAGCGGGACACACTGTATTTGAAAATGTCATCTCGTAGAGTTGAAGAAGTTTTTATGATGAAGTTACATTTATTTTGAAATATCTCCTCAAATGAGCTCAGAAAAAAATAAAATCGATTTTGCAAAATTTCGTTTTTTTCTGGATATCTCAAAAAGTATTCAGAATTTTCCAAATGTAAAAGTACCATTTTATTGAGCAGTAAATTGCGCAACTTTTTCCTAATCTAACCAACATTGTAACTCCAACCGATCTCCAGATCCTAATGCTATCCCATCCTTATCTTGGACACACTGTATATCAACGCACATGGTGATGTCGAAAATTTAAAAACTGATTTGGAAAATGGGCCTTATCATGTTTTTGGAAAACACCTCAAATTAAGTCCTTCATATTGTCAATGTAATGGATATTTTAGCAATAAAGTAGGAGAAATGGAGATTGCTGGGATTTTCAATCGGATAGCAACTGTGTTTAAATGAATTGTGGTAAGCTAGGGCCACAAGCTGATTGATAATAAAACAAAACAATGGAGCTGTGATGTTTATGTCCGCAAATGGTTGAGTGCCATCCAAAAAAGTTCCGCGCAGACAAGAGCCTATTTGTCTGGACTTGGGTACAATAAAGGTGCAGATTGGCAAAGCTCACTTGACTGGACTAGAGGCCAACGGTTCAAGGTACTGCCTTTCAATCGTTTGTGAAAAAATGCAAGAAGCCACATGAATATGACAATGCACGTAAAGCGCAGATTCCAGGAAATTCTCACAAGAAACCTAAAAAGAAAGTTTCAAAAGAAGCAGTAGGATATGGGCCAAATGCCACACAGGCTTCTCTCACAGAGGAAGAGTTTCAGTCTGAGAGAAGTAGGCTTTTGAATAGAGAATAGACTGAAGGTATGTTTATCTCCAGGAGTATCTATGCTTTCCAGATATTATTGGCGTAGCATTATCCATGGAAATTTGACAGGTTGACCCTCGTATATACGAAGGCGTAGAAGGGACACCGAACTTTTTTATTTCTCCAAAATTTCGAGTTATAACACAAAATTTTACTCTAAAACTTCGACTTATAACTCGAAATTTCAAAATTTCGACTTATAACTCGAAATTTTATAATAATGGCGTTTCCGATTGGTAGATTCAGTGCGCACTGAGTGTATTTGCATCCCTTCAATCGACCTGTAGAAGAAAAAGACAGAAATTATGTGAAACACACTTAAAACTGTCTGGAATTTGACATATACTGTCATTATTATACGAGGATCAACCTGCTAAATTTTCATGGATAATGCTACGCCAATAATATGTGAAAGGCAAATATAATCATTATTCTGAGTAGTTTTTGTTTTTAGGTACTGCCGAACGAAATCTCCATCGTAAAGCAGCAAATCATTGGCCAGTGGGAAAATAGGCCTCACCAACTTCTAAAAAATAGTCTTACACAATTTCAGATGTTGTAAAAGATCCAAGATCCAGTAAAACAAATACAAAGCCAGTACTTGACAGAGCATGCAGAGAAAATATACCTACACTTTATTTTTTCCCAAGATAGATTTTGACATTGAAAACTTTGAAACATAAACAATAACGCTTGACCCTGATTGATCGCAAAATGAGGTGTTTGTAGTTTGTGCAGGTGGACATCAGTTTTACAATAGCCACCAATAAGCGGCATTAGCGGCATTGTTTATGTTTCAAAGTTGACAATGCCAAAATCTATCTTGGAAAAAAATAAACCATAAACGGAATGCTCTACTGCATTCCATTGGTGGATACTATTATTGCACTAATATACAAGAACACAAAGGAAAAAACTCTAATTTTAGCACTTTTTACCTTTTGTTAATAAATATTTATAATTATCATCCAAGCTTTTTATTTTTTCATAGACATTTTGTCCTATAAAACACGATCCAATTTTTTTACGTATACCTACGTAAAATAGTGTTATTTTGAATAGGAACTAATGGTTGTAAATTTGCTTTGTTCCTATTGTTTTTGTTTTATAAAATGGACAATAAAAAACAAAACAAATGGACAATAAAAAACAAAACAAATAGACAATAAGAAAGAGGTTATGTTGTCCATAGGACTTTCGGAACCGCTGGACACGGAGCTGTAATCCGACGTTTCCGAAAGCGCCTAATGATGACATCACGAATTGATTGGTGGCGCCATCTTCGAAAAAAAGCCTGAACTATTGTTTGCCCAGTGGATCTGAGTCTACCGAAGGAATTCGGACGTAAATGTGCCATGTTGCCACATTTAATTATATATAATCTGTGTTTTTTTTAAAGATAAAAGTCAAAATGACATTATGTTGGCAATACAATGTAAAATTGTCAATGCTTTCAAATTTTTTATGTAGAAAAGGCTCGTGTTGCCAACATAGTTACTAAATTTTTGACTTGGGGGAATTATCTTTAAAAAAAAAACAGACTTTAGTTAATTTGAAAATCCATTTTTTAATAACAAAATATTGATAACAATAGTAAAACGCTAAATATTTTAACGTGGTTGTTAGATCTATCCTTATTTTAATCCTGATTTCTTCAGTTTGGTCTATTGTAAAAAATAAACATTTTCTAAAGATACCATCAGCTTTTGACAATTTGGCAAGCATCCGTCCTGGATGAACCTGATTGGTGGAGTTTTTCGCAGGATCGCCGTTGTCATGAGGAACCATACGGTTGTCAATAAACTAACGTCACCTTACGTCTCGCTATTGGCCAGGGGCCTTATTCTGTAAAAACGAACCGTTCGATTCGGTAGAATTTCTTCGATTGTGACGTCATTTTTGGTTTGGTTTTCGCGCTACCAAACCGAAAATGACGTCACAATCGAAGAAATTCTACCGAATCGAACGGTTCGTTCCTTACAGAATAAGGCCCCTGGGCTCACATCATTTTATCCTCCCATCTTGGAATATCGATTTATATTGAAATATCCAGTGTCGGAGATTTGTTCATTGCTGATTTTCGTGTACGAGTTGCAATACGATAACACTTCCAAAAAGTTCCGCACGCAGCTGGGTATTTTATGAATGAAATCAGCCATTTTTTTTTACAACTGCATTCCCCTTACCGTTGCCCCGTAGACACAGACTCGCTGGGCAGACATTATATGTGCGAATTTATCTGGAATTTTATTCCAAAATCGGTTAAACTATAGACCAATTGCTCTACTTCCGGTGATATCAAAAGTAATGGAAAGAGTTGTGAACAATCACCTAACCAAGTACTTGGAAAAGTACAAAATTATCAACGATAAGCAATACGGATTTCGAAAATATAGGTCAACTGGCGATTTACTTACATACGTCACTCACTTATGGCAAAAAGCGATTGAGTTGCGGGGTGAAACAAGATATATATAGAGCCTTAGATATATCTAAAGCATTCGACAAAGTTTGGCATGAAAATCTGCTCAACAAGCTCAAAGCAATGGGATTATCTCCGAAACTTTGCACTTGGTTTGAAAGTTACCTAAAGGACAGATCCATTTATGTTGCACTGGATGGCCAGAACTCCAACTCTTACCAAATAATTGCTGGTGTGCCACAGGGAGCAATCCTTTCGCCAACTCTTTTCCTGATTTACATAAATGACCTCATAGATAAAACAGTAAATCCACTTTATTGCTTTGCAGACGATGGCAATGTAGTCTCCTCACTCATACCACCCACAGGTCTTTCCGCACGTGAATTTCATCATCTTAGACTAACTCAAATATCGCAGATAAATAACGACCTGGAGATAATAGAGGACTGGGGTAACAAAAACCTTGTACAGTTCAACGCGCAGAAAACCCAAGCAGCTCTGTTTTCAAAAAAGACCAGCACCGGTGAGCCAAACATCATGCTATCTGAAAGTGCTGTCACATTACAGAGTCAGTTGAACATCTTGGGGGTTACTGCAGAGACCAACATGTCTTGGCACAGTCACGTGGCAGATATTGCTAAAAGGGCCTCCCAAAGGTGGGGGTGCTATTTCGTACAAGACATCTATACACACCAAGCCAATTGCTGACACTCTACAAAGCCCAGATTCAACCAACTATGGAGTACTGCTCACATATATGGAGTGCAGCACCCAAACATACCTTAATGCTTTTGAATACCGTGCAAAAACGAGCTATCAAGCTGATCAATGACCCTGCACTTACTCGTAACTTGGATGGTCTCGAACATCGCAGATCTGTGGGCGATTTATCTCTCTTCTACAGGTACTATCACGGAAAATGCTCTGAAAAGTTGGCACGTATGATTCCACCGAGAGTAGCACCTACCAGGCGAACCCGTCAAACAGACGGTAACCATGAATTTACTGTCAAACTAGAGGCACCAAGAACCTCATTATATCAGAATAAAGAATTCATATCTCTGGAGAACTGCATCGCTGTGGAATAAACTCCCTGCGACGGTTTTCCCTGCAGGTTACAACCTGAACCGTTTCAAGACCAACATACACCGACATTTCCGCGCACTTGCCGCTTCTCGAGCGTGATAGGACATTTCCTTGCGAGTGCGCATATCCGTAAAAAAAAAAAAAAAAAAATCGGTTTTAGACTACAAAAAAAAAACGACACATCAGAATTTGCTGAAATTTGGCATAAACATTCTTTGATCTTTCAAAACCATATCAAATATCTCAAAACCTTAAAGGGAGCACTGGTGAAGCCAGCTTTCTATTCGCTCGATGAGTATTTTAATTATCCTTTTAACCAATAGTTGTCTCTTATTCCGTCAACAGTTACTCAATTTTAAATTCAACCTTTTGTGGACTTTTTATTGTTTATATATTTTTTTTTATTTATGACATACATATTGTTTTTTATCTCTGTCTGTGTATAGCACTAGCGTAGCATATTGTGTATTTTTTCAATTGTGTATTTCTGTATTGTTTTATATTTTACCTATTTATTTATTTATCTTAATTTGACTGACATACCTACTAAATAAAGGTTTTTTTTTTTTGCTGTTGTTGTGTCCACTAGTCTTTGAAACCTATGTCAAGAAATGTTGTGTTAAATGAATGTATTTATTATTTTTGTAAATTATTGCCTACGGTAATTTTAATTTGATTGATATTGTTGACTTGCTGGCTTCTAGGTTTAATTGTAAAATTTAATTTAAGTTGGGTTAACTTTGTCAATAAGATTTTTGTATTCTTGGACAATAAAGCATATTTACTACTACAGTACTACTACTACTACTACTACTACTGTATATCTGCGACTATCAAAGATAGCTTCAAAATATTTGAGCGTTGTAGCAGCTTCGGTTCCATATGGGAGACTATTTTCAAATGCAGGACAAATTTTGACACGACACAATACAAGAATTATATGGAAAAGGAAAAAAATAGTCAAAATTGCTGTTCTTGGATAATAATTGTGATTCAAATATGATTGTTACTCGTATTCATATCAACGGAAAACTGTGACAATAAAGTTGAACAACTATGGGTGGATATCAACTATAAAAATAAGTCTTTTTTAGTTGGTACTTTGTATAAACCCCCACTGGTCAACTATAACTACCTATCTAGTTTAGAGAATATTTTATCTAGCTTGTCCTCATCATATGACTACACAATTTTAATGGGTGATTTAAATATAAACTTTCTTACTAAAACTGCTGACTCTGATTATATGGAATCAGTGTTAGAAATTTATAATTTGAAACGAGTCATCTCTGAACCCACTAGAATAAGTAGAAATAGTGCAACTCTAATTGATATTATTTGTGTCAATAAGGGTGTCAGTGTTATTGAGTCAGGGGGGGTTTATTTGAAAGGTGCAATTCAAATACGTCTGACTGTCGCAATTTTTGCCGGTATTTCAATGCTAAAAAATGCGACTTAGTCAGACGAATTTGAATTGCACATTTCAAATAAACCCCCCCAGGAACATTGGGCATGCTTAACCTAACTGATCATAGACTTGTGTACTCTTCAATTAGCATCAAAGCTCCCAAAATAGATGATAAGGTTATATCTTATAGAGATTTAAAGCACTTTGATAGGAGGCAATTTGAATTAGAGATACAGGACATAAATTATGAATTTATTTTCTGCCATGAAATGTTGGATGACAAGGTAGCTTGTTTCAGTAACCAGCTGGCTGGCATCTTCAATAAACATGCCCCAACAAAAAAAGCAGTTATTAAAAAAAAGTATAAACCTTACATTACTGACACTATTAGGCAAATTATTAAATTAAAGAAAACAGCATTCAATAAATTTAAAAAAACTGGTCAAATTGAACACAAGCACTTTTATCTGGACATTAAAAACTATCTTTCTTTTGCAATTAGAAGTGAAAAGAAAGCATACATGTCATTTGAACTTCATAAACATAAAAAAGATACAAAGAAAATTTGGAATAGGATCAATGATTGGAATATCAAGGTTAATAAAAACAGTGAAATACCTATTCATTTGAAAGATGTGGATCAAATCAGTAACTCTTTTGCGAGTGTATGTCAATTAGCTACTCCGATAGACAATTTACGAATGAATTTTTATCAGGGCAATAGGCTGGAGAGCCTTAACAATGGTGAGCTTATTTTTAAAAATATTTCAGAATATGATATTTATAAGGCATTTAAAAGAATTAAATCTAAAAGTATGGGTATAGACCAAATAAGTTACAATCTTGTTCTTTTTAGCATTGATTGTATTGCTCCGTTTCTAGCTAAGCTATTCAATATATCCTTACAAATGGGGGAATTTCCAAAAATGTGGAAGAGCGCCATTGTTAAGCCTTTGCCAAAGAAAAATAAAATAGAAAATTTTTCTGAACTAAGGCCAATCTGTCTCTTACCAATATTTGCCAAAATGTTCGAAGTACTAGTGTCTGATATGCTGCTTGAATTTGTAAATACCAATAATATTATACCAGCTGTGCAGTCTGGCTTTAGGAAAAATCATGGAACTGCTACCGCCCTTACAAAAGTGTCTTCTGAAGTATCAACTAATATTGACTCATCAAGGGTTTCTTGTCTAGCACTGCTAGACTATAGTAAGGCTTTCGATCTTATACATCACGACATGCTTGTGGCTAAAATGAGGTTCTATGGTTTTTCAGAGGCTGTCTGCAAATGGTTCAAGAACTACCTTCTACTTAGAACACAGGTGGTTGAGCTTGATGGAGCAAGATCTGAGTCTGTTACAACTGGTTATGGAGTCCCTCAGGGAAGTGTACTTGGGCCATTATTATTTAGCATTTATACTAGCGATCTTCCAAAGCAGGTTCGGTTTTGCTCCATCAATCTCTATGCCGATGACACGCAGCTCCTGTTAGGTTTTGCTCCTCAGGATGCCTGTGTGTGTATGCAGAGAATAAATGACGACTTAGACTCGATATTTATATGGTCAAGTCAACATGGGTTGGTTCTAAATGCTAGTAAGAGCACATATATGATTATGGGCTCTAATGCCGGCAGAAGTCAATTTTTGCGTTTTAATTTCACTACATTGCACATAAACGGTACTACTCTACCTAACTCAGAATCAGCAAGAAATCTGGGTGTGACTTTCGACGAAAGTCTTAACTTTCAGGTGCACGTCAACAGAAAATTGTCATGTGTTTATGCTGTACTTAAGAGTTTGTACCCGTTTAAGGATAATTTACCTCACAACATTAAATTGATGTTAGTGGAGACTCTTATTTGGTCACAGTTGGACTATTGCAATGTTGTCTTCTATAACTACCTGAATGTTGAATTTAAAAACAAAATTCAGTTAGCTCAAAATGCTTGTATGAGATTTATTTTTAGCATTAGAAAATTTGACCATATTACGCCAACCTATGTAGAAAATAAGATACTAAAATATGAACAGCGAGCAGCCTTGCACTTTGGTCAATTCGTTTATAAAATTTTTCAATCTGGTTACCCATCCTATCTCTCAGAATATCTTATAGTAAGACAAGACCTACACAGTCGCTGTCTGAGAAACATTATACGATTTCAAATACCACGGCACATAACCGAAGGTTTTAAAAACTCATTTTCTTACCGAGCGGTACAACTACTTAATACAGAGGTGTATGAATTTATGATTTCAGGTTCACTGGTAAACTTTAAAAAGAAGTACAAGGCTTCTCTGCTGGAATTAATAGCGTAGCTTAGAATAGGCATTGAATTCTGTATTTATTTATTTATTTATTTTTTCGGGTAGCATGGAAGAACACATTACGTGAATGTTACCTTTTATGTAATTTCTTTTGATGCATAATAAACGTTATTATTATTATTATTATTATTTAAGTCAAGTATCTAACTAGATTTACTCCCTAGGCTTAGTTCTTGCTATTGTTTGCTTTCAAATGTACTTTTTCTTCATTATAAATCGTATTTATTACCTGTATTAAACTCGATAGTAAAAATGTATTCTATTTATTAACAGTTCAATTTTTTCTTACCATATTTTAAAAAACATCGATGTTTAGAAACATCGATATTTCCAAGCCGATGTTTTCACAACATCGATTGTGCATATTCGATGTATCATTTGATGTCAACATCCCTACATGATTATAATTCAGCTGATTTAGCTCTGTTGATTGATTGCATTGGTCAATGATCATTGTAATCTATAGTAGTCTCAGAAAAACTGCACACACCTCCAAATGTTAATAGCACTTTTTGTTTGAATTGAAATATCCGAAGCAATATCAGATATAAAAAGTACTCACTATACAACATTATAGAAGAATTTTATACCAGACTCTGTTCAGATACCTACCATTCATTGAGGAGAGTTTTAATTCAATTTTCCGATTGAAGTGATCATGGACAGTATAGCATTTTGAGATAAAGGAAGAACCTGTTATTTTGTGGTGAGGAACTAGGTAGGTAAATTAGATTTTCACTAATAATAGTTATAGGTAATTTAGGTATGGCTTTAGATTAAATTTAAATATGAATTACCTCCATAGCTTTTACTCTGGCATCATATTCAGCTGGCAAAGTTTCCAAAATAAGATAAGAATCTTTGTTGACACCAACCAAATCTCCCGGCTTCAATTTTTCTTCATCTACGAGCCCTATTACAGGAAGGAAATAGGTTTGGCGAGTGGATGTTTTTACTACTGCACACTTTCCTAAATAAAACTTGCTATAATGAAATTAAATCATTGGATAGATTTTCTACCTTTTCTTTGTGAATCCAAATCAACAACAGCTCCATCTTCTTCCTCTTCTTGCGGATCCACATCCAAAAGTTCAATCACATTCGACACCAAATAAGGCAGGGTTTTGTTTACTTTTATTTTCTCAGTGTTTTCTTTAATCTTCTCGTTTTGCGCTTGCAATTCGTGATTAATCCTCATCACCTCGCTTTTCATTATTTTGATTTCATTGTCCATCAGTCTTGTTCTGCTAACTATTTCATCGCTGGACATTCGCAACACTTCTTCGCCTAGGGCTTCTTCACCGTCCTCCCACAAAGATTTATCGTCTAATGTAGTCATTTTTATTTTATGTTTATTTTAAGTTCTTTTTGATAATTTAGTTTCTCTTTCGTGAAAATTTGGAAAAAGATTTTAGCACAACAAAAAAATTTCTGGCAGAGTCATGCTGACATTGGATTGGTGTCAGCTGTCATGCTGCTACAAGCCGCTTTCCGCTGACGCTTTTGAACACGCAATAGTTGTATTCCTTTCACACTTTAGGAGGAGCTCCGGAACAGCTCCGGGGCTTCACGCGCTTATTCCTTTCGAAAAGTGTTTGTTGCACCACGCATATGTTCCCTGCAAATCGGGGGCGACTAAGCACCGAAGCGAGTAGCTCGAGTGTTTCAAGCTCTTGAAAGGAATACAACTAATCGAACTTTTCCGCGCGCAAATGCTTCAAGCGCGTGTTCGTGTTCCAGCCGTACTGCGTTTCAAGAGCTGTTAACTTTTGCGTTTCAAACACAGAACACTGTGCTGCACCGTGCTTGAAGCACACAGCTGGAAAGCGGCTACAGTCAGGCTATGTTCCGATATCAACTGCCAGTACTGGATTTACTGTGCTGATTTTACTGTCATTTGTCATTTGCCGTTCCGATTTCAGCGTACTCTTGTGGTCATTCAGTACTGAATCAACTGAATCCTGAATCCAGTGTTCTGAAAATGATATCGGAACGGCGTCCAGTAAATTCAGTACTGACAGTTGATATCGGAACTTGCTCAGTCACGATTGGTCACGATCGTCACGATTCACGTCACGACTTGTTATTGCACTGCACTCGTTGCACTATAATAGCGTATTTCATTGGTAGAGCAAGTGCAACACTGGTGCAATATTTGTGATCCATTGGCAGAGTCGCGTTGCACTTTTGTATTTCATTGGGAGAGCAATGCACCGAGTTTTGCACCGAGTGCTGCTAGTGCGCCACCGGCTAAAAAGCTCGTGTCGCACTCAGTGCAGTTGTTTAATGTTATTTTTGAAATTGAGGTTATTGGTGGTTGATGATTTTTCATAAAAAAACAGTCCTAAATGGTATTTTTTTATTGTGTTTTTTATATTTGTCTGCGAATCTACTACCAAAAATGTCAAAAATCGCTTGTTGAAGGCAATTGCTTTGATGGAAAGTAGCAGCAGCAGGAAAACCAGTGAATATGAAGAATATTTAGGGCTTCTAGCAAAGAGGCAAAAACTTTTTTTTAAATTAAATTATAATAATTATTTATAATAAGCACAAGTATAATTTTTTCAATGAAATTCTATTTTTTTTTTGACGTATATGGGATGGTGCAGTACGATGATGTTTCATTGGGACTGTACGCGAGCAGTTTTTTTAAAGTGTCAGTGCAAAACTAGTGTTGCACTTGCTCTACCAATAAAATACGCTATAAGTTGTATTCCTTTATTTCCTTTCAAGAGTTTAGAGCACTCGAGATACTCGCTCCGGTGTTAGTCGCCCCCGATTTAAAAGGAACAGGGAACACATGCGTGGTGCAACAAACACTTTTCGAAAGGAAGCGCGTAACGCCCCGGAGCTGCATCCTTGCCGGAGCTTCTCCCAGATGTGAAAGGAATAGTGTATTTCATTGGTAGAGCAAGTGCAACACTCATTTTGCACTGACACTTGAAAAAATGCAAGCGTGCAGACCCAATAGTTGTATTCCTTTCACACCTACGAGGAGCCCCGGAATAGCTCCGGGGCGTTACGCGCTTACTCCATTCGAAAAGCGTTTGTTGCACCTGAAGTTCTCAAGCAGTGGCTCAAGGCTCAAGCCCAAATCAAACCATTTAAATGCACGAAAACCAGCACATCTGTTCCTTTCAAATCGGGGCCGACTAACACTAGTTGTATTCCTTTCAAGAGTTTGAAACACTCGAGCTACTCGCTCCGGTGTTTAGTAGCCCCCAATTTGCAAGGCACAGATGCGTGGTGCAACAAACACTTTTCGAAAGGAAGAAGCGCGTGAAGCCCAGGAGCTGTTCCGGAGCTCCTCCTAGGTGTGAAAGGAATACAACTACTGGAGCGAGCTCTATTGTTCTAAAGTCTTGAAAGGAATACAACAATGAAACATCATCGTACTGCACCATCTCATATACATCAAACCTCAAATATGGAATTTCATTAGAAAAATAATATTTGTGCTTATTATAAGCTCTAAATTTTCTTCATATTCACTGGTTACACTGCTACTGCTACTGTCCATCAAGGCAATTGACATATATTAACAAGCGATTTTTGACATTTTTGGTAGTAGATTCGTAGACAATAAAAAACACATTAAAAAAATAAAATTTGGGACTGTTTTTTTATGAAAAACCATCAACCACCGATAACCTCAATTTTAGAAATAACAATAAACAGCAGCGCTGAGTGCGTCACGAGCTTTTTAGCAGGTGGCGCAACAACGCCACCAACAGGACTCGGTGCAAAATTCATTGCATTGCTTTCCCAATATACAAAAGT
The DNA here is from genome assembly GCA_917834065.1 of Ceutorhynchus assimilis. NCBI lineage: Eukaryota > Metazoa > Arthropoda > Insecta > Coleoptera > Curculionidae > Ceutorhynchus > Ceutorhynchus assimilis. The sequence goes on from OU892279.1 coordinate 12,417,023, forward strand.
GCAGCGCGGACTCTGCCAAATAATTAGTTGTATTCCTTTCAAGAGCTTGAAACACTAGAGCTACTCGCTCCGGTGTTAGTCGACCCCGATTTGAAAGGAACAGATGCGCTGGCTTTCATGCATTTAAATGGTTTGAGTCGGGCTTGAGCACTCAGATGCAACAAACACTTTTCGAAAGGAATAAGCGCGTAACGCCCAGGAGCTGTTCCGGAGCTCCTCCTAGGTGTGAAAGGAATACAACTAGTGCCAATCGATCACGAATATTGCACCAGTGTTGCACTTGCTCTACCAATGAAATACGCTACTTGAACTGAGTGCAAAACATTGGTAAAATATTTCAGGGTATTAAATTTTGTTTGGTTGTTGTAGATTGAGGATATTAAACACTACTACTACTACTGGATTGCTCTATTGCTCACCGGCCTCGATTTTTGGAATCATGGTTGTTGCACCGTTGCAAACGTCATCAACGATGTCGTTAGCTGTTTGCATCAGCGATCGTAGATTAGAATATGAATTTATGATGAGAAATATTTTTTAATAAATGAAGTAAAACCAAGTATGCATAAAGCAAAAGCCAGGAATCATAACCTGTGGACCCTGTGGTACAAACATCCCAAGGATGATACATACTACTACACAGGATTGCTTATCGGCCCCGTTTTTGGGAATCGCGGCCATATTGTGCAGTACCATTGACAACGTCATCAACTACGTCGTCCAGCTGTTTGTGCCAGTGGTCGTGTATTAGAATATACATACATAAATGAAGAAAAATATAATTTAATTTTGATTTAGGATGTTAATAATGTACTAAAACCATTGAAATAAACAAACACTCTGGAACGGACGCACTACTCTAGCATAAAGCAGCCAAATTTTGATGTATGCAACCCAGCAATACGGAGGAATTATTGTCTCGCTCGCACTCATTGCAATTAATGTAAAAAAAAGAAGAGCTTCTTCATCTTCCTTACCTCAATGATCCGAACACTTCAAACAGCTGTTCTCAATAGCCGCCATAGTGCAGAGAGAGATGCAAATCCCTCTTGTTTGTTGCTCTTCCTGGCACAAACCCTCGCGTAGAAACAATTATGCAGCCGCCTTTCCAGTGTGTTTGTTTAGTTTATTGACTAAAACCAGTATGCAAGCAAAAGCCCGCAGAATCATAACCTGTGGTGCAAACAGGGTTGCCAGACGTCCCACCTTGGGAGGGACAGTCCCGCATTTTGTTAATCGGTCCCGCCTTTTTTTAATTAATTTCAGGTCCCGCTTTTCACGTGAATTGTCCCGGTTTTCCCGCTTTTTCCACCCAATCTTCACATTTAGTGCAAAAAATACGCTCATTTTACAACTTGTTACATAAATAGCTATTTCTACATTTAAAATCGACGCAAAAATCAAATAACGAGCCTGAATCGCAAACATTTCATCGAGGTCTGCGGATGGCGTCACCAATGTTAGCTGCTGACATGGTGACGTCACTCGCAGACCTTGTGGACTCGAGAACCGGCGAACGTACGCCTTTTCAGGATGAGCAATCCTGTTAGTTTACGTTTCTTGGGTTTTAATAATAAATGTATGTTGTGAAGGTATAAAAATGTCAAAAATTCCAACAAAATCCAAATCTCATTGCACAAACAAACTAGCATCTGCAAAAAACTTTTTTTCTGGCCACTGAAAAATAGACTTCTTTCGTCAAAAATCATTTTTTTATGACCGTTGGAAAATATATAAACAACTTCGTCATATTTCACCTTAGTCGAAAAGTTCACTTTCGTCACTAGTGATAAAATATCTAGTGACGAAAGTGAATGATTAGGATTTTACATATTAAAAACATTCTTTCAATCCAATTATAATTTAATTTTGTGAAGCACAATGAAAGAACATAGTTTATCACAAAATTATTTAAATTTTGCTTTATTAGGCATTCCAGGGCTGCGTTCAAAAACGGCTAAAGCCGAGCCAAATTTGGCATATTGCGTTCAAGTTCGGCTCCAGCGTGCCAAAAACGGTTGGCTTTACACGTTCCAAATTGGCCGCGGTAAAGTAACTTTTGGAGGCTCTTTCAACTGAGTCTAGATATGGTTATACGAATTTTGATTGGATGAGACCAAATTCAATATGGCGTAGCGGCCAGCATGTTAGTTTTGAATATGTGTTTTCATGCATATTTCAATTATTTTGTTTGTTTGCAGCTTTGCTTTTGATTATTCAATAAAATATTTGTTAACTAAGTACGTAAACTATTAAGTCGGGCAGAAACTAGATATTTTTTTGTGTTTTTTGGTCCATGTATGGTCGCCACGCCATCTTGAATGTCACGTGGTTTGGATTGCCTAATTGACAAACAGTATTTGGCGTTCCAGAAAATTCACACCAGATTTGGCATTGCCGGTAGAAGGGGAATAGTAGGTTTTGGCATTAGCATTGCCGTCTTTGAACGCACTCCAGGTTAATGTCATAACCGATCCGCCATATTAGTTTGGGGGGCACACAAAAGCCAAACATAACCTGATTCAATGTTAAACCAAGAATTTTCAATCTATTTTGTGAAGATGCCTTCTATTTGCTGCGTTGTTAGGTGCTCTAGTAGAGCGGAAAGAGATAAAGAAAGGTTTTTCAGGATCCCAGCAGCATTAAGAGATCTAGGGAATCGTCTAAACGAGCTAAAAAAGGAACGACGAAATCTGTGGATTAAATGCCTCAAAAGGAGAGATTTAACTGAATCGTTTCTGAAAAATGCTCGTATTTGTTCAAAACATTTTGTTAATGGTAAGTATTATGACTGTCTTGTTAAAATACAAAAACACATTTATATTGAAAAATTGGTTTGTTTCTACAAGTAATATTTACTTTTAATACCTTTTAGGTAGTCCAGCAGAACTTGAATAACCCTTTATATACGCCTTCAACTGCAAGCCTGTGTAGTAACTGTGGGTGTGGGTCAAATATTCGGATAAATCCAAAATTGAAACCTCTGGCAACTCATTGATACTTAAAGTAAACTCATTAGGTAGAAGTTTATAAGGATCTATATTGGCAATTATTTGTATTTTTTGGTCATACCGGCATTTCACATCACTAGCTAACGATGAATAATAGTCAATGTTAGCCATTCTACCACAAAAACAACTTAAAACTTATTGAGAGAATTTAAGAACGCAAAAATTCGGAAACACAATCTCAAAGAACGGTGTAAATACTGATCTAGGCTTTGTTTGCCCCCCAGCGGACCTGTCAAAAGTCACGTGACCTGGAATGCCTTATGGTATAATGCTTAGACAAGGAAAGAGAGAGGACGCGTAACATCCTTTACCTGCACTAGCAGCTGGTTGTGACCGTTTGCCACCAAATAATGGCGACAATTTTTCATGGTGCCACTATGTGAATTTTACTTCAGACTAACATTTTTGTGATATTCAGCATGGTGGATTGCTAGCGTATGGCTGCAAAACCCGCAGAGAAAAAAAAGTCTACGGGATTACATTTAACAGGCAAAAAACAATATGCTTTCTAGGTTATGTTATGAAAAAAGCAGACATTTTTTGGTGGCAAACTGCTTCATTTTCACCTGCTGTGTTACGAGTCCCCTCTCTTTCCTTGTCTAAGGTATAATGTAATAAAAGCAGAACATACAGAGTGGCAAAGAAGTAGTGCAGTGCATACAACCTTTAGGTTTTTAGGACCTTTTTTCATACAAAAAGTAACAGGTATTATGCGCTACTTTTGTGCCACTCTATATAGCGTATAAATAATGATGTTTACTGTTGTTTTGTCGTGAAGCGTTTATTTTGTTATCTAAAGCCTAGTACTCATAACTGCGAAATTCGCACTTTTTTGACATTGCTTCGACAATTTGACGTTTGATACACGCATAAAACGTCAATTTGTCAACGCAATGTCAAAAAAATGCGAATTTCGCAGTTATGAGTACTAGGCTTTATAAAGGAGAACTTTTTTTTTGGTCGAGTTTTGGTTGAATTCTTAACAAAATTTGGGCGTGGCTCGTGGCTCCAAAAAATTTGTTGCGCTTTTGCTCATGGGGGTCCATAGGAAGGGGGACACATTGGACACTACAGCCCCTTCCCCCCCCTTATGCTTTTGGGCGTGACACCCGAAAAAAATGTTTCGCAGCTTTCCCTCTGGATAAGAACAGTCCCGCTTTTTCATTTCATAGATCTGGCAACCCTGGGTGCAAACACCCAAAGGATGATACACACCTACAGGATTGCTTATCGGCCTCGTTTTTGGTAATCGCCGCCATATTAGTGTCACTATTTCCGACGTCACAACTAACTTGTCAGCTGCTTAAACAGGCTACGTCAAGGCGAGAAATAACATGCTGCCTACATCACAACTGGTCATTTGGCAAGGGATCCCGGGGGGAGGGGGGGGATTTGTTACACACAGGCCTTATGACGATAGGCCATCCTATAGAAGTAGAGTGTATCATCCTTGCAAACACCCTACGACACGCTGTCTACGTCATTACTGGTTCTTTGGCGTGGTGAGGTGGATTGAGATTTGATCTACACAGGCTGGAGGTGTTTTCTCGCGTTTCAAAAGTGTGATTCATTTTTCAAAACTGGTTTAAAACAGTTTCACAATGACGTCATAACTTCTCGGCGCGAGAAAATGGTTTAAAAACGTGGATTGGATTGTATTTCGAAATGGTTTGAACCAATTTTGTGTGAAGTCATGGGTTCATCGCGAGAATATCAATATACTATTTCAAATCTGTTTTGAACCAGTTTCAAAAAAGTGAACGCGAGAAAACAGCTCTCATGAGGATAAGCAGCTATCCTGAAGTAGTAGCGTGTCTTATCCTTGCAAACATCCTACGTCGAGGTGAGAAGCGACACGCTGCTACGTCGCCTTTAATGCTTTGGCATGGTGGGGACCGTGGGGGGCAAGAGATTAGAACTACACAGGCCTTATGAGGATAGGCTATCCTGTGTCCTGTAGTAGTACGTCTTGTCGATATCTGCGTATCGATACAATCAGCTGGGAATACGCAAGCGCAAGCATGCCCACATTGGGATGAAATCGATTCGCTTCTGCTACGAATAGACCCTAGTCCTTTCAACGCTATTGGATTGGAACTGACAACTGCCCCAAGAGTTGAATTTGAACGACGTAGGATGAGGTCGGGGTCGGACGTGGCTGATTTGATCAAGGAACTGGTTTGATAGTTTGATGTTTAATCTGAACTCTGAACGCGCCCCTGAGATGCGTTTTTTTCACATCTGCGAGTGACTCCAAGTGACTCACAGCGCAGTTTTTAAGCTACGCGTTTTTTTGTGGGTGCAGTCGACTCATCAGGCCGGAGTCTCACAAGGATGATACACACTACTACTACAGGATGGCTTATCCTCATAAGGCCTGTGTGTAACAAATCTCCCCCTACCCCCCCAAGCCAAACAACCAGTTGTGACGTAAGCAGCATGGTGTTTCTCGCATTGACGTAGACTCTTTAAACAGCTGACGACTTAGTTATGACGTCGGCAATGGTTAAAAACAGTTGAAAACCAATATGGCAACGACTACCAAAAACGAGGCCGATGATAAGCACTCCTTAGTGTGTATTCTGCTTGGGAGTCTCATGCATCCGTTTTCCGGATTATATATACAGGGTGTCCCATAAGTCACGGTCCAAACTGAAAGGGGTGATTCTTTGGATTATTTTGTGACTAAAATTTCAAATAAACATATGTCTGCAAACGCTCCGTTACCGATCTACAGGGTGGTGAAATTGTATTCATATTGAAAATGAGCAAGAATATGGCGGCAAGGGCGTGGCTTACTTCTAGATTCCTACTGGAAATGATCAAGAATATGGCGGCGGGACCTCTATTAGTGTATTGTCGCCACTTGTAGGTAGAAAAGGTTTATAAGTCACTTTAATTTCATCTAGCTAATTAGGCAATCGAATCCATCTGTCAAAATTGAAAATGTGTTGGTGTAATAATTTTGATGTGACTATTTTTGGAATGCGTAATTTCGTAAAAAACTCCTCATCTGTTACAACGGTTGTTTCTTGAGGATTCTGAGGGAATCGAATATACGCGTTCGCGAAATTGTCCACAAGCGCATCTACCACCTCATGAATATAACAGCCAACATTGCTTTGTGATGAAGCTGCAAATCGACCAAGTTGTTTTTGGTAACTTCCTTGTGCCAAGAAAAGGAAACAGGTGAAGAACCTTACAATTGTTATGCCCGTTTGTTCCGTCTTCGCCGTAAACAGTGATTAACTAATCAATGATTAGTTTTTAAATCAACGTTTATATACAGTAAGGGGCAGTCTACTAGGTATATAGGATCCAACTTGACGAATTTACCACCGTCCGCAGCCGTTTGAACCCCTGTCACTGTCGTTCGTTCAACAACTTTGACGTTTGTTTACTTCAGTACTACGATAGACTTAAGCACGGTCCAGACGCTACGGTTCAGCTTACTGATCGAAACGTGTTGTCTGCTACGTGTTTAACTGTATGCAGACAAAACGTTGTGCTAAACGTAGCGTCTGCGCCTTGCTTTCAGATATTTCGTCAAACTTTATTTATTTATAATTAAGTTTACGCGTGTAGATAGCTAAGCGTTGGTTATCAATGTAGACACTAGACACTTTAAGCAAACCCTAAATTTTCCTACGTATCCGTATCCGCTTCTGTAAACGCATCGACTTCCGTTGACCGCCTAAAAGTCCTTTCATGGTCATACATTACGTAAACGATCGTATCCTTGGATGACACGTTTTCTAACCACAAAAAGTTTTGTTTTGATTTTGTAGCTGTGTTTGTAGGTTTTATTTTTATCTATAAGTAGGTACTGTGTTTATGTTGTTGAAGTTATTTTAGTAATAACTGACAGGTATTGTTTGTCGATTTTTAACTGATACTTGCGGTATGAGGTGCGAGAGGGTGTTTCATATGGCAAAAACAGGTGTGACGTCAGGTAACCATTGGCATTCTAATGTAGGGAGCCATCAGCTCACATTCCGTCCGAGTATCAGATTAAAATCGACGAACAATAGATCCCTCAATAGTGTCAAATGATTGAGATACGTTTTCGGATACAGATACGAGTCTAGGCCCGTAACGATACGGACAACGTAACGCAACGAGACCACCGTATTTACTATCTATCCTGCGTTAGATACGTCTGAAATTCAGGACCTGCTTAAAGTGTCTACTTGCTTATCCTGAATTTTTATATGTATCCGTCTCCGCATCGATCTGCGCACGCGCAGAATAGATACGGTGGTTTCGTAGTCCGCATAGTTACGGGCCTAGTCTCGTATCCGGAAACGTATCTCAGCCATTGTGTGTTTAGCCTTAGTTTTTTGAGTGACAGGTCTTTTCACGTTTTGTTTTTACCTAGTTGTCATGAGTTAAGGGTCATTCACATCCACTTAACTTAACTTAGTACGGAAAATTATAACTAACGTACGAAACTGAGAAGGTCTCTGTTAACAATGAAGTAAATTATCTTACATGACGTATGCGCACTTATAACCTGAACTGTCAAGTCAAATTATATGCACAGAAATGGAAATTATTATTTATTGCACGGATTTTCTTAAGTTGGTTCAACTTTTCTGTATGTCACGTTAATTTTCTTAATTTTTAAGTGGATGTAACAACTATGTGATCTTCGACTTTTTTTTTATTATTAATTTTCCGTACGTCAAGTTAAGTTAAGTGGATGTAAATGACCCTTTAGCACTAAATATATTCGTCATTTTGCCACATGCGGACGCCTGCAAATTCGTCAAGTTATATCCTATATACCTAGTAGCCTGCCCCTCACTGTATTTGTGATTTGCACCGTCTAGAACTAAACGGTGTTTGGTTAAACGGAGAAAGTACTTGGCAACATGGTAATATTCTTCGTTTTAGCTAACTTCACAATTCTCAAAGGCACATTCCACAATTTTATGTTCATAAAGTCATGTCAAACTGTCAAACAAATTGACTAGCGAAGTTTTTCGGTTTCTTGTTATTCTTGTCCTTTTATTTTTTGCGGGGTGCGTCAGAACCTCCTGACTAAACTCTGGTGTTTTTTCAATTTAAAATTTATTGTTCATTTTCAGCATAGTTCCAGCAAGTACAAAACTGTATTTTTCATCAACCGAAATTATCTGAAAAATTTCAGGTTATCCACCTCTTGGAAATGGTTTTTCTCTGGTAAACCTTCCAAAGAATTCTGACCCCCATAGCTTTGTTCCAATTCAGCAGAGAACCGTACATTTTACCGCCAGGATTCTGCGCAAAACATAAAATTTGTGCGTAGAATCCGAAATTTGTATACAGAATGGTTCTGAAAAAGTTCTTGGCAGGGGCGGATGGGCTCAGGCGGGACACCGGGACGATTCCCGGTGGGCCGGAAAGCCAAGTGGGCCGGTTAAACAAACAATACGCCACAACTTGATAGAAAAAAAATCACTTAAGGCGTAATGCGACAACACTCTGCCAATTCAACAGAAATCAGTCAACGTTTTTTGTCGTTTTCACAAGGCGTTGAGCTGCCATCTAATATTGAAAAATATTTTCATTAAAATTTAGACTTTTTCTGTAAATTTACCCTTTTTCTGTAAATTTATACTTTCTCTGTAAACTTACACTTTTTCCGTTCAATCAGACATTACCGAGGACACTACCAAACTTACCTGTAATAACCCCCTAAGTTCGAAATTTTTGTCAGACATAATCAAAGTTACCAATAATAACCCGGTTAGTTTTTGTTAGTTTGCAATTGTAATCAGACATTACCGATAATAACCCGGTTAGTTTGCAATTTCAATAAGATATTTTCAAACTTAATAATACTAACCCGGTTAGTTTGGGTTAGTTTGCAATTGTAATCAAACATTAAAACTTACTGATAATAATCCGGGTTAGTTTGCACTTTCAATCAGAAATTACCAAACTTACCGATAATAACCCGGTTAGTTTGGGTAAGTTTGCAATTTCAATCGAACATAACCATTTTGTTTTCAAAATTTGTGTTAGTTTGAAATCTATTGTAATCAAACATAACCAAACTCAAACCTACCGAGAATAACCCGGTTAGTTTGGGTTAGTTTTCAATTTTAATCAGACATTTTTAAACTTACCGATGTTCCTGGTTAGTTTGGGGTTTAGTTTGCTATTTCAATCAAACATTACCAATAATAACCCGGTTAGTTTGGACATGCTTCAAAATTATTCATTTTCGAAAGAAGTTATTCAAAGTTATTCAAAGTCAAATGGTTGATTTTTGAAATGAAAGCATTCGGAAAGAAAAAATCGCAATTTTTGTATTCGAAAAATAAACATAGACCTGTAATGTCTGAATAAAATTGCGAACTAACCCAAATTGCGGTACTTAAATTTGGTAATGTCTGATTAAACAGAAAAAGTTTAAACTAGAACATGAAAATATTTTACAATACCTATCAGCATGGCTTTACGCTTTCGTATTTTTGAGTAATATAAGGTTTTTTTTTCTAAAAAAGGAGACTATCCGCCCCTGAGTGAGATGGAAATATATTGACAAAAACTGGAATGCGCACACATTGCCATATCTGCCAAAAAAATGTAGCCATGAAAGACAGATGCCACCAATGAACTATAATCAAAAACTGGAATGCTAACACATAAGGACGAACGTGAAGCCTAGTGCGGCTGCTGCGGAGGGGATACCTGTTTTTGTCGCACTAATTATGTTAAATGGCGAAAATTGCTTCCAACACGTATTCCAGTCGATGAAACCTGTGAAGGGAAATATGACAAAACTTTCGAAAACGTCATATGTCAGCGAGCAACAGAAAAAAACAACATTCCCCTTTGTGGCATCTGTCTTTCATGGCTACATTTTTTTGGCAGATATGGCAATGTGTGCGCATTCCAGTTTTTAGCTATAGTTCATTGGATGCCACAGAGGGGAATGTTGTTTTTTTCTGTTGCTCGCTGACATATGACGTTTTGGAAAGTTTTGTCATATTTACCTTCACAGGTTTCATCAATTGGAATACGTGTTGGAAGCAATTTCCGCCATTTAATATAATGAGTGCGACAAAAACAGGTATCCCCTCCCCAGCAGCGGCACTAGGCTTCACGTTCGTCAATATGTGTTCGCATTCCAGTTTTTGGTTATAGTTCATTGATATTGACTCATGGTTGATTTTAATCGGGAATTCGCGCGATAAGTAAAGTGTGTTTTTTTTTTAAAGATAAAAGTCAAAATGACATTATGTTGGCAATACAATGTAAAATAGTCAATGCATTCAAATTTTTTTATTGTGCATGAAACTATTTGCCAAAAAGCAAAATATTGCAAAAAATATTTGGATAGTTTAATCTATTTAAATTTAAAGGTCGAGTGGTATACGGCTAGATTATTTCCTGAATAATTAGGATTGAATTATTGGCGTCAATCCTATCCAAAGAGTTCTATTTATTATAAAATGTCAGAGTATTTCTATCAAAATTCTGTCAAAAAAGGTAAACAAAAATTTAATCGCTGATAAACAAGGTCTTGTGAAATAATCACTTATTTAAACAAAATTCATTCAAAAAATGACGTTGTCCGATGGGTCTATTTTATAATGAATGAAATAATCCTCGAAATAATCTTAAAAAAAAAAAAAAACTTTACCTACTATCGGTATCGGTGAGTCCCAGGATTCCCAAGTCCGTTTGTTTAAACTATTGTAATATTCCGAGAAAATAGACTCATAAATCACAATGTCAATTACAGTAAAAATTAAATAATTTATCAAACAATCAAAAACTGAATTTCCGTATCTATAAATCTGTATCGATAAATTAAAAAAAAATGAAACAAACTAAAACTACGTAATTCGACCCCCTCGCTTGGTCGTCTTCTAAATTAAATTCTTAAAAACGATTACAAGGTGATGACATCACTAATAACCGATCAATGAACTTTTTTGTTAACAAGGCCAATGCGTACCTAATTAATTCGGATGATATATGGCATTCTTGAACCCAAAACGTTTTGACCTCAATAAATCAGATTATTGCGACATAATTAATCGATTTTAGACTAAAAATAATATAAAATTCCAAGGAAATTGCATCATCTTAGAAAAAGGCATCATCCATTTTTATCCAAGAGACCAAAGGCAAGATTTTTGAAGATAACAAAAACAAATCATCATCTTAATTGTCATGGACACAGAATTTCGGAGGGGAAACAAAAGATATAAAAACCGCGTTTTTAGTTAGCAGAAGAATAGTTGCCAGTTATCTGTTGAGTTGTCCAGTTTGAGTAAAAGTCTACAGAACCAAAAGAGTTAAAGTTTAACCATTATTAATTGGAATTTCATAAAAAAAGGCGGCTCAGGTGATCTCTTTGAAGTCACGTGGGAATCCATAGGCGTCTAAATATTATTATCATGACAAATGAAAACAAATTGGTTAATAAAGATTAAACATACTCCAGATATTTCTATAAAAACTGAAATGACGAACGCCATTGCCCCGAAATTCTAGCTGATTTACCTCTAGAATACAGTGGAGTTAATACGTTAAATAAATGGGCAAAATTCATATAGTAGGTAATCCTTAAAATTCCGTTTTAAACTATTGAAATAAATCAAATATAAATATTTGAATGGGACTATTATTCCTTTATTAAAAATTCAAATTTGAAATTGATTTTTATTCAATTATCTGTGTAATTTTATACTTTTGTCCACTTCTAAAGAGAATATCTCACACTGTCAACGAGAGCGGCTTAGCTTTGTCGGCAAGCGACAAAGCCTAGCGGCATCGCCAACAATTTTCAAGTTTTTTTGCCGGCGTGCGGCGTCTTTGTTATAGTGTACCAGGACTTGGCATAAAAATATAAAAAATATTTTATATTATTATAAGGGGTATTTTTCTAATTTTGAGTAGTCACCATAGAGATGCGATTTTCAATTGTTAATGGTTATACTTTACCCGGTTGAAAGGGCGCGAAGTTGCCTCGGAAGACGAGTATAATTGAACTTAGAAAATTTACGGAAAATCGTGAAAGTAATAACATTTGAAATTCGTTCAATAGTTTATGTGCGTGCTAGCTAAATATTTTGAGTAATTAATTAAGTAATTTTACGTGTGTTTTATGGACAAAATGTAAGTACTCTATAGTGACAAGATTTATTTTTGATGAACATGACTTTGTGTGAATTTTACTAGAAAACTTTTGATGTTAATCACGGTGGAACTTTACTACAATAAACTTAATAACTTGACTGTTTTATAAAGGAAACCTTATCGCATAACTTAATTACCTTCTGATATAATGACATTTAAATGTGCAACAAAAATATGAAGAGTACTTATAATGCATTTAACAATATACAATTTTCAGTTGGAATGATGAATTAAACAGTTGAATTTATTAGCTAGGCATAGGAATCCGAAAATAGAATTTGTTCTGATAAACTATTAACTGCAATAGGAAATTTTGAAAAGAAATTTGATGACATAAAATAGAAATGTTTTCTTAAAATATTGGAAACTTGTTAAAAGGAAACTTATATTAGAATTTGTTCATGAAATAGAATTGTCTTAGAATATGGGAAAGCTGTTAAAAGAATTTATTGTTCATGAAAGGAGTTTTGCTTTAGGGAGTTTATTTTACAAGTAGAAGTTATTGTAAGATTTTATGAGAATAAATTAGTTGATAAACAAATAGGTAATTATTTTGGGTTTTTATAAGTAAAGGACTTAGAGATTTTAGGGAATTATTTGATTAGGTAAAGGATAGTTATTAGGAATGATTTGGATGTAGTAAAATGAGTTAAATTATAATTTTGAGAAATAGTATGAATAGGGCGTTTCTTATTTAATAGGGATATTTCAGTGGTCCGTAAAATAACAATATAGAACGGATGTGAAGTATTGATTTTACAGAAATCAAGAAGGATGTAAAGTATTGGAAGATATTTGGCTGATTGATTCTTGGGTTTTATGTGAAATAAAATATAATTTAGTACACCTCATTAGTTTGTTTCTCTCTCTTGCAAATAGACCCTCCTCCACAGATTTTAGATAGCAAGCTCCAAGTATATAAACACCATCAATATACCGCTCGCCATTTACCATCTAACTAATTTAAATATAGTAATTGGGGCGTTTTGCTACACTATGAGTAGTGTGGGCCCTGCGCTGTTGCGCGCAACGCAATGTTATTGTTATAATATTAAATATTAATGATAAAATTGAGTATATTTCAATGATGCCAAAACGGAAGTGCGTAGTAACGGAAGAAAAGCGTTCCCTTTCATTGAAAAAGGAAAAGCCAATTCCGATGTCTTATGCATCGTATGCCATACAAATTTGATTTGGGTGTTGCTCATAAAGGCAGAAAAGACATACTTAATTTCATCCTTTATAAAAAATTTAAATAATTTTTCGGCGAAGTCCGGATTTTGTCCGGAATTCTTGACTCCTTTGTCCTGAATTCCGAAGAACCTTTATGGAAACCCTAAGTAATTAGTAATTATTCCAGTGACCTTCAGAGGCCAGGGCAACTACGTTAATAAAAGCATTGTATTACTAAAGTTTGTTTTGTTTTTTAAAGATAATTCCCCAAGTCAAAAATTTAGTAACACAAGCCTTTTCTATATAAAAAATTTGAAAGCATTGACAATTTTACATTGTATTGCCAACATAATGTCATTTTGACTTTTATCTTTGAAAAAAAAACAGATTTTATAATAATTTACGGTAATAATAACCAACTATTAAATTATTTATGGAGAAAGCTTGAAAAAGAAAAACGAAAAATATAAAATAATCATGTTGTTAGGTTAGGTCAGCTTTGTCGCCGGTCGAATGTCAATAATTACTGGAATTCGTTCCAAAATCCAGTAATACATCGGCTGGTTGAAAAAGAAACGACCAATGAACTAGAGCTAAAAACTGGAATGCGCACACAGTGCCATATCTGCCAAAAAAATGAAGCCATGAAAGACAGATGCCACAACGGGGAATGTTGTCTTTTTCTGTTGCTCGCTGACATATGACGTTTTCGAAAGTTTTGTCATATTTTCCTTCACAGGTTTCATCAATTGGAATACGTGTTAGAAGCAATTTTCGCCATTTAACATAATGAGTGCGACAAAAACAGGTATCCCCTCCGCAGCAGCCGCACTAGGCTTCACGTTCGTCCTTATTTGTAAGCATTCCAGTTTTTGGTTATAGTTCATTGGAAACGACAAATACAGTAAAAACCGCACAGCGGAAATTCAATACTGCCAGTTTTCAGTCAGCCAGTGTTACCAACCTCCGATAAGTAAAAAAGGAGTGTCACAAAGAGCTTCTTATCGACACTACTTTTAGTGTCGAAAAGACTTCGATATGACACCAAAATAGGAAAAAATTATTTTTTGTTATTTGATATATTTTTAAGAAATAAAAGGATTGAAAGGTTGTTGCTCTGGGGGGGCAATTGCCCCCTTTGACCCCCCCCCCCCCCTTGGATACGTCACTGCATAGCGCGATAGCGTGCTCCCCGAACACACCCTATAGCCCTTTTCACGTGGCTCCGGTTTAACAAACCGCAATATACAACTCAAATTCGAGTGGTATCAAAGATATCACTTTGTAACCGGGTTAGAAAACGGTATGTCATTTCTCTAACCGCCTCGGCGATATGGTTACGCCGAGCGGTTAGAAGAAAAAAATATAAACAAAGGAGAGCGGGAAAGTTCGGAATAGTGTAAAAACTAGATAAAAAGGTGTGTTTTGTATTTATTATTATAAATATTTTATAAATTTGAAGCCCCGAAAGCCATTTTCCCTTGTATACAGCCTGATTTACGTAGCCCGTGCATTAGAAACTGTTCAGTTTGCAGGTGGATTAGCATAAATACCACCTACCTGGTAATGCACGGACTACGTAAATCACCCTGTATTATACTCAAAAGATGTACCAGAGACAATCCCAGTTTACTTACTTGATGGGCTGTATTGTAGACTGAAGCGTGAAAGTAACGAGAACGAAAACTTATAAACTTTAGATAAACTGGTTCTATTTAATAGTAGGTCTATCCACCCAAGGTCCACATCTAATTAAAACATTGAACGAAAAGAAATTAAACTAGGTACAGTCATGAGCATAAAAAGTGGGACACCCGTTTTTTCCTATTGTAAAACGGGCTCACCAGCTATACCTACCTTACCTACGGCAATAACAGGGATTGTCATATTTGACAAAAAATCCATTGTAGAGAAAAGACTGATTTACCCAAAATAGCGAAAAATGTCAAGACCTGTCAGTCGGGTGTCCCACTTTTTATGCTCACGACTATGTACCTATTTTATTTTTCACTTTTTAGCTTGCTCTAATAAAAAGGAATGAAATATTGGATAATTACACTATTTAAAAAAAAAAAACTTGCTTGCTCTATTTTTCCACATATTGATTAATTGTGAATTGCTCACATTTAAGATATTATAATTGTCCATAGTAGACATAATAGGTAGGTCAGATTTAACGGCACTGGCGAAAATATTGAAAAATCAATCAAATCGAATTTAAAATAACATTTTCCTACGAGCGTGCGCAAAGTAGTACTTTTCCGCACGCATTTCGGTTCTCAAAGTTACACTTTTCCGCACTCAGTGCGGATACAGGCCTTATCCGCACTGAGTGCCGAAAAGTAATTATAATTGTCAAGCAACAATAAGTGCACCTGTCGACTTTGACACATGATGACAAATTTTTCCTCTATTTCTATATCAGCCAACATCTATACAAACACCAATTATAAATTAACTTTGACACATTGTCAGATTTGTTCTCTATTTATATGCAAAAATCTACAAACTTTCTCATCAAATTTAAACGCTTTAAGATGAACAGCTCTGACGAGGATTTTCTGTTTTTTGTTATGTAATTTTTTGATAAATGCATAGGTTCCCTTCAAGTTAATTAAAAATAATTAAACAAATTATCGTTTTTTGTTTAAATTTCTGTTATTACGTACCTGATATGAAGCTCGTAGGAAAAATTTTGTTCCTAACACGTGCGCAAAGTGTCTTTTCCGCACGCAAACACGTATCCGAACTCCGCTTCGCGTCGTTCGTATAACTGTATTCGCGTGCGGAAAAGTAACACTTTGCGCACTTGTTAGGAAAATAACTATTTCCTACGAGCGTGCGGAAAAGTTACTTTTTCGCACGATTTTTCGTTTTGAAAGTTGTACTTTTCCGCACGATTTTTTTACTTTTCCGCACGATTTTCACTTTTCCGCACGATTTTTACTCTATGGGTACTATTTTTTATTTCAAACCAAATAATTACAATCTTAATTAAAAAAAAAGTCTATTCTCACAGTGGAGTTTTTCAAATATCAAGAAGTAAAATTTTTCCACAAACTTTTTTTTCTGGTTTCCATATTAAAATCCGGGGGCCCCCTATTTGGGGGGCACAGTCCCGCGGGCCCCCTTTTTGAAGGGCGGAGCCCCGCGGGAGCCACTTATTTGGAGGGCACAACCCCGCAGGGCCCCCTATTTTAAGTGGCATAGCCCCGCGAGGGTGGAGGATCCTATCAATTTGTTTGGCCAATTTAGATATAGGCCAAGGATCATGATAAAAAAATCCGATTCCATTACTTTTTTTGTGCATAAAAAAATCATGGGGAAAAGTAAAATAGTGCGGAAAAGTTACTTTTCCACACTAGTGCTGAAAAGTTACTTTTCCGCACGATTTTTTTATTGTTAAAAATGAAGATGTTTAGGATCAAATAAATGATTTATGTTACTATTTTATATTATTTGCTATTTTGTAGCATCATTATAAAATCTCTGCGTATTGGAAACATTTTTTTTATATAAATAAGATGGATATAAACACTCGTGGGAAAATTATAGTACCTAACTCTTGCCGAAAAGTACCACTTTCGGCACTTGTTAGGTAAATAACTATTTTCCAACCGTTCGTTTTCAAGTGGCATTTTCAGTGATGTCGTCACTTGACATACCGCCAATGAAGTAGTAAGACGGTTGGGATAGCCCTTTGCCTATCTACTTAATACATATATTTGCGGCCAACATTAGAGTGAGAGAATAGGAGAGATCCGTGAGATTTTCATGCCCTTACTAGCGTTATCTCCCTCAGGGTTAGAGTGAGAGATATGGGAGATCCAATAGATTTTTTGCCCTTATTAGCGCTATCTCATTTTGGAATCAATTGAATGACGCAAAGCCCAAGAATCGTAAACTCTACAGCATTGCTCAATCGGCTAAATTTGTTCACAATTGCTGTGACGTCACGTGCATGCCGGATTTTCAAGATGGCCGCTGATACGAATGATGTTCAGTTTGTGCTAACAATTATTTTATCGTAAATTCGGATTTATCTAGTGTTTTGCTAGTGTTATAAGTGTAAATTTAAAGTTTCATTTAGCATTTTCTGGTTTTAGTGGTTTTATAATACTGGATTTGTTGTATCAAGACATCGCTCTTTTATTTGTGTATATTGCTAGTTAGTATATCCTAGTCAAGCATTTGTATTGCTTTTTTTTTGTAAATCAAATATCTACTTAGTTGTAAGTTTCCTCAAAGAATATTATAGACTAACGTCTCTAGAAGAGCCGTCCGGCGGCGAAAATATAAACCCGCGTGATGGCGCTGGTGTCCTAGTAAAATCAGTCGTTTCTGCGATTAAATTAATTTGAAGCACTAAATGCACGCGTATTTGCTAGGCTGCGTTGCCAAGTTGTCTTTTGTATAACAAATTAAATGCCTGTGTTTTATATAGGTACTTATTATACATATACCTACCATAGAATAGGAATATTATTATAATTAAAAACAAAATAATAAATAGGTAAATAGTTATGTATTTTCGTGGGTAGTAATTTTCTATTACTAATAAATAGAGGTATAAAACATAAAAATTGTTTCTGTCTGTCTGTGTGTCTACCTATGTTTGTTATAGACTTTGAAACTATCCGACCGATGTACTTCAAACCAGTTTAATGTTTAATATGAAAAGCAATAATGATAAGAAGGTTTTAGACCGCTAATGACAGGTGTCAACTGTCAAATTGTGACAGTTGCAGATTTTGAGCCAGTTCTTCACAACGGATTTTGCATAGGTACACTTCAAGTTCAGGTGATAATACATTTTAGACCACCAATGATAGGTGTCAACTGTCAAATGTGACAGGTGCAGATTTTTGAACCATTATTTCGCAACGCATTTTGCTGAAATTTTGCATACATTTTATGTTCGGGTGATAATACATTTTAAACCACTAATGACAGGTGTCAATTGTCAAATGTGACAGATGCGGATTTGTAAACCATTTCTTCGCAATACATTTTGCTGAAATTTTCCATACAGTTAAAGTTCGGATAATAATACAATTTGGAATATTCAACAGCTGTCAAATGTAATTTTTGACAGCTGTCAAAATATGACAGGTCGAAAGGTGGGCAGGTTGTCAGGACTACCGTTTCATCTAATTTAAGACAATTTTGCACACTCTTCTGAGAAAAGTTATGAGGTGTGATAAATGTGCACTTTTTTCCCCGTTTATCTGAGAATTGAAAAATTCTTTTCCTACGAGCGTGCGCAAAGAAGTACTTTTCCGCACGCATTTCCGTTCTCAAAGTTACACTTTTCCGCAATCAGTGCGGATAAGGCCTGTATCCGCACTGAGTGCGGAAAAGTAAAAATAATTGTCAAGCAACAATAAGTCCACCTGTCGACTTTGACACATGATGACAAATTTTTCCTCTGTTTCTATATCAGCCAACATAGGCCAGTAAAACTAGGGGTCCAACCCGAAACAAATTTGGGACAAGCTGAAATTTTAGGAAACCTTTTTTAGGTGGTCGACAATGTTTCCTTAAAAATCGCACTAAATCGCATGTGCCGTACTCGCCCAATCGGGCTTTAAACTCAAAAAATTGTGCTTTTTTTATTTCTTTGGAAATATATCAAAAACCATGAACTTTTTTGAAAAATTACAAGACAGCAAAATTGTTGCCAATAAAAATACCTACAAAATCATTTTTTGTTTTTGAAAATCGGTCCAAAAACAAGAAAATTATGAGCTTATAAAAATTGGGCGAATTGGGCTTCGATTCTATTAAACTGCTTTTGGCAAATTCGACTTTATTAACGCTGACGCAAATTAATTGAATGTTTTTCATAAAGGAAATATGGTATGTATTTGTCATATAAAACCAGTGTGTAAAATTGTATATAAATCACTAGGTATGATTTAATATTTTAGGTAATGGGCTGAACGCAAAAATAACTAAATAATACTCTTGCCAAAATATGCTGCTACTTGAAAAAAAATTTTTTTATAACTTTGGACCTGTCAAAAAATGACATTTGAAAAAAAAAAATCATATTGGACCTGTCAAAAAAAAAATGACACACAAAAAAAAAATTATAGGTGACATTGGACCTGTCAAAAAAAAAAAATTCATTTGAATTTTTTTATTTTTTTTATAGGATTGGACCTGTCAAAAAATGACGTTTGAAAAAAAATATTTTTTTTTAAATTTGGACCTGTCAAAAAATGACATTTAAAAAAAAAATTCATATCATTGTACCTGTCAAAAAAAAAAAGACATTTGAAAAAAAAAAATAAATTCATATTATTGTACCTGTCAAAAAAAAATTACACTTGCAAAAAAAAATACAAAATTTTATAGGTGTCATTGGACCTGTCAAAAAAAAAAATTCATTTGAAAAAAAAAAATTTTTTAATAGGATTGGACCTGTCAAAAAATGACGTTTGAAAAAAAAAACAAATTCTATAAATTTGGACCTGTCAAAAAATGACTTTTGAAAAAAAAAAAATTTTTGTTCATACTGTATTATAAAAAAATGACACTTGAAAAAAAAAAAAAATATAGGTGTCTTTGGACCTGTCAAAAAAAAAAAAAAACATTTGAATTTTTTTATTTTTTTTATAGGATTGGACTTGTCAAAAAATGACGTTTAAAAAAAATTTTTTTTTTTATAAGTTTGGACCTGTCAAAAAATTACGTTTAAAAAAACATTTTTTTTTTTATGTTTCGACCTGTCAAAAAATGACATTTGAAAAAAAAAAAAAAAATTTCATATTATAGGACCAGCCAAAAAATGACGTTTGAAAAAAAAAATCATATTATTGAACCTGTCAAAAAAAAATGACACTTAAAAAAAAAAAAAATTATAGGTGTCATTGGACCTGTCAAAAAAAAAAATAGTTTTCGAAATTTTTTAATTCCTGTCATTTCTCAGATAATTCTTGTTATTTTCTAATTCCTTCTTATTTTTTTAAATTTTTGGAAAATTTGGTAATTTTCGTTATTCCCGCAATTTTTCGCGCTTTTTCCAGTAATTATTTATATTTTCAATTTTTTAATTTTCAATTTTCCTAATTTCCAAAAAAAATCGGAATTTTCTAATTCTCCCTAAGTTATTGTAATTTTCGTAATTTCAAAAACTTGTGATTTCCGTTATTTTGGGAATTACCATAGTTCACGTAATTTTGAAATGACTTTGTAATTCTGTTCCGCAATATTTCGTAATACCTACATACATACCCGTAATTTTTGTAATTTTCGTAGTTTTTTGTATTTTTTTCAATTCCCGTAATTTTCATAATTTCTCATAATTCCCGCAAATTTTCGTCATTTCCGTCATTTTACTAGGTTCCGTAAATTTTTATAATTCCCATTATTTTTCGTAATTTTGGATAATTTCGTAATTCTTTTGCGTAATATTTGGCAATTCCCATAATTTTTGTAATTTTCGCAATTTTTGTTATTCCGTGATTCTCGTAATGTTCCGTAATTCTCGTAAATGTTTGCAATTCTCTCTAATTTTTCATATTTTACGTACTTTAACATAATTCCCGTAATTTTTCGTAACTTTTCAAAAATTATCATTATTTTCGTAATTTTGAAATGAGGAAAAATGAGGATAAAATCGCGGAAAGTGATGATAAAATTGCAAAAAAAAGAGTCAAAAATCACAAGAAAAATATGAGTCAAAAATTTCAAAAAGAGTGAGTTTAAGCTCGCGGAAAATGAAGATGAGACTCACGGAAAAATAAGGATAAAGTCACGAAAAGTGAGGATAAAATCGCGGAGAGTAGGGAAACAATCGCAGAAAAATGAGGTAAGAATCGCGGAAAAATGAGGATGAAATAGCGGAAAAATAAGTTTGTAATCGCCGAGGTGTGAGGGTAAAATCGCAAAAAAGTGAGGCAAAAATCGCAAAAAAAAGTAAGGACAAATTCGCAAAAAAAGAGAGTCAAAAATCGTAAAAAAAAGAGCCAGAAATCGCAAAAAAGTGAAAACAAAATTGCAAAAAAGTGGGACAAAAATCGCAAAATAAATGAGTTAAAAATTTCAAAAAAAGTGAGTGTGAATTTGTGAAAAAGTGAGATAAAAATTGCGGAAAAATGAGGTAATATGTGTGGAAAAGTGGGTTTACAATCGCGGAAAAGTGAATTTAGAATCGCGGAAAAGTGATAGTAAAATCTAAGATTTCTAAATTATGACGTCATCGATGACGTAAGTAAGTATAAAAAGTACAAAAAAAATAAATAATTTTGTTGCACTGATTTTTTATATTAGTTTTAGGTAGTGCCACTGTAGGTAGTGCTATAGTGGGATGCCGACTGGGAGTGCTAATTTTTGCTTTAAAGGTGCTTAGCACCTCCAAGCACCCCCTAGTTGCGCCTATGGCGAGCAGCATAAAATTATTCAATTTTTCGACAAACGGCGGATTTCCGCCAATTTTTAATACATCATAAAGTTTTTTTTTAAAGATAAAAGTCAAAGGGAATTATTTTTTAAAAAAAACATAAAATCTGTTTTAATTCCTCAAGTCAAAAATTTAGTAACTATGCTGGCAACACAAGCCTTTTCTACATAAAAAAATTGAAAGTATTGACAATTTTACATTATATTGCCAACATAATGTCATTTTGACTTTTATCTTTAAAAAAAACACACTTTACTTTAACTTTCCTCAGAAAAGTGTGCAGAATTTGAAAATAGGCATGCGAAATTGTGCAAATTTAGGTGAATCGAGTAGCATAGGAATTTTTCAAGTTTTAGACAAACATGGGGGAACGGTCAAGTTTGCCCCCTTTAAAAAACTGCTCTAGTTTTCGTTGTGTTGCGTGTGTTGTAACCCCAATATTATAGTACAGCAATAATTGTATTAACATTTGATTATTCTTATATTTCTAATTTGTTTTATTGTAACCAATCTATTTTACCGAGAGGCCGACGATGCCTTTGTCGGCCCAATATTATCATACCGACCCGACCTTCTTTTATTATATCCGG
Source organism: Ceutorhynchus assimilis (assembly GCA_917834065.1). Lineage (NCBI taxonomy): Eukaryota > Metazoa > Arthropoda > Insecta > Coleoptera > Curculionidae > Ceutorhynchus > Ceutorhynchus assimilis. The sequence continues at coordinate 12,439,345 of OU892279.1, forward strand.
ACCCTTAGTCCCTTAGGTTACGTCATCGTTCACACTTGTACTACTTGGCAGATAGTTAGAGAGAAGACATTCAGACTTCCATCTTCACGCTGAAAACATCAGATTCAGATTTCAAGCTTCACTTTGAACGGTCGGGTTGCCTCTCAACATTTTAACTAAGTGTCCCCCCCTCAACGAGTATTTTAATAAACGAAGCATTTTTATTCAATAACCGAGTTTTAATTATCGAAGTACTCAACATTCGTGGCATCGGCTAATTCCCAATTCCCAACATTGGTAAACCGGTTCCTAACATGTGGGTGTGCAATATTTTAGTCATAGTGTGCCAAATTATTATGCTTTAGTTATTTATTTTTGAAATTTCTTTAACACAGGCGGAAACTTGACCGACCCCAAAATTTACTTGTTGGTAAATAAACCGATCTACTGGAAAATAAATAAATAATTCATAATTCGAAATTAAACATAAATTTCTAAGTGGCAAATTCGCCAAATATACTGAAAAAATCCTAAAGAAAATGATAGAATAGCATCCATCTATTGTATTCGTTGGTAAATCATAAAATATGTTAGAAAATATGTTTAACTTCCTAATTTCTCTTGGCACGCGTCTGTTTTCCTATGCAAATATTTTACTCTAATAATTTCATTCAGAGAAGCGGACACGGACGCTGGCCCGCTGGCTGGACGCCGAATCAACAGCACTGACAACTCGGCAACAGTGGGCAATAGACTCGAACCAGCGTCCACACCGGCAAAAGCCGGCGTCCATCGAGGTATCAAAAATCAGAATACGGACGAGACTTCTAGAGACGTTAGTCTATAATATTCTTTGGTTTCCTTTGCATGTAATTACTAATAAAAATTAGTGTTTCCCTAATAACACCGATCCGCCAGAAACATCCCATTTATGTACCATTAAGGTCCTTATGTTTCCGACATAAATGGTACATCGCTGCGATGTTTGTAATGTAACATCTCTAGGATGATTGTCCTGAAATGTTTTAGAAACATCCTTTCGAAAATATCTATCGACAAAAAGATTTTTTGTTCTCAAAATTAGATACTTATTACATCTAAAAAATGGCTAACATTATTTTACAAAACTAGGTAGGACCTCAGACCGGTAGGACCCAGTATTAAATTTGCCAATTTTGCGTGATTTCTGAAAATGTCTCTATCACGCACACAAACTAATTTCAAATTCCATAATATACCTGTAATGTATGAAGATAAGGTACTTAATATTAATTTTGTATTGTAACAACAGCAAAAATTAATTTTTCATTCGACTTACAACTTGGAATAAAATAAAATATGTATTGATAAAAGTCTTAGTCTTCTCTCTTTTCAACTTTCAAACATCGTGAATATTCGTGAAGCCGAAGTGTATGGCGCAGGCGCGTGCTCGGGCATTTGTACTTGTATCGGTCAGGACAGGAGAAGAGGGCACGACGCTACGTCGGCGCCGCAGCCAGCGCAGACGGGCAGAATCAGTCGAACGGGTCGTTCTGTGTGCTTCGCTTGTGTTATTGGGCGGAATTTTATTTCGTAATGGCGTCGTGCCGTGTGGAGGATTTGTCAATTGTGGTTTTTCGCTACACCTAGCTGTGCCATTTTGTGTTCGAAAGGATCTCTGCGACCTACCAGTGCTTATTAGTTGGTGAGAAAAATTATTTGTTGAAAGATAACGTCGCATAATTATCAATTGTTTAGTTTATTTAAATTCAATATGGCGTCGGTTAGGAAATTTCTAATTTTTTTGATAAATAGCCTCTAAAAACCCGAACTTCATTCTTCATTAGGGGGATCACCCCATTTGTGCTAATGTTCATTTGCTCTACCCACCCGAAGTCGCCTTCGGGCGGGAACGTCGGACGAGCCGAAGTCCGACCGGAGTATGACCCTCATCGAAACGAATGCAGTTGTTGTAGCGCAAATAAGTAGAGCGTTGCCGTTCCCTCTCCATCTGGCGGGTATTTAAAATAGAAAATAGAATTCTATTTCGATATTATTCAAGTATTGAGTCGGTGTGGTGTTTTGTTTACTTCAAAAATGGAAAATTTTAACTTTTAATATTTTATTGGTTAAATATTAATTTACTTTAACCTTCCATCGCGAGTTTTATAACATCATTAGTCACGCTGTATCACAGAGATACATAGGTATACTAAATCATTGATAAAAAAATTGAACCATCTGATGAATTTTGGTTTTACAATTTCTATGTATTGATTCGGGTACTCAACAATTAAAGATAGAATATTTTCACTGAGAAAGAGATTCCAGAAGTTGAATTCTATTTTCGCACCCGTTGCCGTTTCGCCCACAACACCCGGCAGCTTTAGCATAATATAGGTACAAAGCCGAGCGCACCCGGAGTTTTTTGGACATTCCAAATTTCCAGGTAGAAGTACGACCATGTAATTTTGGAAAAGTAATGAGTATAGGGTGCCTGAGGATTACTACAAGCCATAATATTATAGGGTTTTTCCTTTTTGATTTATTTGCAAAAATAATAGGCATGTATCTCTCAGATACACGCATGACTAATGGAGGGTTAAAAATGGAAAATATTAGTTACATGCATAGGTAGGTACATAGCAAAATGTACATGCATGAAAGAAACACAATCGTATGTGAAAACTAGTCAGTTCACATGTTGTTTTTTGATTGATATCCCAAACTTTTAACCTTTTTTTTGCTAGCTAGGTGGCTGTGGTTAGGTCTATCTTACTTGAGATAATGGACTCTTTCCTTAAATATCAGAGTTCTTTTCATAGATATATTCATCTTCATGTAGATTCTAGCAATATAAAATATAATAATAAAGCTCTTCTTGATGGGTATTTCTTTTTCACCTTTTATTATTAAATAAGAACATGAAAAATATATAATTTCAAAATGTCTATTTTCAATTTCAATTGTCATTTTTATACATTTGTTACAACATGGATTCAACAATAATGATAAATTACAATAGGTAATTTTTAACAATAAATAATAAGTAGTAGGTATATGTTTTACTTGATAGTCATTAAGTATACTTCTAATTGTTTTAACTATCAAACTTCATTGAGTGTTTCACTGTTTCGAAACCATGCTTAGTTGTTAAATGCCTTCTCAACTCCTGGGTTTGTTTTAAATGACACTTGGAAATCCTCCATACATTTGAACAAAGCATCGTCAAAGGCATATTCCGGAACTGTAAAAGAAGGGATTACTCTTTCTCCAGAGAAGCTGAGAAGCAATTGTTTCTCAGACTCTAATTAAATAAACTTCAACTAATATAAAATACTATTGTGACTTCTTCCAATAAGTAATATCCTCAACATTTTTGCAATTATTACTGTTTTTCAAGTGTCTGTTGAGGTTGTATTTTGTAGAAAAAACCTTAGCACAAAATTCACAGGTAGCACTATTACTTGGTCCATTTTCCATTATTTCCTAAATCCCAAATCACAATATTAAAATAACTATTATATAGCTAATCAACTCTAGAACACCACCAGACGAACTATCGTAATATCCTTCGATGGTAATATCGTTAAAATTTGAAATACCCAAAAATATTCGCGCCAAATACTTTCAAATTCAAATACAACAAACAAAAAACATAACCTAAGTTCGCGAGCTCCGGAACAGCTCCGGGGCTTTACGCGCTTATTTCTTTAGAAAAGTTGCACCTGAACCTGAAGCGCCCAAGCTCGAATTAAACCATTTAAATGCGCGAAAGACAGCGCATCTGTTCCTTTCAAATCGGGGTCGACCAACACCGAGCGAGTAGCTCTAGTGTTTCAAACTCTTGAAAGGAATACAACTACTGAGAGTAGGTTGTCTAAATAACAAGGTTAAAAAGCAACGCGTGATCACTGGGTAGGCAATTTTTTTTAAAAATACGTTGTTTGGATGTTTCCGTTTCAGTTTTTTTTTTTTTGTGATCATTATTCATGTTATTATCACTGACCGTTATTATTAAGCAGCTTTCCAGCTGTGTGCTTCAAGCACGGTGCAGAACAATGTTCTGTGTTTGAAACGCAAAAGTTAGCAGCTCTCGAAACGTAGAACGGCTGGAACACGTACATGCGCTTGAAGCATTTGCGCGCGCAAAAGCTCGATTGCGTGCTCAAAATGGTAAGCTGGAAAGCGGCTAGTTGTATTCCTTTCAAGAGTTTGAAACACTCGAGCTACTCGCTCCTGTGTTTAGTCGCCCCCGATTTGCAGGGAACAGATACGTGGTGCAACAAACACTTTTCGAAAGGAATAAGCGCGTGAAGCCCCGGAGCTGTACTGGAACTTCTAGGTGTGAAAGGAATACAACTATTATGTAGCTATTTCAAACTATTTTTAATGTCAACACTAAAATACTGCATAGTTTAGTTTTGCAATTCTAGGAGTGTTTAGTATGCGCATATTTTTACAGTAATTCAATTTGGGTATCTACCATGAATTATCCAACCGGCTGATGACCATAGCTGGGTTCGGGTGCAAGCCGAACCCAGCTCATATAAACCGTGCGTTCGTTATTTTGGTCTGAGTTCTCCGAGCTTGACTTTACTGTTCGTTTATTTAAAAAGTGTACTCGGTGCAGCCTCATTCGCGTTCGTTTAATAAAATTGCTGGCACTTTTATAAAGCGTTCAACTGCTCTGTTCGCTCGCTGGTCACGTGATTACGGCTCCGCTCAGCACGCTCTGCTCTATGAGCAAAATACCGAACGCAAGGGTGCATACTGGGTGTAGTAGGTACACCCGCTAAATTGGTTTAAAGTTACGTGGCTGCGTTCAAAAACGGCTAAAGCCGAGCCAAATTTGGCATATTGCGTTCAAGTTCGGCTCCAGCGTGCCAAAAACGGTTGGCTTTACACGTTCCAAATCGGCCGCGGTAAAGTAACTTTTGGAGGCTCTTTCAACTGAGTCTAGAAATGGTTATACGAATTTTGGGCCGAGATTCTAAAATCACGATTCGACACACGACTCGACAACGATACCGGCCTTGTCGTGTCGAAAGGTATAATTCCAATGAGATTTCTAACCTAGAATCGTCGGAAAAATCGTCTCGTTGTCGAATCGTATGTCGAATCGTGATTTTAGAATCCCCGACTTGATTGGATGAGACCAAATTCAATATGGCGTGGCAGCCAGGCAAGTTAGTTTTGAATATGGGTTTTCATGCATATTTCAATTATTTTGTTTGTTTGCAGCTTCGATTTTAATTATTCAATAAAATATTTGTTAACTAAGTACGTTAACTATTAAGTCGGGCAGAAACTAGATATTTTTTGTGTTTTTTTGGTCCGTGAATGGTCGCCACGCCATATTGAATGTCACGTGGTTTGGATTGCATATTGAGAAACGGTATTTGGCGTTCCAGCAAATTCACACCAGATTTAGCATTGCCGGTAGAAGGGGAATAGTAGGTTTTGGCATTAGCATTGCCGTCTTTGAACGCACTCCGTGGCAACCTTGTCTACCATCCTTGAAGAGACAGACTATTTTGCTTTTAAGGCCGAGTTCGGCTTTGCACTCCACGGAGCGGAACGGTATGAACATGGATATCGTGACGGTGACGTCATACGCAGAGTGCGCCCTGAATAAGTTCATAAGCCGAACACAGATCGAAAAAAATTGTCAAACCCTTGCCAATCACTATTCTCAAAAAAAATTGTTTCATTTTGATTTTAATTTTATTATTACTAGTAAACGAGTAAGGTTCGTTTCACCCCGTTTCACCAGGGTTCATACTTGACCTTGAAACTTGAAAAAAAAGGGTTGTCTTAGATTAATTCATATGACACATTCAATTTTTTTGACAAATTAAAATGAATGACTTCTGGTTCAAGAACCGACGAACGTTTTTGACGTCAGTGATTTGTTTCAGTCAATTTTTATTTGTTAAACAAGGAAGGCAAATACTGGTGGCAAGTTTACATACCCTGGCGAAACAAACTTTAAAATCTGTTTTTTTTTTTTGAAGATAAAAGTCAAACTGACATTATGTTGGCAATACAATGTAAAATTGTCAATGCTTCAAATTTTGAATGTAGAAAAGGCTTTTGTTGCCAACATAGTTACTAAATTTTTGACTTGGGGAATTATCTTTAAAAAAAAACAGACTTTAGGTGAATTAGTAACGGACCTGAAATAAAAGTAGAAATCTAAGAAAAAAACCGGAAACGCCAACCGAATTAATTTTTTTCACAATATTCTAAGTTATAATTAGTGACAGTTTGATAACTAATTTCTCTGGTGCTCCTCGATCCAAAAGAGAGCAAGCTCAGGGCCACTCTGAGAGCTGAAACGAACAGGATCTTAATGTTTCGAGCGCGCTCGGACTGCTCGGAGTTTACCGAGTGTAAAGCCACTGTGTGTGCAGAAGCTAGTTTCTGGATAGGAAGCAAATAAGCTATCCAAGTGCTCCCAAATAGTCGAAGAAGAACAGTCATTCAGATTTTTTTCATTACCAGGAATCACCTCTTCTACATTTAAAATCGATGAAGAAACAAGCACAACCTGAATCGCAAGCATCCCATCGAGGCTTGCGGGTGACGTCACCACTATAAGAGGCTATGCTGCTAATAGTACTAACGTCACTCGCAGGCCTTGCCGACTCGAGAATTGGCGAACGTACGCCTTATAAGGAAAAGCAATCCTATAGTTTATGATTCTTGCTATGCAAGTGTTTCCAAATAGTCAAAAAAAAAATTGATCAGTAAATCATTAAACTAAATAGAGATTTTTTCTCATTATTAGGAAATGAAAATTGTTGGCTTCACGTTTAACTAGTGGTGGTTAAAAAAAATTTCTGGACAGGACTTAGGTGCTCAAATGCTCCTAAATAGTCAAAGAAAAACTTGAATTAGTTATATTATTTGAATTATAGATTTTTTTTTGTATTATTATAGGGAACTGGATGAACTACTGGCCTTACATTTACTTGGGGGTGTAAATATTTGCAGCGAATCTGATAACACTGATAACAGTGGCTATAATGTTGTAATAATTGGAATTAGGTGCTATCTTAGTGCTCCTGAATAGTCGAAGAAAAACTTGAACTATCTAGAACTTCAACTTTTTGGGAGCACTTAAATAGCACCAAATTCCAATACAACAACATTTTAGTCGCAGTTTTCAGATTCGCTGCAATGCAAATACATCCCCAAGTAAATGTAAAGCCAGCAATTCCTTAATGAAAAAAAAATCTGTACTTCAGTTTAATAATTAACTGATTCAAGTTTTTCTTCAAATATTGAGAAGCACTTAAATAGCACTAATTCCTATCCATAAACATTTTAGTTCTGACACACCACCAACTGAACGTGAAGCCAATAATTTGCCAATAATGAAAAAAAAACTGTAATTCAGTTAATAATTAACAGATTCAAGTGTTTCTTTGACAATTTAGGAGCACTTAAATAGTAGGTACCTAAATTCAATCCAAAAACATTTCAGCCTTTAACGGTTTAACGGCCAATTTCATGATAGAGAATTAAAAGTTACTTTAGCTAAATAAACTTTTAGGATAGGATTTTTCTACTTCAAATGGACCTTTATATTTAAAGTTTACTTTAAGTTGATTATGAAATTGGCTGTAAGCCTCTAACACACCCCCAATAAGTAAACGTGAATCCAGGAATTTCCTAATATTGAAAAAAAATCTGTAATTCAGTTAATAATTAACTGATTCAATTTTTTCTTTGACTAGGTATTTAGGAGAACTTTAAAAAGCATATTATCTAAATTCTGATACCAAAGAAAAATTAAAAAATATTTTTCACTACAGGGGACTGCTATATTTCATATTAACCTAGCAATCCCTTCGTTTTTTTCCATATTGGGACTGCTAGGTTTATTGACCCAATATTCTGGGAAATCAATAAATAATACAACCCCACATGATTTTAAATCTGGAGAGATACTTTGGATAGGTATATGTATTATTGACTTTACATTTATAAATAATTTTACATGTCTGTATAAACTCTACAAGGACTCTACGCTTTAATAAATAAGTATATTATATATTTCTAAAATCTTAACTCTACTGTAGTTAATAAAAATAAAGTCCACAATCATTCACTAAATACAAATACATTTTTTAATTTATTTTTATTATTATCAGCTGATTACACCAGATGTTCCGCGCGCCCGCCGCGTACACAAACCCTTCAACTCAACTACTCTTGCTACTCCTCCGCGATCATGTTAACTGATCCCGATCATAGCCGATCGCGTTCGTGAGTAGACCATTTGCGGACGGGATCACCCCATTTGTGCTAATGTTCATTTGCTCTACCCACCCGAAGTCGCCTTCGGGCGGGAACGTCGGACGAGCCGAAGTCCGACCGGAGTATATCCCTTATCGAAACGAATGCAGTTGTCGCAGGAGCGGCTTGTGGCGCAAATGAGTACAGCGTTACCGTTCCCTCTCTGGCGGGTATTTAAAATAGAAAATAGAATTCTATTTCTATATTATTCAAGTATTGTGAGTCGGTGTGGTGTTTTTTTTACTTTAAAAATGGAAAATTTTAACTTAATATTTTATTGGTTAAATAATAATTTACTTTAAAAATTGAAAATATTAACTAATATCATGGTTCACAATTACATGGTTTTGTTTTTTGATTGAAATCCAAAAAACTTTTACCTTTTTTTTGCTAGCTATAGGTGGCTGTGGTTAGGTCTATTTTACTTGAGATAATAGACTTTCCTTAAATATCAGAGTTCTTTTCATAGATATATTCATCTTCATGTAGGTTCTAGCAATATAATAATAAAGCTCTCCTTGGTGGGTATTTCTTTTTCACCTTTTATTATTAAATAAGAACATGAAAAATATTTAATTTCAAAATGTCTATTTTCAATATCAACTGGCATTTTATATACATTTGTTACAACATGGATTCAACAATAATAATGATAAATTACAATAAGTACCTACTTTTTAACAATAAATAATAAGTAGGAGGTGAAGTATATATGTTTTACTTGGTGAGTCATTAAGTATACTTCTAATTGTTTTAACTATATCAAACTTTATTGAGTGTTTCACTATTTCGGAACCATGCTTAGTTGTTAAATGCCTTCTCTACTCCTGGTTTGTTTTATATGACACTTGGAAATCCATACATTTGAAGAAAGCATCGTCAAAGGCATATTCGGGAACTGTAAAAGAAGGGATTACTCTTTCTCCAGAGAAGCTGAGAGAAGCAATTGTTTCTCAAACTTTACCTATTAAATAAACGTTAACTAATATAAAATACTATTGTGACTTCTTCCAAGTAATATCCTCACCATTTTTGCAATTATTACTGTTTTCCAAGTGTTTGTTGAGGTTGTATTTTGTAGAAAAAAACCTTAGCACAAAATTCACAGGTAGCACTATTACTTGGTCCATTTTCCATTATTTCCTAATTCCAGGCGCGGCTCCTCTATAAGGTCATTCGGTCAATGACCCACCAAAAAATCAAACCATAAATTTTCAATTAAACATCTTGGATATTTAGTTTTAAATTAACCAACATCACGCTCAACAAAATGCAGAAATCGAATTATTTTGCGCCCTGAACTCGAAAAACGGCGCTGTTTCTCTAAATTTGACCCACCTCACGAGCCGCGCCTGCCTAATTCCCAATTACAATAAATTTATTGAAATAACTATTATATAGCTAATCAATTCTAGAACACCACACCACGAACTATCGATAGTATTTATAGGATAATATTATTACTTAATTAATAATATTATTGAGATAAAAAGCCTACAGAACGCAGAAACAGAAAACAGTAATATCGTTAAACTTTGAAATACGCAAAAATATTCGCGCCAAATATTTTCAAATTCAAAAACAACAAACAAAAAACATGACCTAATTTTCTCGGCTGTCATAGCCATTAACCCTTTTCACGTGGCTCCGGTTTAACAAACCGCAACATACCGCTCAAATTCGGGTGGTAGGTGTCCATCACGTCCACTTTGTAACCGGGTTAGAAAACGGTATGTCATTTCTCTAACCGTTTTGTAACCCGGTTAGCTAAACCGGAGTCACGTGAAAAGAACTATTGGTCATAGCAAAGGGAAGTTCGCCACGGCAAGGCTGTGACAGAGAGTAGGTTGTCTAATAACAAGGTTACAAGCAACGCGTCATCAGGTAGGCGAAAAATTTGTAAAATACGTTGTTATGGATTTTGCGTTTCAGCTGCCGGATTCTATTTACGAGTCGAGTCGAAATTCGTATCGAATTTTCAAAATAGCGATTCTGTTTTTAGATTTTTCAACGTCCGGTACGTCCGGAGCTGTCGTATTCGATATCGAGACAATTCGAGTTGACTCGTAAAATAGAATCCGGGGGCTGATTTGTTTTGTGATCATTCATAGGTGGGCTCGGCTCGCTCACTCCGAGTGACTCCATTCGCACTCCAGCCGTTCGGGTTGAGGTTCGGGTATTGCTTTTTACCGTATTAGGGGTGACTCCATTAGCTCTGTTCACTCCACTCCAACTCCGCGCTGAATAGCCGAACCCAGCTCATGTTATTATGTAGCTATTTCAAACTATTTTTAATGTAAACACTAACATACTGCATAGTTTAGTTTTGCAATTCTAGGAGTGTTTAGTGTGCGCATATTTTTATGGGTGATGTATGTACACCTGCTAAATTGGTTTAAAGTTACGTGGCAACCTTGTCTACTATAGTCGCGTTTTTATTCTCATCGGTGACTTCACCGATGAATGAGCTATCTTTGTTTAGTGAATGAAAAATGACAATGACGGCCATAGAATGGTGGATCCATCGGTAAAATTTGATGAGAATAAAAACGCAGGGATCCTTGAAGAGACAGACTATTTTGCTTTTAAGGCCGAGTTCGGCTTTGCACTCCACGGAGCGAAACGGTATGAACAGGGATATCGTGACGGTGACGTCATACGCAGAGTGCGCCCTGAAGTCTGTGTTTTTTTTAAAGATAAAAGTCAAAATGCCAATAGTTGTATTTCTTTCACACCTAGGAGGAGCTCCGGAACAGCTCCGGGGCTTCACGCGCTTATTCCTTTCGAAAAGTGTTTGTTGCACCACGCATATGTTCCCTGCAAATCGGGGGCGACTAAGCACCGAAGCGAATAGCTCGAGTGTTTCAAGCTCTTGAAAGGAATACAACTATTATGTTGGCAATACAATGAAAAATTGTCAATGTTTTCAAATTTTTTATATGTAGAAAAGGCTTCAACATAGTTACTAAATTTTTGACTTGGGGAATTATCTTTAAAAAAGACAGACTTTAAGCCAAACACAGATCGAAACAAATCCTCAAACCCTTGCGCAGTCACTAAACTCAAAAAAAATTGTTTCGTTTTGATTTTATTTTACTAGTAAACCGTAGTAAACGAGTAGGTGAATTAGTAATGGACCTGAAATAAAAGTAGAAATCTAGGAAAAAAACCGCGATAACTAATTTCTCTGGTGCTCCTCCATCCATCCATCCATCCAAAAGAGAGCAAGCTCAGGGTCAGAGTACGTGCTTGATTGTAACCAAAACGCAATAGAGAACACTCTGAGAGCTAAAACAAACAGGATCTTATCGTTTCGAGCGCGCTTGAACTGCTCGAAGTTTACCGAGTGTAAAGCCAGTGCATGTGCAGAAGCTAGCTTCTGGATAGGAAATATAGGAATTGGCAAATTAGCTATCCAAGTGCTACTAAATAGTCGAAAAAAAAAACAGTCAGTCAGATTTTTTTTACAACCAGGAATAGGAATAGGTACTAGGGGACTGCTGGTTTTACGTGTACTTAGGTGGGGAACTTGCAGCGAATCTGATGACAGTGGCTAGAATGTTGAATTGGATTTGGATGCTATTCGAGCAAGAACACTTATTGCTTATTGAGCTGAAAGTGTGTGCCATTTTAGCCGCAGGCCTCAACTCTTGACATCAAAATGTATAAGCCGAGTTTAAAACAGTATAGGTTAAAAAAACGAATTCCTAAACGTTATATACTTGTTAAAATCACCTTTTCTACATTTAAAATCCATGAAAAAACAAGCACAACCTGAATCGCAAGTATCCCATCGAGGCCTGCGGGTGACGTCACCACTATAAGAGGCTCCTAATAGTACCGACGTCACTCGCAGGCCTTGCCGACTCGAGAATTGGCGAACGTACGCCTTATGAGGATAAGCAATCTTATAAGGAATCTTGCTATTCAAGTGTTTCCAAATGGTCAAAAAAATCAGTTAATCATTAAACTAAATAGAGATTTTTTCTCATTATTAGGAAATGGAAAATGGAAATTGTTGGCTTCACGTTTACCTATACTTGATGGTCAGAAACTAAAATGTTTCTGGATAGGACTTAGGTGCTCCTAAATAGTCGAAGAAAAACTTGAATTAGTTATTTATTATTTAAATTACAGATTTTTTTTTTGCATTATTAGGGAACTGAACTACTGGCCTTACGTTTACTTGGGGGTGTAGAGATTTGCAGCGAATCTGATAACAGTGGCTATAATCGTTAATGTTGTATTGAAATTAGGTGTTATCTAAGTGCTCCTGAATGGTCGAAGAAAAACTGCAACTTTTTAGGAGCACTTAAATAGCACCAAATTCCAATACAACAGCATTTTAGTCACAGTTATCAGATTCGCTGCAATGCAAGACATCCTCAAGTAAATTTAAAGCCAGCAATTCCTTAATAATGAAAAACAAAAATCTGTACCTACTTCAGTTAATAATTAACTGATTCAAGTTTTTCTTCAAATATAAGCACTTAAATAGCACTAATTCCTATCCATAAACATTTTAGCTTCTGATACAGCACCAACTAAACGTGAAGCCAATAATTTGCCAATAATGAAAAAAAAACTATAAATCATTTAATAATTAACAGATTCAAGTGTTTCGTTGACAATTTGGGAGCACTTAAATAGTACCTAATTTCTATCCAGGAACATTTCAGCCTCTAACACACCACCATAAGTAAACTTGAATCCAGGAATTTCATAATATTGAAAAAAAATCTGTAATTCAGTTAATAATTAACTGATTCAATTTTTTCTTTGACTATTTAGGAGCATTTTAAAAAGTATAGGTACCTATTATGTAAATTCTGATATCAAAGAAAAATTTAAAAAAATATTTTCACTACGGGGGACTGCTATAGGTATTTCATGTAAACCTAGCAATCCCTTCGTTTTTTTCTACAATGGGACTGCTAGGTTTATTGACCTAATATTCTGGAAAATCAATAAATAACCTCATACAATTTCAAATCTGGGGAGATACCTACTTTGGATAAGTATATGTATTATTAACTTTACATTTATAAATAATTTTACATGTCTGTATAGACTCTACGCTTTAATAATAAGTATATATTTCTAAAATCTTGGCTCTACTGTAGTTAATAAAAATAAAGTCCACAACCATTCATTAAATACAAAAACATTTAATTTATTTTTATTATTTATCAGCATCAGCTGATTACACCACAGATGTTCCGCGCGCCCGCCGCGTACACAAACAAACCCTTCAACTACTCTTTGTACTCCTCCGCGATCATGTTAACTGATCCCGACCATAGCCGATCGCGTTCGTGAGTAGACCATTTGCGGATTAGCACAAATGCACAGTAGCACAAATGGAGCCATCTCTGCGGATTAGCACAAATGCACAGTAGCACAAATGGAGCCATCTCTCATTAGGTAAGACAAAATAACCAATAATTATTTTTTGTTTTCATAGTTGATTACATTCTAGGTGTGCAAGTTGAATTGTACTTCAAGAACTTTGGACTTTGGTTCTGTGGTTGTTTTGGTTAGTCAATGGCACCTTTATGAAATTAGAGCACCAAGAAAAAAGAAAATGCCGAACTCCCCCACTACAACATGCTGCCACTGCCAAACTATGATTTTCGATGACATAACGGGGCAAAAATACTGCATTAGGTATTTAGGCAAAATTGTCCATCGGTTATTATTAGTTGATAGATAATCAATATAAGTATGCATGTACCTTATTTTTTCAATAAAAAATGTTATTGGAAACTGATGTGCCTACTTAATTTTATAATTTTCAATTTTTGGTTTTTTTTTTGGAAAAAGTTCCATCTGACTTCCAGAAAATAGAACAAAAATTGAAAATTATTGAATTAGGTAAATTTTAATCCATAATCCTAAAATTCATTAACCACTGAAGTCATACTAGAAACATATAGAGGATGTTTAGTACAACTGCCCCGGATGTATTAGGTACATCCCGCGTCATCTTAGAAACATCCCTGAGAGATGTTTATAGGACATCGCAAATGATGACACGGCTGTTGCCTGCAACATCCCAGGGATGTCCCCAGGAAAATAGGGACCTCCCAGGGACGTCTTCATTATCCCTGATGGATGTTTCTGGAATGTTTCTGCGATGTTACTGTGTTATTAGGGTTGTGTGTTTGAGTGAATAAATAAATATGTAAATAAATTCCTTTACTGGCGCGTTTACTATGAAAACGCATGGAAAATATGGGAAACTTGCAGTTTTTTCTGGAATATGATTATGAGAATCTAAATTAGGTATCACTATTTGGCTTTGTGAAATAAGCTTACTTTGAATGTCCATATTAAATCGTTCTAGTACCTATTAAACTAATGAATAATAATTGAGAAGTACCTAGGTAGGGGCAGTAAAAAATAAAACACACAATTGCAACCCCGTTTCGCTTATATTTTGATATTGAAATGCAAAAATTAAACCGGCTCGCTCAAGTTGGCACCCCACATTTGGTTTTCTACTGTTTCTCAACTGTAGTCAATTGTGCCCGTTTTGTGCTCAATTGTGCCAGTATTTATGCGAATTGTGCTCATTTTCATACACAAAAAAAAAATTGAAACGAATCCGGGGGCCAGCTTGACTCCAGCCTTTCGTTTTTTTGACTTTTTGGCAATATGTTTGGTGTTTGGCTAATTGATAAACAAAAGCAAACAAACTCGTCTTTCTAATTAGCCAACCACTCAAGCCTTTAAACTTTAAAATTAATAAATTAATTACAAAATACAGTTTTCAAAGGAAATAGCCTCAAAATAACAATTTTTCACGTTTGAAAATGCAAGGATAGTGCACTGTCATAAAAAACACAAACCGATCAAGGACTGCGTGACGTCATTCGCATACCGCCATCTTCGATGTTTTTATGAACGTTTGTCTTATGGGATTGAGCAATCCTGTAAAGTTTACGATTCTTGCGCAAAGCCCATTCCAAACCTTCTTCCGACTTCATTGCACACCGCCCCTAACCGTTTTGTAACCCGGTTAGTTTAAACCGGAACGACGTGAAAAGGTGTTATAGCTCTTTTCACGTGGCTCCGGTTTAAACTAACCGGGTTTTAAAACGGTTAGTAGCGGTATGTCAAGTGACGACGTTATTGAAAATGCCACTTGAAAACGAACGGTTAGAAAAATGTTATTTCAAAATTCAAGCAATCCAACTACCTGTCAAATATTTATAATAGGTTGATTTACCTTCTAGTAACTGCACCAAAGTTTCCCGTGTATCTTGAAAAAAAATGTCCCTATTATTTATTTTAACTTTAATTGCTTCAATGTTCGTCAAATGATTATAGGTAGGTAGAAACTTTATAGTTATTAATAATAGGGAAGTCAATTTTTTTTAAAAACCGGTTTATTTAGTAACAGTTTTAACTGCCCGGTTATAATTGATATAAAACACCGGTTATTCCGATTAACTGGTTGTTCGGTTATTTTCCCGAATTTTATCAGAATAATTGCATAATTTATGCTATAATGTAACATAAGTTAAACAACAACATATCTTCATTGTAAAAAAAAATCGGGAGCTGTTACAGAAAAGCATCAAAGAAGACCTACACTTTCTTAAACTGATTATTACTCTTCTTCTGTCATTTTAAACATGTACCCAATACCCATTGACATGTACCTTAACAATCAACGCCTTAACCTACATGTACATGTCGTTTTCAATACTGTTCATTAGGAAAAGTTGGAAAACATCCAGCTAGCTACTGAACGAATTAGGGCGGGTATTATAAAACTGCTTTGACAGTTAACTTTTTGAATTACATGTAATAGGGAACTTCACAATTTTTTTTTTATTTTTTAAAATCATTTATTTATGCCTTGAAAGAGTATTCCCCAAATATTATTCCCTAAAACTCATAACTTGGTGAAAAATGTTTAAAGTTTCGCGCGAATTAAAAGCATTTCAAACGACCCTAAATGCGCGCGAATCTGGATGACGTCACGTAGTATGATTTTGCGTTAAGCCGGCGCCACACGATGTGTCCAACCATTGGCCCCAACGTTGGATCGATCCAACGTTGGGAACAGTGTTCGAGTAAACGCTCGGAGCTGCTGTTTTTGTTCTTTTATCCCTGTTCTTCTCATCATAAGGAAAAAAGACGGAAAATGCTCCGAGCGCTCAGTGTTTCAAGACGAACTCACGGTTTGATGGACGGCTGCTGACAGACACTGACAGATCATACTAGATAACGTCACGACCAGTACCAGAGCGATTTTTCCCGCTGGAAATAATTTGAATTTTTCCGCATTTTTAATTCCTTATTGTGGCCGTTTGCGACAAAAAAAATTGTTTCTTTCGCTGATATAGGTTTTAATTAATGTATTTTTATGATTTATAGTAATATTTTCCTGTTTAAATTTTTTGTCAAGTTCCCTATTCCAGAAGTTAACTTTAAGTTAACTCTCAAAATAGTTTTATAATACCCGCCCTTAACCGAAACTGAAATGAAATACCCACTAGAGATGGGCACTACTATCGGTTATAGACTGTGGAAATATTTGACTGTTGTCGCTTATTCAATATTTTACAATTTATTTATTAAGACGAGATAATAGTCTACTTGTTTCACTTTCACCGGTTATCAGGTATAAAACCCGGTTATCCGGTTATAATTGGAAGCAAAAAACAACTGGTTTCTACCGGTTAACCGAAGAGAAAACACCGGTTTTTCGGTTTTACCACCGGTTATTGACATTCCTAATTAATAATACTAGTTCGATATGAACACCATAATGAAACGCGTGTAACGTTAAACCACGAGGCGTTAGCCGAGTGGTTTAGTTGATCAGTGGTTTAGTTACACAAGTTTCATTAATACAGTTCATATCGAACGTGTATCATTCAAAATTTAATCTACGATCACCCAAATAGATTTGATTTCCCTTGAAATAGCAAAAACTTTTCAAATTAAAATTCAAAATTTAGCAGGTGCCCGTACTAGTCGGGAACCTGCTTGTTGATTTTTAGAATTTTGACTTTGGCAGGTTCAATATTGGAGTCCATTTTTGTGCCATAAATTCAGTTTTATAGTGGAAAATAATATCAATATTGGTGATTCTGAGAAAGTCTCCCTTCGTATATCGAGACAGCATCAATGAAAAGGTTCTTCTGGTAATAACTAACTTTCTTTTTGTATATTTTTCATTTCATAATTTGAGTGTTTTTATGAATTCTTATACGCACTAGTGCTATTATGAAGAACCTAATGACATTCAAATGGCAATGCTAAATGTGTCATAATGACACCGACGTAGATTAGAATATTATTAACAAAACACAACTTAATATTTCAGTTTACACCTGTCACAATTTTTCCGCTCTCTGTTGTTTACAAATTTTCTATAGTTTTTATTCTAACCGTTAAATGCTAAACGTAACCATATCGCCGAGCTGGGGGCGGATTACGATGAACTCTCGATTCGAACCGAAACCGCCATGGATTTCGAACGCATTCTGATGCATTCGCATGGAGTGCGTTCGAAATACATGGCGGTTTCGGTTCGAATCGAGAGTTCGTAATCCGCCCCCTGTTTTAGAGCCGTTTTACACGGCAAAGTTTCTTCACGAAATTATTCACGAAATTATTGCCGAAATATTTCGTAAGTTTACTATTCTTGGTTTCGCTTTTTCCTGTTTGAGACGGCAAATAAAAGTCTAGCAAAAGTTTCGTGGAAATATTAGTCTTACGCAGGCGCAGTTACATTTTGCCATCAATAATATCAAATCATAACCTCATACTTTGATAAACCAAAACAAATAAAACTTCCGCTTTCTAATTGTTGTTGAATCTTTGTACCCTCCTGCCCTGCAGTTTCATAAAGTTGAATTTGTTTTTTTTTTTTATTTCCCAGCTGTTTTTGGGTGCATTACTTTTTTCACCGATGAGCAGTCTATCCTTATCTATTACATAGGAAATTCAATGACGCATTCATAGGCTCCAGGCTCCACGAAAAAGAAACTGCCTTTTAGTGTGCGCCGAAACTTACGCATATTTTCGGCCACGCCCACAAAAACTATAGAACATTTTCTAAAGTTTATTCGTGAAATATTTCGTAAGTTTTTCTTGTCGTGTAAAACAGGAATAGTTGATTTACGAAATATTTCAGCAACAATTTCGTAAGTAATTTCGTGAAGAAACTTTGCCGTGTAAAACGGCTCTTAGAGAAATGATAAACCGTTTTCTAACCCGGTTACAAAGTGACTTTCGATATATTCGTAATCACGATAGAAAGTGAAGTTGACACTGTTGACAGTTCGCGTTGACATTCCTAGTAAACTTTTTCTTTAGGTTGCATGCGTTAGTGCTTCGATTCCGTCAGCTGGGATAAAGGACAGGGTCGTATTTAGAAAAGTGATATACATTTCAGAATAAAAATTTATTT
Organism: Ceutorhynchus assimilis; assembly: GCA_917834065.1. NCBI lineage: Eukaryota > Metazoa > Arthropoda > Insecta > Coleoptera > Curculionidae > Ceutorhynchus > Ceutorhynchus assimilis. The sequence continues at coordinate 12,458,042 of OU892279.1, forward strand.
TCAATTTCTTTGAAGGAAGTTAAGTTATTAAAATCCAAAAATCCAAAAATTAGAGTCCAAAGTAAACACCTATAAAAAGAGTAAACACTTAAATCCAAAGTAAAACCAGGTTTGAAACGCAACACCGATACACAAAGGCACAGAACACTAAATAAAAAACCAAAAAACCGATTGCGATAATAACAAATAAAAAAATAATGCTGAAAACGGCAAAAAACTGAACGATTTTACACAAAAATTCGAAATTTATAGCGTTTTCTGTTGGTAAAACTCGTGCTGCACTCATGCAAAAATTATGTTCTATTGGCAGTTTCCGAGCGGGTTTTTATGTTCTATTGGAAAACCAGGGCAATCAATTATTGCCCTCGTGCAACTTTTCCAGCACGAGGTCAGAGAGCTCGTGCCAATATCAGGGCACAACAAAAATGGCGTAAAGTGCCGAAAAGTCTGTGTATAAACAAAACCAAAAAATTATGGATATCGATCGATATTGATAAAATTCTATATTTTTTTATCTTCGTCGAGCGACAGCGATGAAGAGGAAGAATTATTAGGTCTGTTTCTGCAGAAATCACAAACCAGTCAGAGTGAATTTCATTGGTTGAAACTAGTTTTCTGACTGTTTTTGACTGTTTTCAAGCAATGAAATTTACTCTGACTGGTTTGTGATTTCTGCAGAAACAGACCTATTTATTATTAAATACAATCGCAGGCCTATGATGTATCATTTTCTGTTATTTTAACAGCAACGTCAAAATAGAGACAGAAATAGATGTTGAGCCTTATAACACAGACGTTGAAATAACAGGACGATACATCATAAGCCTGAATGTTTGCCAGGGATAATGAGATACCAAAAATTCAAAATTTTATTATTGAAATTGACATAAAAATTAATTTCAACGCAGGTATCATTGGAATTATTTCTGCACATCTCGGGAGATAGCATAATTATGTACTTTACATACAGGAAAAACTTCCGTTTTCAACTTTTTCATACACACAAACGTTTTTAATTTTTATTCCACTGAAAATATCTTTAGGTTAGGTTAGTGATCAGGGATCGTTAAATAGCTTTGTTCGCGGGTCCGATTCCGAATCGGTTCAGGGACTATTCGCATGCGCAGAGTAAAAAATTGCGTTCGCGGATAATAAAATTCTGAATTTTTAGTAACAGTTCTACGTTCGCGGATCACATAGAATTGGTTTTAATTGATTCGGAATCGGTTCTAGCAGTCCCAGGATTTTTGTTAGGACTAAAAGTTCGGTTCGGCTGCTCCTGCGCAATTTTGTCAGACTTGTCAGCTGACTGGTGTTTATTTGTGTTTGCGTTATGGAAATTTGGGTTTTTTGTTTGTTCTTACGCTGAAACGATAAACTATACGCTAGTTTTTTCCGACGGAGTTTATAGTTTACTGAATTTGCAGTACAGTATTATGTAAGTTACTTATCTCTATTTAATCTAATATATTTATTTATATGCACAATTTTAGTGATTTTTTTTTTCATCTAAGTACCTACTACTACTAGTCGGACCATTTGTCATCTAACGATGACTGATGAGGACAAGGAAGAATTAGAGCTTATTTGAGTTCCTAAAAGCGATGTAATTTTGAGAAGGTGATGCCACATTTCAGGGATGAACAATGTATAGAGCATTTTCAAATTTTGAATAAATATAAATATTATATCTGTTCTGTTATTCTTTTTGATTTATGAAAATCAAATAGCCAAGGTTCACAAATCACATAATGTTTAAAAGTATTCGGTTTTTGGTTCCAAAATCGTTCGCGGTAAAAAGAAATCCTGAACCGATTCTTAACTAGGCATGCGCTCTACGACAATCCCGAATTAGTTCTGAACCGATTCGGAATCGGACCCGCGAACAAAGCTATTAAATTTGAAAAGAATGACAAAACGCGCCAAATTCATGTTCTTTTGGAATTGCCCTAAACGTGAACTGATTCAGTGTTGAGTGCAGAACTCGGACAGCACGAGTTTTACCAACAGAAAACGCTATTAAAATTCAAGGACCCGAATCTGATATTTTTATATGTCAAATCAAAATGTCATGTATCATTATTTGATAGTTGTCAGAAAAAGGGACAGATCTGGGGATTTTATTTATTTTCAACTGGTGAAAATAACGGTCAAAATTCAAACTCTATCGTGAATAGGACTATACCACTCGAATTTGAGCGGTATGTAAGGTATGTTGCGGTTCGTTAAACCGGAGCCACGTGAAAAGGGTTATGAATTGATAAACAAATGTCATGTGTCAGTCACATGTGAATCAACAAACCTAAACAAACGTCAAAGTCAAAAAAAAATCGCACCTTGCTTGCCTATAATAAGATTTTTGGTAGCAAAGCAATTACTGAGATAATTACCACTAAAAATCTCAAATTGCTAATTAAAATCTAATAGATCATAATGAGGTTGAGCATTTTTCACGGGACTCACGTATTCAATTAGCGTGTGTTTTCCAACTTGTAGTAGCGCAAGATATTTATTGTCTTTCATTTAAAAAAATTAGAAACTACAAGTTTTTAAATATATTTTTGTGTTCTCTTTTGTGCAGCCTGACCTGAGCAATGAACATTTCACTCGACCACTTTAAAAATCCATTATTAGATAATTTAATTATGTAATTTCACCAAACGATGACCCAATCGACAACAGTGAATTTCTATCTTCCAATGAAGTAATTTGAATATTATGATGTTACTATGTGCAATACGTTTATATTGAATAGATAAAGGCTCTACAAGGATACCTAAGTAACATTTTGCTCAATAGTTTGTTGAATAGATACTGTTACAGATGGCTTGTAATATTAATTGGATCATACCTGCCCTTAGAAAACCTACACATTTATGGAGGCTAGCCAGTACAATTACTATAATGGCTGTTGGACTATTTAGCAAAGTATTAATAAGTAAGTTATAACTTTTCCTTATATTTCATTCTTTATTTGGTTGTGATGTTTTATATTTATCCAATTTGTGAACTAGATTAAAACTTTCTTTCCTTTCTACCTAGAAAATAGTTTCTTGTAAAAACATTCACTGGCAGCAGAGATAATCATAGATAATACCAAGTTAGAAGTCTTGAAGGTCCTCTTTCAATACCCATCATAAAAAATCTCATAGAATTTGTAATGAGCATTTGAACCAAAATTGTGTTTTTTGTTTGCAATTTCACAATATACAACTACATACTAGTTCCATTTTTTATTTCTCACAACTTTCTTAATAAATTACTGAGGGGTTGTTAACTGGTCAAAATCCGTGTACAAGTTGGTCAAAATCCGTGTACAAGTTGGTGAAAATCACAGAAAATCTCATAGGATCTACTCAAAATCCCTAAAAATCTTTAAAATCCTAAAAAAATTAACAAAATCCCACAAAATCTCTAGAAATTGCATAAAATCCTACAAAATCTAACAAAATTTCCGAGGGGGCGACCACTCCTGAAAAATATGTACACATATTGCGGAAATCCTATGATTTCCAAATGATTGCAGCGATTTCGGAGAATTTTTCTAAAAATTTGAGATTTCGGAGGATTGCGAGGCGATTTCAGTGACTGCAGAGACTGCAGGGGGGATTGCGAACTAATTTTTGAGATTGCGAGGTGATTTTTGGGATTGCAAAGTGGTTTCTGGGATTGCAAATATGATTGCGGAACATATTTCATTCGATTTTTTCACTATCTTTTGAATTTTTATGATTTTAATTTAAGTTTTTCATTCATAAGTTTATAGATATTGTTTGCCCAGCGGGTCTGAGTCTACGGAAGGAATTCGGACGTAGGGTTGTTGAAAAAATATCGATATATCAAATGGATGATATTTTTCTTCCAATATATCGATAATATCGACCGATATTTTTTGTTTCGATATATCGGTATATCGATATTAAAAGTTGACTATCGGTACTTGATATATTTCTCGACCACGATCAAAAAAAAATTCACTGCTCTACGCTCTAAGAAATTTTCAAGGCAATAATTTCGATTAAGAGGTTTCATCTCGAGCGATCCGACAAGCAATGACATTCATTAGACATTCAGAACAGAACATAGGAAAATGAAATTCCATTTTTTAGGTTATTTATGTTAAATGAAGATAATAACTGGTTGACTACCATTAACAAAAAATATTCGTTTTCGTAATATTTAATATTTTGTTTATTAATAACTATAACTTGCTTGGGAAAAAAACCTTTTACAGTATAACTGGTACAGGTACCTACAGACATAAAATAATACCTTTACTTAGGGCCGGTTTCCCCATATCAAGTCACCCCCTGGTTTCCTGGTTACGCATAACTCTAGGGTAAACATAGTAACTGGATACGCTTACCCTGGAGTTACAACCAACCCGAAAGTGACTCGCTATTGAAAAACCGACCCTCAGGCCTCAATTGAGCATTTAATTTTTTTGTCGATATATCGAAATATCGATATTTTTCAACGATATATCAAACGCTCGATACAATATTAATTTTAAATATCGATATGATACTTATATATCGATATTTTTTTTCGATATCAACATCCCTATTCAGACGTAAATGTGCCATGTTGCCACGTTTAATTATAAAAAAGCGAAAATACTAGGCATGAAGTATTAGGCAATTCAATCCATCTGTCAAAAAGGAAAATTCAATGTGGCGTGGCGGCCAAGCAAGTTTGTTTTGAATATGTTTTTATGCGTATTTTAAATTATTTTGCATCCAGTTTTGCTTACAACTTTGATTTTCATTATTTAATAAAATATTTGTTGACTAGGTACCTAAACTATTAATTCGGGCAGAAACTAGATATTTTTTTGTGTTTTTTGGCCCATGTATGGCCGCCACGCCATCTTGAATGTCACGTGGTTTGAATTGCCTAATAGTTAATTTGAAAATCCATTTTTTGATAACAATAATAAAACGCTAAATATTTTAACGTGCTTGTTAGACCTATCCTTATTTCAATCCTGATTTCTTCAGTTTGGTCTATTGTAAAAAATAAACATTTTCTAAAGATACCATCAGCTTGTGACAATTTTGCAAGCATCCGTCCTGGGGGGCTTTATTTGAAATTGATGCAACTTTGCGTATACGCAAATGACGTTATTTGCGATTGAAAACTGGTGCACGGCTTATTTGAAATGCACTGCGAGCGATATGACTTTGCACCACTTGCAACTTTTGCGCATGGGGGTGTACCGATCGCAAATCTAGCTCGCACACGCAAGTTGTGTTGTCAATTTATTTCGATTTATTTTAATTTTGATGGTTCACTTCAAATAAGTTCGAATGTTGTGGTGATTTTTATAAATAATATATGATTTAATAACGTTATTAACAACAATGGGCTGGCTCGTGTTGAACTAGCGAAGGCTTTTAACAAAAACCTCACAGTAAGGCCGCGATTTTATGCCTTCATCCTAAATGATCGAGCTACTTTTGAAGACATATGAGACTATACAGGGCTATTTAGTGGCGCCAAGAAAAGCATCCTCCACCGAGCACCGTATAATATCCTCTATGAATACCGCTGAGGCTTTTGCAACATTTTTTTACTCGACTTTTTGGTAAAGGTTGGGGCGTTCTCTGACAAACTGGACAAGAAGCCTTTTTTCCTCCGCATCTGCAATTGCGGAGCTCTTTTTTCTATCTACAGGAATAGGGCTTGGTGAAATAATATTCATTTTTTGTGGTAAATTGCTTATAAACACGAAACATATTTTAGAACATTCTAACCTCAAAACATCAAAAAAATCATAATAAATAAATGTCATCGTAAAATATACGTCACCGCCGTCAGCCAAAATATCGTAAAATTCAAAAATCCACATATTTTTATATGGTAGATTTTCAACATTTTGTGAAAAGAAAACTGGCAACGCAGCGAGCGAGTGCATCTTTTGCGTGCACGCAAGTAGAGATGCACGCGTTCAATGTCAATTTCAAATGGATGAACCACTGGGGGCTTTATTTGAAATCGATCGCAAATATTTGCGTGCACGTAAAGTTGCATCAATTTGTTCGTATACGCAACTTGTTATGTGCGAATAGCTTTATTTGAAATTGACATTGGATGTGTGCATCTCTTGGCGTTTTCCATTTGTTTCACGGAGGTGCACTGAGTGCAATTTTTATATTCCATTTGACTGCACATTTTCAGTTTTCATTTTCCATTTGAAATTCAGTGCAATTATTTATGCACTCAGTGCGCATTTTTTGGCACGAGCTAGGAAGGCTCGTGGAGAGCCAGTGCAGTTTGTTTTATTTTTGTTTATATGTACCGTACATAAAAATGTCTGCTAATTTCCAAAGAAAAAGTTGTTGCACTTTTGGATTTGATATGTAGCAGCAGCGAAGTTGAATTCTATAATTCTCTGACGAAATTATATTATTTGAACGAATTCCGCAGCTTATCCACGTTGTTTTTAGATATATTATTATTGTTGTTTAAAAATATTGTCTGATGCGAAGTACCTACTTTAAATTATTTATAGATAGTCAATTTCTTCTAAATTTAACGGCGGGTGAAACCGCGGAGAAGAACTAGAAAAAGCTGTTATATTGAATAAATGATCTGGACCATCGAACTAAATATTTATTTTGTATGACTTCTTCTTCATTAACTCTACTCTAAAATTCATTTCAAATACATCAATTTTTTAAATAGTTTCTGTAGTTAACCCTAGAACCATAGAACGACAGCCCAGACTAAACTTATTAATATAACAATTAGGCTGTTCATTTGTACTGCTTCCCTTTTTTCAAGCAGATCTCATAAGCTGATCGGCGTTCACTTGTCCCATAACTCCCATATAATAAGCTCATAAACAGCAGCTCCTAGCAGATCTTCCTGATTTTGCGAGTAGGTAGCAAGTACAAATGAACAGCCTATACTATAAAACATGCAGAGCAGGAAACCAGAAACCGGCAAGTGCTAAACAAAAACAGCAAACCAACATATGATTTTACATAACCCCAGAATCCGAGCCGAGTCTGCATTTTTCCTTTCCATTTATACTGCACTGATGCGCGTTTTTGACAGCACTAGAAAAATTCTCGTGCGCACTGAATGCTGCACTGAGATGACAAATGGAAAACGCCATCTACTTGCGTGCACGCAAAAGATGCACTCGCTCGCTGCGTTGCCAGTTTCCTTTTCACAAAATGTTGAAAATCTACCATATAAAAATGAGTGGATTTTTGAATTTTACGATACTTTGGCTGACGGTGACGGGTGACGTATATTTTACGATGACATTTATTTATGATGATTTTTTTGATGTTTTGAGGTTAGAATTTTCTAAAATATGTTTCGTGTTTATAAGCAATTTACCACAAAAAATGAATATTATTTCACCAAGCCCTATTCCTGTAGATAGAAAAAAGAGCTCCGCAAAGGCAGATGCGGAGGAAAAAGGCTTCTTGTCCAGTTTGTCAGAGAACGCCCCAACCTTTACCAAAAAGTTGAGTAAAAAAATGTTGCAAAAGCCTCAGCGGTATTATATGGTGCTCGGGGAAGATGCTTTTCTTGGCGCCACTAAATAGCCCTGTAAAGCCTCATATAAGTCTTCAAACGTAGCTTTATTTAGCCGAATTTTTTTTACGAAAGTCCGGTCACTTAGGACGAATGCATAAAATCGCGGCCTTACTGTGAGGTTTTCGTTAAAAGCCTTCGCTAGTTCAAGACGAGCCAGCCCATTGTTGTTCATAACGTTATTAAATCATATAATAGAGGACGTGCCATAAGGACAAGCAGTATTTAAATTAGCCTTATTTTGACATCTACGCATGCGCATTTGGCTCCGAAATTAAGGATTCCCTTAATAAGGTTACTGCTTGTCTTTATTTGTGCATGGTTAGTGGGAGGCAGTAAACTTCCCTTATTTCAAATTTCTGACATTTTGGACGACTTTGACGTTTCGCTTTTCGACGATGACGTAATTTTACTTAGAAAATTTATTTTCCTACGAGCGTGCGCAAAGTAGTACTTTTCCGCACGCATTTCGGTACTCAAAGTTACACTTTTCCGCACTCAGTGCGGATACAGGCCTTATCCGCACTGAGTGCCGAAAAGTAAAAATAATTGTCAAGCAACAATAAGTGTACCTGTCGACTTTTGACACATGATGACAAATTTTTCCTCTGTTTCTATATCAGCCAACATCTATACGAACACCGAATATAATTAACTTTGACACGTCAGATTTGTTCTCTATTTATATGCAAGAATCTACAAACTTTCCCATCAAATTTAAACGCTTTAAGATGAACAGCTCTGACGAGGATTTTCTGTTATTTTTTTTTTACGTAATTTTTTGATAAATGCGTAGGTTCGCTTCAAGTTAATTAAAAATAATTGAACAAATTATCGTTTTTTTTTTAAATTTTTGTTGTTACCTACCTGATATGAAGCTCGTAGGAAAAATTTTGTTCCTAACACGTGCGCAAAGTGTCTTTTTCCGCACGCAAACACTTATCCGAACTCCGCTTCGCGTCGTTCGTATAACTGTATTTGCGTGCGGAAAAGTAACACTTTGCGCACTTGTTAGGAAACAGTGGCGACGCCAGGGTTTTACGTTAGGGGGGCCAGGCTGGGCCAGAAAAAAATAGGGGGGGCACTTGTTCTTACTTTATTGCTTTTCTTCTTTGAAATAAAAAATGGGAATTTCAAAGTTTACCCGTATATTTTTGCACTCCACCTGAACAGCTTAATTGAATGTAGGTATCAAAAAGGTTTTTATTTGGATTTTGTATACAGGGTGTCCGTTTTTCGAGGACAACCATTGGAATATAGGAAACGGTAAGAGATACAAAATCGGAATCAATGGCCAAATGTGTTACTGCTTTCGGGAGATCAAGAAACTCCGAATACAATTCATAAAAATGCAAACCTCTATTTAAAAAAATAAAGTTGATGATGATCGGCAAAAGACGAAACGTCGGATTTCAAATTTGGTTACACCATTATGTAGAGGGGAGAAAGTTGCCCCAATAAAGTGAAGTTTATTTGAAATACCTTTACAAATGAGTCCAGGAAAATATAGAAATGAATTTACAAAATTTTGATTTCCATGTAGATATCTCCAGAAGTATTCAGAATTTTCCAAATTTCGAAGTAGCGTTTTGTTGAGCAAGAAATTGCGCAATTTTGTCCCAATTTAACCGAACCTGTATCTCTTACCGTTTCCTATATTCCAATGATTGCTCTCGAAAAACGGACACCCTGTATAGGTAAATCTTCTTGATACCTTTTCAATTAACCGTTCAGGGTTGGTTTCTCGGTAGCTAGTCCAGGGTAAACGTGTCCAATTGCAATGTTTACCCTGGAGTTATGGTTAATTGCTCTGACCCGGGGGTGACTTGCTTGCTATTGAGAAACCGGCCTTCAGGGGAGGTGCCAAAAATACACAGGAAAACCCTGTACTTGCTGACACAAATATGTTTGGGGGAATCCCAGAAAAGCGAAAGCATAGACGCGGTTGCCTGGCGCCCACCAAATATCAAATACAGAGAGCAGAGGTTACTCATGTTGCATTGCATTGTTGTCGACATGAGGGCAAGTTTTCAGGGGGGGCCAGCTAAATTTCAGGGGGGCCCCGGCCCCCCCTGGCGTCACCACTGTTAGGAAAATAACTATTTTTACAATAGTTTTCCATTTTACTGTGGGTAACATCAAAAAATGGGTATCAGCAGAAAATCACAAACAAAAATAAACACTTTTTGAGGCTGAAATTTATAAACATAACTATCAGCTGTCAAAATTATGAATACAAAATAAGGTAATACTCTAGCACCTACTAGACTCTTCCAATAACTGTTTTTTCTTGGAAAAATAGTGCTGATGCACTAATAAAATAACGTAGATCCTTAATACTGCGAGGCAGTATTTAATAGTTCCAATAACTCTCTATTTATAAAAATCACCACAATATTCGAACTTATTTGAAGTGAACGATCAAAATTAAAATAAATCGAAATAAATTGACAAATTGACAACACAACTTGCGTGTGCGAGCTAGATTTGCGATCGGTACACCCCCATGCGCAAAAGTTGCGAGTGGTGCAAAGTCATATCGCTCGTAGTGCATTTCAAATAAGCCGTGCACCAGTTTTCAATCGCAAATAACGTCATTTGCGTATACGCAAAGTTGCATCAATTTCAAATAAAGCCCCCCTATTGATGGAGTTTTTGGCAGGATCGCCGTTGTCATGGGGAACCATAAGGTTGTCAATGAGCTAACGTCACCTTACGTCTCGCTATTGGCCAGGGCTCACGTCATTTTATCCTCCCATCTTGGAATATCGATTTATATTGACATATCCAGTGGCGGAGATTTGGTCATTGCTGATTTTCGTGTACGAGTTGCAATACGATAACACTTCCAAAAAGTTCCGCACGCAGCTGGGTATTTTATGAATGAAATCAACCATTTTTTTTACAACTGCATTCCCCTTACCGTTGCCCCGTAGACGCAGACTCGCTGGGCAGACATTAGGTATAACAGGGTAAACCACTTTTAATGTTTTAATAGGCTAGTGTTGTATTTTTTTTTTAAATGGGGCACCCCGTATATTATTTTTCCATTGCATAGCGCTTTTTGAGCTGATTTTAATGATATAGAGGTTTTATAGCTTTACCTTCAATAGCTTTTAAGGGGAAAAATCAGCTCGAAAAGAGCTATGCAATGAAGAAATAATATAAGGGGTGTCTCATTTAAAAAATACAACTTAACATCAGGGATACTATTCCAAAATCGGTGGCATCTCGAAAAAAAAAAAAAAAAAAACTAGTCATGCCACTGGATTGTACAGGGTGGCTCATTTTCGATGTTTTAATAGGCTATATCGAAAACCAGCAGAGATATCAAAAATCTGGGAGCACATTCTCGAGCTCTTTTTTTGAGAAAATAACAATGGCGAAGACAAATCACGGCTAACTTGATGCGTTTAGGAAATACAGGGCACTTTTCAAATTTTGTCCAATTTTAAAAGACTTTAATTTCCTTATTATTCAAGATATTCAAAAACGAAAAATACTTTCTATAGGCAGTTTTTTAAGGAGAATCCAGTGGCATGACCAATTTTTCTCTAGATGCCTCCGATTTTGGAATATTGACCAAAGTTGTGTTTTTTTAAATTGGACACCCTGTATATTATTTCTGCATTGGATAGCTCTTTATGAGCTGATTTCAATGATATAAGGTTTTATACCTTTACCTTCTATAGGTAGTTTTGGAGAAAAAAAATTAATTCCGTTTTTCCATAAGAAACAATGTGCTAAAGAGAGGTAAGTCATTAAATAAATTATGTGTTGCCTCACCCCCGATTCACAGTTCAAATTAAAAAAAAATTAGCTGACCTGAAAAATTAAATTAAGAATTAAGAAATTTGTAGCCGATATATAGTTCAACTATCTCTTTCTAACTCATTGTTTCTTATGGAAAAAACGAAATTTATTTTTTTTATCCAAAACTATTGAAGGTAAAGGTATAAAACCCTATATCATCGAAATCAGCTCACAAAGAGCTATTCAATGAAAAAATAATATACGGGGTGTACCATTTAAAAAAACATAACTTTGGTCAATATTCCAGAATCGCATCTAGAGAAAAATTGGTCATGCCACTGGATTCTCCTTAAAAAACTGCCTATAGAAAGTATTTTTCGTTTTTGAATATCTTGAATAGTAAGGAAAATAGAGAGTTTTAAAATTGGACAAAATTTGAAAAGTGCCCTGTATTTCCTAAGGGTTGGTACTTTTGCTATCGATTAACGAATTTGATACGTTGTCAAAGTTTTGCATGGGCCAAGGTCTATATAAGGATGATGTGGTTAGAGCACATTCAAACCCCTGATTATTTTTAACGGCTGTCAAATGAGAGCAAAAGTACCGGCACTAAACGCATCAAGTTAGCCGTGATTTGTCTTCGCCATTGTTATTTTCTCAAAAAAAGAGCTCCAGAATGTGCTCCCAGATTTTTGATATCTCTGCTGGTTTTCGATATAGCCTATTAAAACATCGAAAATGGGCCACCCTGTACATAGAGAAGTTACAGGTGGTGGTACTTTATACCTAACTTGACACCCTGTTCAACTGCCACTTTGATAACTTGATTCAAGTGTCATTTTCCAATGATTCTGAAATACTCCCAATATACCAGGTGTCATAAAGGGCTGCATAATATTTTTCATTGGATAATGATCGATTCTCAAAAAAAAGAATCCGAAAATGAGAGCAACAAAAACTTGATGTCAATTATAAATGTACCGCAAAACGCGCAAAATCCTGATCAACAGCTGATTTTTTGTCCCCACTAGAGTTGATTTTGAGCGATTTCAGAGATTGCAAGGGTGATTGCATAGGATTTCAGCGATTGCGGAAAACGATTTTGGGACTGCGAGAAGGATTTCGGATATTGCGAACTGACTGCGGGATTTCAGAATGATTTCGGAGATGATTGCAAGTGATTTCAGGCCAAATGTACACGTATTGCAGGAGGTGGTCGCCCCCTCGAAAATTTCATTAATACCAAAAAAATCCTGCAAAATCTCAAAAAATCATTAGCATTCTTAAAAAATATTTCCTTTGAAATTCCCAAAAATCCTTTGGAATCCCCAAAAATCGGTTAAAGTCTCTCAAAATTCCATAATTATTTTGAAAAAGGAATTACCTACATGGGAAATTTTTGGCGGAGTTTCCATAGAATTCACATAAAATTTTAGTATGAACATGAACTTAGCGAAACACTCGTCGCCAAACTCAATGGGCATGGGTGGATTATTTGTTGTTAAATTGTTGCTAATTAGTTACGGCAATATTGATTTTGTTGTTCTTTTGATTTTTTTTTTTTTTGGGTGTTTCGCTAAGTTCATATGAAGTTAGCGAAACATTTCTCCTTAGAACGTCTCTAGTAATAAATTAAATGCATGGAACTTTGTTGCTAATTATTTGCTAATTAGTTACGTCCATTTTAATGGCGGGAAGTAATTATTTTTGTTTTTAAGGGGTGCTTCGCTAACTTCACACGAGCAATCTCATCTGTAGATGACTCACAACCACTTAGAAAATTAATAGGAATTAGTTGCTAATAAGTTGCTAATTAGTTACGGTAGCTAAAGGTACAGCGAATTATTTTTTTCGTATTTACGGATGCCTCGCTAAGTTCACACGTACTTAATTACACCACAACGTATCCAAACGATGGGAAACACGTTTTTTATTTTGTTGCTAATTAGTTAGGTACTAATTAGTTACTATCATTTAGAATTTGTTACGCGACTCCACATTTGATATTCAATGTCTTTGTCCCTGTCATGGCCGCCAAGTGATTTCAACCTTCTTAAGCTTTCCCTGACCAATTTTATATTTTGTTACTAATTCGATGTCTGCTAATCATACTTTTTTCAACTGCGAAAATTCGTTCTTTTTTTGTATTCGTGTGCTTCGCTATGTTTTAGCCGTTTTTATCCGTTTTAAAATCGGATCCGTTTGGCTAGGTAAGAAATACATGTTTCCGTTTCATAAACGGATACAAACGGATAAAAACGGATTCTAAGAATGCGAAGCTTTATTAGTTGTTAGTCACTATTATTCGAAATTTTCCGTATTTTTTTTCCTTTGAAGCTTTTTGAGTATATACTCCTATTGAGTATGAAAAATTGATAGTTTAAATACGGAAACAACTTGTAGACTCCTTTTTTTTACTAAATTGCAAATGATTGAATGTCTTTATCATTTCTTTCATCACCTTTTATATTTCTTGAAAGCCAATAGCTAAATTTTACTTTCACAATTACATTAATCTAGATTAAATGGGGGGTTTGTTTTATAATGTGTATCTGGTAATAAATATTTCAACCAATTATTAACGAAAACTTTTTGGTTTATTGAGCATTTTAATTTGGTCATCATTATCAATACATAACTTTAGCATTATAACTTTGAATAAATCAATAATTCAACTCTTAAATTATACTCTTCATTAACTACATAGGACTTTGATTTTTTGTCATCGTATCCAACCCAGTTGTTTCGCCACGAGATCGCAATATAATGCCCGATGTCCTCGGTTGATCTGCGAGTGACTGGCGGGCCACGATATTCTATAACTCCCAAGATTTTGTATTTATCTTGCGTTTTCGGGCACCTGAAAGATTTTGGGATGGAGCCCAATCTTGTTTTCCCGTCCATATCAACTCCCATGATCACAATGTCTCCTGTAATTGAGATTAAACTTCGTATATTTTGTTTCAAAAGGAAAATTGATAATATATACTAAATACACAATAATTGATAAAAATATTGATTTGTAATTGTGATTATAGCTGTTACTTTCATAATAAAACAAATGGAACATTTTTTGTGCCAAGAAACGTGATGCAACTTCTTTTATATTCATTAAATGCCCTCAAAATATCTGTGTAGTTTACAAATTATAGAAATCATACTAGAATTTCATGGTAATTACTTAAAAAAAATATTTGGTGAATGATTCGACATCAAATACCCGAAGACTCCTGAAAACAGCTCTTGGAGCTTGGACCACTAGACTTACCAATTTTCTGAATCTCATTGACTTCAATCCCATCACAGGAATCGACTCGGCATCCAACCCCTGATAAGATAAGATGTTCATGTTCATTCCCTTCCCGTAATTGTGATTGATGGTAGGTACTTAATTCTTGGAGGACATCCATTTGGACATGTTGATTTTTCTTCGAAGCTAGCGCAGTTCTTGAAGAAGAAATTAGCAAGTGAGACTACGTTGCACGCCCCCTTTATGGATTGAATCGACTTTGGCCGCGGTGTATCTTTCCAATAATCCAAATAGATTTTTATCCTCTGTTGATAAGTCTGTAGATGGATTCTCCCTTCTGCGACGCAAAGCACCATTTGGAATAAAGGATTTTTTGCTGTGTTGATTTTAAAGAACCTCAAGATTTCCGCATTGTCTGTTGCAGCTGCCAGTAAAATTTGGAAAATACTGTCCATAGGGCATGTGTTTGTAATCGACAGTTTGGTTGATCCGATAGTAACGAATCACTTCCATTTTTCAGGATCGGCAGTTTTCTTTTCTTATCGGAAACAATGATGTCCTTCAAATCTTGATTGGTCTTGGTTAGATAGTAAGATTTTTTTTCTTTTTTGTTTTTCCCAAGCCTCGCCAGTTTTCAATTTCGTTTAATGCTTTTCTTATTGACAGGTCAGGACTGTGATAACAATGTATACATATTCTTTTCTCTCCATATCCTTCTTCTTCCCCTGCAATAGCCATTGAGCACTCCTTGAACAGATGAACTTTTGAGCTGCAGATTGCACAAATATGGCATCCAGTTGGATAATCTCCATTTCGACAAGCAAGACATGTTGGAACGTGTTGGTTTTTTTTCGATGATAAATCTTTCAAGGGACTTCTTTCAACTTCTTCCCACGTCGAGTTTGCCATGACGTCTGAGTTCTCTTCATCATTCCGTGAATTTTCTTTCTCTTTCTCGTGACAGAACTGATCATCCCGTTGATTATCACTGTCTGTTCCAAGATAAGATTGATCAAAAATATAATCATCGTTTGGTGGAAGTTGAGTTGGTGATTCTGGAGGAGTTGCAGGTTTCTGCGTGAGACACTCTTCTTCCAACAAACCTACAGAAGAATCAGAAAGTGTGGTCATTTCCAGATTTTTTGAAGCTCGAGTAACGTAACGTTTCTTTGATTGGGCAGCACAATCCACAATTTTTAATTTTCCATCGAAATAAGTTATGAGATTTTCGATGGCGAGGTCTACTCGTTGCTCTTTAACCAAAATCTCATTTTTTATTGTTTTGAATTCAAGCTCCACGGAAGCGCTGCTGGCCGGCACCTGTCCAAACCCGAAATTGTCTCGACATATACTAGACCATAGTGGGATAGTCGGAAGTTGTTTTAGGAAACTTTTGGAGAATGCTGGAGAGTGTCGAGGATTTATATCGTCTCCTTTTTCTTTTTCTACTATCGATGCAACTTTTAACTTTTTCTTCCATTGAAGTGATCCAGGTCCTCAGCACATTCTCATCGTCATTTTGGTCTTTTTCTTCAGTTTCCGTTTCTGGAATGGCATCATCGGCATTCTCTAAACTTTGATCCACAATCTCTCCCATTTCAGGCGGAACTTCGGTGATCATCTTCTTCATGGATTCAACAGCAATTGATAAAGATACCGCTCCATATCCAGCAGTTTCGCTGGTAGAAATTAGCAGTAACGCTTCAATTATATTGGTAGCTTCGTTTTGGTTTCTACATAGAATCAATTGACCTATGCAGTATATGAAGAATTTATTCACTTCTTTTTTTTCTAAAGCCATAGATTTCGCCCAATTACTGACGTAGTGGGCGACGTCGATCCCAATTTTGCTCCTTGGTTAAGTGCTGGTCATACATGCTTTCGCATAAGATTCAATCGTTGGATGATTCGTGAATACCCAGCAGCAAGCATTGAGTAATGCTTTGGATGAATCACAGACCTGTATAAAATGATTATCGAAATGATTAAAACCAGTTTTTAGGATGACCATATTTTTGTGACTAATTACAGCGAACAAAAAATAGGAGTTACTTTGGATACTGGACTCTAAGTACATTTTTCGGTGTTCTCGTTTATAAAGTCCAAGAAATCAATTCATCAGGTACAAATTATATGAATTTCGAAAATTCTTCGGTGCGCCACGCAGTTTTTTTACCTGTGTGGTGCAGCGGATTCTCGAACGTCATCGACGAGAACCCTGAATACTGTAGTACAAAAAATACAGAGCTTAGTGAAAAAATATCTTAAAATTATATTATTTGTACCTGGTGCATCGGCATCTAAGATTTCATCAATGAAAATTACGATTAATGCACTTGAAGTACAAAATAACGAAGGATTCTAAAAAAATCTTGAATTCAAAAACGTGTATAAAGTTATAATGAATCTTTTTAACATTATATACACAAATTTTACCTCATGAATTTACACGCTAGCTGAAAAATGATACCTACCACTTCTCTGGGGTATTCAGCGCCAGACTGGATCCATCGCATGAGCCAATAGGAAGTGCTAATAGTATCCTGACGTTCAGAAATCATGCCTGCTGCAGTTATTGGTTTAGGAGAAGTGGAGAGAACTGCAAGGTACAGGAAGAGATGTTGTGACTTTTCGCCATCCACGTGAAGAATGCGTTTTCCAATCCCACCGGTAGCGTCGATACAAAGAAAGCTGTATTGTCTCTTCATAAGCTTGTTAAATACCCGAATTTGGTGCGGAGACCAAAAATGGACCGTCACTAGGTCAAAACTGATATCTCTCACTATATTTTGACCTTTCTCAGACTTCTTGAGCTTGGCAATCGCCTGAATAGGATGAGAGTCTCTGTATATTTGTTGCTGAGTCCAATATTTTAGGGTTCTTAAAACATCAGAGCTGTACAAATGCGGTGGCTCCTTTACATCTCCGTCATTCATTAATTTTGCTGCTTTCCTGGCACGATAAAACTAGGTCGATTCCTTTTCCAGGATTTCGGCCACTCTCTTACGAGATTCTCCACGACATTGTCGTTTTCCGCAATCAGCACTGCCTCCACAAGCGATGCATCTGATTTTGACGATTTCTTCATGGCCAGTTCGTGGCAATATTTCACATTTTATTTTGCTGCCACATTTACAATGACCTGCAATAACAGTAGTATATTGCAGACTATTATGTATTTTCGCAATAATCATTTATTGTTACAAACATTATATCTATTTTCATTAAGATTTTAAAAAAAAATAGTATTGACCGGACGTCGCAAGGTTCCTGAAATAGCTTCAACGGAGATCCGAAAGGATTCTCAGGAAGTATTCAGTTGACCTTCCTCATGCCCAATTGTTAGGAATCTAGCTTACAGGGCATAGAACCTCCAAGGGAACGTCTGAGGGATTTTCGAGGAACTTCCACACCGAACAAAGTATTAGTCGCAGTTACTAAATCAAATGGTTAATGTGACTAAAACGTTAAAACTAATGTTTTTCAGTAAATTCTTCTAAAAATTAGTCAAGAGAACTTGAAATTTTGAGAGCAAGTGACAAATTGTTAACCCCGACTAAGAATTTTTAGTAACTTTGACTAATTTATGGTCACGATGATTAATTGTGACGTTCAGTCACCTTGACTTATTTCATTTCTCTCGATGACTAAACGTCACAACTATTTTTTTTTTAGTAAACTCTACTAAAAATTAGTCACCGTGACTATAAATTAGTCAAAGTAACTGAAAAATTTTAGTCGCGGTTAACAAATTAGTCACTTGCACCCAAAATTTTTAGTCCTCTTGACTAATTTTTAGTCGAGTTTACTAAAAACAATTAGTTGTGACATTTAAGTCACACTAACCATTCAATTTAGTAACTGGCGACTAATACTTTCTCTCAGTGCAGGTATGGACTTTTTAAAGACTGCCCGGAAGGACCCAGGGATTCCTTCGGGATCATTGGAGCTCCTTCAGGACTCCCTGGGAGTTAGATTTTCAAACATTGAGGACGTCGGAGAAACCCCTTGATATCAAACTTGCGAGGTGCAAAATAATTGACAAAAATTGAAAATATGAACAATTATGGAACAAATATGGAATTGAGTATGGAAGTCTCGAAGAAAGTGTAAGACGGTTTTTCCTTCACTATTTTTCAAATTTCCCAAAATTGACGCAGAGGTATTGAGTTTTTTGGAGTTTTTTGTTTGCTTGGACCAATTAGAGCGAACTAGTTTAACGTCGGTCCTATCGTGTAAATAGTCCATATTAGTTACTATTTTCATTTGTCTTACAAATCGTAGAATATTAATAATTACCATGAAATGAATTACACTGATAACAAACGTGATTATAATACGAAATTGAACTAATCATTATCCAAATCTTAACATTGAAAAAAAAGTATTAACTTATCAGAATCAGTTACCTACTTTTTACTGATTATTATTAAATTTATATCTATAAATTCGGAGTGTTTAATTCATATAATTCTTCTCGATGAAAAAATGAATGTTTTACCTTTGAATCCACCTGATCGTTTATCCTGATTAATGTGACTACTTTTAAAGTGGTAGCTGTGAAGAAGGTGATGGTCATCAAAAATTTTTTTCGATATCGTTTCAGTCCATACTTGTGGTCTCAAAATATTCACTACACGAAATTTTCTTTTGCCTTTTTTATCGATCATCTGTCTCTGCGTTTCCGTAATAAGTTCATTGAATTCATTTTCACCAAATGTTAAAATGAATTCAAAATCACGAATTTGCTTCGGAGTTGTTCGGTCAAATTCGACGATGGTGGACGAAGTCGTGTCATTCAAATCATTTGGTACTTTTCCTGTAGTACAGTTTGTACCAAACAGCAAGTTTCTCAAAGAGAATCTGTCATTTACGACATAAGCGTACAACGAATTTGGTCCTATCTGGTCGAGCAGTTCCGCAGAAATTATTTCCACACACAATGCGTTCTTGTCACGGTGGTATTGCTCTCCGGATCCAAAATAATTTCGTCTTTATGCCTCAATACTGATTCAATTATTATTTGATTATCAATTAAAGGTGGTCGTCCTCGAGGCATTTTCCTTCTATCGGTTTATCGATAAGGATATCAATTTCTATAGACGATAGACACTTTCTTTATTCTCGTTTCCTTTTCTGACACGTGATAAACACAGCACTCAACAGAAGCAGTGTTGCCACAGGTGGCCTAATATGGCCAGATCTGGCCCTTTCTAAGTCGGAGTGGCCCGTTGGCCACTCTTTTTCGAATCTGGCCCGTTTCTCCATGACAAGCCAAAATGATTATTTTTTATTGCAACAGTCGGTTAAATCAATCGTAGCTCTAATAATTGCACATGGAACATGTTCAAGGATATTAAACCACAACAGAATGGTTACTTCTCGTTTTTGTCCAGGCCAGATGACGTCACTACAGCACCGCGTGCTCGCCGGGGTAACCATCCTGTTGTGGTTTAATATCCTTGCCACTAACCTACCTAACTAATTGGAAATTTTTGTTTTGTTAGGTAAACTGATCTGATTGCGTTTCTGCATTATAAAGCAGGTGTGAACTTAGCGAGGCACCCGGAAAAATGAACAAGAAAATCATTCAAGCGATTGAAGTACAATTATTTACAAATTATTACAAAAAAAAATGTAAATAATTGTATTGCAATAACTAGCTAAGTGCTAAATAAAGAAATATTTATTTAGATTTATAGATTAGTCGTCATCTAATTAGTAACAAAATATTAAATTAGTCAGGGAAAGTTTAAGAAGCAGCGTTGCCAACTTAGCGGATTTTCCGTCATATCTAACGGATTTTGGTGAAGGGAAGCGGAAAAAAAAAAGTTTCAACGGGTGACGGATTTTTTAACGGAAACTAAATGTCCTTCTGAAAATTCTAAAGTATGTTCTGTAAATATAATGAACTGGTTGTTTAGCGATTCAAGCTATTTTTGGTCTCTAAACAAGCCTTGACGGAAACGCTGATCCGACTAGCCCGATCACTAGCTGATATTATCTGTCTTTTTTCAAAGGTCTTCATTGAAAAAAGATGAAAGACAAACAGCTGGTGATCGGGGTAAATCGGATCAGTGTTTCTGAAAACGTCTAAAATCAAATAGCACTGTCGTCAATGTCGTTGACTCCGGATGATTTGGTTATTTGTTGGCACTACTGACTACCGCGCGATCGAACTGGTACTTCCCCGGGCCCCGAACCTTCTCAACAAAACATAAATATCTCCATTTTATTTGTTTAGCGCATTTCGCATTTTTTATTCTGACGGATTTTATTGCCGAAATAAAAATGGTTCAACGGATTTTTGACGGAAACCAACAGCAAAGTTAACGGAATTAAAAAAATACTGTTGGCAACACTGTTAAGAAGGTTGAAATCACTTGGCGGCCATGACAGGGACAGACATTGAATATCAAATGTGGAGTCGCGTAACAAATTCTAAATGATAGTAACTAATTAGTAACTAATTAGCAACAAAATAAAAAACGTGTTTCCCATCGTTTGGATACGTTGTGGTGTAATTATGTACGTGTGAACTTAGCGAGGCACCCGAAAATACGAAAAAAATAATTCGCTGTACCTTTAGCTACCGTAACTAATTAGCAACTTATTAGCAACTAATTCCTATTAATTTTCTAATTGGTTGTGAGTCATGTACAGATGAGATTGCTCGTGTGAAGTTAGCGAAGCACCTCTTAAAAACAAAAATAATTACTTCCCGCCATTAAAATGGACGTAACTAATTAGCAAATAATTAGCAACAAAGTTCCATGCATTTAATTTATTACTAGAGACGTTCTAAGGAGAAATGTTTCGCTAACTTCATATGAACTTAGCGAAGCACCCAAAAAAAAAAATTCAAAAGAGCAACAAAATCAATATTGCCGTAACTAATTAGCAACAATTTAACAACAAATAATCCACCCATGCCCATTGAGCTTGGCGACGAGTGTTTCGCTAAGTTCATGTTCATAATTTTAGTTCCTCTCGAATTTCATGAAATTTCAGTGAAATACCGATAGAATTATACGAAATCCTAAATGAATTGCATAGAGGAATTCTAAACAATTATATGAAATTACACCGAAATTCTCAGTTCTTACTGAATTTTAGTAAAATTCCAGAAAATTCCACTAGTGGAATGCCAAGGAATTTCCGGCTAAAAACATGGAATTTCGGTGATATTTCGAAAAATTCCCATGTAATGACATGAAACTTCAATATATTTCGGTGAATTTTCAAGAAGTTATTTGAAGTTTGATTAATATTCCCAGAAGTTCCTGGCTATTAAAAGAGAATTTCAGTGAAATTCCGAAAAATTCTTATGAAAATAAATGAAATTTTGAAAAACTCCTTGAAATTTCATTGGACTTTCGTGACATCTTCGGCTATGAACGTGGAATTTCAAAATATTCTCATAAAATTTTAGTGAATTCCGAAGAATTTTTAAGAAATTACATGAAATGCTAATGAAATTCCGAAGAATCTTATGAAAATTTTATGGAATTCCAGGATATCTCAGTGGTGAAATTTTGGGGAATTTCAGTTAAAAAAAATATTATAGAATTTTTATGGAATTTTGGAATTGAAATTTTAGTGGAATTCCGAGGAATTTCAGGAAATCCTATACTGCAATTTCGAAAACATTTTGCCTAAGAATTCCATAAAATCTTCTGGTAAAATGTTAAGGAATTTCCGAGGAAATTTCTATGGAATTATTAAAATTTTCACGGAATTCCTATGGAATAACTTGAAATTTTAGTTCAATTCCGAAGAATTTTATGAAATTTCATAGTGTAATTCCGAGGAATTTTTGTTCAAGAATTCCATTGAATTTTATCGCGGAATTCTATGAAATCTTATGGTGAAATTTGGAAAAATATTATGAAATCTTATAGTAAAATTTCTAGGAATTTACGTTTTTACATTCAAATTTATCACTTGAATGGAATTTCGAGGAATTCCATAAAATCTTCTGGTGAAATTCTAAGGAATTTCTATGGGATTGATTAAAATTTTCGCGGAATTCCCATGGAATAACTTGAAATTTTAGAGGAATTCCAAAGAATTTCATGAAATCTTATGCCGAAGAAAAAAAAAATCCAAGAATTCCATTGAATTTTATGGTGTGATATGTGAAATTTTTGCGGAGTTTCCATAGAATTCACATTAAATTTTAGTTCCTCTCGAATTACATGAAGTTTCAAGAAATTACATGAAAGGACCTTGCACACTTCTTATGGGATTTCTGACCGCGGTCAAATTTAACCAAATTTTAGTATGTTATAGATCTCACCTTTCTGATCAATAGCTACCATGGGCACAACTTAATCCTATGACCAGTTTTTGAGATACAGGTAGCTCAATGTCCAAGAGATGCACACATTTTATATGCATTTACATCTACCTGCCACCTAATAATACCAGGATGGACAGGTAAATATCCTCACGCTCAGGTGACAGGTAGATGTAAATGCATATAAAATGTGTGCATTTCTTGGACATTAAACTACCTGTATCTCAAAAACTAGTCGTAGGATTAAGTTGTGCTTATGGTAGTTATTGATCAGAAAGGTGAGATCTATAACATATTAAAATTTGGTTAAATTTGACCGCGGTCAGAAATCCCATAAGAAGTGTGCGGGGTCCTTTCAGTGGAATTTCGATCGAATTACACGAAATCCTGAATGAGTTACATGGAGGAATTCTAAACAATTACATTGAATTACACCGAAATTCCCAACATGAATTTCAGTGCTCGTTAAATTACATAAAGAATTTTAGAAAAGTTTCAAAAAATTACATAATTTCCGAGGAATTTTCGTCAAATTATATGAAGCTCTGATGCCATTGCATGGAATTCCAAGGAATTGTCAGGGAATTAAATGAAACTTAAGTGGAATTTTGAACAACTCATCGTTTTATAAAGGAATTCCAGTGAAATTCCCAAAAATTCTAATGTAATTACAAGAAGTTTTATTTTTATTCCAAGAAATTCCCAGTTAAAAACAAGGCATTTTAGTGAAATTGAAATTCCGAAAAATTCCTATCGAATTACTGAATTTTAGTAAAATTAGAGAAAATTTCACAAGTGGAATTCCGAGGAATTTCCGGCTAAAAACTTGGAATTTCAGTGAAATTTGGAAAAATTTTTATGTACTTAATGATATGAAATTTCAATATATTTCGGAGGAATTTACTTGAAGTTTTATGGAAATAAATGAAATTTTCGACTCTTAATAACGTGAAATTTCAAAAAATTCTCATAAAATTTTAGTGAAATTTCGAGGAATTTCTAAGAAATTACAGGAAATGTCAATGAAATTCCAAAAAATTTTGTGAAATTCCAGGATATTTCAGTGATGAAGTTTTGGGGAATTTCAGTAAAGTTTTAAAAAAATTATGGAATTTGGAATTTCTATAGAATTTTGGAGAATTTCAGTGAGATTTCGAAAAAAAAAAAAAAAAAAAATTGGAAAAATTTGCAAAATTTCCATCAAATTAAACTTTGTTTCACGAGAATTCATACTTTTGAGATAATTTGCCTTCCTTTTTTAACAAATAGAAATTGACTGAAACAAATCAATGACGTCAAAAACGTTCGTCGGTTCTTGAACCAGAAGAATTGAATGTGTCATATGAATTATTAATCTACGACAACCCTTTTTTGTTTCAAGGTCAAGGCCTTGAAATCTTATTGTGGAATTCCAGTGAAATTACATGGAATCCGAAGAATTCCCTTGGAATTAAACAGAATTTTCGTGGAATTTCCATGGAACCACGAGAAATTTCGGCGGAATTCCGAAGAATTGAATAAAATTTTAGTGAAATTCTGAGTAATTTTTGTCGAATTACATAAAATTTTAGTGGAATTCCGAGAAATTTCATGAAATCTTTTACTGTAATTCCGAGGAATTTTTGTACAAGAATTCCATTAAATTTTATGGTGGAATTCCATAGAATCATATGATGAAATTCGGAAAACTATTATGCAATCCTATAGTAAAATGTCTAGGAATTTCCGTTTTTCCATTCAAATCTGTCATTTGAATTTAGAATCTCTAAAAACTTTTCAAAAACCCCTAAAATGCTCCAGAATCACCTAAAATTTTGAAAATCTAAAATCTTCTGTACTCCTGTAAAATCATGTAAATATTTTCAAAATTCCCAAAATCCTACAAAATCAATTAAGATTTAAAATATGTGTTCATTATTTTATAGAGTTAACTAAACCTCGGAGCGGTTGTTTGGTTAAAATCCAGAAAAACTTGTAAGATATATTTAAAATCCCTGAAAATCTTTAAAAATTTAACAATATCTCACAAAATCACTTGAAATCGCATAAAATTTCACAAAATCAGACAAAATTTTATCAGAACAAAAAAAAAATCTGGCATATTTTATAATAGTTATTTATTTACGACTAATGTATAATGTGCGTATTATATTTGTGATTTTTGCAGTATAATGACATATGTTATTCCTCCAGGGATTAATGACGAGTAGCGGGATTAATGGTCATTATTCCACAAAAGTGTCAGTGTCAAACGTGTAGTGCTTGTGGATTTGTATTGAAAATTATGAGACGGATAAAATTTGTTCATTGAAAATCTCAAATAAATTAATTTGTCGTAAATAAAGTAGAGTATACTACTCGCAATAATGGCTATTATTCCCTCGGAATGTTACTCCCTCGCCGCTAACGCGGCTCAGTTCGTAATAATCCTCGGGAATAATAGCTATCATTATTGACTCGTGGTATAATCTACTATTATTTACGACTAATGTATAATGTGCGTATTATATTTGTGATTTTGGCAGTATAATGACATATGTTATTCCTCCAGGGATTAATGACGAGTAGCGGGATTAATGGTCATTATTCCACAAAAGTGTCAGTGTCAAACGTGTAGTGCTTGTGGATTTGTATTGAAAATTATGAGACGGATGAAATTTGTTCATTGAAAATCTCAAATAAATTAATTTGTCGTAAATAAAGTAGAGTATACTACTCGCAATAATGGCTATTATTCCCTCGGAATGTTACTCCCTCGCCGCGTTTTGACTCGTGGTATAATCTACTATTATGTATCAAGGGAATTATGAGGGTGTTAATACCCCAGGGCAAAGTTTCCAAAAATCCTTTGGATTCCTCAAAAATCTGTTAAAATTTCTAAAAATCCTTTAGGATCTCTAATGGCCGTGTCACCCAACTATTTGAGGGGAGCTTCAACAATAAGTATTCCTTAAAATACCAGTCTTCTATGGAGAAATGTCAGTTTATTTACGACTAATGTATAATGTAAGAATTATACTTGTGATTTTGGCAGTATAATGACATATGTTATTCCTCCCGGGAATAATGACGAGTAGCGGGATTAATGGTCATTATTCCTCAAAAGTGTCAGTGTCAAACGTTTAGTGCTTGTGGATTTCCATTGAAAATTGTGATGGATGAAATTTGTTCATTAAAAATCTCAAATAAATTTATTTGTCATAAATAAAGTAGAGTCTCGAGTAGAGTATACTACTCGCAATAATGGGTATTATTCCCTTGAAATGTTACTCCCTCGCCGCTAACGCGGCTCAGTTCGTAAATATTCCTCGGGAATAATAGCTATCATTATTGACTCGTGGTATAATCTACTATTAAAAAATACCTACTTATCGTTAAGGCTCCCTAAATTAGTTGGTAAAAACGCCATAAAAACCCTTTCTAAATTCTCTAAAATCTCATAAATCTAAAATCTTTTAAAAAATCCTGTAAAATCACGTGAAGATTTTCAAAATCCTAAATTTATATAAGATCTACTCAAAATCCCTGAAAATCTTTAAAAATCTAACAAAATTTTATTAGAACAAAAAAAAATCCTTTAGGATCCCCAAAAATCCGTTAAAATCTCTAAAAATCCTTTAGGATCTCTAAAAACCCTTCTAACTTTCCTAAAATGCTCCAAAATTACCTAAAATCTTTTAAAATCCTGTAAAATCATGTGAAGATTTTCAAAATCCTACAAAATTAATGAAGATTTGAAATCTGTGTACATATTTTAAAGAGTTAACCACCCCTCGTAAATTACCATATATGTATCTTGAAGGCCTATAAATCCGAGTATAAACCTAGTAAGTGGTTCCAGTGGATAAAAAAAATGGAGGCTTATATAAAAACTATAGGCTTTTTATGTGCTAATTAGTTGTAAAAATGTATTTTCTGGTTTTTAATATGATATACTAAATACAGGTTTTCCACTGACTATCAAGGTGCACATAAAAAGCACTTAATTTTTATGTTTAAGTTGATTAGTAGGTACCTACATGTAGTCACCTTATTGGAAAAGAATGGTGGGAAGTCGTTATTATTATATCGGGTCTTCAAAAAAAAAACCAATCAAAGATTGCTATGGTTTTTTAAACGTATGTCTTAGCAATATTTGTCTTTAATTTTGTCAATGAAATTTAATGTCAAAATGTCCTGTCAAAAATCCTGACGAATAAAGAAACAGTAATGCGACATACGTTTTCGTAGTCAAAGCAATCTTTGATTGGTTTTTTTTTTGAAGACCCGATACCTAACTATAGTGATACCTATACTTAGGGAACTGCTAGCTTTCATAAATCTAGTAGTCCTTTTTTCCCCATAGGCCAGAACAACACCGAATTTTTAATTGGAGGCTCTAATCAGAACTTAGGTTTTATACAAGCCCTTTTTCTCATTATGAGATTGCCTAGCATTATAGACCTCATTTTTGATGCTTAAGTGTCAAAGATAATCTTTGAATCATTTGATTATATATTTATCAAAATTAATTTTTAGATCTAAATCGTTATTCCCCAAAAAATTGATTATTCTGATGTGTGACACTTAAACATTTTGCTTCTATTTATAACTTGTAAAACCAGTTGCAAATAAAACTGCTTTGATCCTTAATATACCTATTTAATTTCATTATTGGTGTCATTGTTATTCATTCTAGATGCTGATTAGATAATAATGAATAATGCAAGCGTCTATCGTTTCTTTTTGATATTATTTTAATAAGGGTTGCATCAAGCATCAAGGTTATTTTTTTTTCATCTTCATAAATTTCTGCATCAAATGGTTGAAGTTTTAGTCCCAAAAAACAATCGGCTGGGTTAATAGGATTTCATTTGAAAATAAAATATTATGCTTTTTAACTATTGTTTCGTTCTAGTTTTCCTTGCATCTTCAAAAGGATTCAAAATTGGATGTACATTATTTTGAACAAATAACGAATCTATTTAATTATGTATTTATTCGAACGGTTCAGAAACTCTATGCCCTTGCACTAAATACTGGCGTTTTAATAAGTCACAAAAAAATATCAAGTTTTTATTGGGATCTTAGTTATAGACAGAGGCAAGTTTACCTACATACTGTAGTATTGATTAAATCACACCCCCCAACTATTACCAAAATCATAAGAATTATTATGTTTATGGATATTGGACTATAACTCAAGGATTTTGTTTTGTATATATAAAAGGACAGGGTATTTAAAGCAACATGTTTTAAGTTTATAGGTGTTCATGTGCCTTAGTGCCTTTAAGCATTGAGGGAAATTTATTATTAATTATCAGGAGAGAAAAGAAATGCAAACCTTCACTTTAAGTTTAACAAGCCAGATCACTTATAATAATTACTTTTTTATTTTAGAATTCCTAAACAAATCAAAAATCCACAATAGACACATCATATCCAATTTACTAGCAAAAAGAGACCAATCTAGGCCACTAGTAACAGTTTCTAATCATCACTCCTGTTTTGACGATCCTGGAATATGGGGTAAGACCTTTTACTTTATAGCAATGTATGAATAAATATTTTTTTCTACAAACCTCACTAAAAGTGTCATTTTTAACGGATGCTGTCAGTGTCTAAAATGCCATTTTATGAAACTGGTGCTAAAAGTGATTACTTTTAGCACTAGTGCTAAAAGTAATCACTTTTAGTGCGTTTGTAGAAAAAAAAGTGTATGATATTCGTGCTAAAAGTGATTTTATTTTGTTCAAAGGGATGGAACACTCCGCCTTCGGCGTCGTGTTCCAAACTCCCCTTTTCACAAAATAAAATGTCACTTTTAGCACTTATATCATAAATAACTATTATAGTTTTAAATTGTATAATAAAATAAAATAAAACATCATTTTTTTTTTAATGAAAAGAATATCCGAGAGAATATCTTACACTCATCTAAAACAATTACGAATAAAAGTTGAAACATAATACTAGACTCGAGACTAGACTACTTATTCAGAGAAAAAAATTCGAGAGTAGGATTTAAAATCTGAATTGGGTTTTTATCAGAATCCGCACAAATATCTTAGATAATATAGAAGGCCTTGCTGACTAGACAATTTTCTAAAACTTATTTAATTTTGTTCTTTGGTAAATTTTTAATTTTATCTGGGCAGCAAGACTCACCAATATCGCAAAACCGAATGATACATTCCTATTAATGTTGAATCTATAGCAGCTTCAACTCGCATGCTTAAATATTACGCTCAGGATTCAGGATATAGCAGTACATAGATATAGTGGTTGATAGGTTTTTGTCTGACATTTTGAGGACGGCTGAATGTGGCTAGTTAGCTGATCAAAATATGGGTGGTTTTAATCCCTGCCTCTGGTTCGAAATTTCGAAAAATCGATTTTCATTTAATATGAAACATTTTTGTTTTCTTATGATCCTAAATGGTCTGGCATTTGAATAAAAAATTGATATTGATAAATAATTGACCAATAAAAAATGACAGACGGTTTTTAATGGCCGCAGAGTTGGGGGGTGGGGGTCAACTTACAAGAGAAAAAAACTTCCCACATTTTCTTTCTGTTGTTGTAATCTATTATAACTAATTTCTGGAGTTACATATATTGTCTGGCTAGCGAAACGGCGAACTCCAATAGAATTTGCCAACTAACCCAAACTTGACAGAAACAATAATAAACAAGTTAGTGACATTTTTTTTTGCTATATGGGGATATTTTCAAATAGAAAAAAATCCGGCAACATTGCGAAATAATAGATGTAGAGAGGCGTGATTATTCAGAGGCATGATTCTATTGGTTAGAGTCTGAACGACAGCACGCAGTGGCGTGGTTATTGGCGAAACTAGAGAATTTTTTTCTAATAATTTTATTAGTTTATTTCCCTGGTGTTTTCGGTGCCACTGAACCCAAAGACTTGGCTACGCCCCTTTTTTCTTCCCCCTTTCGTCTCTACCAAGTTACCACTTGCCAGACTATAAGTCATCTCAACATTATCTACACTGGCCATGTTCGTTTTTGCTTTTTTTTCGTCAATTTCCTCCGAAATTTTGACAGGCACGTGACTGGATCAGACAATTTCAATTTACAAATCACGTACCCGTCAAAATTTCGGAGCAAATCGACGAAAAAGTTGACAAAAACGAACTGTACTGTATAAATTTTTAAAATCAATCATGTGAAATGAACCTATTTTCTTTTAAAAAACACAGGAAAATGAATCAACCAACATTACACATCAATTATTTTCATCCAACACAAATACCCAATTAAACATAAAACTGGCAATAAAAAAAAAAAATCCTAAATTCTTTTAAAGAAGAACAAGCGAAAGACGAAAACATGACAGATTCCAGCACTTTCTAAATAACTCAAATAAATAAAAATAAAAGTATACAATGTAATCTCTGAATGCAATGTAATCTGTCTTATCCCTAATATGTACAGGGTGTATCAGGTTTGACTACAAAAATTTTAACATGTGAAAATATGGCTTATTTTGAACAAAAAAAGTGTATACAACATGGGGTCCAAACTCAACCATTTTTGAGAAAATGGTCTTTGAAGTTTTGACATTTTTTGACGAATGTTTTAAAGATAAAGAATATTTTAATCATTATGAGATGTAAAAAAATCTAGTTTATTCAATTATTAAGTAATTATGCATTTTTAGTCAACAACAATAACAAAAAATTGAGAAAACAACTTAAAAATTTCACTTGTAAATCCGTATCTAAGCATCTGGCAACATAGCACAATAAAGAATAGGTAGTTGGAGTTGAACGTTGAACCTTGGTTGAACTGAATAAATTGATTCTTGATTTGTCTTGTCTAGTTGGGTAACTCGCGTAATTCAAATTCATTTTTTTGTGAGAATAAAATGTTTACAAACGTCGAATAGGTATGCAGATACTGGTTTAGGCAGAATGGTTGAGAAATGCTCATTTAGCCGTCAGAATTTACAGGAAACTAGGGAAATATTTCTCAAAAGAAAAGCACTCACCTGATGAAAGAACATTGTGCCCGTTTTACAAAGATTGCCTGATACAGGAAGTGGGATTGTGCAAAATCTGCGTGTTGATTTTAGTATTCTGATTCTGAGAACCTTTTAACAAAAATTTGTTTTTATAATAAGGATTTGGCAAGGAGCTGAGTAAGTATTATTTGATTTTTTTCTTGAATATTTAGTGCATAAATGTCATTGAGTCCAAATCACAATAAAACGGCACATTTTTTATTTTTATTAGAAAAGTGATAAAAATGCAAGTTATCATTTACATTATTTGGAAGCCAATAACAAACCGAAACGTAACCAGATGCAAATAAATAAACTCCGGGCAAAAAAAACTTTTTATAATTACCAGTTTTATTTACATTTATATCCTGCCAGAGATAATAGATGTACAATGTTATCACGTTGTTAACATTTTTCTAAATTTAAATTCTGCGATAACTCCGAAAATACTAACAATTGGCCATGGTTAATACGACAGTTTTAGATTGAAATGGGCCATATTATCTCATGTTGAAATATTTGTACTCATACCTGATACACCCTGTATACTGTCTGAGTTTTCTTTTAAAAGTATTAATTTGTTCACAGCATTTTATCAGTTGGTAACTGGTTGAATTCAATCAATCCCTTAACACGTTGACTGCCGACTACGAGATAACTCGTATTTCGCCACTTCAACGAAGCTAATCCGAATAGCATAAAAACTGCTTAGACGGCATCTCCTTATAGTCCAAGAAACGGGGATCTAAAAAGAGGGTTTACCTCAACATAATTAGAAGTTAACATTTTTTGGGGGGGATCGGTTCATTTTCATGTGCTTAATACCATATTAAGTTTGCGACCTTGTATTTCCATAGGGTTTTTAGTTAGGGGTGGTTTTTAGGGGTAATTTGCGGTTTATGGAGAACGCTGCACAAAGGGATGGTCCAATAGCAAAAAGTTTCAAATGAATGTTGTAGCTGAAGTTTTTTGCTATAAAAAACTCAGCGACAGCGCCCTTCTATCTTCTATAGTTTTTTTTCTGCAGCGTCTTGAACACTAGCATGTTTTTATTCAAGGTCACCTAATCAACGTTTTACCTGTTTGCGCGCGTTTCATGCAGCAGCGGCTAAATGCATAATCCGATTTCAATTTTTTAAACACCACATTATTGCTAATGAAATGCACTCTCCAATGCTTTTTTGTTCGAATTTTTTGCTTGAAAATTAAGCGAGCACGGACTTGGCTAATGCGCGAGGAAGTTGTAAATTGCATCGAAAAATACCCCTTTCTTTCATTCACTGTAATTTCTAAACGGGGCGAAATATTTGGTGACAGTTTTCGACAATCGGCAGCCCATTTATTCCTCTCATATTGCCCCAGCAGATTTTTTTTTTCGTTAATTATTCAATGACTTATTGGCCTGAACACGTCACGCGGAATTTTCCGAAAAATCAAAAAAAATTAAAATTGTCGCACAGCGCTGAAATTTGGTACGATGGCATTATTTATTTTTTATTACGCATGCATCATAATCAACGATTATCGCACGCTGCAGCGTGCATAAAATGATGTTTATGATGCGTCTACCTTTTCAAAGGTTTGCTATATAAACGTTCGATCTACCTTCATTACCTAGATATTTACCTGCATACCTGGCATTTAAATTACTACTTATCAAAATGAATGAACACTTTAAAAACGTTTTTGAGATTATGATGCATTCGTAATAAAAAATAGCGTATGATATGCGTGTATAAGAGGGCATTTAAAGCCCTTGCGACTTACAAAACACTCCGCTGCGCGTCGTGTTTTAAATGCCCTCTTATACACTTATATCATAATATACTAGTTCTTATGAATATACTGCAATTTTAATTATTGCAGCAGTCATGTGAATCAATTAAAATTTCAGTATGTTCATAAAAACAATAAAAAAAGCCATCGTACCAAATTTCAGCGCCGTGCGACAATTTTAATTTTTTTCGACTTTTTGAAAAATTCCGCGCGACCTGTTCAGGCCAATAAGTCAATGAGTAATTAACGAAAAAAAAATCCGCTGTGGCAATATGAGAGGAATAAATGGGCTGCCGATTGTCGAAAACTGTCACCAAATATTTGGCCCCGTTTAGAAATTACAGTGAATGCTAGAAAGGGGTAGTTTTCGATGCAATTTACAACTTCCTCGCACATTAGCCAAGTCCGTGCTCGCTTAATTTTCAAGCAAAAAATTCGAACAAAAAAGCATTGGAGAGATAGCAATAATGTGGTGTTTAAAAAATTGAAATCGGATTATGCATTTAGCCGCTGCTGCATCAAACGCGCGCAAACAGGTAAAAAGTTGATTCAGTGACCTTGAATAAAAACATGCTAGTATTCAAGACGCTGCAGAAAAAAAACTATAGCAGATAGAAGGGTGTTGTCGCTGAGTTTTTTATAGCAAAAAACTTCAGCTACAACATTCATTTGAAACTTTTTGCTATTGGACCATCCCTTTGAGCTGCGTTCTCCATAAACCGCAAATTACCCCTAAAAACCACGCCTAACTAAAAACCCTATGGAAGTACAAGGTCGCAAACTTAATATGTTATTAAGCACATAAAAATGAACCGATCCCCCCCAAAAAATGTTAACTTCCAATTATGTTGAGGTAAACTTCCTTCATTGCTTGGCCTATTATGAAATTAAGCATATGCGTGCAACAGCCTAGGAATTAGAATTAGAATTTTTCGTTCCCCATTCCTGTCTTAGATTTTTATAAACTATCATTTGATACCAACTTTGAATATAATCTGTGATTAAAAACTCCAGTTAAATTTAATCACCGGTTTAATTCAAAGTTGGTGTCAAATGATAGTTTATGAAAATCTTAGATAGAAATGTAAAATCGGTTTTCCTAAAACAGTTGAACTTAGGTTGGGTATAGGGTATAGGGTAAAGGGTATAGGGTATAGGGTACACATGAAATCTGCTCAGAATTTTATGTAGAATCCAAATATGCAATCACATACAGGGTGTCTCATTTAAAATAAGCAAATTGAAATTGACCTCTACTCCCGGTATAACCGGAAGAGCCACCATCTTGAAAATATTTTAGTCAGGTTGCCCCCATTGACATTAGTATACTGTCAAATTTTCAAAAATTTTCTGCATACAGTTTTTCAT
Source organism: Ceutorhynchus assimilis (assembly GCA_917834065.1). Classification (NCBI taxonomy): domain Eukaryota; kingdom Metazoa; phylum Arthropoda; class Insecta; order Coleoptera; family Curculionidae; genus Ceutorhynchus; species Ceutorhynchus assimilis. The sequence goes on from OU892279.1 coordinate 12,492,047, forward strand.
ATATACAGGGTGTCCGAAAAGGTTTTTACGATTTGTAAAAATTATAACTTATCAAGTTTGAAATTTATTTGAAAAAAAATAAAATGAAAATAAACTACAAACTGTGGAAATTTTATTTTGAAAAATTATGCCGTCGAGGTGCCCTTCCATGCGGATCGTCTCCTCCAAACGACCTCTGGAGTTGGTAAATAAGCGGTTGCAAAGTTCTTATGGAATTGCTCGAATTTCGTCGCGATATCTTTACTTCAAGTTCAAATGATCCAAATTTGCAAAAATTTCAACGTACAGGGTGTTTTTTGGTTTTGATAGGAAACGTCAATTTCTGAGAAAGATACAAGAAAATGAACCCCCCACTCCGAGGCTCAAATTTCTTGAAATTTTGATTGGTGCAAACCGCATTTTGATATCTTCAGCCGTTTAGCCGCTAGAGGACGATTCTCGATTTTGAGCAATACTGTGAAATCTTCATAACTTTTTTGTTTATGAAAATAACTGATTTCCGTAAAAACTTCCTAGAAGCACTTTTTTAAGCAGAATTCAGTGACGTTTTCAGTTTTTTTCTATTGGGCCTCGGTTTCAAAATATTGACCAAAATCCGATTTTTTTCAATAGGACACCCTATATATTAATAGCTCTTTAGAAAGCTCTGCTTTTGCTGATTTCAATGATACAAATTTCGATGGGTTTTTCCTTAGACCATATAGCACAGATAGACAAAACATTTCATTCATAAATACTATATAAACACGATCCATGATTGTTTGGAACGACGTAATGCGGGCAACGAAAACAGACTATTCTCTCTCTTGACGCGGCGTACCATTTTGGCAACATTGGTAAAAGCAGTCAGGGCCGCTCGGCGGCACTCCGCAGTGGCGTATCATAAAGTTTTATCTAATACGCAAATATCTTTAGATATTTAGTTTTACAGGAAAATTTAAAGTTTACCTATGATGAAATTTCCAATATCGTTAAGATTGGGAATTGTTTTTATGGATTCTGAAACTCATAATTTTGGATGAAGGCCTGAAATTAGAGTTTGCAAAAAATGGTAAATTTTTGTATAATATTGATTTCACAGACGCACGACTTTTTCACTAATAATAGGTCTGTTTCTGCAGAAATCACAAACCAGTCAGAGTGTATTTCATTGGTTGAAACTAGTTTTCTGACTGTTTTTAACCAATGAAATTCGCTCTGACTGGTTTGTGATTTCTACAGAAACAGATCTACAATCGCTTTCAAATTTCGGGTATGTATAACGGCAAAGGAAAGATCGACACAATAGGTCTGTTTCTGCAGAAATCACAAACCAGTCAGAGCGAATTTCATTAATTAAAAACAGTCAGAAAACTAGTTTCAACCAATGGAATTCACTCTGACTGGTTTGTGATTTCTGCAGAAACAGACCTAATATAAATAATTAAATAACTAGTTTTTTTTATTCACGGACAAAGCCATTTTTACAAAAGAAACTTTAAACTATACTTAAATTATGATATCTCATTCACTCAAAAAAAAACCTATGACTAATAGCATATTTTTAACAATTTATTTTTCAAAATAATTTTTTAAAATATTAACTGCTGTTATGAAAACTCAACAATACATAAGTACAAATTTCCTAAAATATGAGAAAAAAAAAGCGATGCTACCTACACAAAATAATATGAAAAATTAATAAATTTGACAATTTAACTAAATTCATAATGGAAAGGATATATTAGAAATTATTGACTTTTATGTTATTTTTATTCGTTTTTTCAAAAGTGATTTTGGCTTTATTTTTCTATTAAATGTACATTTAAATGCAAATTAATAATCCTATAAAATTATTTAGTATATTCAATACTATGCTCTAATTTTAAGCTATATAAACATAGAACTAAACTGAACTAAACTGCTGGGACACTGATATGTTTGAAACCAAAATATCGACCTCATAGTTTCCATATAGGTACATCTTGAACCATACGATCAGTATCATTGATTCTGAAAAATGCAAAAAAAAAAATCTATTTATAAAGAAAACACTTAAACTTCAAAGAGTAAATAGTTCATGGAACATGGAACTCCTAACAAAAATTTAAAAATTATTGCTTAATTAGGGGCTATTTATGCTCAGTTTCAGGTATGTTGGAAAACCCCTTTTAACAAAATCAAATAATAAATAAATGGGGGATTTTTGTCCATATACCAGGGTACTCTACAGCATAAGCAGGTACCAATGTCATAGGAAAAGCTGGGACCAAAAAGAGGTAAATTTTTAAGAATACCTAATTGGGAATATTGTATAGCTTTTAGTATAGAATATACATTATGCATAGATACAATTTTTCTGTCCCAATTTTTTCATTCAATCACAATGGTACCTAGATAAGTTAGAGTTGATATTTATTAAGTTATTTTTTTTAAAATTTTGTAACTGGTGATTAATATCGAAAATACAACTTACCCTGATGATCTTGGGGGTGACCAAGGACAAGGAGATGGTGGCGAGACACTAGCAGTAGATACAGAGCTAAAATAAATAGTAATTAAAACCAGTCATGGCTAAGAACTCTCTTGAGTTGTAAGAATATTAATTACCTAGAAGGGTCAGGGAAAATTGGTGCCTTAAGGTCCGGATCCGCATCTGCTTTTAAGTACTGATTTCTGTTGGGTTTAGTAATAATATCACTAGGATTAAAATGATCTGAACATATTTCTGCTTATTTGGGAAAGTTCTCACCTCGGTTCTCACGGATCCTCTATCCCAAAAATTGAAAACCAAATTTTCCTTCTGAGGAATGGAAATAATATTCAGCTTTCTTGGACTTATTTATTAAATTTAAAAATCAAATAGCCAACGTTTCGATGCTGGTTAGCATCATCATCAGGGCTGCAAAAAACGAAACAATACAAGTTTAACAAGAAAAAAGGACATTGACATCAAAAATAAAAAATTAAAAAATTAAAAAAAAAAAAAAAAAATTAAAAAAATTGTTGTTTAACTAATTAGGGCTATGTGACGCAAAAGGCGATTTTATGACATACAATGATGTGTTGTATGACATACAACACAACAATTTTGTATGTCATACAACACATCATTGTATGTCATAAAATCGCCTTTTGCGTCACATAGCCCTAATTAGTTAAACAACAATTTTTTTAATTTTTTTTTTTTTTTTTTAATTTTTTAATTTTTTTTTTTGATGTCAATGTCCTTTTTTCTTGTTAAACTTGTATTGTTTCGTTTTTTGCAGCCCTGATGATGATGCTAACCAGCATCGAAACGTTGGCTATTTGATTTTTAAATTTAATAAATAAGTCCAAGAAAGCTGAATATTATTTCCATTCCTCATAACCATATTCGTGGACGTGATACTTTTCCGACTGTAAAATTTTCCTTCGCTCAGGGTTTTTTGTAAGTCTGAAATAAAAAATCATTTTGATAACTTGTTATTAGGTATATGCTATTTAAAAATGAAACAAAGATGTATAATTTTATGACTTCTTACCTAGAAAATACAAGAATTTGTTAAGCTTATTTTTACACAATTGAGATTTTTTTTTGTTTAAAATGTATGTAATTAAGTGCATTAAACGAATACATAGCAGCAAAACTAGATTAAGTAGTGTTTAAATTCAATTTTAAAATAGAATAATAATTTTCTCTTATTCTAATATTTATCAGAAGACAATAATGTCAGCTGTTTTGTATACGCCACTGACTAGCCACAACAAAACATAACCATAATTTTACTTACCTATGAAACGATAAATACGGATTGAAAAGGGCTGATTTCTTGCAAAACTTACTCTAGCGACCCATATTAGATAGTTCTACTTCACACTGCTTAGTATTTATTCCAAAAAAACACAAAAAACTCAACAATAAGCTCTCAAACTCACGATCAATCTAGGCAACAACGCGATCGCAAAAGATGAATGAAGACCCGAAAATCAATAATTTACCGTAGTACGCTACGCGTAGAATTTAGGGCTCTGTTGTCATATTTATTTATTTTTGTATTTAACAACGCTTTTTATTCAAAATGTTCTGTACAAATATGGAGGCGTACTCAATGTATGTGTGACGTACCCGTACATTTTGGCAACCACCGTTTTTATGATTTTAATCTTGGATTGCTTTTAAATGTAAATAATCGTGTCTCTCTGTGCTATATGGTCTATGGGTTTTTCTCTAACAGTTTTCCAGAAAAAAAAAAATTTAGTTTTTGTCATAAGAAACAATGAGTTAGAAAGAGACCTTTCTCATTTTCCTTACAAATATATAGACCTTTTTTAACACATTGTTTCTTATGGAAAAAAACGAAATAATTTTTTTTCTCGAAAACTGTTAGAGATAAACCTATCGAAATTTATATCATTGAAATCAGGAAAAGCAGAGCTTTCAAGAAAGCTATTAATATATAGGGTGTCCCATTGAAAAAAATCGGATTTTGGTCAATATCTTGAAATCGAGGCCCAATAGAAAAAAACTGAAAACGTCATTGAATTCTGCTTGAAAAAGTGCTTCTAGGAAGTTTTTACGGAAATCAGTTATTTTCATAAACAAAAAAGCTATGAAGATTTCACAGTATTGCTCAAAATCGAGAGTGGCCCTCTAGCGGCTAAACGGTTGAAGATATCAAAATGCGGTTTGCACCAATCAAAATTTCAAGAAATTTGAGCCTCGGAGTGGGGGGTTAATTTTTTTGTATCTCGCTCAGAAATTGACGTTTCCTATTAAAACCATCCAAATTCGGACACCCTGTACACTTTTGATTTAAGGAAACCCCATAAAAAAAAATCCATGGGAGTTAGATCCGAACTTCTGGCGGGGTAATTGACGTCACCATTCTTCGATATGAGCTTTCCTGGAAACATCCTCCGAAGGATCCCCATGGAACGATTTGCAGTGTGAGCAGTCGTTCTGTCTTGCTGAAACCAAGTGTTTTGATTGAATCCATGAAAATTTCGCAATTTTGATAAATTTAATGTGGCTGCTTCTTTTCTTATTGAACGGCGAGGCGTTCGCTTAACTTCTTCTCGAACACGCTCGATATTTTCCACACTTCTACCATCTCTGGGTCGGCCAATATGGCTGTTATTCACTGTTGTGCCTTCTACTTCAAATTTTCTAACCCAGTGTCTGAATAAAGGACGTGTCGGAGCTTGATTAATGTCGTGTAAATTGAAATGTGCACGAAAAAGGCGACAAACTTGGATGTAAGAATGGTTGTTTTCATAAAATGCTTTCACACAGAAAGCGAGCTGCGGCCCTGTGGATCGCTCCATGGTTACTCAGGTTACTAAAATTCCAAGATGCACGCTCAGCATTGCATCTGCTCGAATTTCCCCACTCCTAACGGTTCTCGAGAAATATAACAAAGAAATCGTAAAAACCTTTTCGGACACCCTGTAGATCGATTTGGTTCCCGGTGGCACATCCTGTATACTATAGACAAGTGGGCCTCGTATACTACCCTGGGGTACTCCAGATTTGGCCGCCAAGGTGTCAAATTTTCTGCCGTCAAGACAGACGCGCTGTCTCCTAACAAAAAAGAAAATATTGGTGAGGATGCAGAACCTTCAAAACCGTTATAATACCCCAAAATAGAAACCATACCATTATAATTGATCAAGTCAAATGCCTTCATATAATCCAATAGCATCAAGACAGTTGCATCACCAGAATCCTGAGATGTGAGCACATCGTCCACCACATCAGAGAGTGCCGTAGAACAGCTATACCGGGTTCTATAGTCTAACTAGCCAAACGGCGAACTGCAATAGAATTTGCTGCTTTGCCAAATTTGACGGAAACAATAATTAACAAGTTGGTGACATATTTTCACAAAACATCCATATTTTTTTTTGCTATATGGGCATGTGTAGTATTTTGAAATAGAAAAAATCCAGCAACATTGCCAAATGATGGCTGTGGAGATGCGTGATTATTCAGAGGCATTATTCTATTGGTTAGAGTCTGAACGACAGCACGCAGTGGCGAGGTTATTGGCGAAACTAGATAATTTTTTTTCTAATAATTTCATTGGCTTATTTCCTTGGTGTTTTTGGTGCCACTGAACCGAAAGACATGGCTGTCATCAGGCGGTGTCAGTTGAGGTATCAGTGAATATTTTTAGGTTACGCCCCACCTTTCTTCCCCCTTTCGTCTCTACCAAGTTACCACTTGCCAAACTATAAACCCCGATTGTTTGGGAGGGACTTGTGTCTAAAGGACACCTCGACTCATGTGTTGTACGCATGCGTTAAGTATGCGCGCCATATTCAAATTGAGGTCGCGTGTTTTATTGGGGGTAATATCATAAGTGCTTCTGATTTTTCCGGAAAAATTTGAAAAAACGAGTAACGAGGGTTATTTTACTTGTTTTTTTAAATTTTTCCGGGAAAATTAGAAGCACTTATATTAATTTGAGAACGCTCATCCTTTTGTTTAACAAATTGCTTGAGAACTAGTTTTTCAGATTTTTCCAGAGGAAAACTTGAAAATACCTACAAATGATATATTGGAAAAAAAATTTGGCGTTAAAATGCGTTTTTGTGATTGGTTTTAAATTAAATGGTACAGGAAAAGAATAATCTGCTAAGGGCATATTATGAATTGGTCGAATATTTTGCCTGAAGGTTTGTTGACTTAGAAGCAGCTCGAATTAATGAATTCTGTATCTTTAAGGACGCAAAACAAATCTGAATCCAAATACATACTGTTTGGATTCTGTTTCCATTTTTTTTCCCCCTCAATCTAAAATATTGAATAATAGGTACTGATTTTTCACAACCTTCAAATTCAACTGCATTTTTTAGGTTAGGAATCGTACTGGCGCAAGCGTACACGATATGAGTCAGGGTGTCCTTTAGATTCAAGTTTTGGGAGGGATAACGTTAAATCTCGAGTTAAATCTATAAAGAAAGCACCTTCTCCAAGATTTTAGAAAAAGTTGGCAAGATTACATATTACATAGCTGTATAGCTGACTCGCAGTTACGATTTGCTCCAAACCCTGACTGATTTTTATAGCGTTTTCTACAGTAGCGTAACTTCAGATTTTGGACCTGGGGGCAGAGTGGTTTGGCGAGGCCCTGTTTGTCTAAAGGCCCCCACATTCCGTTATTTTTCATTCATTCGAATCGCTGCGATTCGGAACAATCGTAGAGCTGTTTTGCCCACACACTATGTGAATCCCATACTTATCTTCAGTCGCTCACGCACGATGGACAGAAGCAGGTGGCAGGTTCGGTTTTAAGATAATAATGTACTCTAAAGACTTTATGCGGCATAAATAAGAAAACTATCTATACAAATCAATCAAATATATGATACTCTTTTTATTGAGGGCATTTTGATCCCATGTTTGGTAAAAATTTGAACACACACACAACCTTATTCTTGGAACAGGGGAGTAGCGTTCCCAGGAGAACGAGTGTTCTGCCTTTGTTACTTAATATATTATCACTTGTATATCATTGAGAAAGACGGAACACTCGTTCGCCTGGGAACGCTGCTCCTCTGTTTCAAGAATAAAGACCCTGGTGCCAACTCTTCGCTCGCCGCTCATATAAAAAACACGACGATTTTGAAGTAATTTCCCCACACCCTTCAGTTTGGTCCGTCAAAAGACGAACCTAGGGCCAAATTGTGGACCGAGCGGCAATGTCATTGGCAAATTTATCCTGTTGGTAAAACTAAAAATTGAATTCAATTTTTAGTTTTACCAGCCAAAGACATTACCAATCGGTCAATAATTTGGCTCTAAGGCCCGGTTTATTCATCCTCTAATAAACTTGCTGGTAACTATCTGCAAGATAGATTGACTGCTCTTTAATTCTGGTCGGCGGATAACTAGCTGACCAATGGGATTACATATTACGTTTATATCCGTCAGATTGCATACCTGACAGTTTATCAGAAGGTGAATAGACCGGCCTAAATCAAAAGAACCAGGAAATAATTATTTTGCGGAAACCGCCTACCATCTTCCACGCTAACAGCTAACATTACTGATCGCGATTTTGCTTTTTGCGGAAAACCTATACGTTTTCCAAATATATGTGGGTAGTAAGTAGATAAGTGAGTTTTCAATTCAAAAGAAAAACTTCTTCCTCCAAAAATACTTTATTCGTTTCAAATTAAACGGCCCTACATGTTTCGGGATTAGTAAATCCGGGGGGCGGTCAACTTCCTCAAAATGTGTACACCGATTTAAAATCACTCTTGATTTTAACTGATTTAACAGATTTGATCGGATTTAAGAGATTTTTATTCAAACCTTAACTGATTTAAGGTGATTTAAGGTAATTTAAAGATTTATTGGATCATTTAAAAAGATTCAAGCTGATCTAGGAAGATTTAACCTGATTTAGGAAGATTTAACCTGATTTAGGAAGATTTAAATGGATTAAAGATTTTTTTAAGATTTGAACCTCGATTTGTTGAACTGATTTAACCTGGGATGATTCAAGGTAATTAATTTAATCCTGAGAAGATGAAAATGTATCTAATAACCAGATATTTTAGTGCTAATGGGTACTTTCGCTCTCATAATAGTCCAATTTAAATTTTGAACTGATAAAAAAAATTCTAAAAGTGATAAAGTTTGTGAGGCTTTTGCGGCCCAGGTTTATTGATAAAGTGGAATTTCTTCCTTTTTCTCAGGGAGAAATTCCAACTTACAGCGGCCATTTAGCCCGAATGAGAACACCTTATTAGTTCTTAAAGTACCACCAAAGTCAGCTAGTCTTGGTACATGCAATTAAATAATTAAAACTTGAATTTGAATTCACAAAAACTTTGAAGATTCTTCCTGTGGTGCCAATAAAAACACACACGCACAAGCCGCAAAAACACACACGCACAAGCCGCAAACGAATATAAGCGATTGCACCTCAAGGTTTGTCGAGTTGGAGTCGCCCAAAGTTTGTGCGGGATTTTAACCATTTTTTTATCGATTTGAAATGATTTATGGAGATTTATGAAGATTTATGAAGATTTAAAAAGATTTAAAGAGATATAACGAGATATAGAAAGATTTAACGAGATTTAGAAAGATTTAAAGGGATTTAAACAGATTTAACTGGATTTAAAAAGATTTAAAGGGATTGTAAGAGATTTAAGAAAATTTAAATTGATCTGACCTGATTTAACGTGATTTGATATGATTTATGAAAAAACTAAGGTGATTTAAGGAAATTTATTTAGGGATTTAAACTGTTCCGGATCTCAGATTTTTAGGGATTTAATTGATTTAAAAAACAAGATGATTTATGTGATTTAATAAGGGATTTAAAGCGATTTAAGTCCATTTGTACACCGATTTAACAGAGTTAACCGCCCCCGAGTAAATCCCATCATCAGGGGCAATAAATTAGCTCATAATATGTTAACAGGAATGGATATCATAGGCTGCCAGATTATGCTAATGCTGAAAAATTTAAATGAGTTTTTTTTTTTAAAATGATCTACGATATCCAGGAAGACAGAGTTTCGACTGTAACAACTTTTGACTGTAAAATCACTTTTGCATGGGACCTTGGATGGGGCCCAAAAGCCTCTGGGCCCGGGGGCCACGGAAAAAGATGCGGATACACTCAGTGCGCACTAATTGACAACTGGAAATCGCCATTAGTTAAAATACTATTTTCTTCTAAATGTTAATACAACTGACAACTGACTTTTTGAAAAATTTTTTTTACAGAGCTGAGCATGTTAACAGGTCTAAAGGGCCGGTATTTGAATGTCACCTTAAGGTACATTCTTGATACAAGTTTCACCATATATCAAAGTTCCCTTAATTCAAGGTGGATCTTAGGCCACCTGAATCAACTGATTTCAAGTGCACCTTAACATTAAGGGTACCTTAGGTAAGTCTTGATTTTAAGGCAACAGGCCCTAAAAATTGGGCGATTTTCAATTACGACTTAAAATCATGAGACGATTGATAGGGATAGGTTGTTGATCAAGTTAGAAAAGTACGGTGTTAGCGGCCTAGCTTTGGAATGGCTCTGTAATTACTTACATAACAGAAAGCAAGTTACATGTGTTAATAAAACAACCTCCTTAGAGATTTTAAATAACAATGGTGTTCCACAAGGAAGTACCCTAGGACCACCACTATTCCTGTTATACATTAACGATATTGCTTCTACAGTTAAAAGCTGCAAAATCCATCTGTTTGCTGATGACACCTTACTGTATTTCTGTTCAGATAATTTAAAAAACCTAATTGACACCATCAACACAGAACTGCAAAATATACTACTGTGGTGCAATGGAAATCTTTTTAAATTAAATGCAGCAAAAACTCAATGTATGCTTGTTGGTAATAACCAACAGTATAATATGTTTAAGTTACAATATAAAATAGTGATCGCCAATATTGAAATAGAAATTGTTGATAAAATAAAGTATCTTGGAGTTATAATTGACAGGAAGTTAACATTTAGGGAACATGTGTCTTACATATGTGATAAAATCTCCAGAAACACCAACTTTTTTGCTAGAATTGCTCCATCTTTAACCAAGTGGTCTCGAAAAGTGGTATATAATGTACTGATTTTGCCTCATCTTACATTTGCGTCTACCATCCTGTTTACGGCAATTAAAAATGAGAAAGACAGATTGCAGAAATTACAAAACAAGGCCATGCGAATAATCTTGTGTGTACCTAGGGACACATCAATTAGACACATGCTTCACTCATTAAATTGGCTGTCAGTGGAACAGTATTTGGAATACCAAACTAATTATGATTCTCATACATAAAATGAAAAATTCTTTAGCTCCATCGTATTTGTCCTCCAAACTTGTATACAATAACAACGTCCACAATTATAATACACGGTCACAGAATAATTTGCACGTGACCATAAAAAATGAAAAGGCTACAGAAGGGGCACTATTTCATAATGATTTAATATTGCATAATAAATTACCTGATTCAATAAAAAGATGCGGTACTGTAATTACCTTTAAAAATAATCTTAGGAAACAGTGGCGCAGCCAGAAATTTTGTCTGGAGGGGGCATGCAGAAAAAATTATAGGAGTTTAGTTTACACAGACCACCTATCCTTTAGAGGGGGTGCAATGTAAACTAAAAATCAAAATGTCTGTATAACAAATTCTAAGAATACTATTTCAAGCCGCACCATTTTATGCCTGACGGTTTTTGAGAAATTTGCAAAATAACCGTGGAAGCGTGACGTCACAACCGCTCGGATACCGTAGAATCAGAGTAAAAAATTCTACGATTCTCACTTAAATACGGATTGACTCAAATAGCTGAAACGAAACATGGCTTTGGTTTTAAACCAAAGTATGTACAGGGTATTTGATTATATTTGGCACCATACCTACAGCCTTTACTATTTAAGATAGAAAAAAGTTGTAAATACAAAACTTGACAGTTTTTTTCTATATTTTCTTTTAGCATTATCAGAAAAAACAAAATCGCATCGGAAAATGGAGGAACGTAAACAAATTCGACTTTTTTAAATGGAACACCCTGTATATTTTGCGATAAAATGAAAGACTTTTTCTTCCTGATTACAAATATATACAAGGTATATATTTTAAGTGATACCACTATTGCTATATACGAAACGGTAAGAGCTACAGGGTGGGTTAAATTAGAAAAAAGTTTCCTTTTTTGATGCACATTTAAGACTTGTTTACTGTGTTGCCAAATTCCTTTTAGTTTATAAAATACAGGGTTTTTTATGAAAAACGCCTAAAATTATTTCATCCATTATTTCGAAAACTATTGATATTCGGGACACAATTTAAATTTAAAAGTTTTATAACTTTTTTCGCTCTACAACATGGCATCTTCAAATTTTAAATCCGACGTTTCGTCATCGAGCTACCATCATCAACTTAATTTTTTTAAATACGGACCTGGATTTTTAATATCATTTTTGGAAAGGGAATAAAAGGCGCTTCCTAAAAATGACATAAAAAATTCAGGTCCGTATTTAAAAAAATTAAGTTGATGATGGTAGCTCGATCACGAAACGTCGGATTAAAAATTTGAAGATGCCATGTTGTATAGCGGAAAAAATTATGAAAGTTTCAAATTTAAATTGTGTCTCGAAAATCAATAGTTTTCGAAATAATTGATGAAATATTTTTGGGCCTTTCTTAGAAATCACCCTGTATTTCATAAACTGAAAGGAATTTGGCAACACTGTAAACGAGTCTTAAATGTGCATCAAAAAAGGAAACTTTTTTCTAATTTAACCCACCCTGTAGCTCTTACCGTTTCGTATATAGCAATAGTGGTATCACTTAAAATATATACCTTGTATATATTTGTTTTTTGATGCACATTTAAGACTCGTTTACAGTGTTGCCAAATTCCTTTCAGTTTATGAAATACAGGGTGATTTCTAAGAAAGGCCCAAAAATATTTCATCAATTATTTCGAAAACTATTGATTTTCGAGACACAATTCAAATTTGAAACTTTCATAATTTTTTCCGCTATACAACATGGCATCTTCAAATTTTTAATCCGACGTTTCGTGATCGAGCTACCATCATCAACTTAATTTTTTTAAATACGGACCTGAATTTTTTATGTCATTTTTAGGAAGCGCCTTTTATTCCCTTTCCAAAAATGATATAAAAAATCCAGGTCCGTATTTAAAAAAATTAAGTTGATGATGGTAGCTCGATGACGAAACGTCGGATTTAAAATTTGAAGATGCCATGTTGTAGAGCGAAAAAAGTTATAAAACTTTTAAATTTAAATTGTGTCCCGAATATCAATAGTTTTCGAAATAATGGATGAAATAATTTTAGGCGTTTTTCATAAAAAACCCTGTATTTTATAAACTAAAAGGAATTTGGCAACACAGTAAACAAGTCTTGAATGGGCATCAAAAAAGGCAACTTTTTTCTAATTTAACCGACCTTGTAGCTCTTACCGTTTCGGATATAGCAATAGTGCTATCACTTAAAATATACAGCCTGTATATGTTGATCACATTTGCGTGAGCCATTTTTGACATATCTCGGCTTAAATTATAACTAAATTGCAAAGAAATTTTATAAAGATAGAGATGCTTATGGAACACTAGATTCTAGGGGCTGCCCCCCCCCGTGGACGAGTTAACACCGTTGCCAAATGTATCGTAATTCGTAATAAGTGGGTGCTAGTCTGTATATTGGTATTTTAAACGAAAATAGAGCTCTAAGCCAATTTAAACTAAGCAGTTTTCTTAACATTCTTTTAAAAAAATGAAAATTAGGGCTTAGTTTATGCTGGAACTAAAAAATATATTAGTAATAAAGCATCAATCAAAAATATGTACCTATACACACGCGTTCCAAGTAGGTTGAAATTCTTACTGCGATTGGCACAATTTCCCATTAATTAATATTTGTTATTTTCATTTATTACTATTCTTCACAGCATAAATACACCTCAAATGTTTCATTTATTTTAATTGATTTGTAATATTTTATCTAATTTAATTTTTGTAAGTTAACATGATCTCAAAGGAAAATAAAACTATCCGTTTACTGCAACAAATTAATGGCTATTTTATTATCATAATAATTAACATTTTTCCTTTTGTCTGTTTTTTGCTTTTTTTTTTTGTTGAAAATAGAAGAGAATTATGGGGCTGTGGAATAATCTTTGGTACTGCTCCTGGTTTTGGTTTTTCATTGGTGAGCAAAGAATTTTTCCTTAGATGCTTTCCAGTGACCCATTTGAGTTACTCCTGAGCAGCTCAGAGTGCTCCACAATTGCTTTGCGCGTTCCAGTGCTTAGAGTGTCGTACACTGGAGCTATATATAAATAAATGTTGTTAGTCCAACTCTATAAACTCTACAAAAACACACCTTAAAAAGTTACAGGATCACAGTACGTCAGTACACACTGGTATTTCGAAAACAATAATTTTCTAGAAGTTAAGTTATTTATGGTTATGTAATTTGTTGTTTGCTATGCTCAGCTGATCGACGTTGAAATAGAAATGTCTAATGTACATGATGATGCGCATGCGTCAACTCATGGCGGGGCAGCCGCTAGAATCTAGTTTATGGAACTTCTCTGCAAATTTTTTATAATTTAACCTGAGATATTGCAAAAATTGCTCACGCAAATGTTATCAATATAATATATTTGGAATCAGAAAGAATAGATCTTTCATTTTTTCGCATAATATACAGGGTGTTCCATTAAAAAAATTCGAAGTTGCTTAGGTTTCTCTGATAACGTTATCTGAAAATATAGAAAAAAACTGTCATGTTTTGTATTTAAAATTTTTTTCTATCTTAAATAGTGAACGCTCTAGGTATGGTGCCAAATATAATCAAATACCCTGTACCATTGTCACCAAAAGTAACTGGGACAGCATCATATTAGCCCTTGTACTATTATATGAATTCTATTGTCAAATATTTGTCGCAAATTATGAATCAAATGCATTGAAATGAATGAAAGTAGAATTAGTCCAGGAGATTATCATGCATTATTTTTGTCCGAGATACTTTTGGTGACGATGGTACATACACAAAATCAGAATCTGTTGGGCTCCACACGCGAATGTGACGTCACGTCTACGTTTTGTTGCAAACACTAAAGACTGATATCTTTTGATAGAATTCCGGCAGAAAGGCAAAGTTTTCAATGTTGTTCTTGGAGTTTTTTTACATATTATAAACCAGATACCTACGTATTTTTGGTTTACACCCCATAAAAGCTTTTTATGATATGAGCAGTTTACAGCTTTTATCTACTTCATTTTCATTATTTTTCTATTTTTCTCTGATGCCTTGTAAATTTTGTGAATTAACTGTTTTTTGCTAAATAAAGATCTATTATTATTATAAACCAAATAGAAGTTTATAACAAAATAATAAGTGACTCACTCTCACTCTCACTCTTTAGACAATTTTTTTGTACAGAGTATAGGGGCAATCTCTGATAACGAAGATAAGTCTATCTAGTCCCCAGAAAAAGGGAAATATATCGCCAATGAAGGAGTTTAAGGGCCAGTATTTCAATGTTACCTTAAAACCAAGACTTACCTAAGGTCCCCTTAACGTTAAGGTGCACTTGAAATCAGTTCATTCAGGTGGCTTAAGATCCACCTTGAATTAAGGGAACTGTGATATACGGTGAAACTTGTATTAAGGATGACTTAACGTTATTCTGTACCTTAAAGTGATATTGAATTATTGAAATACCGGCCCCAAATTCAGCTGCCGTCTGTGCAGTGTGCATTGCATTGGACATTTTTGGAATAGGGACAATTGTTGAGATTTTTAGGTGTTTTGTGTTGGTACTTTGCACTCTACATGAATTAATTACCTATGTGTAGTAGTGACGCCTTTAAATTTCTAAAACAGTTTTTTGACAAAGAGATACTTGGCCCATCTGGGCTATCTTTATTGGCCATTTCAAAAATACGTTTTATGAGTTGATCAAAGTTTATCAATTTAGGGCCGATATTTCAATAATTCAATATCACTTCAAGGTACAGAATAACTGATGTGAAAATGTTGGATTAATTTTCTTCGCTTTTCCATCCAAAGCCGCGTTTCGATCTATCAGATCTCATCAGTGTGGCTAGAAAAGCAAAGAAAACCAAACCAAGCTTAGTGCCTGCAGGCAAAGTGGAAGTAATACGAAGTAATGCAAAATTCGCTCTTCGTAGTACAGAATACGTTAAGTCATCCTTGATACAAGTTTCACCGTATATCAAAGTTCCCTTAATTCAAGGTGGATCTTAAGCCACCTGAATGAACTGATTTCAAGTTCACCTTAACGTCAAGGGTACCTTAGGTAAGTCTTGATTTTAAGGTTACATTGAAATACTGGCCCTTAAACTCCTTCATTGGCGATATATTTCCCTTTTCTTGGTATTTATCTGCGACCCTTTCTAGTGGTATAGACTTATCTACGTTATCAGAGATTGCTCCTATACTCTGTACAAAAATATTATCTAAAGAGTTAGGGATTTCTAGTGGGTCACTTATTATTTTGTTATAAACTTCTATTTGGTTTATGATTTTAAGTTGTAATTGAAAATCGCCCAATTTTTAGTATTTTATCATTTTCTACAGACATAATTTCTGACAGTTTGAGAGGTAATTAATGACCGCTTGGCCTAATAAATTAGAGTAAATGATAAAAATTCAAAAACATTCAATCAACTTTCTCAGGGAATATTTTTCTTTGAGTAAAACTAAAATAATTTCAATCAAGAAGATATACAAAGCTGACGATCATCGCAGTAACTGAAGGATTGGAACATCAATATAGTTAAGGAAAAATAATTCCTTCTGATACTTTAAAATATATTTTTCTCAAAATCAGAAATGATTGTATTCATATTTAAGTAATAAAATTTTAATATTTAAGTAATAAAATTTTAACTGCATTTCATGTAAATATTCGAAGCCTAAAAAAAAACTTTAACGATCTGGTTGGTTTTTTTGAGGCATACAATCTTAAATACTGCGATATTATTGTTCTCACAGAATCTTGGCGGCTCGAAAGTGGTGACAATTTCTGTATTGATGGTTATTCTATGTACTATAATAATGCAGATTTCAAAAAAAATGATGGCACAGTAGTCTACATAAGATCCAATCTAAAGCATTTGGTAACGCACACAAAACTTAGTCTGTCAAAAGTCACCCTTACTAATGTAGAATTAAGTATACGTGACGTCTCTGTTAGGATTTCATGCATTTATAGGCCGCCTTCTGCAAGCACACCACATTTTCTCTCGGACATTGAGGCTTATTTCTCAGCCCCATTCGAAAATCAGGTTGATGTCCTGATGGGGGATATAAATCTGAACCTACTTAATGAGAACAATAATGAAGTTGTGACTTATACCTCAATATTAAATCACTTTGGCTTTGTCTCCACCATTAATTCTCCTACAAGAGTTACAACTGATTCTTCAACTAACCTTGATCATATATTTTTAAGAAAGGGCGTAACCAACCTAAAGTACTCATCTTTCGTGATCCAGTCTGCTATTACAGACCACTATCCGACCATGTTCAACATAAATAGTCTTAGCGGAATTCAGGCAAATGAGGGTGGTTCAAATGCCCATACTGTCACCAAAATAGATTATGTATTATTGAAAAGCTTAATCGAAGATCAAAATTTTGATAGCATCTATAACACACAAGACCCGGACTCTGCCTTGTTAATGTTAAATGAGATAATTTCTGATGCCCTAAATCAAGCAAAAATCCAAAAAACATTTTCAGAAAAAAAAATCAAAAAAGTTAAACCTTGGATCACAAATGGGATAATCACTAGCATAAAAAATAGGGATAAAATGAAAAAAATACTTCTACGGCATAACACTCTGGCGAATAAAACAGCCTTCACACAGTATCGCAATAATTTACATAACTTAATTCAAAAGTGTAAATGTGATTTCTACAAAGCAAAAATTTTGAATAGTGGTACTGATATCAGAAAAATTTATAAAGTTATAAATGAAGCAACGGATTCAAACCCTACTACTCACAACATGAATCTAAAAATAACGCAAAATAATGTTCAGTTTGATAACAGCTTTGACATGGCTAACTTCTGCAATAAATATTTTGTTGATATTGGATACAATATGTATAAAAAAATAAAGTCGCCTCCTAGCCCCCTTCAGATAGAATCAACAGCACCATTCTCTTTGTTTCTGAGCCCAACTAATAAGTTCGAAATAATAAAACAAATAGCCTCACTTAAAAATAATTGCGCTCCTGGTGCTGATGGTATTACCTCTATAATTGTGCTGGATGTCTTTGCTAACTACTTGAGCGACAGAACACAGTCTGTTAGAGTTGGAGATACAATAAGCGACCCTCTTAGTGTTAAGATCGGAATTCCACAAGGTACTGTACTGGGGCCAATTCTTTTTGTGGCATACATCAATTCACTAACTAATATATCAACTCGAAATGGATCAGTAATATCATATGCTGACGACACTGCTGTTGTTTTTTCTGGAGAAACATGGGACTCAGTCAGAGACTTGGCTATTGATGGTATAAGTATAATAAAGCACTGGTTGGACTCTTTTAAATTATCACTAAATGCCTCAAAAACTAACTACATTGCATTTTCACTAACATCTGCAAACCGACCAGAGTTTGACCGTTTGTACATTGACAATCTTGGCAGTCATATAGCTCAAGTTGATAGCACAAAATATTTGGGAATTATAATTGACCAACATCTGAAATGGGATAGACATGTACTTCGATTAACAAAAAATATTAGAAAGTTAATATATAAATTTTATTCAATTAGAGAAATTTTAAACAAACAGCTTTTAATAATGGTATATAAGGGAATTGTTGAATCATTACTCAGATATGGTGTGGTTGTATGGGGTGGACTCTACCAGAACTCATTAGCTGCCTTAAACATTGCACAAAATTATATATTGAAAGTAATCTTTAGAAAGAACAAACGTTTTTCTACTGCCCTGCTCTACTCAAAAGAGGTATTTGATGTGCGTTCCCTGTATTGCCTGTCTACTTGCATATATGTCCACAAATCTGATAAATTGAAAAATTTTATCAGCCATCAATATCAAACTAGAATTAATGTGAACAAATATCTAGAAACACCAATTGTCTCCACAACTAAGAAATTGAGATCAGTATTATATCTTGCACCCAAACTGTATAATCTGTTACCACCTCACATTAAGCAATTAGATCTGAAGCGATTTTGTGTAGCTTGCAGAGATTTCATCTATGTAAATTTAGATACTTTTAAGAACATTTTAAACTAGTGGGTTCTTTGATTGTGTTATCGGTGACTTAGATATTGGATAATTTATTGTGTGCATATATATGTATATATATATATATATAATATACAAGTATATATTGATATATTTTTTCCGCGTATTTTTGAGTGCCCCTTGGATACTTTTTCCTTAAGGAATAGATTTTATTTTATTGTTACTTTTTAAAACATATGCTACTTTGCACATACAGGTATTTAGTTACCTAGGTGCATTATTTCATTGTAGGAATTATACTTATTACATACAATGTTATTACTACATGTACTATATAGTACGTTGAATTGAAATGTAACTAATTAGTATTTAGCATGTTTTATTTTATTCTTATATTGAATAGTAAATAATTATAAAACAAATGTATTATATAAAAATGACGAAAATATTCATTCAGTTGACTCAAAATGTGTGGTCTTTTTTTAAAATGATTTTATTTAATTGCTAATATTGCGTCCTAATCCAATGAATTCAAATTTCTGAACAAATGACTAGGTACTTATTAGTTATTACACAGTCAAATGCTAAGAAGAGTGAAGAAATTGAACAAAACCCTAATCAGCACTACTTGTAGAGATTGATTATTTGGAGAACCTCAGGAAGAACCTTGTATTTTATATAAACTACCTATTGGTCATTAAAAACTATAAATTTTGTTTGTTTTTCAGGAACTCTAAGGCTCCGACACCTTCTCTCACCGACCAAAATGCGCTGGTCCCTGGCAGCTCACGATATTTGCTTCACTTGCTCTCAACACTCGTACTTTTTTGGATTAGGCAAATGTATTCCTGTAATTAGGGGTGCTGGTGTATATCAAGAAGCTGTAGATTTTATGATCGAACAATTAGCCAAAGGCTCGTGGGTGCACATTTTCCCTGAAGGCAAAGTGAACATGACAAAAGAATGCATGCGTCTGAAATGGGGCGTCGGTAGGATGATTTTCGAATCACCAGTACCGCCTATAGTTGTGCCCATTTGGCACATAGGAATGGACGATGTTTTACCAAACGAACCACCTTACGTGCTTAGGTTAAGAAAAAATTTAACTTTTAATTATGGAGATCCAATCGACATGACTGAAATGGTCAGAGCTTTAAAAGCGGCCAATGCTACTGACGAGGAAGCTAGAAAACAAATTACTGATTTTTTGCAAGGAAAACTTCAAGAGCTTAAATTGAAAACTGAAGCTTTACACAATAAATATTTCAAAACGAAATCCTGATATCCGAAGTATTTAGGGTAAGCTTTCTAATGGACTGAATAAAAACTGGTGTTTTTGTATTTTTGAATTAAAAAATACCAATTATTACCAATACATAATACTGATTACGATCAAGCTTGATGAGCCAGTTTCTTTATCATCCAAAGTTTGAATATTTTTAATTTTCTGTTAATGCTTTTCTGTCATAATATCGGTTGCGACACTAGGCGATGTTGCGTAAGTTAACCAAGATTTTTGGTTTTTCCCGTTCCGTAACCTAACCACTCCTGAAATCTGGTTAGGTTTTTGAAATGCAGTTCCTGAAAAATTAGGTCCCAACTGTCAACCGAATCTACCGATCAAAAAGCTTAAATGTTTCGGTTTGTTTTCAATTTGTGCGAACAAGCCTTATATGATACGCTCGAGGGATACACTCAATGAATTACGTATAACCAAGAACTGGAATGCGCAGGCTAATTTTTATATTTGTCAAAAGTGAACCAACAAGGACAAATGCCACAAGACAAGGGGGAATGTTGTTTTTTTTTTGTTGCTCACTGACATAAGTATGACGTTTTGGAAAGTTTCGTTATATTTACCTACACAGGTTTTATTATTTGAAATACGTGTTAAAATCAATTTTCGCCATTTAACATAATGAGTGCGACAAAAACAGGCATCCCCTCTGCAGTAGTGGCACGTGGCTTCACGTTCTTAAATCTGTGATCTGTCTGTGTACTTGTTCCAGTTCTTGGTTATAGTTCATTGGATACACTTTATTATTGGCTACATTTGAATCATGACGTCACATCATCTACTTCAAATTCAATTTTTATCACAAACTTTGCATGTTACTTCATCATTTTCAATGTCCCCTTGGTTGCATCTATGCGAAGGACTGTGAATTTTTTATTTATGGAAGTCCTGTTCAGGAGCAAAAGTTATGCGTCAAATTACTAATTTAACAGAAGGATAAGAATAATTATTATTGGTAAGGAAACTGGCACTAAACAGTGTGAAACATTAAAAGTATTAAGCGTCCTATATAAATACAATATCAAATGAGATTTTATAAAATGGGAGCAATCTTTAGGATTATATTATCATATTTTGGTGTATACCGTATACCTAACTATTCAATATTTTATAATCAATTTGGTTATTTTCTGTTAAATAATAATTAAAGTTCGTTTCACGAGGGTTTATACTTTTGACATCAAAGACATCTTGGTTTAAGAACCGACGAACGTTTTTGACGTCATTAATTTTTTTCAGTCAATTTCTAAAAAAGGAAGGCAAATTATGTCAAATGTATAAACCTATCAGAGAATCATAATACTGTAACGCAATACATAATATACATATGTACATAGATATTATCCAATATATTTTAGTAAAAATTATATTATATAAGACGCTTTTCTACAAGATATCCGTGCTGGATATACTTTTTTCATGAGCTAGTCACAAATTAAGGTTATTGATCAATTTTTTTTGCCATTTTTAAACCATTTTCAGCATTGCTAGGGGCACAAGAGTTTGTTTTTGCTTGAGCCTAATTCTAACTTATGGATGTGAAAAATGTTAAAATCATATACAGAATGTAAAAAATATCCATTGCCATAATGTATGGTTTGGCAGGCTGACAAGTTTCTAATTTTATAATTTTACAAATTAAGTAGGCATAACAAATTAAACTTTTTAAGTGAGAATATTATGGAATTTTCCTACATTCAATCTAAAACCATGTATAAGGGGGTATATAAACATGTATAATGAATGACCAACAAATGATATAGCTGAACTTTGTAAGTAATACATATCACTTGTCTAAAATTGGAAAAAAATCGGTATAAATTATTGTTTTTTGATTGATTTTTTTCGAAGTCATTAACATAAATAATTGTACTTTGGCCTGGTCACTGTATTCACGGCTAATATTTCATAAGTAAACATATTTTTTTTTCCAAAAAAAGTTTACTATACTCTGGTATTTTATGTTGAAATTATTTACAGTGATTTTGAAGAAACAATGGCGACAATATCAAATTTTTGAAATTTATTACTAAGTTTCCAAGGTGCAAGTGCTTTAATAAGTCACCTTCTATAATATAGCACCCATACTTTTTATTTTATGGCGTGTTCATACCAAGAGGATAATGTAATGGTATGGTTGTTATTTCTGTTTCTGGAAAATCAATTGAATTTGAGGAAATTTATATTATTTTTTATAGTGTGTATTATATTTAATTACATAGTTGGAAATTTCACTTATTTATCTATGACATAGGGCTTCCAAGAATTCAAATCAATGCTTATAATGCAGAATAAACACTTTAAACCTCAATTATTCTAAATCTGTAAAACCTATATTCTTTTTACATAAAGCCTGAAATCCAATAAATTGTTAGGATCAGGTATTTTCCCAGGCATTTATTCTTATTCTAAAATCAGTTTCAAATACTACCTAGCTATTCATCTGCCATATTTATTAATTCTTTTGGGGTAAGTGGACTTGAAAAATTTAAATATTGGCCATTCCTACTGTGTAGTTCACAAGAAAAAAAAGATATGTATTATCAAATATGGTTAACATGATCTAGACGACCATTTTGTAAAATTATTGTTGGTCATGAAAAAAATATTGTTTTACTATGAGATATTAGTTTTTCTTTTTAATAATAGCCATAAGTAAATTGTGATTTTTCCCTATGCTTGCTGTAATAATTGGAATCTTGTATTTTTTTAATTTAATTTTAAGCTTAAAATGTATCTTTTTATTTGGCTAGTATAGCTTTTAGCTTACCTAATGAAGACTAAGAGCCATATTAATCAAACTGTATTAGAAAATAAGTCATTACCTTACCATTTTATTATTTGTTATAAGTATTTGTTGAATAATTTTAAGAGTACGAACATGTATTATGTATTTTATTTGAATTTTTTCCTAATGTTAAAAAATTATTACCTACTTTTTGCAAATAATGTTTCCTTTTTTTTATATTATTTATTGTTAAACTTTTGAGAAACTTCCATAAGCATGTGATAACTAATCAATACAAAAGTCTTCATTCATCATTATATGAAATGTTTTATTTATTTCACATCCCTCTGAGTTTGAGTTAACAATACAGTAGCATCATTAAAAAATGAATTTTTTCTCCAAACGTCAAAAAAACATCACTTTGTCAACACCTGTCAAGATGGTAGAAATTCAATTTCTATGTTGCTAGGCAAATCCTGGAGGTTAACACCTATCGAGGTGGTAGAAATTTAATTTCTATGCTGCTTGGCAACCCCAGCGGCAGTAAAAGTACTTTTAGTGCCGCTCGTACTTTTACTGCCGCTCAACCATCCAGTTACCCCCGAGCTTACCACATTCGTTTGGAGAAAAAATAGCGTGTTGCATACGGAGTAGAAGCTTCTACTCCTAATACAACAATATGCTATTGTATATAAGAAGAAAAGTCAAGCATTGCATACATACAGGGTGTCCCAGAATATGTGGGCAATCTCTTGGATTCAGATAGAATACAAAAAAATAACATGACCACTTCCTATAAAAAAAAATCCTAAGGCGGCTACGAAGTTATGTGCCTCTAAAGGACGCCTCTGAAAATCGTTATTTTGTTGATAACTTTCAAAATACTTCGTGTATTTTTTTTTTCTTTTAATATGATGGATACTAGATAAGACCCCTTAAAATGGACCCTTTCAAACATACTTGGCCAAACTAGTTTGCCAGGGACGGACTAACTCAAACACAATAATGCTCCTTTTTTTACACCCTGTATGATAAAAGGCACAGCAATATTATTTTTAGATAGTTTCAACCCTGAACTAGAAAAAGGGTACTCTTATTCGATATCAAAAAAATGAGCGGGTTTCGAAAAAAATCTGTTTTTGTTTATTAATGGTTTTTTATTAAATAATTTTGTATGTCGGCTCAACATGAGCTCCTTCTAATCGTATGAATTCCATACCCATTTTAATGAAAGATTGTTCGACCTTCGTTGATGAAGGGAAAATTATCAAGTGTCGCAACGTACAGCCGAAAGTCGTTTTAAAAACACGCTTCGGGCAAAAATGTATCCCGATGCCGTCAAAATAGTTATAGGGTGTCCACTTGGTGCAATATCGGACGATATCTCCTTACAGAGAGATGCAAGAAAAAAAATATAAAAATTACAAAGTTGTTTGATTCTCTAAGATGCATTAGTTGAAAATATTTTTAAATATACAGGGTGCTCCGTAAATGGGCTATAGGACAGAACTTTGTTATTTTTAAATAGAACACCCTATACTTCAGTACATTAACGTCATTAACGGATCGTTATAAAAGCCTACATACTACATTCCTTTTGTTTTGTTAGGAATCACCTATACCAAAACTCAACCTTTTTCGAAATATTTAATATTTTTTTGAAAAATCGCATTTTGCATGTGTCAAAGCAGGTTGTTAGTGCATACTTACATTTCGTTCATGTTCCTATGAAAATCTGATAACATTCTACAGGGTGTTCGCGATACTGTACACAAAACCAGACATTTCAAACAATCATAGCAAATTTTTTTCAAATGAAATATGCTTTATCTCACTGTATAGTAGTAGGTACGTCGGTACTGGTGAGCCTAACATATACGATGCCTTTGATGCTTTACTTTGTGGAACTTTTTTGAAATTTTGTTGTTATTTATAAATGTAGAGAAAAAAATCTTTGTCTGGGGGGGGGGGTACCCCCACCTCCTCAACCGCCCTTGTAGGGATCAAACAAAAATTCCAGCACCTTGGAAATATTCCATTGTCACGCCACTGTACATCAATGTGAAAAGTAGCAATCGGGAATATCTCTTAGACAAAAAATACTATCAAGATCTCAAAAAAAATCGGGGGAATTGGAGGCTTGGACGGGGAACCAAAGTGAGGCACTTTTTGAGCCACCCTGTCTCACCCTTTAGGGAGTAGCTACCCTTATTTTTTTCAATACGAACCTACCTTGTGCAGCACATCGTTGGATAGCTCGTTGCTTTCCCTCTACAGTCTTATAGTCAAATCTAAATCGTACGATTCGTTTTTGAGATATCAATGTTTAAAAGTAAGCACATTTTGAAAACTAATAATTTTGACTATCTCTTACTAAAAAGAATCCTGTCATAAAAGTCTCAAATATACATAGGGGAAACCAAATGTGTTTATTGCCTAACCCCTACTCCTCTTGTCTGGGGGGCCGCCCCTAATAATTTTTCTAAAATGAGAAATCATTTCATGTGATACCTCCTTTGAAAGGTTTTTATTCCTCTTTCAGAGGCGTGGAGAAGCAGATAGAATCACGATAAACACATTATTATTTAGTCCATGTGTATCTGAGAATCTTATGACAGACTTTTTTTGTTTAGACATTATAGTCAAAAGTAGTTACTATAGTTTTCAAAAATGTTGCTTACTTTTAAAGACCGACATCTCAAAATCTAATCGTACGATTTAAGATTTGAGATGTCGGTCTTAAAAAGTAAGCAACATTTTTGAAAACTATAGTAATTACTTTTGACTATAATCCCTAAACAAAAAAAGTATGTCATAAGATTCTCAGATCCATGTGGACCCAATAATGTGTTTATCGTGATTCTATCTGCTTCTGCACGCCTCTAAAGAGGAATAAAAAACCTTTCAAAGGAGGTATCACATGAAATGATTTCTCATTTTAGAAAAATTATTAGGGGCGGCCCCCCAGACAAAAGGAGTAGGGGTTAGGCAATAAACACATTTGGTTTCCCCTATGTATATTTGAGACTTTTATGACAAGATTCTTTTTAGTAAGAGATAGGTAGTCAAAATTATTAGTTTCCAAAATGTGCTTACTTTTAAACATTGATATCTCAAAAACGAATCGTACGATTTAGATTTGACTATAAGACTGTAGAGGGAAAGCAACGAGCTATCCAACGATGTGCTGCACAAGGTAGGTTCGTATTGAAAAAAATAAGGGTAGCTAGTGTAGCTACTCCCTAAAGGGTGAGACAGGGTGGCTCAAAAAGTGCCTCACTTTGGTTCCCCGTCCAAGCCCCCAATTAGTATTTTTTGTCTAAGAGATATTCCCGATTGCTACTTTTCACATTGATGTACAGTGGCGTGACAATGCAATATTTCCAAGGTGCTGGAATTTTTGTTTGATCCTTACAAGGGCGGTTTAAAGGGGGGGTTAAGGGGGTGGGGGTACCCCCCCAGACAAAGATTTTTTTCTATACATTTATAAATAACAACAAAATTTCAAAAAAGTTCCACAAAGTAAAGCATCAAAGGCATCGTATCGTATAAATATGTTAGGCTCACCAGGGGTCGTATTTTCGAATTCATTCGAGTACATTTCGTATACGAAATTTGATTGACAGCAATGTAAATTAAATGGGGAGTATTCGAAATCGAATCAAATTTCGTATGCGAGAATATTCGAAAATACGACCCCAGTACCGACGTACCTACTACTATACAGTGAGATAGAGGATATTCCATTTGAAAAAAATTTGCTATGATTGTTTGAAATGTTTGGTTTTGTGTACAGTATCGCGAACACCCTGTAGAATGTTAATATTATCAGATTTTCATAGGACCATGAACGAAATGTAAGTATGCATTAACAACCTGCTTTAGCTTATAGGTTCTCCAATGAATGAAATCTGTTGGTTTTTGTTGACACATGCAAACTGCGATTTTTCGAAAAAATATTAAATATTTCGAAAAAGGTTTTGGTATACTAGGTGATTCCTCACACAAAACAAAAGGTATCTAGGCTTTTAGAACGATCCGTTAATGTACTAAAGTATAGGGTGTTAAAAATAACAAAGTTCTGTCCTATAGCTCATTTACGGAGCTCCCTGTATATTTAAAAATATTTTCAACTAATGCATCTTAGAAAATCAAACAACTTTGTAATTTAATTTTTTTTTCTTGCATCACTCTGTAAGGAGATATCGTCCGATATTGCACTAAGTGGACACCCTATAACTGTTTTGACGTCATCGGGTTACTTTTTTGCCCGAAGCGTGTTTTTTAAACGACTTTCGGGTGCAAATTTGGGCGTGGCATCCCAAAAAAAGTTTCGTGTGTTGCGCCACTTGATGATTTGCCCTTCATCTATTACCCCCCCAGATAATCATGTATGGACCGCCCTACATTCCTGTATCACCCCTACAAGCAATAGGCTAATTGTGGCACTACAGTTCTGAAGAAAAATTGTTGGGACTTTATCAGGTCCTGGGCTCGAGTCTTTTTTCATACATTTAAGAGCTTGTTCTACTTTATCAGTTGTAAATAGTATTTCTTCGATAGACCTCTCTACTCTATCGTCATGTACGGCTGGAAATAGATAAGGTTCAGTTGTGAAAGCTGCGTCAGATTGCTGCGCAAATTTATCTGTTATGATGGTTAGGGGCGGATTAAGCTTTTTTTCGCCCCTGTGCGATTAAAATCATTTCGCCCCCTTCCAGGCTCCGGCTTATCATCATCATTTCATTTTTTTTCCATTTGAAGATTATTCTTTAATACAGGGCGTCCATCTATAAACTGACACATTTTACCTGCTCATAAGTCGAGAACGAAAAAAGATATCGATATTCGGTATGCAGTCTCCACAGAACTTCATCAATTTTTATGGTAGTGTTGCCCAAGGAGAATACACACTCTAAGGAGTGCTTATCGGCCTCGTTTTTGGTAATCGCCGCCATATTGGTTTTCAACCATTGCCGACGTCATAACTAAGCCGACAGCTGTTTAAACAGCCTACCTCAAGGCGAGAAACGCCATGCTGCTTATGTCACAAGTGGTTGTTTGCTGGAGGGGGGTAGAGGGGGATTTGTTACACACAGGCCTTATGAGGATAAGCCATCCTGTAGTAGTAGTGTGTATCATCCTTGAGTGTTGCCAAGTTTCAAAATTTACCTAAAGTAGGAGGAGAAAAATTGATGATTTTCAAAGGCCGATTTCGAAAAAGTTTTAAATGGAACACCTTGTACTTTTTAATTTTCCATGAAAGCCTGTCAACTCTTAATTCTTTCTGAAAATCCATAAATTGTTTCTCATTGCTTTCATTTTTTTTTGTCCGGACCCCTTTTTGAAAGTTTCCCCCCATTAATTAATTATTAATGGTAATCGTATCTATGTATCGCTCTAGCCGCAGCGGTTCCCAACCGGTGGGTCGCGATCTCTAAGAGGGTCACATATAGGGTTTTTGGAGGGGTCGTAATGCCAATAATAATATACAGGGTGGTCCATTTAGCTTGAGACAGTCTAATATGTCGAAAACTGTGCGTTTTTGAAAAAAAAAGTTCAAATAAAAGTTGTAAGAATCAAAAATCATTGCTATCATTTTCTTTTCCCCGTGATACCATAGCTTCTATTTGAACTTTTTTTTTTTTCAAAAACGCGTCGTTTTCGAGATAGACTATCTCAAGTTAAATGGACCACCGTGTATATTTTTCTGCATTTGGTAACACGCTTTGGCCTCCACCCCAAAAGCCGCGCGGGGTTGCATGGGTACTGGGCGCTGCAGTAATAAGGAACCCGTTTCAAGTCTCGGTAGATGATGCCGACGTTCCTGATGATGTGCAGGATAAATTTTTAGAGCTGAGGAATGATTCCACAGCACCTGCCCTATTTCAGCAGAAATTCTTGACTTAATTTTGATGTGCCATGCATAGTTCATATCCTTATGTCGATCTGCTTGAGCTTTCTTTTCGGATACTAATACCATTTCCCTCTACCTACCTTCGTGAAAGTGGGGTTTTCAACCCTTTTGCAAATTAGAACAAAGGCCAGAAATAGACTGGGTGTTCAAGATGACATAAGATTGGCTTTAACAAAAACTCAACCAAGAATTTCGAGACTTGTTACGGAGATGCAAGCTCAGTCATCACATTAACTAAATAAAAATTTTCTTTTTGTATTTAGTTACGAAATGTTAATATTTTTGTTCCAGATTTCTGGAATAAATTAAATTTTGTTTTTTTATTTATTAATGGGTAGGGGGGCCGCGACCTTATCAGCAAATCTGTAAAAGGGTCGTGATTAAAAAAAGGTTGGGATCCCTTGTGACCCTGGAAAAGTGTGATGGTGCACCTTCTTGCTGGAAATAGGCCGTGTCTAAAATTCCTTCCTGCTGAAGTTGAAGATAAAAAAATGTTTCCAACATATCGGTGTAATTGTTTCCATTCATTGTTGCTTCTTGAAAAAAAAATGGACCATAAATTTTAAATTCCGATACTGCACACCAAAGGTTCAGCTTAGGAGCCTCTCTTTCAAATTCGTTATAAGCTCGAGGATTTTCATCTCCCCTTATCATCATTTCTTGGATACTACTTTTGGAAACAGATGGATAAACCGAGCAGCTCCAAACGAGTGGGTAGCCTATTCTCCCGATCTAACCATTCCAGATTTTTTTATATAGGGGTATGTAAAGGAACGTTGTTTGAATCGTACGATTTAAGATTTTGCTATAGGACTGTAAAGGGAAACCAACGCAACGAGCTATCCAACAATGCGCAACACAAGGTAAGTTTGTATTAAAAAAATAAGTTAGGGTAGCTACCCCCTAAGGGGTGAGGCGGGGTGGCTCAAAAAGTGCCTCATTTTAATTCCCTCTCCAATCCCCCGATACGCATTTGAGATCTTCCTGATAGTATTTTTTGTCTAAGAGATGATATTCGGATATTCCCGATCTTAGTTCCCGATTGCTACTTTTCAAATTGTGCCCCTGTATACCTAAGTATCTCCGAGTTGTTGATTTTTTAGATACTTCAGAAATATTGTTTTAAGTTTTTTATATACAGGGTATCCCAGAATATGTGGGCAATCTCTCGGATTCAGATAGAGAACACAAAAAAATAACATGACAACTTCCTATAAAAAAAAATTCCTACGGCCCCCCCTACGAAGTTACGTGCCCCTAAAGGACGCCTCTGGAAATCGGTTTTTTGTTGATAACTTTCAAAATACTTTGTGTAATTTTTTTTCTTTCAATATTATGGATACTAGATAAGATTCCTTAAAATGGACTCTCTCAAACACACTTGACCAATCTAGTTTGCCAGGGACGGACTAGCTTTAACGCAATAATGACAATAAGTAAATATTAGTAGAAAGGATTAATTTTCACTGTCTCGAAATAAGGGCTAATATTGAAGCATTGTCGAGAGTAGAACAATCTTTTATTAAAATAGGCATGGAATGCATAAGATTAGAAGGATCTCATGTTGAGTCGATATAAAAAATTATTTAATAAAAAACCATTAATACGCAAAAACAGATTTTTCTCGAAACCAGCTCATTTTTTCGACATGAATAAGAGTACCTTTTTTCTAGTTCAAGGTTGAAACTATCTAAAAATATTATTGCAAGCCTATATCATACAGGGTGTGAAAAAAATTAGCATTATTGTATTAAAGCTAGTCCGTCCCTGGCAAATTAGATCGGCCAAGTGTGTTTAAAAGGCTCCATTTCAAGGGGTCTTATCTAGTATCCATCATATTAAAAGAAAAAAAAAATTCACGAAGTATTTTGAAAGTTATCAACAAAAAACCAATTTTCAGAGGCGTCCTTTAGGGGCACGTAACTTCGTAGGGGGGGCCATAGGAATTTTTTTTTATGGGAAGTTGTCATGTTATTTTTTTGTATTCTATCTAAAACCGAGAGATTGCCGACATATTCTGGGACACCCTGTATATATTTATTTATGATGATTTTCCAGACTCTGAAGTGCCCTTTTTTTATCCATGAAAAATGTATTCAATTGATTTTGACCCCCCCCCCTACATATTTTTCTGCGGGTGCCCGTGTGTCGAGGTATCACTGGTATCACAAATAAAGCTGGCGAACCGAAGGTTAAATTTCAACCAGCGGTCGAACTGACATTTCCGTATGATTTTATATGGGACATTTCAGTTCAACCGGTGGTTGAAACTCAACCTTCGGTTCACCCTTAGATTGGTTCGCTAGCTTTATAATTATAATACCGGCCCTAAAAGTCTTGACATAGGTAACATAATGCAATAATCAATAAATGTAACACAACATAAAATTAGTCAATACAGACTCATTGATAAAGACAGAATAATGGAATGGATTTCTATGTGATTTGTGAAGTAGACATAAACATAATTCATAAATATCTCATAAAAATTCATGTACATAATTGGAGTGTGAAAGATTCATAAGTTATTGCATACCTATCATAAGTTATTATAATAATATTTCGAAGACAATATGAACTATCATGTAAGACAAACCGATAAAATCATGATAAAGTATGGATAAGTACCTATTAGTACCTACCAATAACATATTAAACTCAAGAAATAAAACAAAATAATATACTTCACTAAAATAAATATCTAGATACTAAAATAATGAAAATACAAGTTATAAACATCAGAACAAGTGGGTAACCATAACTTCAAATTATCTGGATCATGAATACCGAGGGGCAGGTCACTCCATAAAAAGGTGTACAAATTCGCAAAATGTATTTATTTAAATACAAATAAATACAAAAATACATGCGTAAATACATTTAAATCAAATAAATAGATTTAAATACAAATAAATAGATTTAAATAGAAATAAATACATTTAAATACAAATAAATTGAATTAGATACGGATAAATAGATTGAACTACAAATAAATCTTCGATTTTCCCCCAAAATTTTGGGTGAAATACAGCGCGTCCTGCCGACCTGACTATAGACAAGCATGAACAAGATTTTATTCACTGATCACACTTGTTAATAAATGCGATAATCTATTATTGAATTTTGTGGTAAATTATTTGTGGAGCCAGTGGAAAATATAATAATATCGTTGAAAGGTCATAACTTTTTTCTATTATAGACAGAAAGCTGAAATTTATCTCAATATAGGGACTACAATCCCTGAAAATTTTAGATTTTGGCTTCAAATCTGAGAATAATTTAGTGTATGGAATTTGGGGGATCCCCAAAGGACCATAAGGACCGAGATAAGGGGACAAAATCTCAAAAAAAAAAAAAATTGAATGAAATTTCATCGTTTTAGTATCTTGTGATTTAGATTTTGGAAAACTTTGAAAGGCCATAACTTTTTTTCTATTATAGATAGAAAGCTGAAATTTTCAGCAATTCTTATCCCAGTAGAAGACTACAATCTCTCAAAATTTTAGCTCATTTGGATTCATAGTTCCTGAGATAAAATCGTGTTAAGCAATTTGGGGTGATTCATTTTTCAATTTTTCTGATTTCCTTTTTTCATAGAATCTGGCTCCAAATTTCAGAATAATTCAGTGTATGGAGTTCGGGGGATCCCAAAGGACCATAAGACACAAAATCTCAACAAAAAAAAATTGAAATTTTATCGTTTTAATAAGAAGGTACACTAGGGTTCATAATTGACCTTGAAACTTGAAAAAAAAAGGGTTGTCGTAGATTAATTCATCTGACACTTTTAATTTTTTTGACAAATTAAAATGAATGACTTCTGGTTTAAGAAACGACAACCTTTTTTGGTCATCATTGATTTGTTTCAGTCAATCTCTATTTATTAAAAAAGGAAGGCAAATTATGTCAAAAGTATGAACCCTGGTGAAACAATTAAAGTTTAGCTTATGATTTAGATTTTGGAATTCTTTGAAGTCAACTTTTTTTCCAAAATCAGTAGAGTTTCAGGGTACTTATGGCCCTTATAACCAATCAAGATATACAGGGAGTTTGGTGCATCATTTGCCAAATTTAACTGCCCGAAAGAAGGGGCCATTTGCTAACTCTTCAGCCATAAAAACTCACCCTTGACCCCACGGGTTTTTTTCTCAATTTGATTTTTTTAATTAAATTGAATCTCAAAATTCGCCATTTAAACTTAAATTTAAAAAAAAGTTGTTGGCCTAGCCTCCAAATTTTATTTTTATATGTCAAGTCAAAAGTCAAAAATAGCTTTATTGATATAAGAATTATAACATCTATTTATCAAAGCAAACTTAAAAATAAAAGTTGTAGCAAATACACGCTTAAAATTAAAAAAAAAAAAAAATCATCAAATAAAATGAAACAAGACTGTGCTGCTAAAATACTCTTATAAAATAAACTACATAGATTAAAATAACACATTAAAAGACATTAAAGGTAACATACTTAAATATACTAGACATGTATAAAGTAATAAGTCAGTGAGTAAAATATAAGACAAACTAAACTGTAAACGAAAAAACACTAAGCAAAAGTATCACTGAAAAATTCAGCAACCGAATAGTAAGCCCTCCCAACCAGTATCCTCTTTACCTTCCCCCTAAATTGCTCTTTGTTGCATATCTCACGGACATTAGAAGGCAGGTGGTTAAAAAGCTTTTTACTATTATAGATAACAGATTTTTTTACTAGCGTTGTTAAGGGGATAGGTAGAGGAGCAATGTGCGATGACCGAGTTGCATAAGCCCCAGCAGTCAGGATCTCATTGTGGAACTTGTCATGCGTAAGGCAGACTGATTCCAATATAAATATACATGCCAGTGTTAATATTCCGAGCGACAAAAAATAAGGTCTGCAGGATTCTCGGATATTTAATTTACATAAGAACCTAATAGCTCGCTTCTGCAGAATAAAAACTGAGTTAAACAGGTGATCAGAACACGATCCCCAAAAACAGACTCCATACCGTAAATGAGAGTCAATCAGCGCAAAATATACATTTCTTGCCATAGACATGTCTACCTCTCGAGAAACTGTCCTCAATGCAAAGCACCCACCCGAAAGTTTTTTATTCAACTGAAAAACGTGGCTTTCAAATTTCAATTTATCGTCAATATGTAGGCCCAAAAATTTATTGATATGTGAACTTTGCACAACCTCGGTATTTAGAAAAACATCTCCTATGTGACACTTGAAAGAAACAATGTTTGTTTTCGAAATGTTGAGGGTTAAAAAATTTGAATTGAACCATTCTTTGATTCTTAAAATATCAATATTCATCTTAAGCTCCAAGTTCTTTGTATTCCTATCACGCCATAAAATCGTCGTATCATCAGCAAACATCGTGAATTCCCCGATATATTCATCTTTGAGAGATCGTTAATGTACAACAAAAATAACAAAGGGCCCAGTACCGAGCCCTGAGGAACACCGGATGTGATAGCTTGAAACTCGGATTCCTGACCATTAAAGCGTACCGATTGATGGCGATCAGACAAGTAAGACGATATCCAGTCCAGTGACGTGCCTCTAAAACCATACATTTCAAGCTTGCGGAGCAATACTCTGTGATTCACGCAATCAAACGCTTTGGTGAGGTCACAGAATATCGCTGCCGCAACCTCTCCATCATTCAATCCCACATACACACTTCTCAATAAAGAGAACATAGCATCATTTGTGCTCTTTGAATCCTGAAAACCAAACTGATCTACACTCAAAAAACCATGTACATTTATGTAGCTGACCATACGACTCTTCACAAGTTTTTCAACAATCTTTGACAAGGTTGGAAGTAATGAAATTGGCCTAAAGTTTGAGGCTGACTCGCTGTCTCCTCCTTTATACAATGGAATAACTTTGGCCAACTTCAAAGAAGAAGGAAAAGTTCCCGTAACAAAGGAATTGTTAATTGCTTCCGCAAGGGTTTGCAGCGCGTGATCTGGAAGTCTTATAAATATTTTCAATGAAATGTCATCCCAACCAGAAGAGTTCGAATTTTTTATCTTGGTAAATACAGTTCGAAGTTCTTGAATATCGGTCGGATAAAAATAAAATGAATTGGGAATGAACAAATCCCCAAGAAAACTAAGAGCATCAACTGCCGGACTGATACTGGAAGATGTACAGGGTATTTGATTATATTTGGCACCATACCTACAGCCTTTACTATTTAAGATAGAAAAAAAATTTAAATACAAAACTTGACCGTTTTTTTCTATATTTTCTGATAACGTTATCAGAAAAAACAAAATCGCATCGGAAAATGGAGAAACGTAAGCAGCTTCGACTTTTTTAATGGACCACCCTGTATATTTTACGATAAAATGAAAGATCTATTCTTTCTGATTCCAAATATATATATATTGATAACATTTGCATGAGCAATTATTGACATATCTTAGGTTAAATTTTAAAGAATTTGCAAAGAAGTTCCATAAGGATCTCTATCTTTATAAAATTTCTTTGCAATTTAGTTATAATTTAAGCTGAGATATGTCAAAAATGGCTCATGCAAATGTGATCAACATATATATATTTGTAATCAGGAAGAAAAGGTCTTTCATTTTATCGAAAAATATACAGGGTGTTCCATTTAAAAAATCGAAGTTGTCTACGTTTCTCCATTTTCCGATGCGATTTTGTTTTTTTTGATAACGTTAAAAGAAAATATAGAAAAAAACTGTCAAGTTTTGTATTTACAATTTTTTTCCATCTAAAATAGTAAAGGCTGTAGGTATGGTGCCAAATATAATCAAATACTGTACTGTGGTATGGTTCCACCAAATACAAAATTACTTGCCATTAAGGTCTTATTTAAGTTTTCATACCAATTATCGAATATTAGCCTGCTGTGTTCCGATCAATGTCATTGGTTCCGATACACAAATTTAGTAAATTAGTGAAGATGTTAAAATGTTTTTATGTACGACCTACACTGTAAGAGCTTATTACGTAACTCATTTTAGCCTGTTTGAGTTACGTAATAAGTTGCATTATCGTGCTTAGTGATGTAATGAGAGCTCATTACGTAACTCATTTTTATTGAAAAACGGCACTTTTTAAAATTCATTTATCAAAAATTTTAAATATAATCTTTTGTGAAAAATTGAAACCATTTCGAATATATGAAAAAATTCTGGGTCGTACATAAAATGTTGTATATCACACGTACGGTAACGTTCATTACATCACTCGTGTGATTACCAAGACTCGGTCTACGACCTCGTCTTGGCAATATTTCCCACTCGTTACTGTAATGAAGCTCATACCGTACTAGTAATATAAATAACTATTAGGGCATATTACATACCACTGGAAAGGGGATAAAATAGAGAACTTTTTAAGAGAATTTGAAGATCACGATCGACTTTAGTTTTTTTTTTGTTGCAATAAAAATTTCACTTTTCAATTTATTTTTACCTGTTTCAAAAATTTTATCAGTTAATGATAAAAAGACTAAACGTTAATGGCAAGTAATTTTGTATTTGGTGGAACCACACCACAGTACACATAAAAATAAAAATAAAATTTGGAGGCTAGGCCAACAACTTTATTTTTAATTTAAGTTTAAATGGTGAATTTTGAGATTTAAAAAAAAAATTAAAAAAACCAAATTGAAAAAAACGCTAGGGGTCAAGGATGAGTTATTATGGCTGAGGAGTTAGCAAATGGCCCCTTCTTTCGGCAGTTAAATTTGGCAAACGATGCACCAAACACCCTGTATAGTTCTTGGACAAGAAATTTGTAATTTATTGACCCATAAACCTTGTAGGAAATTACCCGGCCTTTTCAGCTAAGATGAGCTGAAAAACTGCTCATAGATAAAAACTTCAAAATAATTAAGAAAAACATAGTATTGTAAGATGTATTTTCCATAGCACTGGTAATTTTTGGTATTTATAAATTACAATAAATACATATAAATATAAATAAATATATTTAAATACATTTAAATACATAAAAATATAAATTAATACATTTAAATATAAATAAATATGTTCAAATACATTTAAGTAACTTTAAATATTTTCAAATACTTTTAAATAAAATTTTAAAAGTAAATACATTCAAATACACCAAATACCTACTTACATATTTATTTGTAGTTATAAATAGGTGTACAAATTCTGGTGAGTGACCCTCCCCTCGATGAACACCTTCAGAAGGGATTTGTGTTATCTGAAACCCTTCAATATCCCTAACTACGTATCTATCATGATCCAGTACTTAGTACTTTTACAACCTCACAAGGCCCTCTAAATTTGGGAATTAATTGTTTGTTCATCCCTGGGCTTACGACCACATTTTTTATCATCACAAAGTCACCCAAATTGTATCCCTTAGGAGCAGAGATGGGCATCTACGCGTAAACAAAGATTGTCTACGTCTGGTGTAAACAACGCGTAGACAATGTAAACTATGTAATCTATGTAGACAACGTGTAAAATATGTAGACAACGCGTAAAGTATTAGACTATCCAAAACACGTGACACAAATATGGCCGACAAGAGGCACACAAACATTTGACACAAACACAAACCATAACGTCAAACGTCATTAGGTTATGTCATTAATGATCATTATCACTATTCAAATACTCATTTTCTATTGTGTGCGTCTCAATTTTTGGCCGTTTCTGCCCAATTACGGAATCCCTATTTTTTGGTCAAAATTGCTCTATAGTATTTTTAATACCCATTTAGAATAACCTCATCCTTATTTATCAATCACGAATCAGATGAAACAAAAAATTACTAACAAAAACGAACGTCGATTGCTAAGACGTCAATTTCATCTACAAATAGGAAATTCCTAACCTAATTTTATTTGTGTGTCAAGAAGCGACATACGTTTTGTCACTAGAACGACAGGTACTTCTAAATAGGTATTAAAAATACTATACCTGCATTCTACTTGGATACGCAGGACCTACCCTTAAAATGTGAAAATATTCATTTGTTGCAACTCCACCGTCCAGTGTTGTGCTTTGATTTGTATTGTTTTTTCACAAGTTTGCTCTAGATTTGATTGAAGAACGATTTTGCTGAAGGTAATTGCTCTGCATTCATTTCATTGTGAAAATATTGAAATTTTTAACCATGCATTTCCGTTAGTCAAGTTAAAATCGAAAAAGAAAAAGCGTTGTATCACAAAAGGTTTAAGAATTGCTTCTAGAAAATTTAGGTGTCTTCATTCCTTAAGAAAGTTTGCGCTTGATATTGATAATATATTTTTTATGACCTACTTTAAATAATGGATACAGGAGCATCTACAGAAAAACGATGAAACAGGCAAGGAGGATTTATTACAATGAGAGGTCGGGCATCCGCATCCAATAAACAAAAAGAGTATAATATATGATCCAAAAATTTCGAATTCAATATGCGACATGTTTGTCAGAAGCTATTCCACTCCATGCCTCACTGATAAAACTAATAGATCCCTGAGGTGTTATTCCAATTAGATACTTTAGAGTATGGTGGTGCTTATAATTTGACCAACATTGAGCATTTTTTACAAGCTTTTATTTAACTTCACCTGTATGTATGTATGTATGTAATCAAATTTTGCAACTCATTTTTGAAGAACTTCCAAACATCGGACTCATTTCGCATAGCGTCTTAGTTCCGATGACAATACAATAATATGGTTTCATCGGGTACCTACCTCCCCCCTAACGTGGGGGTGGAGAGGGGGTAAAACTTTAGTTTGTCCGATTTCAACCAAAATTGGTATCTGGGGGTTTTTGAGGATGAGAATTACGAATTTTTGATCAGATTACAAAAATTCAATATGGCGGATTCAAAATGGACGATTTAATGTCAAGTTTTTCTGATTACTTTCTACTGACTTCCACGTATCCGATTGACTTCAAATTTCGCATACCGTTATAGTTCCGATGACAATCCAATAATGTGGTATCAATGACTGTCTACCTCACCCCTAACTTGGAGGGCGGAGAGGGGGTAAAATTTTAGTTTGTTGGATTTCCACCAAAATTGGTATCTGGGGGTTTTTGATGATGAGGATTACGAATTTTTGATCAGATTACAAAAATTCAATATGGCGGATTCAAAATGGACGCCAAATGGCCAAAGTTATGTTGCGGTCCAACATAGATGTAAAAAAAGGTTTAGTCAACGGGGCTATTGGAAACATAACTAAAATCATCTGGCCATGCTTTCGGCGAGCAAAGATTTACGACAATGATATACCTTCAGTGGAAATAGACTTTGGTAATGACGGCATTCATATGATTCAGCCGAAATCTGTGCAATTTCCTGCCAAATATAGTTATGGCACAGCCGAGCGAAGAATGTTACCTATAGTCTTATGCTGGGCATCTATACTGTTCATAAAATGCAGGGTAGTACTGCTGACTATGCTGTGATTTACTTGGGACCTAAGCTTTTTGCTCCTGGTCAAGCTTATGTCGCCTTGAGCCGTATCAAATCGTTGGACGGCCTTCTCATCGAAGACTTAGATATTTCAAAATTGACAGGAACGACTCCCTGCAATATCGATGCGCTAGCTGAAATGCATAGACTTAGACAAATCTAAAAATTAAAAAATAAATTTAGAAAAAAAAACTTTTTGAAAACAAGCTTTTATAAAATGGACTAAAAAGCATAAAATAAATTTTTGAGTGTTCTGATATCATAATAATAAAAGCGATGGGCGTATTAAATATTAGGTAAATGCCTTTCCATGCGCATTTGGTGGATCGTCCACAACCGATGATGGGCCGACTCTTCTTTTTCGATGTGACAAAATAAATCGACACACTGCGGATGATCTGCCTAATATGAAGCAGGCGTAATAATGTCCATCCATATCAGAAAAATGTAAGGGTAGCTTGAGCAGGGTTTGGCTGGGTTGGGTTAAATTGTCTACCCTTACATTTCTCTGCTATAATATAATGAATTTGAATTTTCACTAAACTTCGAAATAACAAGGCTAAAACAAAAACGGGTAAATTTCCTTTAATACGTCCATCGCTTTTATTATTATGATATCAGAACACTCAAAAAATTATTTTATGCTTTTTAGTCCATTTTATAAAAGCTTGTTTTCAAAAAGTTTTTTTTTCTAAATTTATTAATAAGTTAGATGGTTTCTCAATATATAGCTCAAAACAGTCTATTATAACTGACACTTTTTCACCAAATGTTTCTTTAAAACATTTTGGCATTGTTTTCCTCAATGTCTCTCTTTCAGGCCAAATTATTAATTTGCGGAACACTTCATCATCTCATTTATGGTATTTTTAAAGTAACTCGATGCAGTTGTTAGACTTACTCCAAAATGATAAGCCAGGCCTTTAAAATCATAATTAAGTCTCAACTTCATTAGAGTTAACAAAAATTGGCTAAAGGCTGGTAATGATGTATTGAAGTGAACAAAAAGATTATCTTTTATACAATCTTAAAAGAGTTTATTCCCGTGAAATATTTGGTTTTTATATCATTGTCTTTTAAAAAATTATACCCCATCTCCAATTTATCAAGTTTTGCCCGTAACTTTTTGGTGGAATCTTGTGAAAGCATTATTTGGTTGAAATCCTCTGATGTTATTTTGGTTTGGCACTGTTGTTCATTGATTTTGACAAATTATCTCCGCTATTCGTTTCCGCTTCCATACCAGGTTCATTTGCAAACTGTGAAAAGAAGGTGTTTATTACTTGTATGAAACACAATAATACCAAGGGATATTTTACATAATTACATGCCTATTATTTTTCTAAAGCCTACCTCAATTATCCGTTCCTCATTTGACACATAAGTTTCTTCCGAGGTTTCTTCCAATCTCTACCTTTTTTCAGCTCTTTCTCTTCCATCGGTTGCTAGTTTGTACTTTTTCAAGACTGTTTCTTCTTCGTGACCCAGTAACAATGTTGGAGCCCAATCAACATTCGACTCATCTTTTAAGTGAGATGGTTTGCCTGAAATAAATACAAAATAGGTTAAATACCTACTATTTCTATGAACTTAGAAATTATTATCAAAAATAACACTCGTTTATTGTTGAAATTTTTCTGTAAAAACAAAAAAAATCTCAAATATTAGTTATAGTCCAGGAGGTGGCGCCAAAAACATGCAAGAGTTTTCGCAAGGCGGATATTTTCAAAATAGGTCGTACTTTAGTGCTAGAATGCTAGTGTACAGTCAGCACTCACAGTTCCGGGACAGCTGGCTCTGGGACGTGGGCAAAGTTGTAATTTTAAGAAGCATCTAAACTGTTTTCTCAAAGCTCAAAATTTATAGAAATTTTGCACATTATCTGTTTAAAGGTCACAGATAACGTATGTAAATCGTCAGACGTCTAGTTCCTTGCAAAAAGGGGGTCAGACGTCCTCAAAGTTTTTATTTTATGGCATTTTCTTCGGTGTCCTGTCAGAATATATTTTTGCAGGTATTTGACAAATATATTTGAAGAAAATGCCATAAAATAAAAACTTTGAGGACGTCTGACCCCCTTTTTGCAACGAACTAGACGTCTGACGATTTACATACGTTATCTGTGACCTTCAAACAGATAATGTGCAAAATTTCTATAAATTCTGAGCTTTAAGAAAACAGTTTAGATGCTTCTTAAAATTACAACTTTGTCCGCATCCCAGAGCCAGCTGTCCCGGAACTGTGAGTGCTGACTGTACACTAGCATTCTAGCACTAAAGTACGACCTATTTTGAAAATATCCGCCTTGCGAAAACTCTTGCATGTTTTTGACGCCAGCTCCCCAACTATTAGGTAATTTGTATCTACTACTTATACCAGACACAAAATGTTTACTGCAAACTTTGGAGTATTTTAGTTTGGCTTCTGTCATATCCCCCCTTTCAATGGTCCGTAACCACTTTTCGTGTCTTCGTTTGGAAACAGTGATGGTAACATTTTTTTCACGATTCCCCTTATCAGACAAAAAAAAATCCCTACTTTCCCCTACCAACCAAAAAAAAAATCCCTACAATTTTCCCTACGCTTTAATTCAATTAATAGCGAATTCTATTGGAAGGGTTAGTGCGCCCTGAGTGTATTCGAGTCTTTTTCTAAAC
The DNA here is from genome assembly GCA_917834065.1 of Ceutorhynchus assimilis. Classification (NCBI taxonomy): domain Eukaryota; kingdom Metazoa; phylum Arthropoda; class Insecta; order Coleoptera; family Curculionidae; genus Ceutorhynchus; species Ceutorhynchus assimilis. Next base: position 12,533,814 of record OU892279.1, read on the forward strand.
AGCTTATATAAGAAAGAGATTAAAACACATTTTTTCTGCACTAGTTTTACCAATAGAATTCGCTGTTGGTTGACTCAGTTGGCTGCATGAAATTGCAGAACAAACAAAATACCTGGCGCCATCTATTGACTACTGTACAAAAGTCAAATTTTCCTTAGTCGCCATATTGAAAAATCACGTGGTTTAGAGAGCCTAATTGACCTTTTGTTTGGACGCCATATTGCGATGCACGAACATGGTTGCCAAAAGTAGAAAAAAATAAATTACTAGGGTACTGTCAACATTGAAAACAAAAGTTACTGAATAAATTACATTTAAAATTTAAATTTGCCGCCTATTGCGAATGTTTTTGTAAAGAAAAGCCATCAATTTCAGCTGAGATGGCCTTTCTTTTCAAAAACATTCGTAATAGGCGGCAAAGGACCCCGCACACCTCTTATGGGTTTTTGGTTTTCTGTCAAACTCAATGAAATTTTGATATGTGTTAGACCTTGACTTCCTGATAAAAAGTTCTCATGGGCCCGAACCAATCCTATCATTAGTTTTTGAGTTACAGGTACTTTTATGTCCAAGAAATGTATACATTTTATATGTATTCACATCTACCTGTCACCTAATAAAAGGTCTGTTTCTGCAAAAATCACAAACTTGTCAGAGCGAATTTGATTGGTCGAAAACAGTCAGAAAACTAGTCAGAAAACTAGTTACAACCAATGAAATTCACTCTGACAGACCTAATAATAGGTGACAGAGATGTGAATGCATATAAAATGTGTACATTTCTTGAACATTAAACCACCTGTATTTCGGAAACTAATCATAGTATCGGGTTGGGCCCATGAGAACTTTTTATCAGTAAGTCAAGATATACCACATATCAAAATTTCATTGAGTTGGACAGAAAACCAAAAACCCATAAGATGTGTGCGGGCGGGGTCCTTTAAATTTTAAATGTAATTTATTCAGTAACTTTTGTTTTTAATGTTGACAGTACGCTAGTGAATTTTTTTTTCCTACTTTTGGCAACTATGTTCGCGCACCGCAATATGGCGTTCAAACAAAAGGTCAATTAACAAGAAAGTCAAAAGTTTGTTGCTACGTTGCCAGTGCTCATCTTTTAGAAGTTATCCGTTTTCCTTTTTCAACTTATATACCTATTGAAAAAAGAGAGAGGTATTCTGCAGTAATGTGGCTTGAATGGAAATAGGAAAGATATAGGTACTAGGGATGTCTCGGTTGTCTCCTCTCGTGAGCAGTAAGAGTACGATCGATAATCGGAAAGCCATATTTAACAAATATCATTTCTTCGAATTCTTCGTTTTTAATTTTTTTTTCCACAATATTCGACCAATCTCTGAATTTCCCTACATTTTCACAATTTACGAATTTCTGTCCCTTTTCCCTACACCAGAAAAAAAACATCAATTTTTCCCTACATGTAGGGAAATTCCCTACGTGTTACCATCACTGTTTGGAAATATCGTTCAGGTCCTTTCTATGTATAAAGTTCAGCACACTTGGAATTTGAAAAAACTTTACAATGTCTCGATCTCCACGACTTCCACAATTCATAATACAGCACGTTGTAGGCATGTTTTTAGGAACTAAGAACTATTTACTACTATTTAACGAACTATATTAACCACTACTTAAATACACTATTTCTAACATTAATAAAAATACTAGTAAAAACAACAGTTTTGAGTATCAAAACGCAAATGATTGGCGGCCATTTTAATTCAAGTTTGACAGCATCTTGGATAGTTCAATACAATTTTTGACAGTTGGCAGGCCTTTAAGGTTATGTTTCTGTTTTTGATTTCAAATTTTCTGTTGTCTACATTGTCTACATAGTTTACATAGTCTACATGGAAAAAAGTGGATGAAAGAAAGAAAGAAAGAAAGAATTTGCTTTATTGTCAGAAAATTTTACAATTTTGTGGACAAAGCTGAAAAAATAAAAAACAAAACATACAAATGCAAAAGCACAGACAAAACCAAACACCTGAACAAATAGTTCATGGTCAAAATTTGATTAAAACTAATAAACAAACCTCTCGGTCTAACTGCTTATACTGTGCGAGTAAGCATATTATAGGTACTAAAAAAACAAACAAACAATAGCTTATAATAACCTATCATGATACAGGAACAAAAACAAAACCTGTGAGTAAGCTGCTCAAAATTTAGAATTAGGAAACCATAAACAACTCGCTTACTGTGTACAAGGCTCTCCCCAGTAAATACACCTTCAACGACCTGCGAAATTCGAGAAAAGATGCAATGGACCTGATGTTAGGCGGTAGATGATTATGCATCTTTTTAGCATTATAAAGTATTGAACTTTTAACTAACTCTGAGCGCGGGATTGGCAGATAAAGATCCAACTCTGCGTTCCTCAGTGGATAATTGTGAGATGGCCTCTCTGAGATAGCTGATATTAAGTGCTTACGAATTAAGCAGACGGATTCGAAAATAAATAAAGATGGAAGAGTCAATATACTAGACTTGATAAAAAATTCCCGGCAGTGAGTTCTACTACCAAGTCCCAAAGAATAACGAAGAGCTCTCTTCTGCAGTCTCAAAATGAGTTCAAATTAAGACGCACAACACGTGCCCCAGAATGGAAGGGCGTAACGTAAATGCGACTCAAAAAGAGCATAATATACCATCCTGCAAGTTGCCGAGTTAAGCTCCCTGGAAACAGATCTCAGTGCAAAACAGGCGAACTTAATTTCTTTGCTAAGGCGTCGATATGCAGGTCCCACTTTAGAGATTTATCAACAACAAGCCCCAGGAATTTCACGGAATCAACGGCCTCCATGGTATTGTTATCCAGTACTACAGATTGGAGCGAAGCTCTGTAAGATATAACTTTGGTTTTAGAGAGGTTGAGGCACAGGAGATTTGAGTCACACCATGATTTGATGGTGATTAAGTCACTAGATACGGTTCTATGGAGTTCCGTAATATCCGGGTTGCTCCAAGTGAAACTAGTATCGTCTGCGAAGAGACAAACTTTGCCGCTAATATCCAGACTAGCAATGTCGTTAATAAATAGCAGGAACAAAATAGGGACAAGAACTGAACCCTGAGGCACACCACATTCAATTGGTTTACAAGAGGACATGGTCGAGTCCACCCTCACAAGCTGACTTCTGTTATCAAGATAAGACTTAAACCATTCGAGAGCCATTCCTCTGAAACCGTAGAACTGTAATTTGTTAATTAAGATATTATGATTAACACAGTCGAAAGCTTTGGAGAAATCACAGAAAATTGAGGCTGTAGAGTGGTGGCAGTTCAGGCTGGAGTATACATTATTGAAAAGGGAAAACATTGCATCATTAGTACATTTGTTAGGAAACCGAATTGACTGGTAGTTAGAATATTATATTTAGAGAGAAATGATAGAAGCCTCTTTTTAACCAATCTTTCTATGATCTTTGATAGCGTAGGAAGGAGTGCAATGGGGCGATAGTTTGAAGGTAGCTCCTTATCACCTCCCTTATGCAGTGGGATAATTATCGCCATCTTAAGACAGTTTGGAAAAGCTCCATTTAGAAACGACTTGTTGATCAGAGTAGTAAGATGTTTTAATGTGCAATCAGGAAGATTAGAGAACATTTTGAGGGTGAGTCCATCTGTCCCAGATGAAGATTTGTTTTTAATATCTTTGATTGTACTGCGAAGCTCTGGAACTACTACAGGCGTGAAGAAGAAACTGTGTAAGTTCACCTTAGCATTCGGGAGATATGAAAGTGGGTCCTGGGAAAGAGTTAAGGTATTCACTAAATTCTTAGCCACATCAACAAAGTAATCGTTAAGGATCTGAGGTGAAGTAGGAATTTTGCTAAATGAAGAAGCCCTATTCCTCAAGTCATTAACAATTGACCATGTTTCTTTTGCAACATTTTTGGAGTTTGCCAGCCTCCTATTATAATAAATGTTTTTGGCGGCTTTTATGGGTTTCTGATAGACTTTTCGGTATAATTTTACGTGATCATTGAAGAAGACGCTATCCGAGAATTTTTTTAGATGAGACAAGGATCGCATATTTTTTCCAGAAGTACGCAAGCCACTAGTGGACCATGGTTTATGCCGTTTGACTTTGATGGGTCTGAGAGGAAAGGATTTCAGGTCAGATAGGGTATTTATGAATCTAGAGAACTCGGAGTCAACATCATCTGAGTGGTCAGATGATGTTGACTCCGAGTCAACTGATAAGCAAAGTTGACTGAAATTTAAAAAATTTCCATCCGAAAATATTCTGCCCAATTTGCGGGAAGCACCCTTACGTAAGGAATTCAATGAGAAATTCGTTAATACTGCTTCGTGGTCAGAAAACCCTGCACTAAAAATAGAACAGTTGACCAATTCTGGATCAAAAGATGAAGCGACATAGTCAATGGTAGTAGAACTAGTTTTGGTTATTCTGGTTGGAGAGTTTACATGAATCACAATCCCAAAGGAGTCGAAAATGGACTGGAGAGATTCTTGAGCAGCGCACACACAGGAAAAATTTATATTATAGTCACCACATAAAATTATTTTGCAATTCAAGGGCAAGGAGTCAAGCAAGCTCAGCAAATTCCGACAAAACATGTGCGCGTCTGTGTCCGGTGATCGATATAAACAAACAATATAAAGGTCAAAGCCACTATGATAGACGATGGAAAATTCAAATATTTTTTCCGATAATAAATTATCAAACTTAGTTATTGCCGTAAAGTCATTATTAGTGGACATTATCATAGTGCCTCCGTGAGATAAATTACTTCGATTAAATCTAGCTATTGAGGTGTAAGTTTTGACAAACACAGGTTCATCCATATTTAACCAGTGTTCAGTAATGGCGATGATTTCTGGAAAATTAAGCTCTTCTAATAAAAGAAATAATTCATCTGTTTTGTGTCTTAAGGTCTGAATATTAATAAGAAATACACTAAGCTTGCCATCGTCCAACCTTACAGAGGGTGCTTGATCCTCTGGTCGCGTCACCTTATCTAAAAAAAATTATTATTACGTGGAGAGCCACTAGAGAAATATTTGCTCTGACTTTCCCTAATATTCTGTAACCGGAGAAGTTTCTCGGACGAGAAGTAAGACCTGAAGGCGGAGAGATCGGCGTCAACTTCAGCCAGACCAATGCCATACGCGTTGTGGAAACGGAAATATAACTTCCGCAATGAGTCCAAGTCACTAGGAAGTCCCTCCGAAGCTAACATTAATTTGATGCTGGTGTTAGTGTGCCCATCAAAACACATGGTGGATGGTTGGTCATGGAGATAAGCCAGGAATAGCCTAAGAGCTTTAAGAATGGCAGGGTCTCTTAGTCTAGCCAATAAATTGTAGGCTTTTCCTCCGGGATATCAATTTATATTGCGTGGACCAGCAACACGTGAAAAGGTAGTTGACAGCAGTTGTCTCAGAGACAGATAATTTTTTAAATTTTGTCAATTTTATACATTTTTTTACAATTAAAAGTGAATACTACTGAGTGAACTTTCATTTAAGATATTTATTAAATCTCGCTAAGGCCTCCTACAAACTTCAGAAGTGGGATAATGGATGGATAATTGTGGGAATAACAAGGACAAAGAAGTCGATTTGTGCTAGTGCAAAATTATGGTTTGCATCTTAATGGCTTAGTGGGACAAAGAAGCCGATTTGTGCCAGTGCAAAATTATGGTTTGCATATTTATGCCAGTGCAAAATTATGGTTTGCATCTTCATGGCTTAATGGGACAAAGAAGCCGATTTGTGCCAGTGCAAAATTATGGTTTGCATATTTATGCCAGTGCAAAATTATGGTTTGCATCTTCATGGCTTAGTGGGACAAAGAAGCCGATTTGTGCCAATGCAAAATTATGGTTTGCATATTTATGCCAGTGCAAAATTATGGTTTGCATCTTAATGGCTTAGTGGGACAAAGAAGCCGATTTGTGCCAGTGCAAAATTATGGTTTGCATATTTATGCCAGTGCAAAATTATGGTTTGCATCTTTATGGCTTAATGGGACAAAGAAGCCAATTTGTGCCAGTGCAAAATTATGGTTTGCATATTTATGCCAGTGCAAAATTATGGTTTGCATCTTCATGGCTTAGTGAGACAAAGAAGCCGATTTGTGCCAATGCAAAATTATGGTTTGCATATTTACTGTGCCAGTGCAAAATTATGGTTTGCATCTTCATGGCTTAGTGGGACAAAGAAGCCGATTTGTGCCAATCCAAAATTATGGTTTGCATATTTGTGCCAGTGCAAAATTATGGTTTGTATCTTCACGGCTACCGCCTTAATTTATAAAATGAACGACGACTGCAGAAACGTGCGGAACGAAGAAATCGTTCTGATAAACGTGTTCATCTTTGTGATACTTGAATTTAAATGTGATACCTTATGTCCTTGTGATACCTTATGTCTTTGTCATACCTTATGTACTTATGATACCTTATGTCCTTGTCATACCTGATGTACTTATGATACCTTATGGCCTTATACCTTATGTTCTTATGATACCTTATGTTCTTATGATACCTAATGTCCTTATCATACCTTATGTCCTTATGATACCTTATATCCTTATGATACTTTATGTCCTTATGATACCTTATGTCATTAAGCAAGCCTGTCTATCTTATGAATAATTTATGTTAGGTTTTATGTTTTATAGGCGAGGTCGCCTATATTTGTCAGGAAAGCCGAGTTGTAGGCTTTTCCTCCGGGATATCAATTTATATTGCGTGGACCAGCAACACGTGAAAAGGTAGTTGACAGCAGTTGTCTCAGAGACAGATAATTTTTTAAATTTTGTCAATTTTATACATTTTTTTACAATTAAAAGTGAATACTACTGAGTGAACTTTCATTTAAAATATTTGATAAACTCGCTAAGGCCTCCTACAAACTATCGACCATCAGCTGTATCGGAAGCTCACGATAATCGCACAATGGGTGGAGTCATCGGGTCCATGATTGATTCATCTTTTTTTCTACTTGTATCCATAACAATTTTTGTGCTGTCTAGTGCAAGGGACTTAGAAACAGCTATAGCCTCCCTGTCAGAACCAATCCTGATAGTTTTATCATCCTTAGTCGGGTTAATCAGGGTTGAGTCAGAGTTTAGTGGTCTACTTCGGCCCTCCGCAGTGTTGGGTTTGAAATGGTGATGAGACTGATGCTGTGGATCTACTGTAATTGCTGCCGACGGTGGCGATGCCTTTAAAAGTGTTGCAGATGAATTAGCAGTCTCTATACCCGTACCTGGAGGCCACATGCTTCTGTCCAAAAGCTGCTTTAGGTGATTTTTGTTTTGAACACCAACTTTGAAATCAGTGTGAGAGCAGTCTTTATTTTGGAGCATTGGAAAGCATCTGATAAACTCCGTGGTTCCAAGTTTTTCCTTTACAAAATGAGCAAGCTGTTTTGCTGTAAAAGGATGGGGGATTTTTGACACTACCACATAATGCCAGTTTTCTTTTAGGGCTGAATTCTGAGGTGGGGGACAGACTCGGGAATCAATGACCACTTGCGTAACAGGGGATGTCTCTTCACTATCGGTCTGGGTTGAAATCGACGCTGTAATTGACTTTTTTACAGGTGGCGGGCTGCTCCTAGTAGACGGTTTCTCTTTGCCTGCTAACTTTTCCAACGTGAGCGCCAATTGGTTGACACATTTCCTCAAATCTGCCATTTCCCTTGTTAACTCTTCTTTTGAAGAGTCATGTACCTGAACCTTTATAGACTCATCATGACCGTCCATGAAGATCGACGAAATGTTGCACAAGTCTCGTTTCATTTCCCTAATTGAATGGAATAGAGATTGTTGTCCACTCTCAGAGTACTCAGAATGGTGGTTGTGTATGTCATCCACTTTCTTGGATAAGTCGCTCCACCTGGAATCATGAGCGCTTAAGGTGTCGTAGATTTCCGAAATGACCGGATGAAGTTTTTCACTGTTCTTAAGACATGCACCCAGAGCCTCTACAATTTCCAGAGGGATTTGGCCTTTCTGTAGCTGAGACACTTTATCGTGAAGATATTTTAACGTTGGAGAATCACAGATACTACAGAAAAATCTAATATTGTGATACTTTTGTTGGCAGAGCATCTTTGTTGTCGTTTTATCCAGACCAGTGCAGCTCATACAGAAATGCCGGCGACATTCACCGCTACAGCGAAGTTTATACTTGTCCTTGTCAGAGGTGATTTTTTGACAGGAGTCACACTTGAACTCGGCCATTTTTGCACAAAGAAAAGCAACGACGCGAGGCTGAAGTTCAATACACGCAAGGTTCAAGTACAATAATTTCACAGGAACATTACCGGTAAAACAGGAACTAGTTTATAAAACAGGAACTAGTTTAAAATTAATTTAGCGAAAGTACACGCACAGCGAACAATAACACTTCGATGTGTTGTTGGTTCAAAACAAAGCATCAAACAAATCAAATCAAAACAAACAAAACAAACATTCAACACCCGCAGAGCCTACGAACGGAAAAACACAACCGTCCCGTACGACTGCTGAGAATTGACTGTAAACAATACGTAGACAACGAGTAGACAAACCGCGTAAAGTAGATTTCATAGTCTACGGCACATCCCTGCTTAGGAGTTTTATGTCTAGAGTCAAAATATTTCTTATTATATTCCTGTACTTTAGCTAGCATTTTGTCTACAAGCTTCACTTCTTACTATATGAAGATCTGGACTCAGCAGGACTTTTACACTTGCGTCTATCTCAACGTGGCTCCTTCAGTATGCGCGTGCGCCTACTTTCCACAGAAAATTTTTAGGTTACGTTTTCTTGTTTTGTTTTGATTTTGATCTTGTACGTTGTTACCTAAATTCCCTAATTTTGTTTCTAGTGACCCTGAAATTTCTATCCACCCCGTTTAGGATAATTTTTTAGTACAAGAAACCCAATCTAGCCCTTGACTATTTATATCTGTAATAAATAAAATACAAAGGTATGTATTTGGGTGAAAATTTTATTTTGACACAGAAAAAATCAAATTGCACATAAAATCTAGAAGAAAGTATGTATAGTCCCCGCCACAGATAATCGAGATTCCTACAAAAAATGATTTCTCTGTCGGCGATGCCCGGATAAACAAAAACCGTTGCAAAAACTCTACACATAAAGAATTGAGAATAAATTTAGTCCAAAAGCATCAATTTTTTGATTTTGTTCATCCGGGCATCGCCGACAAAGAAATAATTTTTTGTAGGAATCTTGATTATCTGGTGCGGGGACTCTCAGACTCTAAATGCGTGTCCAATTCAGTGTAGAACCCAAACGATTTGTAACACATTACACAAAGGGCACAGTATTGTTTTTCTCCGAATGACAGTAAAAGCGGCCTTTTAATGACACTTAACAGGATCAAAAGTTGTATTTTTACTGCCTAGGCAGTAAAAGTGGACTTTTACTGCCTAGGCATTAAAAGTGACAGTGTCACAACGTTCCAGGTAAGAATTTCACTCAATTTGCTATTTGAAATTGATGGTGACAATGAATGACAATTGTCAAAATAATTTAATTATCTGGATAATAATAATGAATTAAATAAATATAAAAAAGATGTCTATGTATGAATTTGAACATTCGGAGAAAAAATTATATGTTTTACATGGCAGAAAAGCAGATTTAATGCCTTGGCTGGTTTCCTAGTCTCGGCTATGAAACACCAGCCGCGGCAGAGGCGCCGACTTTTGAAATTCTTAATGGGTGCACGATAATAACTCTATAAATTTGTCAATAGGGAGAGGGGGAAACTGCGCCGCCGGAGGCGATTTTTTTTTCACGAGCGTACGAAAAGTGCTTTTTTCTGCACGCATTTTAGGCCATGAAAATATTACTTTTCCTCCCTAGTGCAGAAAAGTAAAATAATTATGCAATGGTAAGTCACCCTGGTACTTTCATGTCCTAAAATGCGTGCGGAAAAGTACTATTCCACACGGTGGTAAAAAAAAAACGTTTCTCAATCATGCGGCAAGTCTCTTTTCCTCATTTAATTGCTACATACACGCTCTAACTGACGTTTTGTTTTTTTGTTTTAGTCGCCTCTGTCAACCAATGAATTATGCGCACAAGCGGAGGCTTATCATAAAAGTTCAAAAGTTCCAACATATCGAAAAGATTATATCAATATTTTTTTCGATATATCGAATGCGAATGTAAAATATCGAATAAAATATATCGATATATTTGAGTAATATTTTGATATTTACAAAACATCTATACATATATACATCATTGTCATCCCTACCCACGCGCAAAACTAATTTATATGGTTTTCGGCGCAAGCGTCAGACTTCCCGTTGTGTGCCAAACTGTCTCGATTATTATTCGAGATGGAGAATAGCAACATAAAAAAATAGAGCATAGAACTGACCACAGATAACAGGACAGAATACCAATACCACTTGTATAATTCTTATACAAAGTTACATGATACTCATGGAACAGAGTGAGTGAAACACGTTCGTACTTCCGCTTTCCCCACGAGAGCTCCCATGGATACTCCGCACCCATGAGAGGTTGCTCATGGGTGCACCTGCCCCAATGCCCCCATGTAGTCGGCGCCAGTGAGCCGCGGCATTAAATCTTGTACTTTTCTGCCTAGTAAAACAAATAACTATTTTTCCTTCCAGCCACCAACGAATCATGTATATTCTTGGTATGCCTGCTTAAATTGCCCTGATTTGAAAATGTTTTGGAACACCAAGTACAGACATATACCCTCGCATATACCTACATATCTACAAAATTTGGATTTATCTTCTCTTCAGGACTTACTTCTCATTAGACTTACTCAATCACTTACTTATTTATGAGCCCTTTTCAATGTTTTCACTGTTTCCCTCCATCACGACACGAATCAACAGATATGTAACTAAAAAAACTGCCCTAAACGGGGTGGATAGAAACTTCAGGGTCAGTAGAAACTGTTACGTTACGAAACTTACTAAACAAGTACAAGTTCAAAATCAAAACAAGACAGGAAAACCTAACCTTAAAGTCTTCTGTGGAAAGTACGCGTACGCGCATACTGAAGGAGCCACGTTGAGAAATAGACGGAAGTGGACTTTTACCTGGTGATCTACAAATAGAGTTATTTATTGAGAATTCTACATCCCCCAAGTGTAAAGTGATCATCCGTCCCGATATAGGCGGAACAGACGAACGATTGACACAAAACAAAGATTATAAGCCAAGAGGATTGTCTATCATGTCAAGCGGCGCCGATACCCTTGTGACGTTACTACAGATGCGGGTCTCCCTTCTGCGTGGTCCTTCGTCTTTACCCTGACTCATACGCAGTCTAGAAGTTGTATGAAGCGGTGAATTGGATAATTTTTAAGAAGTTTCACTTCTACCACGTCTACGGGACTGCACACGACTTTTTTTTGTAGTATATATACTTGAATGAGTCCGTAAAATAGCTGTTTTTGGGAGCGTATGACAAAATAGTTATTTATACACCAAGTGAGTTAAATGAGTGTTTATTCATGAGAAGAAAGTTTAACCCCCGAGCCCTAGCGAGAGGGTTAATTTTCTTCGAATGAATAAACATTTTAACTCACGTGATGTATACAAAATTTTATCCCATTTTGTGGAAATTCAAAAAATACAGTACAAGGAAAAAAGGTGAGAGTGAGTTGAAATTATTTTAAATCACTACTGAAGTATCAGATTTTTAGTTGGGCAGAGTGAGTTAAAATGCCGAGAGTGAGTTAAAATGTTTTTAAATCACTGAGGTGATAAACGTCTACTTACCTTTATTGTTATGTGTTCAATAATGTCATTTTTAAACGTCAAAATGGGATAAAAGTAATTTATTTATCACTAACCAGTTACCCAAAAAAACTAAACTGAAAATGGAAACGAGATTTTTGAGAACTTTGTGACTTTGTCCCGCTTTTGGACTTTCAAGATCTGGTCACTTTATCTATTATTCCATAAATCGAATTTTCCGTAACTCTAGCTCGATTTCCTGTCCCTCAAAGATTCGAGTTAGGGAAGTTCCACTACTGTAATTTATTTCAAATTTCTCTTAAAAATGGTCAACATTTCTGGTGGGGCTATGTCTAACTTTATCCCTTTCCTAATTATTGGATATAGCCCCACCAGATAAAAAAACAATTTTTATCAAAAAAATATAAATAAAATTAGAATATAATTTCTTTCCGCTACTTTTATTGTTATTAATATGGTCCATTATTACTAATTTATTTCAAATTTCGCTTAAAAATAATATTTTTCTCTGGTGGGGCTATATCCAAAAATTACCGTAGAACTAATAAGAAATTTATGAAAAGTTAATATTATTGCACAGTTATTAGTCTGGGATTCCAGTGACATGTCTCGAAGTGAACCAGCATTGCTCTTCATGAAGGTATCCTTGGGTGTTTAATCAACATTTTTTATAAAATTTAGGATTTCTCAACACAATAATTTTAATCATTTTTAAAAGCAGTGCATAACAATATGATACATTAAACAATAACTTGCCTTGAGTCAAGGTTATATTATACAAATAATAGGAACTAGAAATAACATACCTGACCACATGCAAAACTTAGATGGTTGATGTTATAGCAATTTTGCCTTGGATTGGAGCTTGGAATCCAGGGCTAGAGAAATGTCAGTTTATGTAGAATTTAATATAAATTTTCGCCAGAAGATTAATAAAATCAGTATTCAACTAGTAGTCAAATATTACCGTTGTTTTACTCACAAAACCTACTACGGCCAAGTCACTTTGCCTGTAATCTATAATGAGACTGCTATAGAGTAGTAAAGGTTCAGGAATTCCCTGGACTTTTCATTGGGATTTTCAAAAAAGAGGAAAAAACAATCTTTTTTTCGCCAATTTTTATTAAAATAAATAACTACATATAGGAAACTCAGAAATCCAATAACAAAATCAATACCTATTCATATAACACAAAAAACAATTTTAGAACTAAATTATTTACTCTCATTTTCATCCTTTTTCTTACTTTCCTCTGCTTTTTGATCCAGCAAAGCGCTTCTGATACCAACTTTATCGAGTTCTTCGATCAATTCTCCGGATTGATGCATTTGCAACATAATATCGCAACCTCCGACAAATTCTCCATTAATATAAACTTGTGGTATGGTAGGCCAATTTGAATATTCTTTAACTCCTTGACGTAGGGACTCGTCATTGAGGACATTGTGGGCTTCATAGGATACTCCGTGCATTCGTAAAACTTGGATAACAGCATTGCTGAAGCCGCATTGGGGCTTTTCAGGGACCCCTTTCATAAACACTACAACTTTGTCGTTTGTAACAAGTTTTTTGATTTCTTCAGACGGTTTTGAGCCAGCGTGTCTGAGGAAGTTTATTCCAGGAGTAACAAGAGATTTAGCTTTGGTGAAAATATTCATTTCTACGTTTTGTTGTAAATGAACAATTTATTTTTTATTTAGTTTAGGATTGACAAAAACAAAAATATTACAATTTATTAGGTTAGGAATACGATTTTAAAATGGGATTGTTCAAACCTCAAGGGTGCGTTCGAAATCAACCTGGGCGTCACACCGAGTGCACTCGGTGTGACACCCAGGGTGATTTCGAACGCACCCCAATAGTTGTATTCCTTTCACACTTAGGAGGAGCTCCGGAACAGCTCCGGAGCTTCACGCGCTTATTCCTTTCGAAAAGTGTTTGTTGCACCACGCATCTGTTCCCTGCAAATCGGGGGCGACTGAACACCGGAGCGAGTAGCTCGAGTGTTTCAAACTCTTGAAAGGAATACAACTATTGGTTCAAAGTAATCAAACCCCATTTCTTAAAACTGTTCTGAAATCTTTAATAATACAAGATTTATACACAGGCGCTAGCTTTGCACTGTTCCGGAACGCTTTAGGGATGAATAATGGCTGCCCAGAGCTTCATTCTCACAGTTGCGCGAAATTCGCTCTTTTTTGTCATTGCCTCGACAAGTTGACGTTTCATACACGCATAAAACGTCAAATTGACGAAGCAATAGTTGTATTCTTTTCAAGAGTTTGGAAATCTCGAGCTACTCGCTCCGGTGTTAGTCGACCCCGATTTGAAAGGAAAAGATGCGTGGTGCAACAAACACTTTTCGAAAGGAATAAGCGAGTAACGCCCCGGAGCTTTTCCTCCTATTAGGTGTGAAAGGAATACAACTAATGTCAAAAAAGAGCGGATTTCGCGCGACTGAGAATGAAGCTAGTACTTAAGCCTAGTAGGTACTCATAACAACCGCGAATTGCGGATTTTTTCTATTAGTCGAGTATATTTAAACCTGTCAAATTTAAATAAAATCGACCAATAGATAAAGATACTCAAAATAAAATTCCGCAATTCGCGGTTATGAGTACTAGGCTTAATACTGGAACTGATTCCGCGGAACTGATCTTCACAGTGGGAACTGATCCACTGCAAAATGAACAGGTCCAAGCTCGGGGTCAGGGTCAGAGACGTAGTACACTACACCAACAGATTCCGTTTCGGTCAAACGGCTCGGTCAACGGCTCGGAAGAACAGTTTTATTAGTTTTATTATTTATCTTTCAATCATCATATTACTCACGCCACTGCCTACTTTTGTTGGTTACAGTTTTTGTCAGATTTTGATGCAATACGAGTTGCCTTCAAAAAATTTGTGCCGATTCCAATGGCCGCAACTGTACATGTCAACGATTCTTGTCAACGGGCTCAACGGGTAGGTACATGTTTAAAATGACAGCAGAGAAAATCAGTTTATAGAAAAGTGTAGGTATTCTTTGATGCTTTTTCTTAACATAAGTATAACAGTTCCAGATTTTTTTACAATAAAGATATGTTGTTGTTTAACTTATGTTACATTATAGTATAAATTTTGCAATTATTCTGATAAAATTCGGGAAAATAACTGAACTACCAGTTAATCGGAATAACCGGTGTTTTATATCAGTTATAACCGGTTAATGGAATAACCGGTGTTTTAAAAAAACTTGACATCCCTAGATGGAACGGAACAGAAAAAAACTGATCTAGGTGCTTTATGATGCTAGATGTTGTCTAGGGAATTTAGGGAAGGGAAAAGGAAACAAGATGGTAAATGCGGAGGATTTCGGTTCGGTTCATCGTTCATCGGTTTTCGGTTCGACTCGGCCAGACTCGAACTTGGAACTGATTCATGGAACCGTATCTGGTTTGGACCGGATCAGTTCGCAACTGATCCGTAAAATTTGTTGGATCAGCCATCCATAGAACGATTTTGGCTGAGTTCGACTTTAAGCTTCATACTGTCAATATTTTGACAAATGGCCACTTGCACCAACATTTTAAGACTAAGTTAAGTCGGACTTATCTTTAAGCCGAGACTTAACTCTAAATTTTAGTTGCACCAGCAGTCGAGCTAGACTTAAAGTAGCCTTAAATTAAATTTTCTTAAGTCGCCAAAATCCAGGCCTTAAATTCGACTTAAAATAATAAAGGTGAGTTCTAACAGAAATTTGAATCTAACTTAACATTTAAACTAACCTAACCTAAGTAGTTCGGAATATGCAGGCTAACGACGGCGTTCATACAGCTTCACTTAACTTAAGATATAACCTAACAAGAAGTTCGCCAACTTTTATGTTTTCCTTAAATTAATGTAGATTTTTATGAACGACAAAAAATAAAGTTAAGTTAAATTTTTTGTTAGAACCCATTGGGCCGGTTTCTCAATAGCGAGTCACCTGCTTTTAACTCCAGGGTAAGCGTGTCGAGTTGCTATGTTTACCCTGGAGGTATGCTTAACCCGGGGGTGACACGCTATTGAGAAACCGGCCCTAAGGTGGATTCTAACAAAAAATTTAACCCGTAATAACCTAGAAATTTCTCATATATCTTTTTTTTTTCTCTAGATCCTCTTTCTGATTTTTATAATACTGTTTCAAAGAATCCAAACTTCTCTCTCTCATGCCTGGTGAAGCAGCATTGAAATTCCTGCATACATTCTCCCAGGCCTCGTTTTTTTCATGAATGGATAGAGCATCAGTTTTTTTATTTTCAATAATATTTTTAAGTCTTGCCACTATATTAATAATTAAGGCCTCCTTTTATGCTAATGTAAAATTCGCGCCCCTCTGCTTTTTAGAATTTGGTTCTTCCATTGCTCAAACTCTCAATCAGAAACACCCAAACACCGAAAAACCACAAAATACTAAAGACTATTTGTTACGAAGGCGTAGAAGGGCCAACATCAATATATATTTTTTAACGTGTATTTGAATCGACAATTGTCGGTCCAATCGACAATTGTCGGTCCGATCGACAATTGTCGGTCCAATCAACAATTGTCGGTCCGATCGACAATTGTCGGTCCAATCGACAATTGTCGGTCCGATCGACAATTGTCGTTCCGATCGACAATTGTCGATCCGATCGACAATTACGTTTGTTTTTTTCACGAAAACGCTGTTAGCTGAACCGTCAGTCTGGTGTCGAGTGTTTCAGTGTAAAAAATTCACAACGGATGAAGTCTAGAATAAGGTAATATGTTTACTTTGAAATTTGCTACTTATCTACTATCTTCTGCAAACTTAGGATATATGTATACTCCTCTCATTAAATATATTAAATTTCAGGCCTCCATTATGCAGGCGCGGCTCGTGAGGTGGGTCAAATTTACAGAAACAGCGTCGTTTTTCGAGTTCAGGGCGCAAAATAATTCGATTTCTGCATTTTGTTGAGCGTGATGTTGGTTAATTCAAGACTAAATATCCAGGATGTTTAATTGAAAATTTATTGTTTGATTTTTTGGTGGGTCATTGACCGAATGACCTTATAGAGGAGCAGCGCCTGCCATTATGGATCAAATAGATATATTAATAACTCTATTTCAAAATGGGGCTGCAGCATGTAGAAATTTTACAATTTCTTCGAAATATCCATGGAATATTCATAAGTTTACGGACTCTTAAAAGGCATCTCCAGAGGCTTCGTCTTTCCAGAAGAACTTTCAGTCTTCTACAAGATGTGTATAACTTCGTAAATGGTGCTGTAGCTGCTTCTGCTCAAATGCATGGATACAGATGGATGCACTTGAAGTGTATTCAGAATGGTCTTGCTGTATCTCAAGATATGGTTCGAAAGGTACTTAAAGTAGTAGATCCTGAAGGGGTACATTCGCGAAAGCGACGGAGATTAAGACGGCGACAGTATTTCAGCAAGGGGCCCAATTATTTGTGGCACATGGATTCCTATGATAAGTTAAAGAGATACGGAATATGTATAAATGACTGTATAGATGGTTTTTCGCGACATATAATATGGCTTAGAGCGAGTTCCACTTCCAGCGATCCGAAAGTTATTGCAAACTATTATTTAAATGCAGTTGGAATGTTGGGAGGTTGTTCTGTTACTACACGAAGTGACTGTGGCACTGAGAATGGCGTAGTAAAAGCCTTGCAAATATTATTTTGTGATCTATTCAGAGAAGAAAACAATCATAGACCAGCCCATATAAATGGCAGAAGTACTGCTAATCAACGAATAGAATCGTGGTGGTCAATTTTACGGAAAGAAAATGCTCAATATTGGATAAACCTTTTTGAGTTCTTACGAGATGAAGCACTGCTATTCGAAGGTACATACTTGGATAAATCACTCATACAGTACTGTTTCCTACAACTTATACAGGTTAGTTTGGGTTTTTTACGTTTACCTTGTAATTGATCGACTACCTACACAAAGCGTTTAGGTAACGGGTCTTCAAAAAAAAAACAAATCAAAGGGTGCTCTGATTACGAAAACGTACGTCGAATTATTATTTCTTTATTGGTGAGGATTTTTGACATGACATTTTGACATTACAAAACTCAATTTTTAGGTTAGGAAAAATAAGGCTAAGACATACCTACGTTTAGAAACCCATAGCCAACTTTGATTTGTTTTTTTTTTTGAAGACCCGTTATATGTATTCACAGGAATGTGTGTTTTCGGGACCTTTGTATCAGTTTTTCGTGAAACTTTGAATGCTGTCAACAAAACTGTGCCACCTTGTTTTGTTCCCAGTGTTGAGATACAGGGTGAAATACTTGAAATAGAAATTATGCCTTTTTGGGGCGGTATCATATTCAGAGACCCTGCAAGATAACGGGTCTTCAAAAAAAAGCAGACAACGTGGAATTATCACCTATACATATATACTAATAAAGCCGTTTAAACATCATTTTGACAACCTAAAAATGAAATGTTTGTAGATATTGTAAATTAGAGACGTGAAAAGGAAAATCCATCAAAATAAATCGGTTTGGTGAAGCTGAAGGAGATGAAATCGACGAAAATATAGTGAGAATCGAGCCAAAAAAGCGAGCAAAAAGGAGAGTGAAAACTGAAAACAGTATTTGGAGGCAATTTATGTTATTAACAAATTAAAATTTAATTTAATTTTAATTTTTTTTATGAAATTCGTGAAATATTCTCCCTAAATACCATTCGTGCTCAAAAATTAACCAGATAATTTTTATTCAAGCTTGTTGTACAAATTCCACTCGTTCTTCGAACTCGTGGAATTAAAACAACAAGCTTTCATGAAAATTATCGGTAATTTTTAAGCACTCGTGGTATTACCCCCGAAAATTCAACGTTATCATGACAACGTGAAATTATCACCTATACATATATATACTTGAGCCGTTTAAACATCATTTTGACAACCTAAAAATGAAATGTTTGTATTGTAAATTAGAGACGTCAAACTCAATAGCACATTGTCAAAAACATAATTCATAAAAATAAATCGGTTTGGTGAAGCTGAAGGAGATGAAATCGACGACAATAAAGTGAAAATCGAGCTAAAAAAGCGAGCAAAAACGAGAGTGAAAACCGAAAACAGTATTTGGAGGCAATTTATGTTATTTACAAATTAAAATTTAATTTAATTTTACAATTTTTCATGAAATTCGTGAAATATTCTCCCTAAATACCATTCGTGCTCAAAAATTAACCGGATAATTTTCATTCAAGCTTGTTGTTTTAATTACACGAGTTCGAAGAACGAGTGGAATTAAAACAACAAGCTTTCATGAAAATTATCGGTAATTTTGAAGCACTCGTGGTATTACCCCCGATAATCTCGATGAACCTAATGATAATATTAAATAAAATCTACATGACTGAAAAAACTAATTATTAAATTTATCAAGTTCAGAGGAAAAGACGATATCGATTTTCAATTTTGCCTAATTACGTTTTTCTTTTAATATTGTCTTTTTAGGGTTAGTAAGAGAGAGATTTTAGAGAGAAAAATAAGGCGAATTTTTTGGGCACGAAACAAGATGGCACATTTTGTTTGCGACATTCAAAGTTTCACGAAAACGAAAAACTGATACATAGGGTCGCAAAAACCATAATAGTATTACATTACGAGTGTAGAAAGTGGCAAATTTCACACGAGTGTGAAAGAGACGCTTTCTCACGTGTGATGTACAATGTACACCATTTTTCCTACGACCAGAAACTGATTTACACCAATTTCTTCTTATTTTATTTCTTTAAATTTTCAACACACGTGCTGAAAGTACCTACTTTCCACCCACGTATTGAAAGTAAATTTTTGAACATGATGTTTTGCTTCCTCTGTCATTTTTGTCAACAGTATTTTCCACGCGCGTGTTGAAAGTACTTTCAGCACACGTATTCAAAGTATTTTCGGCACGCGTGTGATATTTAGAGCTTTCTAACGAGCCAGCCAGTGCGAATTTTGACATTTTCGTATGTGGTCATAGGAGAAGTTCTATTTCTGCTGGTTACCGAGGAACCCGGTGAATACAAACAATTTGGGATACAGTGTAGATACATAAATGGTGTTACAGTGAAGTTAAGATATATTTCAATTTCAGGAAGAACTGGATCAAGTTGCTTTTGAATGGAATACCCATAGAATAAGACGTTTTCGAAATTCAAGAGGTCCAACGGGACGCCCAATTTGTATGTTCGAACTTCCAGAAAATTACGGACGTGCGAACTGTTTAGTACATATTCCTCAAGAAATAATCAACGTCATAAAAGAAGATAGAGATGTCATAAGGGAAATACCTTTTTGCGATAACGATGTGAAAAATCTTTGCGACTCTATTCTCTGTGAACGAGAATATATAAGACCAAATGGGTGTAATGCTGGGGATGCAATTAATTTATATTACACATTAGGGACTCAAATTTTACATTTATTGCAAACAGTTTGAATATCTATCTAGTATAGATAGGCACCACAATGTAAATGTAGCTTATTTCTGCGGTACTTAATATATAATTTAAAGAAGAAAACGTAGGTTGCAAGAAAAATACATTAATTTATTGTTTTCACATTTTTAATTGTCTAGGTAGGTACCAACCTCTTGGTATCCAAATCCAAGTTGGTAATGAATCAATAATAACAATAGTTGAGTTCGGTTAATCCTACGCGAACTAAAAGATGCCATTGTTGACAGAAGCTCACGGGATTCTTTATTTGAAGTATCAAAATTGATCTCGTGTGCATCTGTCAACAGTCTACACCAGACTGACGGTTCAGCTAACAGCGTTTTCGTGAAAAAAACAAACGTAATTGTTGATCGGATCGACAATTGTCGATCGGAACGACAATTGTCGATCGGAACGACAATTGTCGATCGGACCGACAATTGTCGATTGGACCGACAATTTTCGATTGGACCGACAATTGTCGATTCAAATACACGTTAAAAAATATATATTGATGTTGGCCCTTCTACGCCTTCGTAATTTGTCAACTTTTGTCACACTTCTGTCTGTTTACTGAGGATTTCGCAATGTTGCCATCGCGAAAAATTATTAAGTCCGACTTTGCCAAGTCGGCATAATTTGTCTATGGTGCAAGTAAATTAAATTAAAGGCTTACTTAAAATTAAGTCCTGACTTAGCTAAGACCAATTTAAGTTGCGGTTGGTGCAAGTGGGCATAAATAAACACCAGTATTTCGTATACTGTCCACACAAAAAGTCGCAAAAAAGTTCATCTTTTAACGCTCATATCTCAAAGACCGTTTACCTATAAGATTTCGTCCCAATTAAACGTTGTTAAGAATAAAATCCTGTACAACTACAACATCGAAATTTGGGCAAAATCCATGGAGCGCAAAAATCCCATGTTAGCAGTGCGTTATCCTTTGATATTTCAAAAAAATACTGGGTTGCCATTTAGATTTATGAAGCTATGGTCACTTCCGGTGAAACCGGAAGTTGTTACTTTTATACACACGTCAAAAGATAACATTTGCAAACTCCACACCGAAATCTTGACCGAAATTCATTTCGATCGGAAAATAATTTTGCAATTATTTGTTAGTCCCCTTCAATCTGATTTCAACGATATACTGTTTTATATGTTAATCTTCAATAGTTATCTATAAATCTATAGGGAAAAAGGTGGAAACCTCTGCCAAGGTCTCATGCTGGAAAAAGAAAATTATACCATTTAAGCTTTAGAGAATATTATTTATTATAAACAGTTTATTGTTCAAATGTTATTCATTAATTTACAACGTGAAATAATATAATACATCTGGATGTCTTAATAGTATATTACATACCGAGTAGGGAAGTGTTTCATTACTGTCGAGAGATTTATATAGTCAATCGAGACGCGAAGCGTCGAGATTGATTAATAATCTCGAGACAGAAATGAAAACTTTCCTCCGAGGTTTGTATACTATTTTATTTGCAAGCACACCATTAATTATGATGTCATTTATTTTTTTTAATATTGAAAAAATAAAACAAACATGCCAGAATGTGTCATTCACTGTTTTGACGTTTTTACCTGACATGTTTTCATTGTTGCCAGCAAAGGTAAATAAATTACAGTGAGGGAAATCGATGAGGGAAGTCGAATAGGGAAATCGGTGAGGGAAATCGAAGAGGGAAGTGACACAGGTAAAGTGACACTTCCAAATTTATAAAAAGTCAGTAATATCAAGATTACATATATGGTTGCAAATAAATTATTATTATTATTTAGAAAAAAAAATAACATGAGACCTCAGAGGATGAGACCTAGGAAGTAGTTTTTGCATTTTTCCCTTATCGAAGATAAAAATATTGTAGCAAAACGCCCCAAGTACTCTATGTAATTGATAATGGCGAACGGTATATTGATGGTGTTTATTTACTTGGAGCTGCTACCAGTGTTACCACAGGCTTTGAAAATTTCGTGCCAGACTATGAATTTAAAAGGGGCCAGATTTAGGATTTTCGGGCAAACCCTCCACAAATGAAAAAGAAGAGAGAAAGCACGCCGCAGGCGCCGCCGGAGGTAGAAATTTTTTTCAGGCGCCACGCCCAAAAACACTTATTTTGCATAAAAAAATAATGATTTGGCTTGTTATAGAGAAACGGGCCAGATTCGAAAAAGAGTGGCCAACGGGCCACTCCGTTTTAGAAAGGGCCAGATCTGGCCATATGGGGCCACCTGTGGCAACACTGGCTGCTACCTAAAATCTGTGGAAGGGTCTATTTGCAAGAGAGAGAAACAAACTATTGAGGTGTACTAAATTATATTTTATTATACATAAAGCCAAAAATTTTTAATCAGCAAAATATCTTCCAATTCTGACAGCCTCATCTATTTCTTCTAAAATTCAATTACTTCACATCCGCTCAAAAAATGTCATTATTACGGACCACTGAAATATCCCTACTAATAAAGAAACGCCCTATTCCTACTATTCCTAATAACTTATAAGTTAACTCATTTCAACACTTCCTAATCATTCCTATTAACTACCCTTCTTCTATTTCTATAAATTCTTTAAAATTTCTAAGTCCTTTACTGACTGCTTATGAAAAACCCAAAATAATTACCTCTTTGTTTATTAATATAGGTATTACTAACTTATTTTTATAAAACCATACAATAATTTCTACTTGAAAAATAAAACCGTAATTCAAAATTCATTTCATGAACAATAAGTTTCTTTTTCTCCAAACGTCAGAAAAACGTCACTTTGTTAACCCCTGTCAAGATGTCAGAAACACACCTAACATGGGATTTTTGGGCTCTATGGATTTTGCCCATTTTTTGATATGTTGTAGAGGCTTTAATTCTGAACAACCTTTAAATGGGACGAAATCTTGTAAGTATTACGGTATTTGAGCTATAAGCGTTGAAAAATGAACTTTTTTGCAACTTTTTGTGTGGAGAGTATACGAAAAACTGGTGTTTATCAGTCAAAATTTTGACAGGTCGACATTTTTCACGTCACTAACAAATGTCAACATAGGCTAAGGCCGCGACAGCACTGGCGTTAACATTGACCCCAGTGCGGTCCCGGCCGCATATTCATTTTTTGCCAACGCAACTGATATTCGGCTAGATTCGTGCCCTGCGCCGTGAAGCGTTAACAGAATATGAGCATCGCAACCAGACGTTGGCACTTCATGTGACTGTATGTTACAAGCATTTTATTGATAATTAGGTTCCATAAATGTTTTTTATTAAAAGGAAGGGAAGATTATAAAGATAAGAATTTTATTTACATGAAAAATTCAGCTAAAACAATGGCATGATATTGTGTTAGATAAAACTTCCGATGTCTTTGGAACTACTCGATGGACCTTTTCTATTAACTATTTTATAGATTGTGAGCGAGAAAAAAATTGAAATAATAAAACCCAAAAGGTAGAAACTGAGAAATGTCGAAAATGCAAAATGTCGAAAATATGAAAAGTTCAAAATACAAAAGATCTTTTTTCTCTTTTTGTTCTACATATTTATTTTTCTGTAAAATAAAAGAATAGAATGAATGTTCAGCTAAACTCTCGGCTGAATTGTGTTCCTGTCGCACAACGTCACAGAAGCCAACTTCAGTGACTCATAATATTTATTCAAATTTAATAATACATACTCGCGCTCTATTTTTTATGAGCGCTCTTTTTTCGCTATTTTATCAGGTTGATAGAAACAGACATTGGGTCGCATTTTCAGGACGGGTCAGTTTGGGTTAATTTGGATTAGGTACTTTTCATGTCTTTACTTGAAAAAAGGAAACAGGAAAGAACAGCGCCTAGTGCAATTTTTAAACGAAAACTAACCCGAACTAACCCAAACTAACCAAAAATAACCCAGACTATCGAAAACTAACCGAAACTAACTCAAATCTGCCAAAAAAGTTCTGGGGCCTTTAAATAGACACAAATGATTAAAAACTCTTAATAACGGTATATCTTCATTCGTTATCGCATTTCGCATTAAAACATGTGCCAACAACTAACAATAACTGCCAATTTCCAACTGAATTTATTTAGAGAATATTTTCACGAATGCCAGGCAGGCTCTATAAACTGCCAACGTTAGTCCACTTCAATCATAATTTGCCTACGCTGTGCTCGAACGAACACGAATGCAGCCGAAGGTCCTATTACGTTGGCAGAAAATGAATATGCGTTCCGGCCTTAACCTAAGATGACATTAATTTTTGAGTGACGTAAAATATGTGAACCTGTCAATATTTTGACTGATAAATACCAGTAGCACCAGTATCTCGTATACTCTCCACACAAAAAGTCGCAAAAAAGTTCATCTTTTAACGCTCATATCTCAAAGACCGTAATACCTACAAGATTTCATCCCATTTAAAGGTTGTTCAGAATTAAATCCTCTACAACATATTAAAAAATGGGCAAAATCCATAGAGCCCAAAAATCCCATGTTAGGTGCGCGTTATCCTTTCATTTCTATGCTGCTAGGCAAATCCAGCGGGTTAACACCTGTCGAGGTGGTAGAAATTTAATTTTTCTCCGAATGACAGTAAAAGCGGCCTTTTAATGACACTTGACAGGATCAAAAGTTGTATTTTTACTGCCTAGGCATTGAAAGTGACAGTGTCACAACGTTCCAGGTAATAATTTCACTCAATTTGGCATTTGAAATTGATGGTGACAATGACAATTGTCAAAATAATTTAATTATTTGGATAATAATAATGAATGAAATAATTATAAAAAAGATGTTGACGTGTGAATTTGAACATTCGGAGAAAAAATTATATATTTTACATGGCAGAAAAGCAGATTTAATGCCTTGGCTGGTTTCCTAGCCTCGGCTATGAAACACCAGCCGCGGCATTAAATCTTGTACTTTTCTGCCTAGTAAAACAAATAACTATTTTATGCTCCTTGGCAACCCCAGCGGCAGCAAAAGTACTTTTAGTGCCGCTCGTATTTTTGCTGCCGCTCAACCATTCACTTGCCCCCGAGCTTACCCCATTCGTTTGGAGAAAAAATAGCGTGTTGCATACGGAGTAGAAGCACTTTTTTGTGCTTCAGCAGTATTGCAAGCCTCACTACGTTCGGCTCGCAAACCTACCGCTTCAGCACAAAAAAGTAAAGCTTCTATTCCTAATACAACAATATACTATAAGTTTCCTTTAAGGTTTAAAGTCAACCCCTATTTTCTGAACCTTGTGTTCAAAAATTCCAAAAAAAATATATGTTTTATGGTTATCGATATACTTTAATCCATAATTTTTTTAAGCAAGTTTGACTCGCCATTTTTGAGTTATATCGCAAAAACTGAAAAAAAGTAGTTTTTCACCATTTATTTCAAAACGAATAGATGAAGTTTCCCATTATTTTTATTACGAACTACTATTGCAATTCTACGCGACATATATTTTTTTCAAATTTTTTGAACTTGTAGTTTTCTCGCTACTGCAAAAATAGTTGGAAATACGCCTGTAGCTACACTGTTTAGAAAAAAACCCGACGGATGAACGTTCAAAATTATTTGCGTTGGTTGAGACTACAACCCTGTTTATGTAAAACAGAATAAATAATACTTCGAATTTCCGCCAAAAAAAGAAAAAACGTTGTATCACACAATTTAACCAAATGAAGATTTCTATTTTTTTTTGACAGTCAAGTTAGGGCACACTATAGGGGCGATAGCATTGACATCTCGCGTTGCTCTAATAAACTATAGTTCATACCAAATAAACTTATAGTCGGGTTGTCAAGCTCGGCCGGCACAGCGTTGCCGTCTCTTGCATATTTTCCTTTTGTCAAAATATTTTCAGAAACAATAATGGATTATACTATAATATAATGCAAAAATTTATTACTTAAATTATAAACAATGTTTCAAAGCTGGGTTTAATAGATATTTAATAACAACCCATTTGTCAAACATCACATAAAATATAATAATAACGCTCAGTACATATTTTATTTACAGCCAATCTGAATACTATAAATAATTAAATTTTATATGAATATTTGAACCATCAAGAATATTTTCAATTATTCTGGATCACTGAAATCGCTAGAATCGCTAGAGTCTTCATCAACATCCATAATAAGTGGAAGAACCTCTTGCCTATCCATTACTTGTTCCCTGTTATACCACTTGTCAATTATTCCATCTGTATGTCTGATAGAATTTTTCCACATTTCAGGGGTAACAGTTCCCAGTGCCTCTCGCCACATTTTTAAACAAGCATCTTGAGTATAACCATCTCTGCCAATATGTTGGTTATTAAGTCATCTACCACATACTTTTTTGTTGGATTATTCCTGAAAAAAGCAATACTTGAGAAGTTGAGCATAAAATGCAAACAATTTTGGTATTGTAGGTACCTACTTACTTACCGTGCAACAATGGTCACAAGTTCAGATTTCAATGCTGTATTTGGATACTCAACTTTCTGTTTGGTTAACCAATTTTGAATTTCAGCCTTGGTAGACGAACTATTAGGTGTCTTCGTTAATAACATTCTGTGGTAAGGAGCATTGTTTATAACAATGACAGATGGTTCACGGTTCACACCTCAAGTTCTTCAACAGCTGATTTTCGAACCAACGTAAAAAGTTTTGCTGATTCATTTCTCCATGATAGTCGTTAAGTTGAGTTTTCGATGAAAATACGAGCGATGCACCTTCAATGAATCCATTTTCAATGCTAGCATGAAGTATGATATATCTAAAAAAAGCATTTCTTTGTACATATAATACAACAGCTCTCTGTATTCATGTTTATATTCACCTTTCACCACCAACTTTCGTAGTTTTAACTCTTCGCTTGTTGTTGTCTTGCCATGAGCGGTTAAAAGTACCATTTTGAAAAATCCAAGTCTTGTCCAAGAAAACAAACTGGTACAAAGCCTCCTGTTTCAGTCTTAGATAAGACCTCAAAAATGATATGCGGTTAACAGCAATATCAGGAAGTTCCATGAGCCCTCGTCTTGGGTCATATTTTTTTCCATTTGAAGCCTATTTCTTTTAACATTCTACTCAATTACATGGGACTGCCATCAAATAATTGCTTGGCTTTCAATTGCTCCCATATACAGGATAATGTTACATGTTGTCCTACAAGAAGAAAGAATGCGATTCATAGATATCTATGTACCTTTATCTCAAGCGATTTACTTTTTGTATACATAACGTAACTAGTGTTACGTATAGCACTGCTATCGAGCTTTGTAACATCACAGACTCTCTTCGAAGTACATCGTTTCTCAGAAGGCGATTCCAAAACTTCGTTATTTTTGACTGCCTTTGAAATAGCACAGACAGTGGACAGACCTAATAAAGTTCAAATTGAAAATTCCTAGTTGGTCCTTGGTCCACGAAATAAACTCACCTTCCTAACAGCATTTAAGGGACATAAAGGGCCATAATTATCGCATCGCGTTCTCGTTCAAAATATTGTAACAAGGATGCGATTAGTTCTTTGCAACGGCTGTTAAGCTGCTTCGGCATCTTGTACACTTCGCACTACAAGCTGCTTTCAAAAAACAAGCTCACAAATAATAGCACAAACCAAAATCTCGTAAACTGCCAAAACGCAATCAAAATTCAAAATGTCAAGAATTTAATTTGGCAACGTTACATTTTTTGAAGTGGTGTTACCAACTGAATGGCCAGCGGGAAATTCAAATTCCAATTAAGTCAATCCGACGCCGAATATTTTCACGGTTGGCGATAACGATTTTAAAAATGGCGTCATCGATGTCACAACAACAAGTTTATTTGGTATGAACTATATAGGCCTGACTTTAAACCTTAACAACTTTCCAACATTTTAAGACAATTTTATTTCATGAACATCAAGTTTCTTTTCAAAATTTTCTATTCCATTTAATAGTTTATTTAATCAGAACAATTCTATTCTCGGATTCCTAGCCTAGCTAATAAATCCAACTGTTTAATTCATAATTCCAACTCAAAATTGTATATTGTTAAATGCATTATAAGTTCCCTCCATATTTTCTTTACACAATTAAATTAGAATGTCATTATATCTGAAGGCAATTAAAGTTATGCAATAATGTTCCATTTTCAAAACACTCGAGTTATTGATATTTATGCAATAAAGTTCCACAGTTAATTATAAAGTCAAAAAGTTTTTCTAGTAAAAATCACTCAAGTTTTTAGGCATTAAAATTCAAAGTTTAATCACACAAAGTCATGCTCATCATTTATATTCAAAATAAATCTTGTCACTATAGAGTACTTACATTTTGTCCATAAAACACAAAACTAATCTAATTCAATTCTTTTGATTACTTACAGCCCGCACATAATTTTGAACGAATTTGAAATGTTATTTCTTTCACGATTTTCCGTACTTTTTCTAAGTTAAATTAAACCCGAGGCCATACGCCATAAAAGAAACTTTTCGCGAAACCGGAAATAGGTACTGTAGACTTTAACTCAACTGGACTGGACTGCTAACAACTGGCAACTCAACTTACAACTGCCCGCCACTTCTAAAACCGCGGTATTTATATTTAATCGATCCCCCAAATTTCTCTGTCCATGAAAATTAAGATGATGAAATCTCCTTGAAAGTTTTGTCATTTTATTAGTTTAAGGGCGGGTATTATAAAACTACTTTGAGAGTTAACTTAAAGTTAAGTTTTGGAATTACATGTATTTAAAAAAGTTAACTTCAAGTTAACTGTCAAAGCAGTTTTATAATACCCGCCCTAAATCGAATAATTATGTCGCAATTACCTGATTTTATCGGGGTTAAAAACTTTAGTATAAGAATGTGAGGGCAACACAAACAAAGCCGACTCACGTGCGTGCCATAAATCTTCGATTTAATTACCCTGTCCTCGTTTTTATTATTTTCAAGAATTTAATTTAGATGATGACATAGGCTGGGTGTCGAAATACGTTAGCGTTAATTTGTTTCGTTTTTAATTTATCGATATTGATTTGAGATATCGGAAATAGGCCCCTTGCATCAAATTTTTTTATTGCTGATTTCGATAGTCCATGAAAAATAAGTCAACACGTGTTTTTTCTTTTTCTTCTTAGTCAAAAATTGACGGAGATACAACGCTATGAAATATGCCTATGACGTCATCAGGTATAATACTTTATGACGTCGCACATGCTCAGTATATCTATATATACAAAACTTAATATTTGTATAACTTCCGAAATAATCATATTTGGGCGAAATGAAAAAAAAGTGACGATTTTTTTTCGATTTCCTACAGTTTGCAATAAACAATAATCAATTTAATTTTCCATGCAAGTACCCTATTCAGTTTTTGATTGTTTGATTAAATTTAATTTTTACAGTAAAGACATTGTAATTATCGGGACTATTTTTCCCGGATCATTACAATATCAAACCGCATATCGTTGAAATCAGGTTGAAGGGGACTAATAAATAACCGCAGAATATACCTACATGATAGTGTTCCTTTTAAGAAAATGTAACCTCTCTCTGCTACACTTTTTTGACTGACCCTGTATGGTCAAAACTGACTTAAGCCTAGTACTCATAACCGCGAATTGCGGATTTTTGTCTATTGGTCGAATGTATTTAAACCTGTCAAATTTAAATATAATCGACCATTAGAAAAAAATCCGCAATTCGCAGTTATGAGTAGGTACTGCTGCCTCATTCTCACTTCCGCGAAATTCGCTCTTTTTTGACAGTGCTTCGACAATTTGACGTTTGATACACGAATAAAACGTCAAATTGTCAAAGCTCAAAAAACAGCGAATAATTTCGCGCAAGTGAGAATTATGCCTCATTCTCACTTGCGCGAAATTCACTCGTTTTGCGCGAAATTCGCTCTTTTTTTGATACTGCTTCGACAATTTGACGTTTTATGCGTGTATCAAACGTCAAATTGTCGAAGCAATGTCAAAAAAGAGCGAATTTCGCGTAAGTGAGAATTAAGCTTTCCAGTGACTCTATTACCACAGTGGCGACAATTGCTGTCTTCTTTTTGATTGGTTCTTTAAAATCCAATCCCTATATTCATACGGAAAACGCAGCCATTTTGTGCCCAACCTCTTGCTACTTTTAAATATGAATAGTTATACCGGGTGTCCACGAGATCACTTTCCGGCTGCCATTTTTTTATTTATCTATCGATATCAGCGAAACTTGGTAGGGTTGATATTCTAACCAAACGCCATTTTTATGCAATAATGACAAGTTTTCCTGACTTCCGGTTTCACCGGAAATGACCGGAACTTTTGATTTTTAAATGGCACACCCTGTATATTTTCGGTTTTTCGGATTCTGCAGATCGTTTTACGTCATAATGCACCACTTTTGAATTGAGTTTTATCCAAATTTTGTTTTTAAATTAAATTTTAATTTCATAACTAGACTGCCATGATCATGATCATCCTAAAATGACTCTTTATACTCTACTTTATTTCAGAAAAATACAAACTCAATTTTATCTTTGTAAACTTTTTTGATAGAGGGCTGTTAACTTCATTATTTTAGTATTTTTGCCCTAGCTCAAAAACTAGAATAGTAACATATCACTTTCATAACATTACTAAAAGCAGTATTTGGAAGCAAATCCAAGGATATAATACATTACGACATTTTCCTTAATTAATTTTCGTTTTATTGTGTAGGTAATTTTTTTTTTCTACTTAAAATTTAATTTGAAAACGAAATTTGGACAAAATTCGATTTAAAAGTGGTACATTAGGACGTAAAACGATCTGTAGAATCCAGAAAACAAAAAATATACAGGGTGTGCCATTCAAAAATCAAAAGTTCCGGTCATTTCCGGTGAAACAGGAAGTCAGGAAAACTTGTCGTGGATGCAGAAAAATGGCGTTCCGTTAGAATATCAAGCCTACCAAGTTTTGTTGATATCGATGAACAAATAAAAAAAATGGCAGCCGGAAAGTAATCTCGTGGGCAGTTTTTATTTACGACTGACATAATGTAAGTATTACATATTATGTGATTTTGGCAGTATAATGCCATATATTATTTCCGCAGGGATTAATGGTCATTATTCCCGCTTGCACACCAATCACAAAATTTCTCAAATTAAATAAGTAGTACCATGGAAACAATATACCTGATTAAACTCAAAAGTGTCAGTGTCAAACGCGTAGTGCTTGTGTATTTGTATTAAGATGGATGAACAAAGAGCGTTTTTGGAAAGAAAATTTCAAATAAATTAATTTGTCGTGAATAAAGTAGAGTATACTACTCGCAATAATGGCTATTATTCCCTCGGAATGTTACTCCCTCGCCGCTAACGCGGCTCAGTTCGTAAATATTCCTCGGGAATAATAGCTATCATTATTGACTCGTGGTATAATCTACTATTAAATAGTGTTTGGTGAATTGACCTTTTCAATTTAAAAGCCTCTCTCTCTGGCATCAAACTGTCAGACGCCAAAAGAGCATGAAAACAATGGTTGACAGCCGTTGACAGTTGTTTGTAGTATGGTTTGTAGACAAGACTTTTGAAAGAAACTATATTATTTCCTCGGTTTTTTCCTAACAATGGTGATTGTGTGTAGTGTGCCTATTCATAAAAATTATTCCTATTCACTGGCGGACGTGTCTTTCCATAAGATTCCATGAAATCCTACATTTGTCAAAATTTGGATACACAAAATCAGAAAGGATACCCGCAAAAAAAAGGGAAATCCACGGCCCATCAAGTATACAAAGTAATCCACGTCCAAGTTTAGTTGGCAGAAGCTGTTTGCTTTCAAAATAATCCACCACCGTCTCCAAAGCGAAGCTCTGCGAATGAAGCAGTGACTTTTCCCACATTTTCTTTCCAATTTCAAACCCTGCGTTTTTATTCATATCAAATTTCATCGATGGATTCATCATTCTATGTCGGTCATTGTCATTTTCCATTCACTTAACAAAGATAGCTAACTCATCGGTGAAGTCACCGATTCGAATAAAAACGAGGGGATTGCTAAAAACACCCAATACACATTGGCATTAACAAGCAAGCAAATGTTGGCGGGAAAATGAATGTTTTCATAATTATCGTCCATGTCTTTTAATTGAAAGCGTCAATTATTGTTAATTAGTGAGCAATCAGCGTTGCCAGACCTATTATACTGAAGTCAGTAGATTGCGGTTCAAGAAATCAGTAGATATCAGTAGGGATTGGTATAGTCGTAATCACGATAGAAAGTGAAGTTGACAGTTCGCGTTGACATATCTAGTATTTTTTTTCTTTAGGTTGCCAGCATGCGTAAGCGTTTTCATTCCTCCAGCTGGGATAAACGACAGGGTCGTATTTAGGAAAATGATATGCATTCCAGATTTATTTTTAATTTCTTTAAAGGAAGTCAAGTTATTAAAATCCTGCATAGTAATATTAAACATCTGTAATAGAACAAACGTAATATTTTCTAATAGTTGTTGCTGTAGCTGGCCGCCCAAGTACTCTGTTGATTTTTAAAGGTTAGATGGTATATGCGAGCGGTTTATTGATGCTAGTTATTTCCTTGGGTAGCTACAGAATTAAATGCTGAAGGGGGTTTACTTGCAAAAGAGAGAAACAACTGCAGTATTTCCACACATATTATACATATTTAATTTTAAATAAATGAACCCAAATTTTTCCAATAATAATATACAGTACTTAAATTTCTACTCAAATTTTCCATTAATAAAATTATACAGTACTAAAATTTCTACTCAAATTTTCCAGTAATAAAATTATACAGTACTTACTAAAATTTCTACCCAAAAACTCTTCTCTTGTGGCTTACATCAGGCTTTTCCATGAGGGCTCTTCTTGGATCATCCTTTCTAAAGGTAAATCCTAACGTGAACAAAACCCTGCCTAAACTTGACTGGGAACCGTAATAAATTTCACTTTCTTTCAGCCTATCACTTACAGTCTTAAGGGTAACATATGCAATTCTAAAAACGAAAAATGCTTGTTTAAATATTGTAGTACTGTAGCAACAGCAAATATTACTGATTTTAGTTAGTATATCTTGTTCAATTAGCTTTGAGACTTTCGTCAATAATGACACCGAGTGTATTCTTATGGAATTTGCTGGTGACACCATTATAACGTAACTCTTAAAGGTAATTGAACAAAGTAACTTAGTATTACTATTTAACACCAGTCCCTATAACAAAAAGACTACTACCCAAAAATGAACTAAAATTACCCAGTCTAGTTTGTGTTAGTGAAATGGCTTAAACTTATAATTGAAGTAGAGAGGAGTATGCATTCTGTGTAATAATTTATTAAGAAAATCCGCCGAGTGCTTCCGGCCTTAAGTCATCACCAGTGCTGCTTGTTCGCAGGTACAAACACACAAGAGACAACTGACACAAGTGGACGTGCATAATTAAATTTAACTATTAATTAATCAATTACCTGTGTAGTAATGGGTTTTTTACCAAAAACTGCTAAATAATATAAAAAAGGAAGAATAACAGTAAGAGGTGGGCGACAGATGGGACATTGCCCCTCTAAATAATTTATACAAGCATAATATTAGATGATACATTAAATAGGAAGTTTAATTAGTGATACCATGTTTAGAGGTACCAAAGTCCACTATAAAATATGACAACACAAAATGCTAAACATCTGAAAAACAATAAACCCAACACACAGGATAAAGCATGCAGCAGAAGTTACAGAAGCTCTGCAAATATCTGAACCCAAACTGTGTAGGTACGTCAAAAAGGGGAATATGAATACTTATCCTTATGAAAGACTCCAATAACTCAGGTACCTTTATTGAAAAGCAAGAAAACAATTCTAAAAAATATCATGAAATTATGGAATGAAAGAAATCCTAGCAGCATCTTAATTTGTGTTGACCTGAAATAAAAAATAGTATTAAACTATGAAAAACAGTTTAATTTGATCTGAGAAGTTCCAATGTTATCAGGTGTATTCTTTCGGAATAATCTACTGGTAATGTTAATATGAAGTAACATTGAAACAACTCTATGTTCAAAGTAGAACATCAACTTAATCTCTGTATACATTTTGTATATCTCTAATCGAATAGTCTGTTTGACGCTTCCACTTGAATCAGTTGTCTGTAACTTCTTACGCTTCCGCGTGACAGGGGTAATTTCAGACTCAACTGAACCATCCTTATATTTATAGACAGTGGTCTCACTTAGTTTCAAAACCTTAGCTGTCTCCTAGAAAGGCAATGGAAAAGTAAATTACAATTTATTTATTAAAAATTAACAAAAGCCACTCGGTTCGAAAATATCCCCTTCCAAAACTTGTACCTACATTTACTGAGATTAAGACGAAAACGTTTCTATGATCAATCAAGACTAACTTTATTGTTATTAACTTACAGTTATGGGATTTTGATCTTCATGAGACACCTTGAAATGGTTGTATACGAGTTGTATAAATTGCTGAGCCACAGGGTTCCCATGAATTATTGGTCTCTACAAAAGGATTATTTGCTTATTTTTACTAAATTTGAAAACACTACCTTGCTTAGAAAAAAAAAGATTCGTCTCGTAAAGAAGAAGCATCTCCAAGGTTTATTGCTGTTCCCTGAAAATTATTGGCGATGAATTATGACAGTGGTAATTTAAAGTTGCCAATTTTACCGTATTTTCTTCACACCTAAATCATCTGAGATGCTGGAACAGAGAAAAGTCTCCAGGACCCTGGTACGATCGGACTTGTCCGGGGACTTTTCTGTCATCGCTAATAAGAAAACGGCACTTTTAAAATCGTAATATTGTGTAAGTATTAGGTTTAACTTACCTGAAGAAGATAAAATAAACCAGATAAGTCTTGATAGAGTCCAAAGTGAACACTTATAAAAAGACAAAACACTTAAATCCGAACTAAAACCAGGTTAGAAATGAAACGCAACACCGAAACACAAAGGCACAGAACACTACATAAAAAACCATAAAACCGATTAAGAATATAACAAAATATCAAAAAATAATGCAGAAAACGGCAATAAACTAAAACGACCTCTCGCAAAAATTCGAAATTCAAAATTCTAAGATCCGAATTTGATAATTTTATATGTCAAATCGAAATGTCATGTATCATTATTTGATGGTTGACAGAAAATGGAACAGATCTAGGGATTTTATTTACTTTCAACTGGTGAAAATAACGGTCAAAATTTAAACTCTATCGTGAATACGACATTATGATACAGAAACGAGTGAGAGTTTATGATATTTTGCATGCATTTGCGCGGCGTCATGGGGATTATGGGTTATACATCAAAATGCGAAAAAAAATTTAATAATGATTATAAATTAAAAAAAAAAAAAATCTCCAATCAAAAACAAAAAAAATATATAATCTTGAATCAAAAAAAAATTCTCTAATCAAAAACAAAAAACAAATATAATCTCGCATAATTCAGATATTATCATTATTCTTTGATAATTTTTTTTTTTTTTTTTTTTGAAAACTGTATATTACCAACAATATTACAATATCATTAATGTTCCAACATCTTTTCTTAAATCAGTGTTAGAAACACTGGTCTCAAGAAAACAATAATAAAAATATAAGGTACCTGTCCCAAATAAGGCCATGTTAAGAAATTTTATTTTTTCTGAACACTATCCACCAAAGCCGACAAAATTCACGAGCTTTTATGTGAAGTGTTTCGCTTCTATTACTTGAATATTAACCCCAATTTATTTATTTTTACATATAAGTGGTGGTTTTTGCGTAAAACAAAGACCCTTGCCATTGGCCTTATTTGTACCACTATGCTCCTAATAAGGCCATCAATAAAAAATGTTTAAAATAAATAGAATAATTTATGAAAATATTATTTTTTGACAAAAAGTTCTCAAAATAGAACTTCAACGTTTGCTGCATTCTAAAAAAACAATAATTTCAAGTCCTGGGATGGTGATCCAAATAGGTCTACATACAACTAGGACAACTGAACCGCAGCTTTTCTTGCTTGGTTAGACTCCAGGCGCTCTAAAACACATCACTTAAGTTATAATATGACACATTCTTTTAAAAAAACACTGTGATGTGAGGCCAATTGAAAATTTTTCATGTGGCCTTATTAAGAACATGTTACATTGATGAAGAAAAGTCTGTAACTAGAAATCTAGAAAAGATATTATTCTGTACTTACTCTGTGGCTTTCTCAATACATAAATGTCCGTGTAAAAATTAAATTCGCTCCATTCCCTTTATGAACATGGTGTATAAACTAATTAAGTTCTAGCCTCAAAGTTATAACGTGACATATGAAATATGTGGTTGGCCATTTTTCGACATATAACGAGTTGCTACGAATCCTTGCAATTATTTTTGATTTGCATTATAGATATCTTTTTAAATAATATTGTAATTTTTGAAGATGGGATTCAATATTAAGCAATAAAAGGCACTGGCCTTATTAAGTACATGGCCTTATTTGGGTCAGGTACCTTATATAACAATGATTAAGTAGGCCTTAATTACTAATTAATAATTTGCTAAATTGCTAAGAAGTTGACACCCAGATACAAAGTCAAAAATCCATACTCAAGTAAGTAGATTATAGAAAATCTAGTTGTTTAAATGAAGCAATAACAATTTTTTAAATAAATTGAAGTTTTCAGCTTGTTTAACAATAAGTGGTAAATTATTATATGCTCGCGATGAAGCATTGAGTGGACAGTTCAACCCTACATTTATTCTAGAATTGGGTATATAAATGTTACCTTCAGATCTTGTACCATAATCATGTACTTCATTTAGAAATGTCATGTCGAAATTGCATTTTTGAATGTTATGAATTATTTTATACATGAGATTGCTTTGCTCTAGTAACAGTATTTGATCTAACTTAAGGACTTCTAATTCTCTATATAATGCAGCTGTACTAGTTAAGAAATCATAATTGAATAGTACTTTTAGGATTTTATTTTGTTTTATTTGAATTTCTTTAAATGTGGTATCAGTACAAACTCCCCAAACAGGAATTAGGTATCTTAAGTGTGCCAAGAAGTAAGCGTTGTAAACATTTTGTTTGGTTTTGTGAGTGAGATAATGTCGACATTTATAAATAACAGGTATCATTGAATTCAATTTCATCATTAAATGATCGACATGATTTTTCCAATTCAGAGATTCATCCACAAACATCCCTAGGTATTTAATAGATGTCACTCTTTCTAATTGCATGGTGCTAATTTTAATATTTATATTGTTCGATATTTTATTTTTTTGTGTAAAAATTATAAATTTTGTTTTTTCAACATTTATTTTCAACTTGTTGGCATACAACCACATAAGGTACCTATCGAGATCTCTGTTTATTTCCTCCTCCAGATGCTCTTCATTCGAGCCTGTATAAATTAGAGCAGTGTCATCTGCAAAAGTAAAATATCTTGCTTGCAGATTCATGAGTTTCAGATTTAGGACATATAAAGTATATAGCAGTGGCCCCAGCACTGACCCCTGGGGTACACCATAATTATTTGATAGAATATCGCTGTCGCAATCCTTGATTTTTACAAACTGTTTCCTATCCACTAAATATGTTTTTATAAGGTTTAAAAAATTTCCCTGAATACCCAATTTGTTTAATTTACCCAAAAGCACATCAATTGATACTATCGGGTCTTCAAAAAAAAAAACCAATCGAAGATTGCTTTGATTACGAAAACGTACGTCGCATTACAGTTTTTTTATTGGTCAGGATTTTTGACATGCCATTTTGACATTAGGTTCATTGACAAAATGAAAGAAAAATTTTGCTAAGACATACGTTTAAAAAACCATAGCAATCTTTGATTGGTTTTTTTTTTGAAGACCCGATACATCAAATGCTTTTTTGAGATCTATAAACACTGCTACGACTATACTTTTTTTATTGATATTATTAACTTATTTTATGGATCACGACCAGTTATTCGAACCATATGAAATTATTAACATTACCAAGGTTCAAGCTTCTTCATTGAACAGCTCCGACCTCTCCGAGTAACTCAACGGGTAAAAGTAATACAGTAAATAAGTTTCTGCCTGACACCTAAAACCAGTGACAGCTGATGATTTTCGAATTTTCAAAATAATAGGCAGTTCTGTGGGCAGTAAGGTAAAAAAAGTATAAAAACGGTTTTAAAATTATTTATTTCCTAATTCAGTAGATTAGGATCCCAATCAGTAGATCAGTAGACAAGAGGTCAAATCAGTAGATCTACTCTACTGATAAATCAGTAGATATAGCAACGCTGTGAGCAATTTATATTAAAACAATATCAAGTTCAACAGATTCCGCTGAAGAATTCGTTCGAAAATATGTTCAGAGAAGAGAAATACAAAACAACCTAAGACGGTCCTGCCTAGGGCGGAGTATAATCCTTTTCTAGCCAATAAAATTTAACTTACCTGTCAAAGTTTGTTTACTTTCACTATCTCGTTTCGTGAAATGAACTTTAGCAAATAAGCGCATAATATACAGGGTGTTCCATTTAAAAAAAAATATAACTTCACACTACTGCACTTTTTTGACGCACCCTGTATGCCTGACACTGACTTAAGCCGGAGTCTTATGCATCCGTTTTCCGATGAAAGATGTCCGAAAAACCTTCTATTCTGACATAATCGTATGAAAATATGTCAAAATAGAAAATTTTTCGCACATCCTTCGTCGGAAAACGGATGCATGAGACTCCGGCCTTACTTAAAAACTTTTGAAAATTTCTTGAAACTTTTGTACACAGCATATACAAAAACAATCAGCAGGCTAACTTGAGTGACAGCCCGTATAATAAAGGAATTCGTCGTCAAAATGTCACTAGCGGCCATTTTGGGATACGAAACAGGGCCTGATTAACGATAATTTAGGTTTTTTCTTTTCTGTGACAGAGTCGTATTGGCTTTAAATAAACTAATTTATTATTACTTACATATAAAAATGTTTATAATTACTAATTTATTATTATTATTGAATATACAAGAATGATAACAGATAACACCATAAATGACAACACGAATATATCAAAATCGTTTTGAAAATCATAGCTAAAATTCCGCTCTACACCGCACGCCTATGACCTCCGTCAGAAATAAGCAAATAAAATAAAATTTCGGCGCTCCTGCCGTTTAATGACAGCGTTTTGACAAAATGGAATCCCCTAATGGCGGCGTGCGCAGAAAAGATGCGCGTGAGAGTTAGCCTGCTGATTGTTTTTGTATATGCTGTGCTTTTGTATTTGACACTTCTCTCAAAAACGTCAAATGAAAAAGTTAGCAGGAGG
The DNA here is from genome assembly GCA_917834065.1 of Ceutorhynchus assimilis. Classification (NCBI taxonomy): domain Eukaryota; kingdom Metazoa; phylum Arthropoda; class Insecta; order Coleoptera; family Curculionidae; genus Ceutorhynchus; species Ceutorhynchus assimilis. The sequence continues at coordinate 12,573,322 of OU892279.1, forward strand.
TGACATTTATAATAGATCTTCTGTACAAGTTAAAAATTGGAAAAAGGAACCTTTCACCACATCTCCCACCGTCGACTTAAGTAGTTTATCAGAACACTTTTATGAATAACTATACCTATTTTCAAAACTACACGAATTATTTCGGCTGATTTCATCAATTTTCCTAGGCTATACTTTCCGAGATGCGGAGTGAATATTTAATAAAGACTTTAATGCAGGAAAATCGGGATGTGGGCGAATATAGTAAGTTTGGAAAAATGTCTAGTAGTAGATATTTGTTTACATTTTGATCGACATAGTTTTTACAGCAATAATGAGCAAATGAAGGCCTACAAAAATTAGATTCTCACAAGTATTTTGAGTATGGTCTTATATCAGATGCAGGGTTGTGTGCAGGTACTGAACAATTTCCCCGTTTTAATTGGAAAATTTTGAAACGGTGGGCACTGAAAAAAACCTGACATCATCCTCGTTGACACGACATCCATACCCAACTACGAGACACTTTTGTGGCATTTTTAATTGGAAATTTCCCTTGTGCATATTTAATTGGAAATTTACCTCGTAATTTTCAAAAATTGACAAGTGGAAATATCCCTGGTAAGCGGGATATTTCCGGGTGCAATTTCCAATGCGACAATGCCGCGCGGCGTCCGTCGGAAACCCACCTTTAGGTTGTCATTTTTGGCATTGAGACCAGCTTTTCCATTTGAAACGCATAGGTTTCGTGCGCGTGACGTCACAGAATAACCCTGGAGGTATAACAACATAACCTATACCATTTGTTTGTATATGTACAACGTGTTGGTTGATTGTTTTTTGAGTGTTTTATTTGGATTTTTTGAGTTTTAGTGGATAATTGTGTTTGGTTTGGATTTGTAAGAGACAATATTTTAGTAATAAGAAGACTACTTTGTGTTGCATTCATCGAAATTACGATTTTTGGTAAGTTTTAAGGACAAGGACTTTCTACCATATAATTTCTTTGTAATTTCTTTTTAATTCTAATAAAATCTAGCACTATATATTTATGTATACGATAATATTTGTATAATTCAAATTATTTTTCACAATACATTATAATTTTCAGCAAAATGGACAACAATCTAAGTACTTATGCCAAGGAGTTGCAAGGTTCTCATTCCATAAGATATTTGCAGAAGATATCTGTCTTGGGAGTGGATCCATACACTATAAACATTGAAAATTGTTCCAAACGCCTAGAAGACTTTCCTCCAACTTTTTACCCCGACATTGTAATGTATTTGGTACATACAAAAAGTGCATACACTATGGAAGAATTAAAAGCCTACAAAAGCCTTGAGGCTTATAATCAAGCTACTTGTGGTTGGGTGAAGAAAATTGGGGTGAAGGTGTTTCCATCTTATAAATTAGTATTAGGCAAGGTAGGTAACTGATTAATTAATCTGTGAGATGTTTTTAATTAATATATATTAAGTCTGTTTGTTCCACATTGTGCCGAGAATAATTTAAAAAAATATATTTAAGGTGATGCATTCGCAACGACTCAACGAAAAGCTACTGTCTCCATGGATAATCACTAACGAAGATGGAACTGTACATAGTGCTCACTGCGATTGTGTTGCAGGATTGGGAGAAGTGTGTACCCATATAGGAGCTGTACTGTTTTCTTTGGATGAAGCAGGAAGATCTAGGGAAGAAGTAACTAGGACGGGGGTGAAGGCTTACTGGATGCCTCCTACAAACAAACCAGCAGATCCATCAACTACTGCCAAAATTGATTTCAGAACTGCAAAGCAAAAATCCCAGGACAAACCTATATTCCAAAGAGAAGAAGTCAGATTGGCTGTTCTTGCGCCTTCAAAAGAAGACCAAATGTCCCTTCTTGAAAATTTGAAGCAAGCAGGGGGTTGTGCCTTGCATAATATAATCCCTCCATTCTCCAAAGAAGTACACAAGGAGATTGAGGAGAAAAATCAATTGTCTTTTCTCCGTTTTTATAAGCAAGAGTATGAGACAAAGTCATTACAGGAATTGAGAGAATTGGGTAAATAAAATGCAAATGTAGGTAATCGATTTGTTTAAATAACGTTTATATATTATTTTAGGCCAAAAGTTGCAAGTTTTTATGTCCATTGAAGACTGCAAAGTTATTGAAATAGAAACGAGGCAGCAATCGAAATGTAATTCTTGGTTTACTCACCGTCTAGGAAGGATCACTGCATCTTTATTTAAAAAGTGTTGCAGGACCAAAATTGATAAGCCTTCCATATCTTTGATAAAAAGAATTTGTTATCCCACTAAACTTCGGGTGAGGGCAATGGAATATGGCTGCGAACATGAAAAGTATGCCTTGAAAGACTTCCTATCATATATGACACAACAACACCATAATTTCCAAATTAGGAAATGTGGTCTCTACATAGATCCTGAACTATGGTTTTTTGGTGCTACTCCAGATGGCATAGTTTCTTGTAGTTGTTGTGGTGTCGGTGTCTTGGAAATAAAATGCCCCTACTGTGTCCAGTTCAAAAGTATATTGGATTTAACCCAGAACAAATATTCCTTTTTAAAGGAAGTGAATGGTGAATTGCAAATTAAAAAAGACCATGATTATTATTATCAAGTGCAAATGCAAATGGCCATAACAAAATTGAAATATTCCTATTTGGTAGGATGGTGCAGAAAAGACTTTGCATACTGTAAAATTGTTTTTAATTCCAGTTTTTGGACCGACAATAGTGATATTGCAAAACAATTTTTTTTCGATATAATCTTGCCAGAATGTCTAGGCAGGTATTATAGCAGGCAAACCAATGTTTTGGCAGAATTTCCAGAAGAAGAAATAGAGGAGTCTCCTGAGGAGTCTCTTGACATCGATTTATACGAAGAACTAGTTTTTACAAGCGAAAATGTAGAAGAAGTGTCATCACCAAAGCCTGGACCAAGTAATGTTCCAAAGGAGAAAGAAACTTCTCCAGAACCAGGACCCTGCAAGAAATTATATTGCATCTGTAGGGAAGAAGATGATGGTGTTACTCCAATGATTGCCTGTGAAGCAGAAATGTGCAGAATAGAGTGGTATCATCTCAAGTGTGTAGGTTTGTCAAAAATACCCAGCTCAGTTTGGATTTGTGACATTTGCAAGGCTTATTCTGATTCAGAATAGATTTTTTTACATTTTAAAAGTTTGTTTATTTATTTATACCTTACTAAAATATTTAATGAAATAAAACCACATTTTTTGTATTTGTCTATGTACTATATTTTAATTTAGTCAGTCAATACAATACAAAATTCCTTATTTTCAAGTGTGTTACGAACAATATTATATAAAAATAATTAACACAAAATACTATCACCAAAAAGAAAGAATCATTTTTTTAAAGTTTTAATTATTTCTCTTAATTTGATTATTAATAAAATAAGAAAAATTAATATTTGGTAACATAGTTGGTGGATCGGTTCTATTCGGAGTAGAAGTTACTTCTGTGAGTCTTCTGTTTCACAAGCAAACTTACAGACTCGTCACAAAAATACCACTTTTACTCCTGATAAAACAATAATGCTATTTTTCTATTCAATTTAATTGAAGCATTTGTAGACATTTGCCATTGTCCATTGATATTAGACATGTCAATTGTATATACCCCTGTCCAATCTTGTTTTTTTTAGAGCCCCTAAAAATGTATTTTTATTATTAAGTGAGAAGATTCTTTTATATACAAATTTATTTTATCATTTAAAATTATTTTTTAAGCAGTATGATTAGAGCTAATGCTTCTATAACTTAACTATTTAAGCTTACCCATTCAAAATTTATAAAAATGCCTATTAACTATACCAACTAGCTATATTTGCAGTGATCTTAGTATGTATTTTAAAAAATGGTCTGTTCTAAGTTGAAAGAGGGCAACGGTGATGATAGATGGTTCTGTTTTCATTAGGCTTTAGGAATTGAACATTAAAATCATCTGCAATGACTGCAATTAATATTTTTTGTTTTTTTTGTTTGCATCAACGCAGTTACATAGGATATTTTTAAAAATGTTTTGTTTCCTGTTGGTGGCCTATAAACAAATTATTATGTCGGAAATAATTTTAAAACTGAAAAGTAAATGAAAGTAACACAAGCCTTCCTCCTCAAAATACTTTAATTAACTCTCAAAGAGCCCTACATGTTGCCCCTGATGATGAGGCTTTCTAGCTTTGGAACATAGAGCTCTTTAAGAGTTAATTAAAGTATTCTGTGGAGGAAGACTTTGAGTTTTCTTTTTGAAATGAATTAAAGATTTATTTATTAAAAAGAAATTAAAGTGGGATTATGCATGGGCATAAATTGAGCATAGCTGAACAAACTACAACAATTTTATCTATTTGAGCCACATCAGGGCTTCCTTTACGTAAAGAACTTAAGGGAAATTCTTCTGTCAATATTCTATATTTTCGTTTAAGGTGACCTATCACTCTTTCTACATGTATCCTGACACTTGCCAATTTTCTAGTTGTTTCTGTGTCATTGGCGTCTAACTGTTTTTTTCCCTTTAAAAATGCTGGATACATTACTTTAGCAGAATATATCTGTACACTTTCGTCAATAGAAAAACCCCTATCTGCTAAAATTAAATCCCCCCTAATTAAATTATTTAAAAACCCCGAATCTTTTGTTATAAATTTATCACTTGCTCTGCCTCCATAAGCATTTGAAATGAACATTATAGTGCCTTGTGGTGATATGCCTATTAAAAATTTTATAGTATGATGGTGTTTATAATTTGACCATAATTTTGCAGAAGCTTCTAAATTTGAGGGCTTTTGGACAAATAGTTCAAAACAATCTATTATCACTGTAACCTTGTTATCAAAAATATTCCTGAAGCATTTTGGCATATTAAGTTGGAGATCCTCTCTTGAAGGCCATGTTATAAAGCATTTTAAGCGGGCAAATAAAATATTTAAAACATTTTCAAACGTTCTTGAAGCTGTAGTTCTGTGGCAAAGAAATCTATTTCCTAAATCTGTAAACTGTAAATTAAGCCTTAGCTTCATTAAGGTAAGAATAAGTTGCTGAAATTGTGATAACACATTATTTGAGGACAAAAATGGTTGAATAAAATCAAAAACACTCTTAAGATAATCAAATTTAGGAAATCCTGTGTAATAGTTTACTCTCTCATCATTATTTTTAAAATAGGATTCATTCAGCATGTAGAGTGACAGTTTTGATTCCAAATTATAAATTTTTTTATTAGCCGTTCTCAAGGCTAAGGACAGATCTTCCGTGCTTGGATTTTCTGCAGTATTTGCAATATTTGAATTTGCAACTTCATGCTGAACTGCTGGTTGATTGTCATTAGGTTCAGTTTCTGTGTTTTCTGCTTCAGCCTGAAATAATCTTAATAATTATATAAAACAAACAAAATAATGTCCTTTGGGCCTCTAGAAAAAAAAAGCAAAGCTTGGTAATGTACCCTAGTTTTACATCCACATTAAAGTAATGGTCCATTTTGCTCCTACAACAAAAAAAAATAAAAGCATTGTAAGTATTAGTATTAAATATATGCAATAGCATTTCAAGCCAAATGTTAATTCTTTTTCACTCAATTTTTCATGCAGTTTAAAATACCTTTGACCTGTTTTTAGCTCTTTCGAATCGATTTAACGACTTCGAAAAATAATTTTTTTTGTAACCCATATTCACATTAGGCACCCAGTCTGGATGATCTTTTTCATGCAGATCTGATGGCTCACCTGTAAAAAATCATCAGTTTATCCCCAATGTTACCCTTTAAGACTTAGTAATTTAGAAACCTATCAAATAAAACGCATACATTTGGTACCTGATAGTGAAAGAACTATATAGATAAAGGTTTAACTTAAATTACCCACCCGATTGAAAATGTTTAGAACAAACGCGTGCATATTTTGCCTTTTTGTTATTAAAATCTTCTCTTTTTAGTGCCAATATCCACTTTTGCAAACGTTCTGAGCGAAGTGGGCAAACTTTTCTATCTGCACCAAACACAGACGGAAATCTACAAAAATCCCTTACATTAAAAAAGCACTGATATTTTATTTTATTTTAGTTTTATATTCAACAAATCCTGTACCTACAGTTTATCGAGGAAAATAAAGGATCACTTACTTCGATGAAGGTCTCGAGGAAGATCTAACAAAATGTTGCCCCAAAACAAAAATAAGTAAAGTATTACAGACTGATAGTATAATAATAATAATACTGATAGTATAATAATAAATTACTCACCTGAAATACTTTATACCTATTGTTTTGGCTGCATTGCTATTGCATTTTACAACAGCACAGTATGAGGGCATTTTTACAAAAGTTTAGCTTGTGGGATCTTGAAATACACTTTCAACAAACTTAATAAACGATTACTGTTTAATTTCAAGGGTTTACCATTTCAAATTACTCCCTAATTAGCGAGTAAAAGTGAAAACAAATTTTAAAACAATAAATTTACAATGAAAACAACATACAAATGTTGGGTTATTGTACCTCCAGGGTAGTTGACAGGTCACGTGCTGCACGAAACCTATTGATGTCAGAAATCTGTCAAAGTGTATATTTTTTGACAAACGCAATTTAAATAGGGAAGATCAATAAAAATCACCATCACAGAACATATCATCATATTTAAAATATTCGAAACAACTTATAGTAAATAAACTTCAAACTCGGAAAATTTCCTATCAAAATATAACACGTGCATAAAATATTTCCTGAAGGAAATTTTTAAAAATTTCGTCTTTAGTCAATTTTTTTAAACAAAACCATTCGTGCATAGCGTCAAAGAAAAAAAAATCCCTCACCCTTCGGGTTGGGGATTTTTTCAGGCGCTATGCACTCATGATTTTGTTAAAAAATTGGCTTCAGGCAAAATTTTCAAAAATTTCCGGAAATATTTTACGCACTAGTTATATTACTACTGGAAAAAACACTTATGAAATCAATAAAATAAAAAATGGATAAAAAAACCCGGTTCCGTCACAAAACAATCACTTAAATTCTGTACTCTCATATACACGATAATGAACTTCCGCCTACGACGTCATTTTGGAATATTTTAGACAGAGGTCGTTGGAATGCCTAATTGCCCATTTTTTAGGCGTTTAATTGAGAACTGAAAAAGATACATTTCTCAAATTTGGTATACTGCTATAATAGATCAAGGCCTATTTAAAAAAAAAAAAATATTTCCATAACTGCAGCAATGCAAGTTCTACCAGAAACCAAATGGATTTGCCTGTATAATTATTGCATTTTTGGATTTTCGAAACAATTCAAGTATAGGACATTATACCTAGGTAAAATAAAATAAAATTAACTGAACATGCAATGATCGAAATACTAACATATTAAAAAAAAAAAGACAAGATAATTTAAATTTGATAAATTTTTATTCTTTTAATTTTTCAAAACTTTCTCCAAAAAATCCCACTAGCAAAGTTTTGTGTAGCTTCACCTTCCGATCTAAAAATCATTGTTCATTGTTGGAAAATTATATTTTACCTACTCGAGAAATTACCTTAAAGAAGAATCCTGACTCGGCACATCAAACGTCATCAAATCACTAGCGCATTTTTTCAATTTGTCCAATTCCCCGCTATTTTCACTGTTTGAACCTCTTTCATTTATCAATCTGGAACTGTTCAGCATTAACTTAGGCATACTGATGCTCGACATCAGTTTTCTATGAATAACATAATTATTTTCCAACATTTTCGAATCAAAATTTACATAATAATTGTCTTCTGAGCTTGAAGTTTCTTTAACTAAATATTCGTCGTTTAGTAGCAAACTTTCAGGTAAATTTACTCCAGAAAGGCTGGTTTGTGCATCAACCATCAAATAATGATATTTATTCTCGCAATCATCTTTTTCTGGAGTCAAATCATAATCTGAATTTAAAAGATTTTGACTAAGAAAGGCAGTCTTATTTACCGCTAAAATGGTTTGTACCGATTCCCTTGATTTTGCTGTTAATGTTTCATTTATTTCTTGGTCTACAGGATCAAATATATGACTGTTATCAACTGTAAATGTTCTGTGACTACGTTGACTGTCTATGGAAGATCTTCGTGATTTTGAATTTTCATTATTTTCGAAAATGATCATTTTTGGTTCTGATTCTAGTAAAGGTTTGTAAATGTAGACAGGGCCTTTGATCATGATGAAATCTTCTTGATTAGGACTACCCTGTAACGTTATTTTGATCGGACTTTCGGGGACATTTTTTTCCGATTTGTTAACAATGTTTGAAGCTTTTGATAACAATGATGTTTTTTTTGACATAGAAGATTCAATAATTTCAGTACTTTTTGGAGATTTGATTTCAGAATCTGTATTTATTCCAAGAGCGGCACTAGTTTGAGGTTTTTCAAGGTTTGTGTTTATTCCAATACTATGTTTAACTGGAATTGATTCAAAGTCTTTCATTTCAAGAGTTTTTTTAGTTGAATTTTTTTCCAAGTCCGTATTTGTGCCAATAGTTGATTTAGTTGGAGTTTTTACAAAGTCTGGATTTATTACAGGAGTTGATTTGGTCTGAGCTATTTTTGAGTCTGCGATTTGGAAAGTTGATTTACTCTGTAACAGTTCTGCAACCAAATTTTCTTCTGATTGTGTGATTAAAACAGGAATTTTGCTAGAATTTGAACTAATTTTATTTGATTTTGTTGTTGCTGGTATATCTTCATCTATTTCTTCCACTTCATTTTTTTCGAATTTGTTTACACTTTCAACATCTTGTTTTTCAGGAACGTTATCAATAGTTTCATTTTTGATAAATTCGACACATGATTTACTATTAGCTATTTGTGCATCTTGATTTATAGCAGATTCTCTGAGATTTATTAAAGAAATTGAAGTACTTTCTTTATTTGCTTGTTCTGCTGTTTCACCAAATCCAAGTAGCTCATTAGGAAGTGACCTGTCTGAATCTATCGCTTCCATAAATGTTTCAAAATTATCAATGTCTTGGGTTTCGGTGACATTTGTTACAATAGGATGATTAGGATGAGATGAGCTCATTGTACTCGAAGCTGGCTCAGTACATTCAGTGACTCTTCCTTCAAAATATAGGTATAATATAAAAACAAATAATTTTAATTCATCTTACCTAGGCTTAATTTACCTAGCAGCTTCTGTATACTATCACTATATGAAGGTTCTCCATCACCAATATTTCCCATATGAATGTCATCTGAAATATAGACATCATTTTGCTTCAAGGAAGACTTTCTTATAACTGAACAATCCTGGCAATTTTTAACCAAATCGCTCATCACGAAATGATGGCTTTTTGTAGAGGTCTGGAAATTCCATGGGGGGGAATCTGACGCATCGAGATCTCCTAGATTATTTTCATTAAAATATTGTTCACATTCAATGTTAAGTTCTCTGCATAGGTTGTATATGTGAATATGCATTTTTCTCTGTAAAATAAACGTGAATTTAAGAAAAACTAATTTTTTATAGGTTTTGTATTACCAAGTTCAATCTATTTTTATTCAATTCCACATTAGCCTGAAAAATTCTTTTGATGTCGGCGTTTGAATAACATTCATTGGAAATAATTTCTTCGGTTATTCTAAGGAGGAACATTAGGTATTCATGTTCTTCTGAACTGAAATTAAAAATTAACTCTTCTGTGATACTATTATGAAACGACACCACGTCATATAGAATCGAAAAAAAAATAAACATCAATCGCAATAATTATGTTTTTAGTATTATCTGGTGAAAATTCCATCAAATGTACTGAAGGGTCTCAAATTCCAAAATTCATGAATTTCCAATCAACTCTCCCCCGTAGTAACTATCCAGACTTAACTTGACTGAAAATATTATAAAATGTGCTTAAGGGTTATTTCTACCCTTTCCGAATTCCAGAAATTCCCTACATAATATGATAATATTATTATTTTTTTTTTTTCGGTTTTTCAATTATTTTTTTTTCAGTAAATATCTGGTCGACTGTAATATACAGGGTCTCCCAAATTCGAGGGTGACCATTGAGATATCTGAAACTATTAGGGATACGAGGATGGTTGAATTATGGCAAAGTTGCGCAATTTTATGACCATTATGACCAATAAAAAGCCGTTTTGAAATTTGAAAAATTCCGAATACTTCCGAAGATATTCGGAGAAAACCGAAATTTTGCAAAATCATTTTTATTTTTTCCTGAGTCTATTTGAAGAGCAATTTTAAAATAAATTTCACTTCATCGTTGTCACTTTTTCTCGTTTACAAGATGTTGCTACCAAATTTTAGATTCGACATTTCACCTTTGGGCGGCCATCATCAACTTTATTAGCTTCCTAGATAGGAAGCTATGGTGATAGCCCGATTTTGACCATGTCAAAATTTCATTAGATCTTGACGTTTTGGATCATTTTAAGCCTTTTTGACAAGGTGGCACATTTCCGTCTGTGTGTGTGTGTGTATGTATGTGTGTGTCACCGGCGTATACAAGGGGGGGGGGTAATGGGGGTACCCTACACCTTACAAATAAATCTATTTTTTATATTTTTACTTTTCAGCAACTGGCCCTAACTTGTTTTCTAGTTTGCACAGTGTCCGCACTGCCCGCATGCCATTTATAGCGAATTCTATTCAAAGGGATAGTGCACACTGAGTGTATTCATATCTTTCTCTACTAGCTTGCATAAGAAAGAGATAAATAATTTTTTTGTATTAATCCTACCAATAGAATTCGCTATGCCTATAATTGAAAAGTTTTAGGCGATTCTCATAGCGAATTCCATTGGTAAAATCAGTGCGAAAGAGTGTATTTTTATCTCTTTCTTATATAAGCTGGTAGAATAAGATACGAATACACTCGGTGCGCACTAACCTTTATTCCAATGGAATTCGCTATCAGAGTTCGGTTTCGTTATTTGTTGGTAGTACAGAATATATTTACCTAACAAGTGCGAAAAATGAATTTTTCCGCACGAGTCTGTCGTTCACCCAAAGACGCGTAGCGGAATTCGGTGAAGCAGCCAAGTTCGGAAGACAGATTTTCCGCATGTGTTAGGTACAATAGTTTTTTTACAGACGTGCGGAAATAAGTAGGTACATATACCCAAGGATGATACACACTACTACTACTACAGGATGGCTTATCCTCATAAGGCCTGTTTGTAAAAAATCCCCCTCTACCCCCCTTAGCCAAACAACCAGTTGTGAAGCAGCATGGCGTTTCTCGCCTTGACGTAGGCTGTTTAAACAGCTGAAAACTTAGTTATGACGTCGACAATGGTTGAAAACAGTTAAAAACCAATATGGCGGCGATTACCAAAAACGAGAAAGAGTTGTTTCAGAATATTAATTAATGTAGTGAAACCAAGTTTTGCATAAAGGAAAAGCCCGCGGAATCATAACCTGTGGTACAAACACCCTACGTGAAGACGAGAAACGACACGCTGTCTACGTCATCACTGATATTTTGGCATGGCAGCGGCGGCTTCAGATTGAACTACACAGGCCTTATGAGGATAGACTATCCTATAGTAGTAGTGTGTAGTATCCTTGCAGGAAACTGAGGTCCAAAAGTAACCTCTTTTCCAGGAACCGGTAATTAGTAATTCGATTACTTTCGGAACGCTTTTCTGTAGTTGCCACATTTTTATTTTTCGTTGAGGAATTATGATCAGGAGCATTAACCCTCAGATTTGACTGGATTTATGCCCGATTGCACCATCATTCTTAACTGAGGCTTAACGATAACTATCCCTTAAATTGACAGTTTTGAATGGGAAAATGTCACTTTAAGGAATAGTTATCTCTAAGCCTCGGTTAAGAGAGACGGTGCAATCGGGCATTACGATTTAACCCATTTCCCAAAATCACAAAAAAAAAATACTTGCTTCTTGATGTTACAGATTGGGTACCAAGATCGTGTGTCAAAATCGTGTAATTGTGAAAAATGAAAGCGTGTAAAAACGTGTAATTTTACCAGCATATCGTGCAATTTCACAAATTCAGATTGACAACACTGCCTTGCATATACCTACATAATTAGTAGTCATTTATTGATTTTTTTTTTGACAGCCATGCGGAAAAGATTTAAATTTTTCCGCACCGATATCCGTGCGGAAAAAAATTCGCCGCACCGTGCGAGAAAATCGATTTTCCGCACTGTTTAATTGTCCTCACTCTCGTAGAAAAAAATATTTTTGAAGGCTCAAAGTAAACGTTTTTGGGCGTGGCACCCGGGGAAAAATGGGCTGATTACCCCCTCCCCCAGACGCATGGGCTGGATACGCCGGTGGTGTGTGTGTGTTGGCATTTTTCTGAGAAAACGGCTCGATGGAATTTGATGAAATTTTGGAAATAGGTATAAGAAGACGTGTAGGGAGAAGTTACGCAGAGATATAGGAAAAAAAATAATTCCTCTTCAAGATATGACGTTATTGATCTTTTTTTTAAATGGGAACGCCATCTTTTTTTTCATTGATTGGTTAGAGCTCATTTTGCTTTATATAATACAAAAAAAAAAAAAAAATAAATAAAAAATACAAAAAAAAAATAATTAGGTAGTTATTTGTCTAGGAAGCGTTATGTCAAAAATTTGACATCTGGTTTTTTTTTAATATGACCCTGGATTTTTTATTTCAGATTTTAGAAGATTCTGCTGATGTCCCAAAACCTACGTCGCATCGCAATTATTCGAAAAAATATTTTTATTTTTAACCATATATGAAATGTTGTCATTACTGACTTTTCAAAAATTTGAAAATGTCACATTTCTGTTTTTTCATTTTCCTGGTCCATTACCTGTCCCAGGTCGGGAAATGAGGACCGGAAATTTTTTCCGTCCTCATTTCTCGTCCACGGACGGAAAATGGAGCAGAGAAATATTTCCCGTCCTCATTCCCCGTCCTCATTCCCCGTCCTCATTTCCCGACCTCATTTATTTGGTTGTCACGAATTTATTTTTTTTTTCGACAGTGAAAATTATTCCTTTCTACTAATATTTCCTCAGTCAGTGTCATTATTACTTTAGAGCTAGTCCGTCCCTGGCAAACTAGATTGGTCAAGTGTGTTTGAGAGGGTTCATTTTATATCCATCATATCTCGCATCATATTAAAAGAAAAAAAATTACACGAAGTATTTTGAAAGTTATCAACAAAAAAACGATTTTCAGAGGCGTCCTTTAGGGGTACGTAACTTCGTAGGGGGGGGCGTAGGAATTTTTTTTTATAGGAAGTTGTCATGTTATTTTTCTGAGTTCTATCTGAATCCGAGAGATTGCCCACATATTCTGGGACACCCTGTATAACCTCTCGATCAGCAATGAAGCATTTCCCGTCTCGGATTGTAATATACTATTTTTACTGTTTAGTAATTTCCTACGGAAATTCTGCTCTCTGTCTCTCTCTAACACATTTAGTTCTTATGGAATATGGAAATAATATAAATTTTTCGAATAAATGTGATACGTCATAGGTTTTGGGACATCTTAGGTTTTTGGACAATAAAATCTGAAATAAAAAATAAGGGTCCGTATTTTAAAAACTGAAGTTGATGATGGTGGCCCAAAGACGAAACGCCAGATTTTAAATTTGATGGTAGCATCTTGTAGAGGAGAAAAAGTGACAGCGCTGATGTGACATTTATTTTAAAATTACTCTTCAAATAGACTTAGGAAAAAATAAAAATAATTTTACAAAATTTCGATTTTCTCCGAATATCTTCGGAAGTATTCGGAGTTTTTCAAATTTCAAAACGGCATTTTATTGGTCATAAAATTGCGCAACTTTGCCATAATTTAACCGACCTCGTATCTCTTATAGTTTCCGATATCTCAATGCTCACCCTCGAATTCGAGATACCCTGTACATGTATCTGAATATGAATATGAAACTAACTTCTAACACATTATAATTACCCATATTCCAAATTCCGCAATAAAGTGTAATCCATTCTAAGGGGTGGAGTATTGAAGTAGGTACAGGGTGATCTATTATAAATGTCACCCCTTCCTAAGTTTTCCATTTGACGTTTTTGATAGAAGTAGAAGTACATAGTGTCAAATACGAAAGTTTTGAGAAATTGTCAATTAAGTCAGTTTGAAGCATACAGGATGCGTCAAAAAAGTGAAGCAGAGCGAAGTTATATTTTTTTAAAATGAAATACCATGTATATTGTGCGCTTACCAATCAGTCCCCTTTAACCTGATTTCAACGGCATGCGGTTTGATCTTGGGTTTGATGTGTTTATCTCTCGATTTATCTTCAATAGTTATAGAATTAAAACGAGAAAATCCTTTACGGATATATAAAGGCCGGTATTAAGTAGTTTTAGTTTAAGTTTGGCTGTGATACGTTTTAGATAGTGATTATTGTAAAAGTTGTAAAGAGTCAAGTTGTTGGAGTTAATTAGTGGAGTAATTAGTATCAGACAGAGTGTGTAGTACCGTGGAATAAATTATTGTTGTGTCAATTGAACTTTGATTTTGGAATAAACGGACCCAAGATATCCATCACGCAAGCCAGAGTCGTGACATTGGTGTCAGAAGTGATATATAATTCGAGGACTGCAAAGTGAAGTCCGATTGCAGAATAGTGGGGACACTAGTGTAGTGTGGACACTAAGTGAACACTGGGACAGTTAGTCCGCGCAAGCAGTGATAATCGTGTAAATTACCCCGGAAGTGACTGTATACCCGATTTTGACTGTGATAGTAAATTTCAAAGTAAGTTCTAGAAAATTCTATTTGGAAACCAAGGGAGATATCGAATTTGTGACTTCACCGTTGTGTTTACTATATCAATCGACATTCAGGAAAGAAATTTCAAGAAAATTCTAGAACATTCTATTTGAGAAAAAAGCAAGTTATCCAACTTGTGACTTCACTAAAGTGTTTGGAATTTCAATCAAAAATCAGGAAAGATATTCGAAGAGATTTTGAGGAAAATTCCGGAATATTCTGTATATTCCTATTACGAGACAACAAGCAAAAATGGAAGAACAAAAAATTAAAGAACTTCTGCGCAAAATGTTGGAAATTCATAAGAGACCAAACGACAACAAGAAAAAAAAAAGGAGAAGCTAAACGACAACAAGAGAAACAAGACGAAGAGGCTAAGCGACAAAAAGAAAAGCAACAAGAAGTTAAACGACAACAAGGAAAACAAGAAGGAGAAGCTAAACAACTAAAAGAAAAACAAGAAAAAGAAGCTAAACGGCAATAAGAAGAGGCTAAAAGACAAAAAGAAAAACAAGAAGGAGAAGCTAGACGACAACAAGAAGAGGCTAGGCGACAACAAGAATGGCAAGAAGACATTGGACAACTGCAGAAAATATTTCAAATCATACAAGGATCTGTCGCCAACCTGGAACAAAAGATTAAGGAAGTTAAAGCCGAAGTTAAAGAAGATGTTTAAGAAGTTCAAGATGATGTTCAGCAGTTAAGACAAGAAATTGAGGACCAAGTTCAAGCACTTGAAGAAAAGGTGAATAAATTAGAAATACAGTCCATCAATCCACGTAGTGTTGGAGCATCATTCTCTAGATAAAACCACCAACTTTTGACGGTTCTACGTCCTGGACCATGTATATGCGACAATTTGAAGCTGCTGCAAATACCAACGGATGGAACGATCAAGAGTAAGCTACAGCACTGAAAGTGGCGCTACGAGGACCTGCCTTAGACCTTAGAAACAAACCCTGGGTGCTGCGTTGGACTAACACATAGTTTTATTCGAGATAAACCAGAAAAAAATTTCGTTGGAAAGACTCTAGCAAGAACAAATATGGAGACATTATGATAAGAATTGCCAGTGTTTCTCCTGTACTAGTAAAAATAAAGGAAGGAGATAATTATTGGAACTTTTGAACCAGTTTAGCAATTTAGCAAATATCGTGTGACCTACCAGATAATAGACCGTGAGATAGGGCCTGTTTAGTGGAGTCATTTTTTTTTGTCTGGCATTTTGAGGGATGAATGTGGCTAGTTAGCTGATGAGAATATAGGTGGTTTTAGTGCCTGCCACCTGTTCGAAATGTCAACAGAATATTTTGCCGAACAACTCGACTTCCAATTGGGATTACCGTCTGGCGATTTTTCTGCGATATTTTCACAACAAAAGCTTCCATTCTCTCGATTACCAGACAAAAAGTAAACGCGAAAGGTTCTTTTTTTTTCTCTTGGAAGTTGACACTCATCCCCACTTTTTCAGCTATTGAAAAGCATCTGGTATTTTTTATGGGTGAATTATTTATCAATATCAATCTTTTATTTAGAAGCCAAAAAATTTGAGATTATTAAAAAAAAAATCCTCATGTAAATCAATTTGTTTCTTCTGCAAATTTTCGAACGGGAGGCCGGCATTAAAAGCACCCATATTCTCATCAGCTTAGTAGCCACATTCAGCCCTCAAAATGCCAGACAAAAAAAAAATGACTCCACTAAACAGCCCCTATCTCACAGTCTATAAGCGACATTTTGTAAAACCGAAATTGGATACAGACCGCTGATGCAGATTTGGCAAAATCATGGGAACTCCTCGATCCAGATAGACTTCAAGAAGCCACAAAAGCAGTCTAATTCAACACAAAATTGATACTGGATTGGCACACCCAATTAGACAACCACCACGACGTATGAAAGAAGCTAAACAACAGGAAGTGGAGAACCAAATTGATAAAATGCTTCAAGATGGAATTATTGAAGAGTCAAATAGTCCAGGCCCCATGGTCTGCACCAGTATTGGTTACAAAGAAAGATGGAAGTCTTAGATTTTGTGTGGATTACCGCAAGCTTAATGACGTCACCAAGAAAGACAGCTTCCGTCTTCCGAGGATAGACGATACATTAACAACTCTATCAGGCTCCAGATGGTTTTGCACTTTGAGAGTGAATACTAGCAAGTGGCAATACACGAAGATGACAAGGAGAAAACTTCCTTCAGTACTGAAAGCGGTTTATACCAATTTAACGTAATGCCTTTCGGATTGTGTAATGCTCCAGCTACGTTTGAGCGACTGATGCATCTAGTTTTGCGAGGCCTCACATGGAGAACTTGCCTGGTATATTTGAATGATGTCATGATCATGATAAATTCATTCCAAGAACATCTCAACAACCTGAAAGAAGTTTTCGATCGCTTCCGGAATGCCAAGTTAAAACTCAATCCAAATAAGTGTTTCCTGAGAGAAAGTGGAATTCTTAGGTCACGTGGTATCTGAAGATGGTATACATGAACTATAAGGAGCTTTCTAGGATTATGTTCTTATTATCGAAGATTTGTAAGATTCGCTAACAAAGCTGCTTCGCTTCATCGATTAACGGAAGAAAAATGAACATGCAATTGGACCTAAGAATGCGATTCCGCTTTTAGAAAATTAAAAAGAGCATTATGTACAAGCCCAGTGTTGTCCTATCCCGATCAGAAAGGCATATTGATTTTGGACACAGATGCAAGCAACACCAGTATTGGAGATGTCCTTTCACAAATTCAAAATTCACAAGAGCATGTCGTGGAGTACTACAGCAGAACCCTAATAAAGCCAGAACGAAATTATTGTGCCACCAGAAGGGAGTTATTTGCCATAGCAAAAGCAGTCGACCATTTCCATAAGTATCTCTACGGACGTAAGTTTTTAATTCGAACGGATCATGCGGCTCTAAAATGGCTTTTAGAATGAAAACTCCCGAAGGACAGCTTGCTAATGGATTGAGAAATTGCAGCAATACGATTTCCAAGTTAAACATCGACCTGGAAACCTGGATAAAAATGCTGACGCTCTGTCCAGACGTCCATGCAAAGAAGACTGCAAGCATTGTCAAAGAATCGATAATGCATGAGAAAAACACTGATCCGGCTGTGAGAAGAACGGGTCTTATCGTTGATGATAAATGGACTAGCAAACAAAGAGCATTTCAAAAGCAGACCAGGACATCGGGCAAATTCTACATCTTAAAGAAATAGATGAATGTAAGCCAGAATGGAGGGAAGTGTCGAACAAGAGTTTGAATTATAAGGCGTTTTGGGTTCATTGGAACTCTCTGGCCGTAGAAAATATTTTAATTAAAAGAGTTTGGGAAAATGCCGATGGGAAATCTACTAACTAACTGGTTATTCCAAAAAATCGAATAGAAGATGGGGAAGAGCTCCGTGTCGCATTGGATGAAGTACATTGTAACATTTTAACAATTGAAACTCTGGGTAGTGACAACAGCTTTCTAAAAGATGAGCTGGAGTCATTGAAGCGGATAATGTCAGGGTCACTCTCTCCTGCCTCCTCACTCACCACGGAGGCACCTATCTTCATTGGAGAACTCAAATGCAGTCGCCTCCTTGTTTGACGAGTTATCTATGGCTGATTCCCACACCTAGCAGAGCCTGCCGTTAGCTAAAGGTTCTGGGCATGCAATCTACCCAAACATTGAGCAAATCTGGTGGTCTGGAGGAGGCAAGAGTTTTAGTTTTTGGAGACCAGAGCTCGCGCGGATTGGCATCCGGGTTACTCAGATTCGCACAAGCTCACTCGCGCCCCCCTTCCAGCTGCGTCAAGTTAGCCCCCCCAGATTCGAACTTTCAAAAAAAATTGCAACCACTTACTGTGCTCGAAGCGTGCTTTACTGTGCCGATGATATTTTGAACTGTGCCGTTTCGATAACAAAGTTATAGGAAAAAATAGATGAGGGGCTATCTTGACGCTCAGCCCCCCCAAAATTTTGGAAATCAGATGAAACCAAAAAGGATTCTAATCCAATTTGAAGTGTGCTGAACTGTGCTGTATCAGGTTTTTCTTAAAATTTCCATATTCGGTCATTTTCTCACAAAATCCCACTGGGGGGCTAATTTGACGCTCAGTCCCCCCAAAATTTTGGAAATCGGATTAAACAAAATTGAATTCTTATCCAATCTGAAGTGTGCTGAACTGTGCTGTATCAGGTTTTTCTCAAAATTTCCATATTCGGTAATTTTCCTACAAAATCCTACTGGGGGGGATAACTTGACGCTCAGCCCCTCCAAAATTTCGAAAATCAGTTTGAAATAAATTGAATTCTTATCCAGTCTGAAGTGTGCTGAACTGTGCTGTATCAGGTTTTCTCAAAATTTCCATATTCGGTCATCTACCGACAAAATCCTAGTGGAGGGCTAACTTGACGCTCAGCCCCTCCAAAATTTTGGAAATAGGATTAAACAAAATTGAAGAGTGAAGAGATTATGGTTAAGAAATTTGTTCATATGCTTGAAATAGATTTTGTTGACAAGGGCAATTGGATAACCATTATTGGCACCGATTTGTTTGATCATGAGTTCTTTATTGAAATTGTCGGTACCTATTCATTGGCACAGAAAAGAGTCTACGGAAGATTATGAAAAGTAGCTAACTTGTGAGAAAATGGATGATTAGACTTAAAAGGTATTATATTGTCTGTACTAGTTCGTTTATGGAGCTGCGTCAAGTTAGCCCCCCCAGATTCGAATTTTCAAAAAAAATTGCAACCACTTACTGTGCTCGAAGCGTGCTTTACTGTGCCGTTTCGATAACAAAGTTATAGGAAAAAATAGATGAGGGGCTATCTTGACGCTCAGCCTCAGCCCCCCCAAAATTTTGGAAATCAGATGAAACCAAAAAGGATTCTAATCCAATTTGAAGTGTGCTGAACTGTGCTGTATCAGGTTTTTCTGAAAATTTCCATATTCGGTCATTTTCCGACAAAATCCCACTGGGGGGCTAACTTGACGCTCAGCCCCCCAAAATTTTGGAAATAGGATTAAACAAAATCGAGTTCTTTTCATCCTATCTGAAGTGTGCTGAACTGTGCTGTATCAGGTTTTTCTCAAAATTTCCATATTCAGTCATTTTCCGACAAAATCCTACTGGGGGCTAACTTGAGGCTCAGCCCCTCCAAAATTTTGGAAATAGGATTAAACAAAATTGAATTCTTATTCAATCTGAAGTGTGCTGTATCAGGTTTTTCTCAAAATTTCCATATTCAGTCATCATAACTAGGGTTGGTGATTATACATTAGTCTGCGTTCCAAGTCCCAACTGCTACCAGTGAAACTGGAGCTCGGTTCGGATTGGCATAGCTCCTTTTACTTTTTCAACACTTTTATCTCTTAAGTAGTTCGAGTACAACCAGTTAGAGCAAATGTTGACTCCGTATCGTTTAGGTGTGTTAGAGCAGCTTTCAAAGAGTTAACCCTACAAACCCTGCCTTGAGAAATGCTGGTCGTGGTGCAGGCATACGCAGTGCGATAAAAAACTGATCTGATAGTTATTTTATCGTTATTTTTGAAAAACCAGTAAATCACTAAGAAAATTATTATAATTTCGTAAAATCTGGTAAAATTTAATTAACAGGAATGTTTGTAAATTCTCAGAGCTGAGCGTCAAGTTAGCCCCTCATCTATTTTTCCCTATAACTTTGTTATCGAAACGGCACAGTTCAAAATATCATCGGCACAGTAAAGCACACTTTGAGCACAGTAAGTGGTTGCAATTTTTTTGGAAAATTCGAATGTGGGGGGGCTAACTTGCTGCGAAACTTAGATTTTTAGACAAACTTAGAAGGGCCGAAATATCCAATAGAGCAAATAATCCCCCATCCCAAACAAACGTTAGTGTTGATACCTTAAACAATACTACTGTTCGATCGCCGAAAGCTGACAGAAAATCTGCATTGTGACAGAGATTCCCTCACATATCTCTCTCATAGGAACATATCTGAATCTCTCAATGCCTTTTTTCCATCTGCCTATGAAACTCGAACTACCATCAATGCTATGAAAAACAAAAAAGCTGCTACGGACGATGGCATCTCTCTAAAAATACTAGAGGCTCTACCAGACACCCCTATTATGATCCTGGCTGATGCTATTAACACCTCCTTTATTTCAGGTACTTTCCCACCCTCCTTCAAAGGTGGTGATCAGTGCTCTCCGTCGAATTATAGGCCCATCTCTTTGTTGTCTACTCTCTCGAAGTTGGTTGAATCTCTTGTGAAGTATTGTTTCGTTGACCATCTCAACGCAAATAGTATCATATCAGAGCGTCAGTTCGGCTTTCAGGCTCACAGAAGTACATTTGACGCTATCCTCAGACTTTTATCAAACATCTATCGCTCCATTAATGAACCCGAGGCTTCCGCGGCTGTATTTTGCGACTTGTCGAAAGCCTTTGACTGTGTCAATCATGACATACTGCTGCGGAAGCTGCGAAGCTGCAAGCGTTTGGAATACATGGTAGTGCCCTCAATTGGTTTGAAGGTTATTTGCGTAACCGTGAGCAGTGCGTCAGTTCAGGCGGTCTGTTGTCTTACCAACGAATTATTTCGCGAGGAGTTTCTCAGGGTTCTGTGCTCGGGCCTATCCTCTTTTTGACCTACATCAACGATCTGGGCGATCTGAACATTTCTGGAATCTTCACGTTGTTTGCGGATGATGCGACTAAGCTGCTAAGAGATATCGAGTTGGATTTGGCTAGGGTCAGGGAATGGTGTGATTCAAATCTTCTCTGCTTAAATATGTCCAAGACCAGAGCTGGGCAAGCTACTTGGAAAAAGTAGCTAGCTACAAGCTACAAGCTACTTTATATTGTAAGTAGCTAAATTACTCAGTAGCTCAACTACCTCTTTGAAAAAGTAGCTAAGCTATTAGTAACTTAACTACATTTTGAATTAGTGAAAGCTACTTTTATCAATGTACATGCCTTACCTAATTTAATTTCATAATATCATCATACGAAAATAACATATTAACTTTCTCTAAGAAGTAGTATTCATATTTTTGTCAAAAACCACTGAACATTAATTTATTAGGTTCACTTTGATTACAGTGATCGGCGAATGCGAGAATAAAATAGGACACATAAAACATAGGTACCTACAGAGATAACTAGAAACTAGTCTAAGCACTCTAAGCAAGGCAGGATAAGAATTTTCCGGAAAATAATAATTGTAGCTTGAGCAATTAAGGTATAAAGTTACTTTTATCGAGCGGTAAATTCAACCGCGGGCGATAGGTTGGTGGAAACGTGCCTTTATAAGGGGAAAACTGTTTATTTTTGAAAACAATGTCGAATGGATGCCATTATAATATAAGTATAGTTATTTTATTTTTGAACTAGAAGAGTCCGCTGCGCATAAAACGTAATAAGTATTTTGGGCGTTGAGTATCGTTAACCACACCCTCGGGCGGTAAATGACACTTTCCTCCATTAATACCTAAATAACTATTAAGTATCTACCAAAAGTAGCTTAAGTAGCTTGTTTTAGTAGCTAGCTACTTTTCACAGTAGCCTATGAATACTTGAAACACATTACCAAAAGCTACAGCTACAAGCTACCTACTTTTTTTTCAAAGTAGCTTGAATAAGTTATTAGCTACCAAAAAAGTAGCTAAGCTAGTAGCTTAACTACTTGGTAGCTAGCTACTGCCCAGCTCTGTCCAAGACTCCTTTTATTGGTTTCAATTGTAATCATGATGGCCTTGCCCATGGCGATAGCATTGTCTCTCCCACAGCCAGTTCTAAATTTCTGACTATCGATTAGCATCTTAAATTCGAACCCCATATTGCCAAACTCAATAAGAAACTGGCATCAGGCTGTTTTTGCGTGCGTACCACCTTTCGCGAACTTGGTGGAGAGGTTGCTCGTAACGTATATTTTGCCCTTGTGGAGTCACACCTCAGGTATGCCTTAGCATTCTAGGAAACATGTTTCCAGCATCAATTTCAGTCCGTTTTCGTGCTGCAAAAAAAGGGCTGTGCGCCATTTCTGAAACTCACATCCAAGAACTCATTGCCGGCTCCTTTTTATAAGGAACAATATCCTCACGTTGCCTTCTTTATTCATTTTGGAGACTACTGCTTGCTTAATACATGGAAATAAACATAACTTTTCCTGTAACCGGCAGGTGTATCGAACTCGTCAGCTAAATGCTATTTCGTTGCCAATACCTCACTCAACACTGATAAAGAGGTCGCTTATTTACAATGGTGTCAAGATTTATAATCATGTTGATCCGCAAACGAGAGGCATACAATTAAATCGCTTAGGGCCTTTCGGCTGGTTCTGAAGAGTTTTTTAATTGATAAAGCCTATTACAGCATAGACGAGTTCTTTGAGCAGGAGTGACGCCTTTGACTGTTCTAGATATCTTTTATTGTTGTAAATTGTTATAGTTGTTAAGTACTATATAGTGTAGTTGTTAAATGAAATAATTTTATCCCCTAATTCTGTCAGATTGGTGGTTTTTGTTTTCCAGAGATTTTTCTGTATTGTATGCTGTATTTGTTTGCACTGTCAACAGTGTCAACTGTCTTTGTTCTTGTTTTGTTCTTGCAAGGTCTCATTCACTATTTATTAATTCCAGTGGGTCATGTTGTTTTTGTTAATTTTAATAATTTTCTTACTTTTTAAGCTTAGTTAGTAATATTGTATTGTTCTATATTATGCTTTGTCAATAAGATTTATTGTAGCTATAATACTTCTTTGACAATAAAGTACTTTTTTAATTGATTGATGTATTAAAAGAAATACATGACGGAACTTCAGGGGCACATCTTGGAGTTAACAAGACTTTGGACAAAATTCGGGAACGTTTTTACTAAGCTCACTATCATGAAGGCGTTAAGAACTGGTGCCGAAAATGCGACATCTGTGCTATCGGTAAACGCCCTAAACTAAGATCTCGGGAGCCCATGAAACAGTACAACGTCGGTCTCTCATTTGAAAGAATAGATGTTGCCGGACCGTTCCCTGAGTCAGAGCGTGGTAACAAATAAATCCTGGTTATCATGGATTACTTCAGTAAATGGCCAGAAGTTTTCGCTATTACCAATCAAGAAGCCATCACATCACTATTGCCCAGGTGCTAGTGGACGAAGTTATTAGTCGTCATGGTGTGCCACAAGAATTGCATTCAGATAAGGGACGAAACTTCGAATTGCCATCTTCAAGAAAATTTGTGAGATTATGGGCATTCGTAAGACAAGGACAACACCTTTACATCCACAGTCTGATGGCATGGTAGAACGATTTAATAAGACCATAGAGGAACACTTGCCTCTATTTTTAATGGCTCACAGAGCAGCTGTTCACGAGTCAACAGGTGAAGGTCCAGCTAGAATCGTTTTTGGAAGGGAACTCAGGGCTATCTCTATTGACGTCTCCTCTCTATTGATTTCGACAAGAAGAAGACTGCAAGTGCCATAGCGATAGGAATAACGATCCTTATCCGTTACAGAGTTCCAGCGTTACCTTGCGATCTGATGTTTGGAATACCTGAAGACGAATGAAAAGAAATTCGAGATTATGCTGACGAAGTATGGGCACGACTTCTAGGGATACATAATTTAGCTCGGGAATATATTCAGCTGGCCAGTGAGCGAATAAAGACGAAATACCTACGACTTGAAAGCCGGATTTCAAGAAGGTGATTTAGTGTAGCTGTATAATCCAGCAAGAAAGAAAGGCGATTCGCCAAAATTGTGTTCAACATGGGAAGGAAGGACCGTACAGAATAATCAAGAGGATTATTGATTTGGTTTTTCGAGTTCAGCGAAATATCATGGACGCGAAGTTGATTGGGACGATCAACCTTAAGAGGAGGGCAGTGTCGCGAAGATCTGGCGGAAGCGCCAGGGTGTACAGAATTGGACAGCTGATTCTAGATTTTACAGTGCTATTCGGGAAAAAGTGCTATCGCGTTTATTCTGTATTTTACAAGAATAGATTACGGATATATGAAGGCCGGTATTAGTTAGTAGTTTTAGTTCAAGTTTGGCTGTGATACGTTTTAGATAGTGATTATTGTAAAAGTTAAAAAGGGTAAAGTTGTTTGAGTTAATTAGTGAAGTAATTAGTGTCAGAGAGGAGTGTGTATAGTGAATAGTAACGTGGAATAAATTATTGTTGTGTAAATTGGACTTTGAATTTGGAATAAATGGACTCAAGATTTCTGACAGGCAAGCCAGAGCCTGACATTATGAATAACACAACGGTCGAAATTTGATCGTGGCGCCATCTAAGACAAAGATTCAACACTAAACAGCAATTTTTGCTGTAATTTTCTCATTATGAATAACTTAAGACATCTGGATTTATTATAATATTCCACCTTGTAAATTAATTAATAATATTTGAACACTAAATTGTTTATAAAGAATTTTCTCTGAAGCTTAAAATGGTATAATTTTTCTTTCTTCAACATGAGACCTTGAAAGGAATTTTCATGTTTTTCCTTATAACTATTGAAGATAGACATATCAAACCGTATATTATTGAAATCAGGTTGAAAGGGATCAACAAATAAGCGCACAATATACATGGTGTTCCATTTAAAAGAAAAAAACTTCCCACTTTTCTGACGCACCCTGTATGCTTGAAACTGTCTTAAGGCCCCCACAGACTGCGTTTTTGTTTGCGTCGTTTTTGCTCGACCAGATTTGCCCGTCGAACAAATCCGTCCAACAAAAACGCAGTCTGTGCCCTTTAGTTAAAAACTTTTAATAATTTCTTAAAACTTTTGTATTTGACACTTTTATCAAAAACGTCAAATAGAAAAGTTGAGAGGAGGTGATATTTATAATAGATCACCCGCTTGTACAGGGTATTTGATTATATTTAAGCCCATACCTACAGCCTTCACTATTTGAGATTAAAAAAAAAATTAAATACAAAACTTAACAGTTTTTTTTCCTATATTTTCTTTTTATGAGAAAAAACAAAATCGCATCGGAAAATGGAAAAACGTAGA
Organism: Ceutorhynchus assimilis; assembly: GCA_917834065.1. Classification (NCBI taxonomy): domain Eukaryota; kingdom Metazoa; phylum Arthropoda; class Insecta; order Coleoptera; family Curculionidae; genus Ceutorhynchus; species Ceutorhynchus assimilis. Next base: position 12,599,060 of record OU892279.1, read on the forward strand.
CAACTTCGACTTTTTTTAATGGAACACCCTGTATATTATGCGATTAAATGAAAGAACTTTTCTTCCTGAATGACCTGATCACATTCCTGGCTTTCTTCTCGGACACGTCAATTTTCATTTTTCTAGAAGCACACAAAAAATTGAAATTGACGTGTCAGAGAGGAAAGTCAGGAAAGAGTTAATTTGAGAATAACAGGGATTGTTTCCAGAGGATTGTTTCTTATCTAGCCCATGGCAACTTTGACAGTGAATATCTTGGGAACTATAATCATTCGATTTTCCAAAAAAAAATACGCAAGGTACCACTCGACCCATCTTCCCTATCCTAACCCTTTCGCTACTGCGGGTATATACATACAGTGCCCGCGGAAAAGTCTGCACCATGTGGGAAATTTTTTTATGCTCATCCTTACTTCAAATCAGTTTTCGGTATTAGGTTCTGCATGACTGAAAACCAAAAAAACACCTAAAATTTTTGACTCTAGACTTACCTCACACCTGTCAAATGCCATTTGAAAATTTCAAACAAGGAAAAGTGGCATTTTTATAAAAAATATGAAAAAATTTTATAAGAAAATATTGTTCCAAATGACATTTTTAGTCTAATTTGATATTTTTACTTTGAAAAAAAAAAAAGATTTTTTTTTAAAAAAAATTTCGAATATCCACGGAAAAATAATATTTTTAGGATTTCTTTCGCGACTATTCCTCTAAAATAATTAGTTTGTATCTGACTAATGGTTTTTTAAATCTTAATAATCTAATTAAGAGTTTAAATATCAAAAAGAAATATTTCTATTAAAATTTTGATACGCCTCTGGACTATTTTGAAAATTTTAGATTTCTCAAATTGAAATTTCAAATAGTTTGTTTATAAACTACTCCTAAATGTCATTTGGAACAATATTTTCTTCTAAAATTTTTTCATATTTTTTATAAAAATGCCACTTTTCCTTGTTTGAAATTTTCAAATGGCATTTGAGGCAAGACTTGAGTCAAAAATTTTAGGTATTTTTTTGGTTTTCAGTCATGCAGAACCTAATGCCGAAAACCGATTTGAAGCATAAAAAAATTTCCCATATGGTGCAGACTTTTCCGCGGGCACTGTATATGTACCACCACATACTAACCATGTATTTTTTCATTAAAATTGCCGAGGCCGATGCTAACTAAAATATCATATTGGCGCCTCATATCCGTGTTTGTACCAGTTGATGCACGTGAATTCTAGTTTGTACAACCCTTATGGTTCATAATGGTACCACTAATAAATTTTTTATACCACTGCTGGTACATATATGTATACCATCCTCATTTCCCCCCATTTCATTTTTTTTCTTCAAACGTTCTTCGTGGAGCGTCATAAAGCTAAAAATTTGAAAAAAAAACATTATAGTCGCGAAAACTGAAAGCTGTGTCAAAAGGGTTAAAAAGAGGGATGGAAGTCACCCCACCCAGGGGGTGCACCCTAGCGAAATACCGATGGGGTCAAATAGTTTCCCCGTTGAATACAAAAATGACGTGTCCGAGCGTTTTTTTAATCGACCTTGAAATACCCTAAAACGCCTCTGATTCGATGTTCGTGGAACACTGTATATTTGTAATCAGGAAGAAAAGATCTTTCATTTTATCGCATAACGGCATAATATACAGAGGATGTTGAGGTATTCCATTAAAAAAGTCGAAGTTGTCTACGTTTCTCCATTTTCCGATGCGATTTCGTTTTTTCTCATACCGTTAAAAGAAAATACATATAGAAAATAACTCAAGTTTTTTATTTGATTTTTTTTTCTATCTTATATCGTAAAGCTAGGCTGTAGATATGGGCTTAAATATAATCAAATACCCTGTACGTAACAATAGAAACTTTCAAGCAATTTTATCGAAATTACATTTTTTTTTTTATAAATAATTAAAATATGCCTAGTAACTTTTGAAAAATATCACCCGCCCTACTAATGATTCAATACATTAAGGTGGTCCTCATACTGAGAAGTAAGAAAATAATTTTTTTCCAAATTCGAGTTGTTAACTGGTTACAATTATTTGCTCCATTTTTTTAAAGAAGAGTCCTTAATCTTAATGGTCGAACAAGATCACCTTATAGGAAATTCATCTTCAGTATTCCAACTTATGACTCAATCATCAAAAAAAACTCCTGGAGAACAGCTTCTTTACTAATAGGACACAAAAAATGTCCTACTGCAAAACACAACAGAAACGTAAGATGCAGGGAGAATTGAGTAAAAAAAGCCTGAAAGCTTCTAGCATGATGTTCAACTAATTATTAGAGTACCTGCAATTGAAATTTGTATTTCTTCGATGAAATATATTTCGTTAGACGAAAGAGTGCGAAGCTAGGAATAGGAATGCGCTAAACTGTTATTGGCAATATTCAATATATTGCAGTACGTAATTACTCACCTTTGTGCTCTATTTGACCATCCAGCACTCACATTTTTATAACATCCTTCAGGACCAGATAATGTCGATCCTCCCTCTAATTGTCTACTAACAGGAACTGATCCCGATCCTTCTCCTGATCTCCTGCTAACAGGAACTGATCCTGATCCTCCCTTTGATCTTTCACTGACTGGGACTGATTCCTCCTGGTCAAATTCTGATATTGGTAAATTTAAATGTAAATTAGCAGCATTAATGTCAGGGCTGCTGGTCACTACTCGTCGTCGCTTTTGGTTAAATTTAAACATTTCTTCGCATTTGGAGATGGTTGAGGATTGAGATTTTGGTGGGAACTAAAAAAATGTATTTATAATCTGAATTAAAATCCAAAATTTACTTACTACAGTTTCTGGAGTTGCATTAGAATTTCTTCTGGTATTTGGCCTATCCGTCTGGTTGCTTTTACCTTCTGTATTTAAGGAGTCCTGCCGTTTTACAAAAAAGCTTTTCTTTTTTTGCGTGAAACTGCCAGTGTATATTCGTCTATAAATTTGAAAAAATAAATTTTTTAGCTCTTTATCAATTGAAATCCTACCTCAATTTTTCATTCGTGGCTCCTTTAATACTCTTATCTAAATTATTGTTCATTGCCATCGGAGACTTCAGCAGACTTTGAGGTGTTGAGGTATCTACAACACTTTTAACATTTTTGAGGTGCCTATAGTGGTTTCGCATGTGAAAGTAAACTTTAATGTCATCGTAATATGTTATAGTCATTTTGATACAGAAAATTTAAAAGGAATCATGTAAAAATTGTAAAATATGGATGTAAAAAAGTTCAATTACAACAAAACAAGCGCGCATGAGTGCGCGCCGCAGGCCGCACTAATTGTTTCAAAATTTAAAATTGCTAATATTAAATTTTCGATAATTAGTTATGTTTTGGTACACTACTTACTTGAGGTAATAAATTCTAGTGATTTAAAATAAGTGGAATTAAAATATACAATTTTTTATCCAATTGCGCCAAATATTAAATTTTGAATATGACTTTTACATCTGTCAAATGTAAAACTATCTTAGCGCCATCTATAAACAACTTATGCGAATTGAATTGGCAGAAAAAGTGTTGCACTAGTGCGCACTTTGCTCGCTTGGGAGAACAGAGCAATAATTCATGTTCGTGTGGTTTCAGAGCCACTCAGAACAAAAAGTGCAGCACCAGTGTTCCAATGGAATCCAAAAATCTGCAGTAAAATTAAAACGAATGTCTGGAGATAATAGGCTCTGTTTACGGATCACTTTCCGAAACAGTTGCAAACAATTAGCGTATTCCTTTCAAGAGTTTAGAACACTAGAGCTACTCGCTCCGATGTTAGTCGACCCCGATTTGAAAGGAACAGATGCGCTGGCTTTCATACATTTGAATGGTTTGACTTGGGCTTGTGCACTGCAGGTGCAACAGACACTTTCCGAAAGAAATAAGCGCGTAACGCCCCGGAGCTGTTCCGGAGCTTCTCCTAGGTGTGAAAGGGATACAATTAATGCAAACAGAGAACTGTAACTTAAGTGTCAGAACGTAAATAAGTTATCCCCGAACGACATAAAGAATTATTTGTTTGTGTCGCACTAACTTGAACTGAGCGCAAGAAATTACCTATTATGCAATCCAAACCACGTGACATTCAAGATGGCGTGGCGACCACACATGGACCAAAAAACACAAAAAAATCAGTTTATTTTTTCCCAAGATAGATTTTGACATTGTCAACTTTGAAACATGAACAATGCTGCTTATTGGTCGCAAGATTCCATTTGCACGACATGCATTGTAAAACTGATGTCAACCTGCAGGGACGCCTCATTTTGCGACCAATCAGAGCCAAGCGGTATTGTTTACGTTTCAAACTTGACAATGTCAAAATCTATCTTGGAAAAAATGGTGTTTTTTTTTTTGTAGTTTCTACTTTCTACCGATTAAGGGCGGGTATTATAAAACTAGTTTGAGAGTTAACTTAAAGTTAACTTCTGGAATAACATGTAATTCATTAAGTTAACTTCAAGCATTGTATAAAAAGTCTCTTTATACAATGCTTCAAGTTAACTGTCAGCAGTTTTATAATACCCGCCCTTAATAGTTTACGTACATACCTAGTCAACAAATATTTTATTAAATTATCAAAATCAAAGTTGCGAGCAAAACTGGGAGCAAAATAATTAAAATACGCTTAAAAACGCACATTCAAAACACCTGCTTGGCCGCCACGCCATATTGAATTTATTTATATTCCGATTATCTACTGTTTTATGGATTACTGGATTTGATTTGTGGCAGATCTGGATAATTACTATAGATTTTTTTTAATGGATGACGATGTCGAAATCGAATTTGTTTTATCAAGTGGTGAGGATAGTGGAAAGGACTATGACTGTGACTATGACGTTGCAGGCTGCCAGCCTTTTTTATATAAAGGAATAATGGGGGAACAGGGTACAGGGTACCGTTATAAATGTAGCGTTTTTGACATTTTATTCTAGGCGTCCTTATCTTACTCCTCCTCGAAAGCAAGTGCAGGTTGAACATGAACTGAACAGTTTGGTCATTGCCATAACACAAACGAACGCTACAAAACAGGAAGTGCTGCTCCGAACAACACAAAAAAGAAACCTATGTAGTCGCACAAACTTGAGCTGAGCGTAAGATATTTCAGGTTTGTGGCGTCACCAGTTCAACTGGTAACTGCTGTAGAACAATGACTATTCTGACACAAACGAACGGAGTTTTTTATTAGCCTATCCAACAAAACACCTGACTTTGACAAGCAAAATATGGCCGACAGGAAGATCACAAACTACTATTTACATACACTATTTAAATACAAATACACTATTTCTAACATTAATAAAAACAACCAGTGATGGGTCCACGGATTTTTAGGTTTAAACCCAAAAACCCGGTTTGGGTTTAAACCCACCCGGGTTTTTTCAGTTATGGGTTTAAACCCTTTTTGATTTTATGGGGGTTTCTAGGAAAAATAGGTTTTTTGGGTATTTTAGGAAAAAAAAACGTTACATGGTGGCGTAAAACAAGTTCTCTATAAACAGGTTAAATAAAAGTGTCCAATGTCCACAAAAAAAAAACCAGAAGAATGCAAGTGCGAGCACTGCGAGCTAATTTAGGTATTAGGTTAGGTTAAGAATCAAGGATTTAAAGGTGACTTGTAGGAGTTTTATGTTTTGTTTTCTTTTGAGTTTATTTAAAAATATTAAAACACTTACAGCTGAATGCAACATCCTCTTTTAACTTAAAAGCGCTTTTTAAAACTGGTACCTTTAAAAATTTGTATGGTTTGGAATAGGTACACATTTTTAAAAGTGACCAGTTTAGAAAAGCGTTTTTAAGTTAAAAGAGGATGTTGCATACTGCTGTTATTATTTATGCTGTTGTAGGTATAACAACGCAAATAATTCACAATTAGTACTATTTAAAACTCATAACACCATTTGATAACACATAACCAAAGGGTTTGTGCGTTTGTGTACCTCCTGGCGGACATTTTAATTTAAGTTTGAAAGCATCGGATAGTGTAATACAAAGGCCTGTGTGGAACAAATCTGAAATTTCCTACCACGCCAAATCACCAGTTGTGACGTCGCAGCATGTTGTTTCTCGCCTTGACGTAGGCTGTTTGCACTACAGGTTATGATTCCGCAGGCTTATGCTTTATGCATACTTGGTTTTCCTACATTAATTGCCTATTATGTTAATCAAAATTGAATAATGATTTTCTTCATAAATTTAAATTCTAAACTACGACCGCTAGGGCAAACAGCGACGACTCAGTTATGACGTCGGAAATGGTGACACACCAATATTGCGGCGATTACCAAAAACGAGGCCGATAAGCAATCCTGTAGGTGTGTATCCAGGGATGTTCCGAGAGAATTTGTAAATGTGCACTTGACAGTATAAAAAGGGGGCATACCTATCTGACACAAAATATGCATCCCCCTTGTTTTGCTTTTCAATATTGCCGTTTGCCAATTTGTATGTTTATTATTACAACGTTGTCAATTCCGATTGCCAATATTTTGTATTTTCATTGTCTAGCAGGCTGAACTGGGCTGGGTCCGGCTGGGCAGTGGCGTACCAAGGATAATACACATCTACAGGATTGCTTATCGGCCTCGTTTTTGGTGGTGATCGCCGCCATATTGGTGTATCACCATTTCCGACGTAATAACTAAGTCGTCAGCTGTTTAAACAACTTACGTCAAGGCGAGAAATAACATGCTGCCTACGTCACAACCGGTGTTGAGGTTAGGGGGGATTTGTTCCACACAGGCCTTATGAGGATAGGCCATCCTGTAGTATTAGTGTGTATCAGCCTTGGTGGCGTACAGGTTAGTAAAGTGGACTGGGTATAGAGTAAAGGAGTATGTATAGAGTACGGGAATATGTATAGAGTATAGTGTAGTTACACTCAGCACAAATTTCCTGAAATGAAACTCCAAATTCAGAATATTTTGTGTTTTATTTATTGACTAAAAAATTGTGGCAGATTTATTCTAGAAATCAAAATGTGCATATTAAGGGATTGTGTACATACTGTGCATATAAATTGAAAGTGTGCATATTGATGCACAATTGTGCAGTTTGGAACATTCCTGTGTGTATCATCCTTGCAAACAGCCTACGTCCAGGGTCGGCCAATAACGATAAACCACAAGAGGATATAGTCGCTCTCGTGTCGTGAGCGCCGCGTTCGCCAATAGGCCCCTTGCATCAAATTTTTTTATTGCTGATTTCGATAGTCCATGAAAAATAAGTCAACACGTGTTTTTTTTTTCTTGTTAGTCAAAAATTGACGGAGATACAACGCTTTGAAATGTCCTTCAGATGTCATAACTTAGGTATAATACGTTGTGAGTTGTGACGTCGCACATGCTCAGTATATCTATATATAAAAAACTTAATATTTGTATAACTTCCGGAATAATCATATTTGGGTGAAATTAAAAAATAGTAGATTATACCACGAGTCAATAATGATAGCTATTATTCCCGACGAATATTTACGAATTGAGCCGCGATAGCGGCGAGGAAGTAACATTCCGAGGGAATAATAGCCATTATTGCGAGTAGTATACTCTACTTTATTTACGACAAATTAATTTATTTGACATTTTTAATGAATAATAATAGATTATACCACGAGTCAATAATGATAGCTATTATTCCCGAGGATTATTACGAACTGAGCCGCGTTAGCGACGAGGGAGTAACATTCCGAGGGAATAATAGCCATTATTGCGAGTAGTATACTCTACTTTATTTACGACAAATTAATTTATTTGCGATTTTCAATGAACAAATTTCATCCGTCTCATAATTTTCAATACAAATCCACAAGCACTACACGTTTGACACTGACACTTTTGTGGAATAATGACCATTAATCCCGCTACTCGTCATTAATCCCTGGAGGAATAACATATGTCATTATACTGCCAAAATCACAAGTATAATCCTTACATTATACATTAGTCGTAAATAAAAGTAATTTTTTTTTTCGATTTCCTACAGTTTGCAATAAACAATAATCAATTTAATTTTCCATGCAAGTACCCTATTCTAGCCAACCGCAAAGTTCAAAGACCGGGCGCTTGACGTATCCCGTCCTCTGTAATGAAAATTCGATGAGTTTAATATAAAATTTTGCGAAATTTATTGCATTAAAACCAAAATAATGTCTAAGGGCGGGTATTATAAAACTACTCTGAGAGTTAACTTTAGGTTAACTTCTGGAATTACATGTAATTCAAAAAGTTAACTTCAAGTTAACTGTCAAAGCAGTTTTATAATACCCGCCCTAAACCATATTATCCTCCTACACCAATAACGCATAAAACTTGTTTCGAGTGGGCCTGGTAACGTCACTACAGAGCGAGTGCTCGCTGCTCGCGCTAAACTGGCGGAAAAAATCGCTGATGTAACCATCCTCTGTGGTTTAGTGCTCTTGCGTTAAGGCGAAAAAGGATATGTTGCTACGTCAGAACTGGTGATTTGGCGTGGTGAAGGGCTTCAGATTTGTTCCACACAGGTCTTATGAGGATAGGCTATCCTGTAGTAGTAGTGTGTATAGGTTTTTTATGTTATATTTGGGACGACGTCATCGAACAAGGATAGACAATGTTGTCAATGCCTATTTTTTAACTAAGGCAAATATTTTTTTCTGCGATTGACAAGAAATGTCAGCATTTTTGACCGTTTGACAGGTCGCAAAAAAAAAATTTCAATTATATTTCAATAGTTGCTAAGGAATCAATGAATAACAATAGGGGAAACACTTTTCCGGCCTAGGCCGGGAAAGTGATTCTCGTATTGCTGAATAATTGGAACTAAAAGACAAACATTTAACAGGTATTTAACCGATCGCAGGAAAAATAGTATGTGTATTTCGGTGGAAAAGCACATTCTCAGCCTTCGGTGTTTGCCGGCCTCGGCTACGCCTCGCCCGTCAACTTACACCGTCGGCCGAGAATGTGTCACTTTTCCACCTAAATACACAATATACTATTGAAATCGCGATCAAAAAATGGAATCAGCTACTCTTCGTACGCGATTCTCTTGCTCGAAGAAGATGAAGAAGAAAAAGCTGTATTTCACCGTTGTGAAAATCGCAGTGAAATATGAAACATTTATAAAAGTCGTGCACAAGCAGAAGCGTATTTTCATTGAACGTCACTTAAATGATAGTGAAACTGAAAGTGAAACTCAATTTGAAATATACCGTACCTAAGTGCGCTTTCACATTGACACCGCTCGAGCGGTGAGCGCTGCGCGATGCCGCTGTAGTGATGCCCAAAAATAATTTTAACATTATATTTCAAATGAAGATGTTCACACTGGATCGGTGCTTCGTGCGGTGTTAACATGTTCATTTGAAATATAATGTTATAGTATATTGTTGTATTAGGAGTAGAAGCTTTACTTTTTTGTGCTGAAGCAGTAGGTTTGCGAGCCGAACGTAGTGAGGCTTGCAATACCGCTGAAGCACAAAAAAGTGCTTCTGCTCCGTGTGCAACACGCTATTTTTTCTCCAAACAAATGGGGTAAGCTCGGGGGTAACTGAATTGTTAAGCGGCAGTAAAAGTACGAGCGGCACTAAAAGTACTTTTGCTGCCGCTCCAGCGGCACTAAAAGTACTTTTGCTGCCGCTGGGGTTGCCAAGCAGCATAGAAATTAAATTTCTGACATCTTGACAGAGATTAACAAAGTGGCGTTTTTTTGACGTTTGGAGAAAAAAATTATTTTTGGGCATTGCTACAGCGGCATCGCGCAACGCTCACCGCTCGAGCGGTGTCAATGTGAACGCGCACTAAGAGTTTCACGTGACTTTTACTATATTTTGAATGCAATTGAAGCAGGGGATATAACAACAAAGCATCAAAACTGTAGTATTTTGCCAGGTCGTGGGGCGTCGCACACTACTGCGGTGTCGTCGAAAAACATTTTGGAGTTTTTCAGCGGCACGCCAACAACTTGCGACGCCGCAGTGTCGTTGACGCATTACGCATGGTGACAAAACAGTTCCATGTTACAACATGGTAAACAACTCACCGGCACGTCGCAAAGCCGCACACGGCTACCGCACACCGCAATGCCGGATAGTTAAAAATCCTTTCTTTAACGGCCGTATTCACCAACGACCGCTAATTGCTTATCAGTCTGATAAACTGCTTGTCAGACTGTTAACGTAAAATTCGGTATTCACCAACCTTGATTATATCAGTCTGATAAAGTTGTCAGGCGAAATTTGGGCTGTTGAGGAAGTTATCTGTTTGATAAGTGTTATTGTTATTATTGTTTAAAAAAAAAATCGAATGTATCCATAAATTGGAAAGAATGGATGGTTCCCTAAATTTTAATTAGTGGCAGGTACTTTATAAGTTTTTATTTTTTGGCAAAATTAACAGAATGGATGAAATTGACCTGATTTTTTTTGGAGGTTCATTGGATGATCCATATATCAGATGAAGATCTTCCCAGGCCCAGAAATGTGAGGGCAAGAATGATTTATTCACTGAATTGGATGATTTGGAGTTTCATAAAAGATTCAGAATAAACAAAAATAGCTTTCAAAGGCTGAAAATAAACCTCTGAACACTGAACCTAGTCTTGGAGCCATTGCGGACGAAAGAAATAAACCAATCTAAAAAAAATCAGATTTTAATTGCAACCGGGTCTTTTCAACTTTGTATTGCGGTGACCATTTCAATGTTTACCCACCAACTGTACTGTATTGGTTATGGTTTTCTTATTCCCGATTAAATATTTCTCAACCGAAAAAATTAGAATTTCCTTTTCGCGACCAGAAAGCTGCTCCGTTGTCTTTTTCCATTTGGTATTCGTATACGATAATTAATTATTATTAGACAAATTATTAGGATTAGGAAGTTGTTTACTTGTTTCACAGCCCAAGAAAAGTTATTATTAATAAATAAATATAATACAAACAAATTTTGAGGTTGTTAAATGAAATGAAGAGAAAAACTGTTCATAGAATATATGGATTTTTATTTTTATCAGTCTGTTTGTTGTCAGAAGGACCATTTTTATTGGTGAATAGCACTTGCTGTTATCCGACTGATAAAATAAATGTTAACAGACTGACAGCTATCAGATAGCTAAGTTGATTTTGGTGAATACGGGCGTAAGTCATCCCCGAACCTGTGCCCGAACGACATAAAGGTTTGTTTGTTTGTTTGTGTCACACTAGGGATAACAAACTATCGATAGGGATATCGATACTATCGATAGTTTTTCAATTTTCGATAGTATCGATAGACCTGTACCAATATCGATAGTTCCAATGTTGCCAAAGGTAAATGAAAACATCTGTATATTGAGAGAATTATAAAGAAATCTGTAGTTTTTTTGAGAAATCTGTAATTATTTTTGGGGATAGACATGCTGTGCTGCCAATTTTTCGGTTAGGAGGAATTAGGCAATTCCAATGAACTATAGCCAAAAACTGGAATGCGCGCACATTGCCATATCTGCCCAAAAAATGAAGCCATGAAAGACAGATGCCACAAGGGGGAATGTTGTTTTTTTCTGTTGCTTGCTGACATATGACGTTTTCGAAAGTTTTGTCATATTTTCCTTCACAGGTTTCATCAATTGGAATACGTGTTGGAAGCAATTTTCGCCATTTAACATAATGAGTGCGACAAAAACAGGTATCCCCTCCGCAGCAGCTGCACTAGGCTTCACGTTCTTCCTTATGTGTTAGCATTCCAGTTTTTGGTTATAGTTCATTGGGCAATTCAATCCATCTGTCAAAAAGGAAAATTCAATGTGGCGTGGCGGCCAAGCAAGTTTGTTTTGAATATGTTTTTATGCGTATTTTAAATTATTTTGCATAGAAATTTGCTTACACCTATGATTTTCATTATTTAATGAAATATTTGTTAACTAGGTACTTAAACTATTAATTCGGACAGAAACTAGATAATTTTTTGGGAGTGAATCCTACGCCTACCGGTAGGTCCTTTTTTATCCACCGATTGTGCGCCTACTGGTAGGGTAGGTCCTTTTTCGTCAATTGATCAAGCGCCTACTGGAAGGTGTTTTATTACTTTAGAATCCGTATATCCTATATCCTACCAGTCAGCTCTTGCTAATGCTAAATACGTTGGTAAAATATTGTTTGTTAGTAATAGTATAGTCATTAAGAAATTCGTCCACATAAGCCTTTATTAGTATCTTAACATTTTTCCAATTTGGGCTTTAAACTTGTTGATGTTTCGAATCTGCTTCATTCGCTAGACGGCAACCTATATTCTATATTGAAAATCTTTCTGCACACACCTTGAGTTTGTTTTTGAGTCTTCGATGGCTCACTACTCTCGCCAAACCTCAAAGAGAGGATCCTTGGGAGCGCAAATCCACCAAAAACGTGAAAAACCTTTATTAAATATAACATCTTGAAATTTTAATCATTTTTAAGTCTCTGATTGCTCGCTCTGCTCGCCAAACTTCAAAGATAAGATCCTCGGAAGCATAAATCCACCAAAAACTTGGAAAATAATTTTCAAATAAGGTCAAATATTGATCACTGGCTTAGATCTATTCGCCAACATGAACTTTAAACATTTTTAAGTATGTTAACAGTAACAACAGTGTTAATAACTCAAGAATGAACATTTTGTGGATTACGACCATTCACAACTAGGGCGACGAGTGTCACCTTCTTGTAAATGCAGGTATAGTTAGGTTAGATAGGTAGGGTAGGCGACGGATTCTTGAATTAATATGAACCTACCGGTAGGCTCAGGATTCTTTCAACAAAGAGTACCTACCGATAGGCGTTATATCATGTCATGTGCCAATTGGGGACCTACCATAATGTTTTCGCGGTATACATAAACGGTAGGCACACAATCAATGAAACAAACAGCACCTACCGGTAGGCGCAGAATTCACTCCCTACTTTTTTTGTGTTTTTTGGCCCATGTATGGCCACGCCATCTTGAATGTCACGTGGTTTGAATTGCCTAATGACGAGTGACTTTGATGGACTAATGGAGGTTGGAGGTTAATGTTTATCGTAATTAATTACAAATTTGGTTACTTTGGTCAGAGCAAACTATCGATAGTACAATCCAGTGATGGTAACACGTAGGGAATTTCCCTACAAGTAGGGAAAATTTGATGTTTTTTTTCTGGTGTAGGGAAGAGGGACAGAAATTCGAGTATTGGAAAAATGTAGGGAAATTCAGAGATTGGTCGTATATTGTATAATAAGGAACAAAGAAATATTTTGTCAACAAATACAAATTCCGATTATCGATCTAACTGCTCACGAGAAAAGACTGTTAGGACTAGGACAAGAACACTAATCTAATAGGACTGCTATACCCGAGTTTAAAACAGTATAGGTAAAAAAAAAACGAATTCTATAAGAGTTATAATTTTGTTAAAATCGCCTTATCTACATTTAAAATCTAAGAAAAAACAAGCACAACCTGAATCACAAACATCCCATTGAGGCCTGCGAGTGACGTCACCACTATAAGCTGCTATGCTGCTAATAGTGGTGACGTCACTCGCAGGCCCTGTTGACTGATCTGTGACTAGGAGACATCCCTACTTTATCTGTTTGCGTTTGCATTTGGGCCACCCACATTACGTAAGAATACTTCTTTTTTTTATGTCCTAACTTGAAACAGGAAAACGAATAACGTGTAAAGATGAGCCAACCTAATATAAAATAAAACGTGGGGAAATTGTAGGGATTTTTTCTTCTGGTTGGTAGGGAAAATTAGGGAATTTTGTTTGTCTTAAAAGGGAAATCGTGAAAAAAATGTTACCATCACTGGTACAATCGATAGTTACTATCGATGAGTAGGCCATTCTATCGATATCACTATCGATAGTTTTTTTTTCGATAGTTTGTCAACCCTATGTCACACTAAGGACGTCAAGTTAACTGTCAAAGCAGTTTTATAATACCCACCCTAAGGGCTTTAAGTTAACTTCTGGAATTACATGTAATTCAAAAAGTTAACTTCAAGTTAACTTTCAAAGTAGTTTTATAATACCCGCCCTAACTTGAACTGAGCGCTAGAAATTACCAACAGTTCTTTTCACGTGGCTCCGGTTTAACTAACTGGGTTACAAAACGGTTAGAGAAATGACATTACCGTTTTCTAACCCGGTTACATAAGTGACGTGATGGACACCTACCACTCGAATTTGAGCGGTATGTTGCGGTTTGTTAAACCGGAGCCACGTGAAAAGGGTTTATATGATTTCTAATCCGTGAGGTTAAGGGCGGGTATTATAAAACTGCTTTAACAGTTAACTTGAAGTTAACTTTTTGAATTACATGTAATTCCAGAAGTTAACTTTAAGTTAACTCTCAAAGTAGTTTTATAATACCCGCCCTAAGATTATTATTATTAATATTCCGATTATTTACTGTTTTATGGATTTCTGGATTTGATTTGTGGCAGATTTCAAGTGATGAGGATAGTGGAGAGGACGTTGCAGGCTGCCAGCCTTTTTTATATAAATAATGGAGGGAACAGGGAACCGTGAAATGTAGCGTTTTTGACATTTTATTCTAGGCTGCCTTATCTTACTCCTCCTCGAAAGTAAGTGCAGGGTTGTGTAAGTGCAGGTTGAACGTGAACTAAACGGCTTGGTACAAACTGCAGTTCACAAACGAACGCTCGTCAGTTCATTGCCATAACACAAGCAAACGACACAAAGCAGGAAGTGCTGCTCCGAACAACACAAAGAAACAAACCTCTAGGCGCACAAACTTGAACTGAGCGCAAGATATTTCAGGTTTGTGGCGTCACCAGTTCAACTGTTAACTGCTGTAGAACAATGAATATTCTGACACAAACGACCGGAGTTTTTTATTAGCCTATCCAAAACACGTGACCGGCAGGAGGATCACAAACTACTATTTACACACATAATTCAAATACACTATTTCTAACATTATTAAAAACAACAGGTTTAAGTTTTAGGAATAACAACGGAAATAATTCACAATTAGTACTATTTAAAACTCATAACACCATTTGATAACACATAACCAAAGGGTTTGTGTACCTCCTGGCGGACATTTTAATTTAAGTTTGGCAGCCTTCATAAGGCCTGTGTGGAACAAAATCTGAAACCCTCCACCACGCCAAATCACCAGTTGTGGCGTAGGCAGCATGTTGTTTCTCGCCTTGACGTAGGCTGTTTGCACTACAGCAGTATGATTCCGCGGGCATTCTAAAACAACTTTATTTAGATCTCGTTTTCATCTTCCTCTTTGCCTATTATGTTAATCAAAATTTAATAATAATTTTCTTCATAAATTTAAATTCTAAGCTACGACCGCTAGCGCAAACAGCTGACGACTTAGTTATGACGTCGGAAATGGTGACACCCCAATATGGCAGCGATTACCAAAAACGAGGCCGAAAAGTAATCCTTAGTCAAGGATAATACATACTACTACTACAGGATAGCCTATGCTCATAAGAAGGGCTAGATGGAACAAATCTGAAGCCCCCCACCACGTCAAATCACCAGTTGTGACCTAGCAGCATGTCGTTTCTCGGCTTGACGTAGGCTGCTTTCACTACAAGTTATGATTCCGCGGGCTTTTGCTTTATGCATACTTGGTTTTACTACATTAATTAACATTCTAAAACAACTCTTTTTTAGATCTTGTTTTCATCTTCCTCTTTGTTTATTATGTTAATCAAAATTAAATAATAATTTTCTTCATAAATTTAAAATCTAAACTACGACTGCTTATGGAAATGGTGACACGCCAATATGGCGGCGATTACCAAAAACGAGGCCGATAAGCAATCCTTAAGTAGTGTATATTATCCTTGAGTCTAATAGGGTAATCCAATCAAAATGGCGGCCGATGCCAGGTGACAAGCAATGAAATTGGCGACATATTCAAACAACCGTGACATTTTTCATCAGCACAATGTTTTTAGTGGTGTTTCAAGGTGATTTTTTAGTACACCGAAGGATAAATGTTCGTATTTTGAGAGGTTATTAGTGGAAAACCCGGATGCTGGCTATTACTGTATTCCTTTTATACATCAAGTTACACCGAATGAGCTCCTCGGAGTCACTCAAAAACACACAATTCAGATTTTACCATTATTTTTTAATATTAACATTATTGTCATTACCTAAAAGGGCTTCTTGCAACCCCCGCAAATTTGGTGCATCAGGCGAAAGGGGGATGCACTATGAGCGACTCGAGTGCTTAACGCACTTTTAAAAGGAACGTTCAAGCTTTTGAAATTGTGCAGCTCTGAGTAACTCAACGGGTAAAAGGAATACAGTAAATTAGGTAGGTATTATTCAGAGGTCGAGGATTCTAAAAACACGATTCGACACACGACTCGACAACGAGACGATTTTTTCCGACGATCCTAGGTTGGAATCTCATTGGAATCATACCTTTCGAGACAACAGGGCCGGTATCGAGTTGCGTCTCGTTGTCGAGTCGTGTGTCGAATCGTGATTTTAGAATCCCTACCCAGGATTTGTTTCTTGTTTAGTTTTTTCTAAACCAAATCCTAAATCCTGAGCCGTTCTCTCGCGTCCACTTTTTTGACATTGGTTCAAAACAGGTTTGAAACGGGCAATAGTAACACTATTGCCTGTTTTTTCTTTTTTTACATTTGATCTAACTGAACCGGCAATATTTTTAGTTCACTTGTGATCTAGAGTGGATCTAGATAATTTTTTTGTTGGTGGGGGTAAACTGATCCAACTACAATCTAAAGCCTAGTACTCATAACTGCGAAATTCGCATTTTTTTGACATTGCTTCGACAATTTGACGTTTGATACACGCATAAAACGTCAAATAGTCAACGCAATGTCAAAAAAATGCGGATTTCGCAGTTATGAGTACTAGGCTTAACTCGGCCTGATTCACTTATCTACTCCTCCTCGAAAGCAAGTGCGGGTTGAACATGAACTAAACACTTTGGTACAAACTATGCACTTCACAAACGAACAATCGTCAGTTCATTGCCATTACACAAACGAACGCCCCAAAGCAGGAAGTGTTGCTCCGAACAATACAAACAAACAAACCTATCTACAATTTGAACTCCGGGAGCATAATAGTTCCGAATCACTCCAATCAGTTCTGAATCATTACCACGAACGAATCTATCCCAAACTAATTGGCTATGTAAGCCGCTTTCCAGCTGTATGCTTCAAGTACGGTGCAGCACAATGTTCTGTGTTTGAAACGCAAAAGTTAGTAGCTCTCGAAGCGCAGTAAGGCTGGAACACGAACATGCGCTTGAAGCATTTGCGCGCGCAAAAGCTCGATTGCGTGCTCAAAAGCGTCAGCGGGAAGCGGCTGTATTTAGCTAACTTCTTTTAGTTGTCAATGTCAGATAACAAAAATAAGTCTAACCTGAACCTCACTCTTTTCCTCCTCCCCTACTTCCTTGTTTACAAAAATGTGTTTGTAAAAACGTGTTTTTTAAATTCAATTTTCTTCTGTATTCTTTGATTTCACCATGGAATTTCGTGTGGGAAGCATAGCGGATTTAATATCTGGAACTAATACTCCTAATAAGAAAAAAGTAGTTAAGAAAATTGTTGCTGCTCCAGTTGTTAAAGCTGAACCCGAAGCAAGCCTTGATTCTATCGAGGAATCAGTAGAAAAAATCAAAAAACCTAAGAAGTCAAAGAAAAAGAATAATGAGACTAGCGAGAGTACAAGTACAGGTGAAAAAAGGAAAAAAACCAAAACAAAAGCTGAAATCCCTGACACTAAAAAATCACAAACAAATAAGAAAAGAAAGCTGGACAAATCTGAAGCTGATCTAGTTGATAGTGATGGGGAAGATTCGACTCCTAAGAAAACAAAGTTATCCAAAAATGAGCAAAACGCTGCTGGTCGCATTAAAAACAAACAAAACCAAGAAGTGAAAAATTCCAGCGAATACAAGGATAAAACCTTGTTCGTCGGCAATATCCCCATAAACATAAAAAAAGAAAAAGTCAAAAAACTGTTTAGAAAATATGGAATAATTGATAGTGTCAGAATCAGGGGCATTCCAGTAGCTGATCCAAAAACTCCAAAGAAAGTTGCTGCCATTAAAAAGGAATTTCATCCTGATAGAAACACAGTTTATGCTTTTATTAGATTTCAGAATGCGGATGACTGCAAAAAAGCTGAAGCTGAAAATGGAGAACTTTTCCATGAGAATCATTTGAGAGTACACTGCTGTGAATCAGAAGATACTCCTGACGAAACAAAAGCTATATTTGTTGGAAACCTACCATTTAGTAAGTAAATTATCAAATAATATCTAATTTACTGAACAATTGCTATACAGGGTATTCAAAATAACCTGAAGTACATGGGAATTTTGGAAGCCATTGCAGATACAGGCTGGATCAAATAGTTGATGACAGATTTATTTGTAGGCACTTGATTGTGCAACTTTTTCCCCAGTTGGTCTATTCTGTATCAGTGGTTTTCTAAATCCCCATGTACTTCAAGTTACCCGGACACCCTGGCCTGTATAGAAATTTTTAGTGCATTTGTAAGAAGTTATTTTAATGAAGTTTAAGTGAAGTTAATAATTTAGTAAGAGGAAATTTTATCTACAACGCAAAATCCAAAAAATCATGTCTGCTCAAAGTATTTCCACCCATTGAAGCAAATTTGAACAGAAAACTTTAACGAATAAATTTCAAATACAATAGCAATAGAAGCTTTGTTATTTATTTTAAACAACTAATACAGGTAGATGAACCCTTTTCACAGTTGTGTTTAACATATAAACTGAATTAAACTAAGGTTTTAACTGAAAAGAAAAAACTAGGACTAGTTGCAGAATACTAAATATCACATACAGTACATGGGTGCTTCTAGTTGTATTATGTAATTTTAATGCTACTCATTTCCTAAAAGCAGGTCTTTAGTTTTTTGCTCGGTTTTTTGTTTTGAATTTCACGACCAGCTTTTCTCAAACACCCTGTATATGTGAAAGTGAGTTTTATAAAAAATTTAATTCCAACCATAAAACTTTTATTGGGACACTTCTTTCTAAAATGTCAAATAAAAAGCTCAGTACATCTCGTGACTATACAGGGTGTCCCAAATTCGATAATGACCATTGAGATATCAGAAACTATAAGAGATACTATTGTTTGCCCAGCGGTTCTGAGTCTACAGAAGGAATTCGGACGTAAATGGGCGATGTTGCCAAGTTTAGGAATAAAAACGCGAAAATACTAGCATGAAGTATACCTAGTTCATTTGGAAATCCATTTTTTTAATAACAAAACGTAGATAACAATAAAACGCTAAATATTTCAACGTGGTTGGTAAATCTATGCTTATTTAAATAACTGATTTCTTTAATTTTGTCTATTGTAAAAAATAAACATTTCCTAAAGAATCCATCAGTTTTTGACAATTTGGCAAGGATCCGGCCTGGATAAACCTGATTGGTGGAGTTTTTGGCAGGTCACCGTTGCCACAGGGAACCATGCAATTGTCAGTGGGCTAATGTCACCTTATACGTATCGCTACTGGCCAGGGGTCTTGTCATTTTATCCTCCCATCTTGAAATGTGGATTTATATTGAAATATCCAGTGGCGGCGGTTTGGTTATTGTTAATTTTCGTGTACAAGTTGCAATACGATAACACTTCCAAAAAGTTCCGCACGCAGCTGGGTATTTTATGAATGAAATCAGCCATTTTTCGAATAAGTCCGATACATCATAGGTTTTGGGACATCAGAGGTTTAAAAAATCTAAAATAAAAAATAAGGATCCGTATTTAAAAAAATAAAGTTGATGATGGCCGCCCAAAGACAAAAAGGCCGAATCTGAAATTTGGTAGCAACATCTTGTAAAGAAGAAAAAGTGACAATGATGAAGTGACATTCATTTTAAAATTGCTCTTCAAATAGACTCGGGGAAAAATAGAAATGATTTTGCAAAATTTCGATTTTTTCCGAATATCTTCGGAAGTATTAGGAATTTTTCAAATTTCAAAACGGCTTTTATTGGTCATAAAATTATGCAACTTTGCCATAATTTAACCGACCTCCTATCTCCTATAGTTTCCGATATCTCAATGGTCACCCTCGAATTTGGAACACCCTGTACATGGCAGGTTACAAATTACCAGATCTAAAGTCCTGCCTAAAGAGTTTGATATCGCATTATATTGTTTGGTCGATATTAAAATCTATATAATATAGAAAACGAGCAGATTGAAAGCAAAACGGTAGTCAACTTCCTGGGTATCTCTATTGACAACAGGTTAAATTTTGAGTAGCTCATTTTTGGACTGAGTGGCAGGTTGTCATCTGGATGTTTTGCAATTAGAGTGGTGTTTACTGAACTGGTGCTACACGCTAATTTATATTGAAGAAAAAAAATATCGATTTAGTTTATTAATTATGTTCCTTTAATAACAGGTTTGGGGACAGCGAGGTGTAGCAAATAATGCCTAGCTAGTACAGTGTGAGTTCGAGCGCCACTGGCTCAACGCAGCTTGAGCCAGAGAGCCTACTGGTTTTCAGTACTACCCCAAAACCCTAATAAGACAAACAGATAATTCCTGTGAAACAAAACTCCCAGAATATTCTGAGACTAATTTAAGTAATAATAGATGATACTGGTTTAGTAGTAATTAATAAATTTATAAAACCACACAACAGTGAATTCCAGGATCGTCTTGGCTGGTGATTTTAACATTGATTTTCAGGACTATAACTTGACGACTGTTCAAGCTTTATCTAATTTGCTGGACTCTTTTAATATTAGGATGTTAGTATCTGAACCTACACGTTTCACAAATACTACTAGCTCTCTTATTGATTATTTTTGTGTTAACTTTGGTGAAGCAAACAATTTTAATTTAACTGTAATACCCTCTGGATTATCAGACCATGAGGCAATAATAGCAAAGCTTTCTCTAAAAAATAATACTAAAGAAAAAACAAAAACAATTGGTAGAATCTATAGCAAGAAAAATTATAGAAATTTTCAAGCTGATACTCAATTGTTGAACTGGAATGTGGTTTTCCAGCATAATAATCCACTAGAACACTTCAATAATTTGTTGATTTTAACCTTTAATAACAATTTCCCCTTGCAAAAAATTAAAAAGAAAAAGTTCAAAAAACCCTGGGTAACAAAAGGTTTGAAAATATCATCAAAGAATTTAAGATGTCTTTGTAATCTTAAAAAATATTTTCCATCTGAATTTATAACAAACTATCTTAATAAGTACAAGAGAATGTATAGGCAAGTCATTAAACTAGCAAAAACGGACTACTATAAAAATAGGCTAAGTCGCTCAGGAAACAAGGCTAAAGAAGGGTGGACTATTGTGAGTGAATTAACAGGAAAATATAATTTGAACAGTAATCAAATTACCATAGATTCAAATATGCTCAATGAATATTATTGTAAAGTAGCTAGAGAAATAATGTCTAATTTAAAACCACAAATTGACCCTCTATCTTTCCTACAAAACATAAATATCATAGAGAGTTTTTTCTTACGACATACTGATCTAACAGAACTTAAACATGTTATTAAAAATATACAAAATAAAACCTCCACTGGAATAGATAATATATCAATTAAAATATTTGAGAATTTATCAGATAATGCATTAAACGTTTTGGTAAATGCTATAAATAATTCATTTGACACTGGTGTGTTTCCGCAATGTTTAAAAATAGGTTTAATTACGCCAATATTTAAGGGTGGAGATCTGGAAGACCCCTCTTCTTATCGACCCATCTCTCTCCTCCCTACTCTCTCTAAAATAATGGAAAAAGTGGTCAAGGATAGAATGATGTCATTCATAAACAAACATAATATTTTAAGGGAGTGCCAATTTGGATTTCAAACAGCAAAAAGCACTAATGACGCGCTATTTAATTTTTTGCAGAAACTTTATTTGAATCTCAATGATGGAATGGTGGCTTCGGCAGTGTTCTGCGACTTGTCAAAAGCATTTTACTGCGTGAGGCGTGAAATACTGCTGAAAAAACTAGAACATTATGGATTTAGAGGTATTGCGTTGAAATGGATATCTTCATACTTATCAGAGCGACAACAGCTTGTTAAATGCCAGAACAAAAAGTCAACCATTCAAACCAACTCTTATGGCGTACCACAGGGATCCGTGTTGGGACCACTCCTTTTTTTATTGTATATAAATGACATAGTAAATACAAACATAAGTGGTCATTTCACACTCTTTGCTGATGATACAACAATTCTGTGGGTGGATCAGAGCTCTAATCAGCTAGAAGCACGAATACAAGCTGATATATGCAAAATAAAACAATGGTGTGATGCCAATTATTTGTCTTTTAACATTAAAAAAACAAATATCATGACTTTCAAGGGCAATATAGCGGACATAACTTTGGGCAATGATGAAATAGAAAAAACCCAAGTCTCAAAGTTTTTGGGTATATATATAGACTCAAAATTGAGATTTTCTGAGCACATAACATCACTAAACAAAAAATTATCATCGGCTTGCTACGCCATAAGGATAGTTAGCAATAATCTAAGTCATACTGTATCCAGATCTGTGTATTTTGCGCTTGTTCAGTCAAACTTGACTTATGGAGTAGCATTCTGGGGTCATGCCCCTAAACACCTGATTCAATCAGTGTTTATACTTCAGAAAAGAGCCTTGAGATATTTGTGCAAATTAGGGCCCAGAGACCACTGTAAGCCATTCTTTGTGAAGGAAAAAGTATTAACACTCACTTGCCTTTTCATTGTAGAAGTTGCAAGTCTGGTACATAAAAAATATAAAAATGTTCAAGATAGCTCCAAATATGAGACTCGCAGAAATAATGAACTGCGCCTACCTATCCCAAAGAGCTCATTGATTAGGAACTCACTAATATATGAGGGATTAAAAGTTTATAATCACTTACCACAAGATTTCAGAAATATCAACAATGATAAAATATTCTCACGATCTGTAAAACGTTTACTACAATCTAAAGCATACTACACCTTGGAAGAGTTTTACAGTGAAACATTTTAAAATGCATGTAATAATTAATATGTGGCTGGTTACAACTTTTTTGTTTTTTTTTATTTTTTCGTCTTTTGTTAGAGATTAGGTATTATGTTTGTTTTGCACTATTTAGCTTTTGTAAAGTCATTTTTATTGTATCTGTGAATTTTTAATATATTTGTATAGATGTAAGTTTTTGTTAAATCGCGAGTTAAGTTTTGTATACACATGTGTATGTTTGTCTGCTTTATTATTATTATTATTATGTATTTGATCTCGATTTGATATACTATTTTCTTTTTATATATACCTACAGCTTTGTTCTTGAGAACAATAAAGCATATTTTGATTTGATTTGATTTGATTTGAACCTAAAAATATTGGCCAATCCCAGCTGTGATCACAACCGGTTTACACGGTCTTTTATACGAATAAAAATATTAAATGAATTATCTAAATTTATTATAAGGCCCACAGGCCACCCTTTTGTTTAAAACTCTATGAGATAATTTAATGTTTCAAAATAGAATAATCTATCTGCTTTTCCACCAAGTTGATCTAGGGAGATTGCTCTTCAACCCTTATTAAAATTTCACTATGAGTTAGGTACTTAGCTGGAACACGTGTTGTGTTGCAAATCCGAGAATGGAAGCTATCTGTCAGGACATCCAATTCCAAATCAAATCCAATAGGTTTTCTTTTCTTTTTCTTTTGAATGTTGATCGAATTGTCTATTTAATGGTGGTTGATTGATAAGGCGACACCAACATCCATGTAGGAAGAGAAGCCCTACGAGATCGGAGTAAAGGAAATAGTTATTTCTAGAAAATTCGTTGGGGTCAAAAAGTTTGACTTACGTGGTTGTTGTGTGGCTTTGAAGTAGTTTATTTCCTCTATAGCCGAAAGCTATAAAACTTCCAGACGGGAAATGTTCTACAGAAGGAATTTAGTGTTAGTTAGAAATAAAAAAACAAAGTGGAAGGCGGAATAAATCCGGCAAATAAACCGATAGCGGTAAATTTCACTGATAACTAACTCACTCAGGAGCAAAACCAAATAAATTTACTGCCAAAAAAAAGTATCTCACTTTCCCAAAACCGAAAACCAAAAATGTGGTTTAATTTGTAACGATACAGTCCACGCGACCAAAATGACTTCTAACCGACCTTTTCTGTTCAGTACTTAGAACCCAAAAAAAAACTAATAATTTAAATAGGTACCATTTGAACCAACTGCCGAAACCTTGGGGCAAAAAACGAATTCAAACAAAACTGCGACAATTCGCAAAATCGTACCTAGAAATAAATAATGATTTTTCAAGGAACCACCAAAAGAGGCCAACACTTGCATGATCATAAAAAAATAATTCCAGCCTAGTGTTTGAATGAGTCCCCCGTAAATACATAAATAGATTCCTTTACAAAACCTGACAAAGGAACAAAAATATGAATATCCTAGAATCCCTTTCGTTTTCGATATCCAAATGACCAAACTCCCAAGAAAAAAATAAAACGTAACACTGGACACTTCCACAGCAAGAATGGTCTATTTTTCTTTATTTGAATCATACATTCGTTATGCTGTGGTATTTTGGGGTTTCTGTAAACAACTTTTTAGCAGCATATTTGTGTTGCAAAAAAGAGCTATTAGGTATACTTGTAGAGTGAGAAGTAGAGACCACTGTAGACTATTATTTATCAAGCACGCTATACTAAAATCAATATGCTTGTTTATCCTGGAGACAGTTTCTTTGCTTCACAAAAAATATTTTTTCTACTACCGTGCGTAAAGTACTCACTTTACGCACTATTCAGAAGACGTAAAATTTCACTTCACGCACTAGTGCGTAAAGTAATTCACTTCACACACTAGTGCGTAAAGTAATGTCAATGACAGTTGTTGACACTGTCAATTTGGCATTTTTTTGGTAAATTAGGTACTTCACGCACTAGTGCGTAAAGTGAAAATTCTTTACGCACTAGTGCGTAAAGTATTTGTCATATTTTTTTACACATATTTGATTGCTAGTAGAAAAAATTTTGTATGCAATACGTGCGTAAAGCACCTTTTTTCACTCATGTGATTGTCGCACTCGCCTTGTCAAAATTCACATTCGTGAAAAAAGGTTCACTTTACACACTTGTTGCATAAATAACTATTAATTAACTTGAAAGCGCATCAACACAGCACACATATGATATGCGACAAAACCGAAATATACGCTTTCCTATACCTACCTATCATGTAAAAAAAAATAGAATGTTCAGTACACTGCATATTATAATAATTTCCTACATGTTTACTATTACCAGAATATGTACACCCAATTTTGACAATAATTATAAGAAATTTTTTCTTCTGTGTAGTACATATTTTTTATTCATAATTCAATTTACTTTAGATGCCGAAGATGAAGAACTCTGGAATTTATTTAAGCCTTGTGGTGCTATTGCTCATGTTCGTATTGTAAGAGATGGACGTACCGGAATGGGGAAAGGCTTCGCCTATGTCAATTTCAAAGACAGCGACGCAGTACAGCTGGCTTTAGAAATGGAAAAAGTGAGCCTCAAAGACAGGGAACTTAGGATTTCTTTGTGTGATAATATGAGGGCTAAAAGGAAGAAGGTGGTAAGTTAATTTTCAAATTGTTTATTATCTTTTTTTTTAATTCAATTGGGATTTATTCTGCTAAAAATTATTGTAAATTTTTAGGGTAAAAAGCCAAGGAATAGGGTAAGATATCCAAAGGAAGGAGAAAATGGTGAGGAGGCTCCAAAGAGAAGGAGGTATTTCAAGAAAGAATACAACGATAAAAGCAATGGATTTAGTGGAACTAAATTTAATGATAAGAACAAGGTAAATATTGATATGGGTATATGTAGCTATAAGATACATACATGCTACATACAGAGTGAGTTTTAAGTATGGAACGTCTCAATTATCTCAAAAGCGGCTTGCACAATTTTTATGAATTTTGGTGTGAACGAGTATTATAATATGGCGGATAATATGGTAGTATTTACATGGTTGTCAGATTTTTCGTTTTTAAGGAAATATCTGAAACTTTGTTTTTTCAAATGGATCACCCTGTATATTATGACATTTCTGGGTTCTTCGGAAAATTCTAGACATATTTCATGTGCAATATTATATACCTATCTTCAACTGTTTTCGAATGATTGACAGTAGAAAATAGACTTTTTCACAACTTTGACAGACTGTAAAATCTAAACGGTCGATTTTACAGCAAAACCGATCATACATTCTTGTCTTAGTTTTTCAGAAACTATCGTTCGACACCAACTTTGAATTAAATCCATGATTAAAAAATTCGGTTAAATTTAATCTCTGGTTAAATTCATAGTTGGTATCAAATGATAACTTATAAAAAGCTACAGACAAGAATGTCAAATAGGTTTGGCTGTAAAATTCGCCGTTTAGGTTTCACAACCTGTCATATTTGCAAAAAAGTCAATTTTCAACTGTCAATATTTCCGAAACAGTTGAAGATAGGTATATGACATTGTACATGAAATATGTCTAGAATTTTCCGCAGAACCCAGAAAAGTGATAATATACAGGGTGATCTATTTGAAAAAACAAAGTTCCTGATATTTCTCGAAAAACGAGAGATCTGACAACCATGCATATTATCGGCCATATTGCAATACTCATTCACACCAAAATTCATAAAAGTGGGCAAGCCGTTTTCGAGAAAATTGAGACGTTCCATACTTAAAACTCACTCTGTATGTAATTACATTTCATAGTTGTGAGAGTTTAACATATTCTCATATTTTTTGTTGCATATGGTATTCTTTGTCCAAAACTTTGATTATTTTGAAAAAATAAGTTCAAAAGGTTTCTAAGGTCTGTTCAGCTGATTTATTGTATTAGTGTGTCTAACTTAAATGATCCCTGTATCCTCTTCCGCACACTAGATGTTCCTAGCTAGAAGATGGTAGTAGTCCCCTATCGAAAATCGTATAAATCCCTTTGTAGATCAACCTCAAATTTAATTTAATTTAATTTTGAAAGATGAAAGTTGGCCAACTTTTAAATTAAGTTATATTATGTCTTAAATTAAAATTTTGTATGAACATCGTCATATGGTATTAGTAAACTTTTTAAATTAAATTATATTAAATGCTAAATTAAATTAAATGTCTGTTAGAACCCACCTTAAGAGGCCTGGGTACCTCCCGCATAATTGAGATTCGATCGCAGCGCCATTTGTAGTTCACGAATTACACTTTCACACAATTTGGCAACACCGCTAGCTGCCGACCACTTTCCGTCGCTGGGCTGGCTTCGCCCTAAATTATTTATCCTAAAGTTCATTGGCGCACGGTAGCCATATTCAAATCAGAAGATAACCAAAGGCGTAGGAGGATTTATTTGGTTTTATCATTTGTGATTATCGCGTTTATCATATCAAATAATTGGAAGTAAATGGAAAAAAATAAAAATAACAAAATGTAATTCTTTTTTAAGCGTAGTAGCGCACCCCAGGTATACGCTAGTTAATTTTTATTACACACTTTGTCGTTCAATTTCCTCTAATTTGAGTATTTTTGAAGCACATTGAACTACTAAAATAGGTATAACCACTGTTGTGCCCGTATTACATCTAAGTATTTTTCCGTGTATTTATTCATGTAGTTCAGGGTGCCAACATTATTTTGTTGTTCATAATGCTGATTTATGTTGCGTTTGAAGTTTTTCGGTTGTCACCCTGAACTACATGAATAAATACACGGAAAAATACACAGATTTAATACGGGCATTGGAGTGCACGAAGTATTTCGTGCTCTAGTGCGCAAAGTATTTCGTGCACGTCGCTAAGGTAAATAAAACCAATTTGAGATATTTCGCACAGAAATGAGTGTGAAAATGTCGTAATTTTTTGACAAATTGTGTTTTTATCCGTCAGATTACATAACCTGACAGTTTATCAGAAGGTGAATAAGCCGGCCCTAAAGAAACGATAAATGGGTAAAGCTTGTTTTTTTTTTTAATAAAAAAATCTGATATTCCTGTGACCTAGTAAATTTACCTCATGGATTCCGCAGAATTTATCTCCATTGAGTTTTTTTTTAAATTTGATGGATGAGCATCAGTAATATCATTGTTATTGTCATTATTGATGCTGAGATAGTTATTTTCCTAACAAATGCGCAAAGTGTTACTTTTCCGCACGCAAACACAGTTAAAGTCTGTTTTTTTTTAAAGATTCCCCAAGTCAAAAATTTAGTGAGCAACTATGTTGGCAACACAAGCCTTTTCTACATTAAAAATTTGAAAGCATTGACAATTTTACATTGTATGTATTGCCAACATAATGTCATTTTGACTTTTATCTTTAAAAAAAAAAACAGACTTTATACGAACGACGTCAAGCGGAGTTCGGATAAGTTTTTGGACGAGGAAAAGACACTTTGCGCACATGTTGGGAACAAAATTTTTCCTACGAATTTTTACCGCACTTAGTGTACATTAATAAAGAATACGAACACTATCAAACGTATTTTTAAAAGAGTGCGGTAAAGAAGTTTCATCTACGAGCGTGCGGTAACTAAGGTATATCACACGATTTTGCGTGCGGTATGTACCATATAACCGCACGACGTGTGGTAATTTTATTACCGCATGACGTGCTGTAATAGCGTGTGGTAATATTATTACCGCATGCCTTCAATTACCTACCTATCACCTAAATTCTACCCGTCCACTGTCAAATTAATGTGCCAGAAGCAATTTTATTATCTATATATAATTTTCCAAACTTCTATCGGATATTTTGCTACCGCACGGTTGTAGATAAAATACTGTATATAATTCGTATGGTAATTACTAATTAGATTATGTCCGCCCTTAGAGATTGCAAAGCTCGCCTCACCGGCTCGGTTGGCAAATTTCTCCCGTGTGCGGTAATAACCTAAATACCACACTTGTTTTGTAATATACTATTACAGCACTGCGGTAAAGAATTTTTATGTACGACCCACACTGTAAGAGCTTATTACGTAACTCATTTAAGCCTGTTTGAGTGTTTGAGTTACGTAATAAGTTGTATTATCGTACTTAGTGATGTAATCAGCTCATTACATCACTAGTGATGTAATATAAATCACTTGTGATGTAATGCGCTCATTACGTTACTCATTTTCATTGAAAAACGGCATTTTTTAAAATTAATTTATTCGGAAAAGTTGTAAATTTAATCTTTTGTGGAAAATAAAACCAATTTGGAATACATACAAAAAAATCTGCGTCATACATAAAATGCTGTATATCACACGTACGGTAACGCTCATTACACAACTCGTGTGATTACCACTCTTTACTGTAATAAATGAAGTTCATACCGCACTTGTGATATAAATAACTATTACCTACGAACGTGCGGTAAACACCTTTACCGCACTTATTTGTAAATAGAAAGTAGCACTGATTGAATGTCGCGAAGCGAAGTTCGGTCAAGCCGTTGAGGGCGGTAGAGGCACTTTCCGCATGTATTAGGTACAAAATTTTACCTATGAGCATCTACACCCCCCAAAAAAAAAGGCATCAATTAAATTATTTAATGAATTAGATTAATTAATGAAATTGAATTAAGGTACCTGACCCAAATAAGGCCATGTACCTAATAAGGCCAATGCCCCTTATTGCTTAATATTGAATCCCATAATCAAAAATTGGAATATAATTGAAAAAGATATCTATTATGCAAATCAAAAATTATTGCGAGGATTCCTAGCAACTCGTTATATGTCGAAAAATGGGTAACCACAGATTTCATATGTCACGTTATAACTTTGAGGCTGGAACTTAATTAGTTTATACACATGTTCAGAAAGGGAATGGAGCGAATGTAATTTTTACATGGACATTTATGTATTGAGAAAGCTACAGAGTAAGTACAGAATAATATCTTTGCTAGATTTCTAGTTACAGAATTTTGTTTATCAATGTAACATGTTCCTAACAAGGCCACATGAAAAATTTTCAATTGGCCTCCCATCACAGTGTTTTTTTAAAAAGAATGTGTCATATTATTGCTTAAGTGATGTGTTCTAGAATGCCTGAAGTCTAACCAAGCAAGAAAAGCTGCGGTTCATTTGTCCTAGTTGTATGTAGACCTATTCGGATTACCATCCCTGGACTTCAAATTATTGTTTTTTTAGAATGCAGCAAACGTTAAAGTTCTATTTTGAGAACTTTATGTCGAAAAATAATATTTTTATGAATGATTCTATTTATTTTAAACATTTTTTATTGTTGGCCTTATTAGGAGCATAGTGATCCGAATAAGGCCAATGGTAAGGGTCATTGTTTTACGCAAAAAACCACCACTTATACGTAAAAATAAATAAATTGGAGTTATTATTCAAGTAATAGAGGCGAAACACTTCACATATAAGCTCGTGATTCTTGTTGGGTTTGGTGGATAGTGTTCGGGAAAAATAAAACTTCTTAACATGGCCTTATTTGGGACAGGTACCTTAGATTTAAAAATGACAAAAAATCTCTTTTTTGGAAAACAAGGGATTTTTGATAATAAATACCAAAGTCTACTTTACTGCACACTATGCGGTAATAGTTATTTACCTAACAAATTTACCTAACAAATAGTTATTTACCTAACAAAATTCGGTCAAGCCCTTAAGGGCAGTAAAGGCACTTTCCGCATGTGTTAGGTACAAAATTTTACCTATGAGCATCTAACATCTCCAAAAAAAGGCATTAATAAAATTAATTAATGAATCAGATTAATTAATGAAATTAGATTGGATTTAGAAATGATCAAAAATCCATTTTCTGAAAAAAAAAGGATTTTTCATCATAAATACCAAAATCTACTTTACCGCATACTATGCGGTAAAGTTAACTTTACCGCACACTTGCAGTCCACTTTACCGCATACTATGCGGTAAAGTAACTTTACGGCATAGTGTGCGGTAGGGTGCTACTTTCCATTTCCAAATAAGTGCGGTTAAGTGCACTTTACCGCACGCTTGTAGGTAAAGTTACTTTTCAGCACTGCGTAGGCTCCCTACGACACGCAAATGAGTGCGGTGAAGTGCACTCTACCGCACGGCATGCGATTATATTATTACCGCACGCTCTATCCACATAGGTACGTAATACCTTCAATCGCCTACCAAAGATAAATTACCTATACCTATCACCTAAATTCTACTTGTTCACTGTCAAAAGTGAAAGGCTCATTTTTTTCATCATTCTTTAAACTTCTTTTAGATATTTTGTTACCGCATGATTGTAGATAAAATACTGTATAATAGGTATGGTAATTAGGCTATTACCGCCCTTAGAGACTGCAAATTTCTCTCGCGTGC
Source organism: Ceutorhynchus assimilis (assembly GCA_917834065.1). Taxonomy (NCBI): domain Eukaryota; kingdom Metazoa; phylum Arthropoda; class Insecta; order Coleoptera; family Curculionidae; genus Ceutorhynchus; species Ceutorhynchus assimilis. Next base: position 12,630,415 of record OU892279.1, read on the forward strand.
GGTAATTACCTAGTTACCACACCTAATTATATTAAATAATGTAATATTACCATTTCACCTAGATTTTTTTTATAGGGAGTCGTCAATTTTTACGTTCAGTAGATAAACGTAATCTTTTCCTATCAAAAATGTCTGAAGTTGTACCAAAGGTTTTACCCAGTTTATTTTCAAAACACAAAAGGCAATGCAAAAACTCTTCGACGGCACGGAATGGTCAAAACAATTATTGAGATAAGAATAAATATTATTTTATTCCCGGGATGTTGTCGAAGCGCCGGCCGGGGGGCATATTCGCCAATCCCAATGGGTTCAGTTATGGGAACGAATTCTAAGCACCTTATTGGTCAATACTCGATAGCGTTGCTTGTTTTGTTTTGGTTTGTAGGTTATGGAGTGACCCTAAATAATAATAATTATGTTATTTGTTTGATAGTGTTCTTATTACTTGAGATTGTTGAAATGGAATCGGATAATTTGCAAAGTTTACCATTAGGATATACATAGTCATAATAGTGGGCACTGACATCTATTCATAATAACTTTGTACTTGATTGGTTGAAGTTGAAAGCAATCACGCGATGCTTTGTTTTGCAAAATAATAATTGCATAATTAACTTATTTGAAATAAAAGATTTTATTATTATGTAGAAAAATAAAGCTTGGGTACCTACCTGAACTGTCTCGAAAGTACAGCCCCTAGCCTAAGTAGTCTAGTACAGGCCCTAGCCTAGGTATATGTACCTACTTGAAATTTAAATCAGTAATTAAAACAACTTTTAATATGAACTTGAATAATTTATTTTATTATTTAGGGGAGATAATATAATATTTTGTAATGTAGGTATGGAGTTACAACTAGAGATCTGATTATAGAACCGGAATAAACAAACAAAGCTTTTATATCGTTTTTATTACAAATACAAATAATAGTTTATTGGTGTCGGTATCATCAATACATAGTATTTGTAGGTACCTTACACAAGTCAATATAAATAAAACTTAGATTTGCGATGAATGCTTAATACACTGAGAAAAGTCCCAGGAGAAAATTCTTTGCTGTTTTTTTTTTTAGCTGTTACAGTGGAAAATGTTTTAGAGGTAGCAATGTTATTTTGCTTCTACAGAAAAGACCACTTTGCTGAAACTACTTTATTGAAACTGCAAAGATATTTCTTATTCCAAAACCAAACTTTGCTGTTATAGCAAAATTAAAATTTTATGAAAATATTTCTGCTACTCCGAAATAGAACTTTTCTAAGATAGATAGATACTTTACTGTTGCAGCAAAAAAAAAATCCTGGTAATTTTTGTTATTGTTACAGTAATGTTTTTTGCTACCCTAGCCAAATAACTTAACTAAAAATACCGTTCGGACATTTCCGTGATTTCTTCGGGTCCAATTATAACCGATAAAATATGTTTCGTGTTCATTTTCTTCCATTTTAGTTTAGTAGCTAACGCCGTACGGTGTGGATCGTGGATGCTGTCGAGTAAGGTCGAGTGTCGGTCGCTGGGATTTTTTTTGGAAATGGTGCCAGCGCATCCATCAAAACTAGCAGAAACAACTCTAGCGCCAAACTTTTCATTAATTGACATTATTTCAGATCAGGTAATGAAAGTTTAGGGGTTTAAATAGAGTTTGTTTATCTCCTGGTTTTGTTATGATGGACGCGCTACTACATATTTCGAAAGATTTCCAGCAAAATATTTTTGCTATTGGTGGGACAAATAACTTCCCATGGCTAATAAAATACTTGGCTGATTCTGGCAAGAAATTTTTTGTTCTGAGACAAACGCTTTCCTATTTCAGGAAGCATTTCTAATAACAACAACAAATATCTTTTCTGTCTTAGCAATCTACTTTTCAATAGCAAAAAAGGATGTTTTTGAGGGTATATAACCTCTTTTCTAGGACAGCATAGTTACTTTCCTACGACAGCAAAGTAGCTTTTCTATGCCAGCAAAGTGACCTTGTAGAAACTGTGAGTAAATTCTTTATAAAGTCACTTTGCTACCGCAAATAAACGGTGCCAGTAAAGTTATCTTTTCGGCGGTAGTAAAGATCTTGGCTGTCCCCTATGTTGCCAAAATTTTTGGCTACGGCAGCAGAAAAATTAGCTATGAAAATGAAAAAAATTTCTCAGTGTATAACATTATTGTAAATCTTGAAATAAATAAATAAAATAAAACAATTATATAAAATATATAATAAAATAAAACAAGAACACTTATTCCAGGTGAAACTGCATAGAAAAATAACAGAACATAAAAATATTCACATAAAATAATCACATAATTAGAATAATATATTTTATTTAAAGCAACGTTGCTTGAAGTGGCCCCATAACCTACAAACCAAAACAAAACAAGCAACGCTATCGAGTATTGACCAATTAGGTGCTTAGAATTCGCTCCCATAACTAAACCGATTGGGATTGGCGAATATGCGGCCGGGGGTTGGCGGGGCAGTTCACAGTGTTGCCATGCCATAGAATATGTAGTTGCGATTGCATGAATTGATCCGAAATAATACATTTTCTGTTTTTTTATGTTTAACAAGAATGTACGTGTTCAACAAAGAAATTATATTGGTAAAAAATGTTAGTATTTTAACATAGAAATGTGAGAAGTATTTTATATTCCAATCTTTTTTTTTTTTGAGAGGCGAGATAATTTTTAGAATTACTTTTTTCTATAAAAAATTACTTTTCATTCTTCTGTGATTCATCATCTATCATCCCACCAAATTTCATTGATTTTGATCCAATACTTTAGACGTAAATCAAAAAATAGTTTAACCCGTCACACAGAGGTACCCAGGCCTCTTAACTGGTGCGAAAACTGGTGTTTTGACATTTTTTGACAAAAAAATTAAATTTTTGATTTATGAAATTCTCTCATTAAATACAACTCGTGCAATGGAAATATATTTATAATTTTCGACAAATTTGCACTCATGCGTTTTTAACTGAAAAAGGCTCTCGTGCACTACGTGCACTCGTGCTCTTTTTCAACTAAAAATGCATTCGGGCAAATTTCCCAAAAATTATCAATAATTTCCATTGCACTAGTTATATTACTATTGATAATTATTGTAATCCCGAAATTCCCAAAAAATCTATCTTAGGGAAAATTCGCTATCTGGGAAAAACTGGCCCCATATTCGAATTTAGAGATTTATTTATTTTGGTAAAATTTGTTTATCTATTGTATGTTCTCTGTTTCATTTTCTTCTCTAGCATTTTGTGCGTCTTTGCTAGTCGTCTGTGGTTGTGTTTGTGACTGCTATGTTAGCGCATTTGTTTATTTTTGTCACTTGTTATTTGTTCATCGCATGTTGCTGTCTCAGATTAATCTCTATGGTGTATTTTTTCCCAACATGGATTTGACATTGAAAACTTTGAAACATAAACAATACCGCTTGTCCCTGATTGGTCGCACAATGAGGTGTCCCTGCAGGTTGACATCAGTTTTACAATGCATGTCGTGCAAATGGCATCTTGCGACCAATAGGCGGCATTGTTTATGTTTCAGAGTTGACAATGTCAAAATTATCTTGGGAAAAAATAGAGTTTAGGTCGCCATACTCCAATCTTATTTGATCTCGAATCTCGGATTTGCCTCTGATGGTCCAGACTGCATACTTCCACTTCCTGCATGACTTTTTGCGTGTCTTCTGTCGCATTCTGATTGTGCACTGCCCATATGATTCTTTTAGGTTGAAACTTAGGATGTACTGTTTGAAGTTTCTTTGGCCTGTTAACAGTTGTGCAGCTGCAGCTTTGAAACTAAGCTGAAGCATGTCCGTTCATCCCTACTTCTTGGCAGTGTTTGTGCAACTCTCTGCCCTTATCTTTCTCATCCTATGTTTTTTGCCATTGTGTTGTAATTCTGTGCTCTCGTTCCTTTTTTATTGTGTCTCTGTCCGTGTGTAGAAAGGTCTGCAGGTACCTTTCTAATTCAGGACTTTGTAGGGCAATCTTGGCTAGCCTGCCTGCTGCTCTGTTTCCCAGTTTATTTATTGAGGGCCTTCTTCCATATAAATCTGACCCCTTTGTCTTGTTCTAGGGTCTCTTCCGCTAGCTTCAAGACATGGGCCGTAAGCTTGTCTTTTATTTTGTGTTTCATAATTTGCTCTATCGTTTGTACTCTGTCCGTTAACACTGTCATGTGGTCAATCCTTTAAGGTTTGCCATCATTTCTGCTCTGTCTATGTTTGTGTTTTTTTTTTTTTCTTTAATTTCACCCTTTCGAGCCCATACTCTACACTGCAGCCTTTTATACGCTTTTTGTATGTCATTCGTATGGGCTCTACTCCTTCTCATTCATACTTCTCATTCATACTTTTCATTCATACTTGCAGATCGGATGATTGGCGGCAGTGCGGGCGGGTTACCGTCCCGTACTACTGCGGTCACCCATCCAATCTCCATCCCGGCAACACGTTGCTTGGCTTTAGTAGGCCGTCTTTCACGTCCTTTGTGTCCTATGTTTGTGTTGTCTGGTGCTCTCTTTGTGCGCTGTTCTATTCTGTACCCAATTGCGATAATATGTACTTCCCTCTTGATTTTTACTGGCGTATAAGTGACAAGTGTATTTCAGTTCAACTCTCCGCCACTTGGTTTTGGAGACTCTTTCGGTCTGTCTATTTGTGTGGGGATCGATCCAGTCTCGCCTTCTTTCCTTTGCCTAGAGCCAGAACGCTGGGCTGGGACGCCCGCCATGACTCGTAGCGCGCAGTTTGCGGCTGTGGCGTATGCGCTGCTCGTCATTAAAAGCAAAGGTCTAGGTCTAGCAGCTGCGTCCAGATGTTTTAATCCTCATGGATAGCTTTGCCAATTTGATTCTAGTGACACGCAAGTGTTCTACATAAAGTTTGTTTCACCAGGGTTTGTACTTGCCACCAGCATTTGCTTTCCTTGTTTAACAAATAGAAATTGACTGAAACAAATCAATAACGTCAAAAACGTTCGTCGGTTCTTAAACCAGAAGTCATTCATTTTAATTTGTCAAAAAAATTGAATGTGTCATATGAAATAATCTACGACAACCCATTTTTTTTCAAGTTTCAAGGTCAAGTATGAACCCTGGTGAAACGAACTTTATGTAGTTCCTCTATCTGTTGAAAGTGAGTTCCAGGTATTTCTGATATTCTTTTGCATATATTGTTTTGTCCTCAATCTTTATCCTGGGTTCACTTGTGTCTTTATGTCTGGGTATGAATACTGTCTCTGTTTTGTCTTGATTGTATTTGACATTGCTAGCCTTCTTCCGTGCCTTGCACGCTTTCCAGACGGCTTTCCACTTGCGTTCAATATCACAAAGGGAGCCTGCTATGATGTGTGTGTGTGTGCGATTTTCAGTTCCTCGCTCACATTTGGCACCAATGCCGAGTTGAAAGGATTTTTGAGGTCTCTGCTGTCTAGTCTATAATAATAATAATAATAATAATAATAATAAGACGTTTATTAACCATTTCAGCTTTTTACAATAATTATATGCTATGCTAAACAAATAAATCTGTGGTTAAAGGGCCGCAATTCAGCCTCCCAAGGGTTAACAAATATGAAAGACCCTTCAGGTGCTGTTATAGCCTCTAAATATTAAGTGATTATCTATGACTAAATTAGATAAAAGAAAGTTAAGCGCAAAAAAAGTCAAAGCAAAGTTTTCTGACGAAACTATTTTTAAAAAAATACATTCAAGATAATGACGTCACTGTGTCATCTCATAAAAGAAGTCGCGATATTAAATTCCAATACCCAGGAAAAAAGGAAGATGAGGAAAGGACATCAAGGGATTAGAGTAAATTAGGTGTTTATATCCACGAACCAAAATTATCTGCAAACACATGCTTACATGTGGAGTCATAAGTTGGCGATGAAGAGCTTACTGCTGATTAAATAAATAAGTTTTAAACTTTTTTTTGAAAATCGCTTCAGAAATTAAGTGGTCATCAATATGATATTTATTCACGTAATGTGCTATCTGATAGGAAAATGATATTTTAAAAAGTTCCTTATTATGTGCTGGAATTCTTAACAGATTCTTTCGTCGAACATTAAGATTATGTACATCAGTTCTATGTTTTATTTTTTCATAGAGATAAGGCGGTGTTTTGTATTTTATAATTTTATAATAGAAACAGGTTGCATGCAAGACTCGCTGGTTGTCCATGTCTAACCACCCAATTTCTTTAAGTTTATGAGAAATTCTACCTCTTCGACGCATTCCAAAAATCAACCTCAAGCAGGAGTTTTGTAGTTTTTGAATTCTTTTTGCATCATAACTATCGAGACATGGCCATATACAGTGTCGCAAAAATTTAGAGGAGAAAGTACAAGTGTCTCACAGAGCATTTTTTTAATATTCGTGCGCAGGTAGTATCTATGTGTATAAATTGTTTTTAAGGCTGAATATCCAGCACGCAATTTAAGTGTTATATGCTCTTTAAATCTTAGTTTATAGTCTACGACAAGCCCAAGATTTTTGGAGTCTTTAAAATTAATTGAGCTGCCGTTAATTTTAATGTCCAGACTGTCTAAAATATTTTCCCTGTGTTTATCGCTACAGAAAAGGATAGCAATTGATTTACTTGGATTTATTTTCAAAAGTAGTTTTTGAGTTTCACCATATAGGTAACTTAGATCTGCATTTAGACATTGGTTAGCATAGGCCATATTTTTTTTATTAAATGATAAATACAGTTGAGTATCATCGGCGTAGTTGTGGTGCTGGCAGTGTTTTAAATTTTTTGTGATTTGCGAAGTGTACAAGGTATATAGTAATGGACCCAAAATGCTACCCTGAGGAACTCCAGAGACAATCTCTAGGGCATCTGACACACATCCATTTAAGGTAACTCGCTGTTTTCGTCAGATACAAGGAAACAAAGTCAAAAGCACTTTTAGTAAACCCTAGGTAATTTAGGATTGATAATAATATTTTGTGATTTACCATATCAAATGCCTTTGTAAAATCCAATAGTATCAAAACTTCCGCTTGATCTTTATCAAGAGCATGAAAAATATCGTCCGATACCTGCGATATTGCTGTATCGCAGCTGTATCCTTTGCGAAATCCAGACTGATATCTAGGAATCAAATTATTTACGTTCATAAAGTCTAGAATTTGGACTTCCATTATCTTTTCAAGCACTTTGGAAAGTTTTGGGAGAAGAGATATAGAGCATAGCTGATTAAACTCCGTGGGACTAGTGGTCCCCCTTAGGTATTGCTAAAATATTTGCTAGTTTTCATTTCGAGGGAAAGTATGATTTTTCAATACACATATTTAGAATATGTATTAGTGGGTTTATTATACTTGGACAAGAGAGCAAGATAAGTGTAATATTTAACTGATCCACTCCGAATGCTTTGGACTTAATATTCGATAAAATGTTCATAACAGTTTCTCTAGTAGCAAGATTAAATTTGAAATTATTGTTTGTTAATTTATTTTCATTATAAAATTTAATAAAGTTTTGATCAGGCATATTATTGTTTTTTGCTACATCAATAAAGTAGTTATTGAGTTCATTTACATTTTGCATTGAGTCAGGAAGTTGGTTTTGCTGTTTTTTTACAATGTTTAGTTTCTTAAGCTCCTGCCACTTTTGTTTATGATTGCAATTGTTAAATTTATGAGTTAAAAAAGCTTTCTTTTCTGACCTGATCGCACTAGTTGTAAGATTTCGATACTGTTTATAGTTATTCCAATTTTCCTGACGTTTCCTTTCTTTAAATGTCTTTAAAGCCCTGTTACGAAGTCGCTGCATAAACCTAACATTGGGAGTAATCCATGGCTGGTATGGCCTTTTTTTACCCCTAACCTGCTTTAAAGGTGCATGTATATTTAAGATTTCCAGCAAGCCTTCAGTTAGAAAGTCAACTTTCAAATCTATATCAGCCATATTATACATTATATGCCACGGCAATGAGTCTATGTCTGACTGAAAATGTATATAGTATATATATATATATGTATATATATAGTCTTGGTTACTTGGTGAAGTGCTTCAACCGTTCCTGTCCCTTCTCTGAAGCCGCATTGTCATTGGTTTATATTGCTCGAACGATTGTTGTGTCTTAGTCGCCCATATTGTTATTTCCATAATACTGACAAGTAACAAAGACATAGTCTAGTATCTTTCCCAACATTGGCGTTATATCTGTATTTCACGCTTTGTGTTTTTGTTTATAGCATTTAATAGTTATTTATGTATCAAGGGAATTATGAGGGTGTTAATACCCCAGGGCAAAGTTTGTGTCCCGAGGGCCTTTGGCGCCAGGGACACTAATTGCCCGTGGGTATTAACACCTGATAATTCCCGTGGTACATAGATAATTTTATTTCCTACTGAATTTACTGTATTTTGAATATTTTTATAAAGGAATAAACCATAAACCAAAATTTCTATTTTTTCTCAAAGTTTTACCTATTCAAGGTAAAAGCGGGAGTTATAGAAATCCTTAACTCCCTTGAGAGTTATGATATCCTTAACTCTCGCGCGGGAGTTATGAAATCCTTAACTCTCGCGCGGGAGTTATGAAATCCTTAACTCCCTTGGGAGTTAAGACCCTGTTTATGATTATCGTAACCAAGGTATTATATGGTTATAATAGTTCAGTAGGAAATAAATAAATATTATTCTTTCTCGAGCACCAAAATTGTTCCATATTTATTAATTAAGTATTTTGGCAGCCTAAACGAAGTAATTTGGTGCAAAAACGAATATATAATGTGATGATCGGTTCAGTCGCTATGCTTAAAACTCGACAAATCCAAGATAGCGGTGTTTTTTTCAAAATGGCCAATTTTCCCCAAGATGGGATTTTTTGGGAATTTTGGGATATCAATCAGAACACTATACTCGACATTTTCACCAATATTTAGCTTGTTATTTTAAATGTCCGGGTCAATGTCTAATTATCCCGCATTAAGATCTCACCTTTCTGACCTTTCTGATCAATAACTACCATGGGCACAACTTAATCCTATGACTAGATTTTGAGATACTGGAAGTTTAATGTCCAAGAAATGTACCCATTTTATATGCATCTACATCTACCTGTCAGTCCTGTCACCTGAGCGTGAGGATACCTGTCCATCGTGGTACAGTCGTGAGCACAAAAAGTGGGACACCCGTTTTTTCCTAGAGTAAAACGGGCTCACCAGCTATACCCACGGCAATGACAGGGATTGTCATATTTGACACAAAATCGATTGTAGAGAAAAGACTGATTAAGGCCAAGATTAAGGCCACGTTAATGGCCGCCATGTTTAAACTGTGATTGGTTGATTTTTCGAAACTTGTTTTAAGGTCTTTAAAAAAACGGCACATCAGAATTGGCTCAAAGTTGGCATAAACATTATTTGATCGATTATCTACAATTCCTTATTTTGGTTTTTCGATATTCAGCCTTTTTTTTTAATTCATAAATCATGTTCGCAACCACCAAAACAATTAAATGTGTTGGAGGTTGCATATTTACATGTTTATCAAGCTTGGATCCGTGAAAAGCATATTTTATTGATAAACACGAAAAACTAAAAAAAAGCTAATTGTAGAGATTGTAGATAATATATCAAATAATGTTTATGCCAAAGGATTTTGAAAATTATTGCGGATTTTTTGAGATGACCTTAAAACGAATTTTGAAGGTGAAAACAGTTCAAGCAATTTCAAGTAGATGGCGCCACGGCAAAAAAGCTACATTGGGAGCATCATAATTGTATATTTGTCTTTCTCTGTCACTAAGTGTTTCACCGACAAACATATTTTGTTTTGGACAAATAATAAAATATTGAACCCTATGTGTAGAGGGACGCAGTCGTCATTTTCAAAAACTAATTTAAACATGGCGGCCATTAACGCGGCCTTAACGCAAAATAGCGAAAAATGACAAGATCTGTCAGTCGTGTGTCCCACTTTTTGTGCTCATGACTGTATATTACTAGGTGACAGGTAGATATAAATGCATATAAAATGGGTACATTTTTTGGACATGAAACTATTGTCCGTCGTTTTTATTCTGACACTTTCCTTATGAGGGTCGAGGGGGTGACGCATATGGCAAAAACAGGTGTTACATCAGGTGACCATTGGAGTTGTAACATAGGGAGTCACCAGCTCACATTCCTTTGGAGTATGTAAATAAAATGGGACTTATTATTGGCAACAATTTCTCTCTTCTAAGTTTTCTTAGTATAGGTATTTATATATAGCTTAAGTATAAGGTAATATATTTTCATTTCTTTTTTGAAAATTCTTTATTAAACAAGAAAATTTACAATTTCAATAAATATTACACCTTTAATCAGTGCTGAACGTACTGGTCTTAAGGTTTCCTGGCTATTTAAGCAACGGGACTAAACTATTATAGGTAAAAACAATAACAATAGAAAAAAAACAAAAATTTAGGCAAATAGGTATACAAAATTGAGCCTTATCCACAGTGACTGCAATGTAATTTCAGTTCCTTAACAAACCTACTTTCCCTTCCGATAGTTTTAATACTTATAGGTAAGCTATTATATATGGAGCATGCCTGAGTTATGGGGTTACATAGGCCTTTGTTTGTATTAATATTGGCTAAATATATTTTATCACGTGATCTAGTGTTATGTTCATAAACATTGTTATTGAATAGAACATCCACATTAGATTTTTGTGTTTTATTCAATATTCTGTATATAAGTTTGCCCTGTTCCAACCTCATCAGCCTCTGCAGATCAAGTGTACCTAGCTCCTCGTAGAGTTTTTCTGTATGGGTTAATCTGTCATATCGAAATAGGATTTTTAATATTTTATTTTGCAAAATTTGTACGTTGTTGAAAATCGCAACACCGCACGTACCCCACACCGGAATTAGGTACCTGAGATGCGAGAGGCAAAACGAATTATAAATAGACATTTTGGTTTTTTTGTTAACATAATCTCTAATTCTAAATATTGCACCAATCATGTTTGATATTTTTTTGCTTAAATGGTTTACATGCTCCTTCCAGTCTAGTTGTTGATCTATAACTAATCCTAGGTATTTAATTTTTTTGACCTGTTCCATTTCTTTATTATTCATTGCAATACATGGACTTTTCGTTTATTTTATTCTTTTGTTTAAACAATATGTACTTGGTTTTATCAATATTAATTTTCAATTTGTTGCGTAACAGCCAACTTGTATACAAATCTAGGTCGGCATTGACTATGAATTCTAGATCTTCTATCTTTTCGGCACCATAAAGCAACACAGTGTCATCTGCAAAAGTGTAGTATTGGGCCTCGAGTCCAGCATTTTTTAAACTCAGAATAAATAGCGAGTAGAGAAGTGGCCCAAGGACTGACCCCTGGGGCACTCCGCACTCACTAGTTTCAATCTCACTCGAGTAGCTGTCTAATTTGACATACTGTTTTCTATTGTTTAAAAAGGTTCTTAAGAGATTAATTACTGGTCCTCGAAACCCCATATTCCTTAGTTTGTCAAGCAGTATGTCATGACTTACCACATCGAATGCTTTTCTTAGATCAATAAACACTGCAGTTACTATCTGGTGGTTATCCAGCTTTACCGAAATATTGTTAATCAAATCCACAGTCGCACTCAATGTCGAGCTGCCCTTAATGAAGCCGTATTGAAAGGGATCACTACTCAGATACTTCTGAATGAATGCCACCATTCTTAATTTAATTATTTTTTCGATTATTTTAGAGAACACACTAATTAGACTTATTGGCCTATAGTTATTTTTATCTTGCTTACTGCCAGATTTGTATATAGGGGTTATCTTTGTAATTTTGAGTTCCTCAGGAAAGCTACCAGTGACCAGAATTTCATTAATCAATTTTAATAGAATAGGTATCAATAACTCTTTCAAATTTCGGATATCCCGAACTGTAATTTGATCATGCCCGGGAGCAGAATTCAGTTTCAGGTCCTCAATAACTTTCCCAAGTTCCTCCAAGTCTGTAGGTGCTAAAAATAGAGTATTTTCGCAGTTGATTTCTTGGAAATTATTTATATTATTTTGTAAATCTGGCTGTAAGCTTTGAAATTCTTCATCTATACCACTGACAATTTTTTCCCTACTTGAGAAAAGTGTTTATTCAAAACATTAGCTATGTCTACAGGATTTGTACTTACAATATTATCAGACTCGAGTTTATCAATTGTAATCCTTGTGTTTTATTACCCAAGAAGTCATTAATTAAACGCCACTGTTTTTTAAAGTCACATCCTGTTTTTTCCCACTTGCTTTTGAAGTGATTATTTTTTAATACCTTTATTTTATTATTTATTTTATTTTTTAGGGATTTAAAATTAATTGCACTAGTTGCATCGGTTTTTTGGCACATTTTTTTATACAGTTTGTCACGTTCATCCATGAGATTGAGTAACTCACCAGTTATCCAAGTGTTAGATTCTCGGACTTTAATCATCTTGGTATACTCGCATCGTGTTTTACACTGTTGTATTGTTGTAATTAAATGTTGAAAAGAGTCTATGTTGTTGTAACTAGCTTGATTCGAGAAAATGTCTTTAAACTTATCGTGATTTATTCTCTTTACTTCATAAACAGTTTTTGGTTTGTAGATTTTCACTTTTTCGGCAAGATTCACCAATATTCTCCTGTGATCTGAGAGGGGATTTTCCTCCACGGTAATTGCACAGTTCTGGTTGTTTTTTATACTTGATAATACGTGATCGACGTAGGCGACTTGGCAAGCTCGTTATATTTAATACCTTTTTTTATGCCAATGGCAACACCACCCCCTCTCTTGTCTCGACAGGAATGCAACATATCATAACCATTTAATTCATAGCAATTAATTTCAGTTTCACACAGCCATGTTTCTGATAAAATTAATATATCACAGTCATTTTTAATAACACAGCCCTGTAATTCTTCCATCTTATTTCTCATGCTCTGAATATTCATATATACTATACGTAGCCCATTTCCACAATTGTCATCTAGTTTTTTAAATCTTCTTCCTGTTCAATCAGCATTACCCTACTATTTTCATCCTTTCTCAGCAATATTTTTCCATTTGCAACCCATAGATATTTATATTCATTGTCTTTTCTAAAGTTCTGAGCAGCCTTAAACACTTGAAGGTTTTTTTTAGTTAAGTCATGATTTATGAATATTCTGCTGTTACCTCCTAGCTTCAATCTTCCTGCATCCAGATTGACTTTTTTAGGTGACTTCATGAGAGTTTTTTTTATCTCACCACTTCGAAATATTACCTTGATTGGGTTGATTTTAGTGGCATTTCCTCGGATCGGGTAGCATGGAAGAACACATTACGTGAATGTTACCTTTTATGTAATTTCTTTTGATGCATAATAAACGTTATTATTATTATTATTATTATTATTATTATCATTTCTGCCAACACGGATTGCGGAAAACTCCTCTTCGCCCAACGGTACTTGCAGCTGGTTACCGATGTTTTTGACGATCTCACGGATATTTTCATCATCATTATGGTACTCCGTGTATGATAACATTGTTGTTTAACTCCTTCTGTTCCATTGTATTCAGCTGGTTTTGTATGCGCTGTAGCTCATTTTTTAAATCATCATTTATTATTTTTTGCTGGTTGTATTTTTCAAACAGGGTTTGATATTTATTATCCATGTCGTTTAATTTCTCCATGACATCTGCAATTGTGTACTGTTTTGTAGCTTGACGCACTTTGTTGTTTGTTTTGTTCTTGCAATCATCACATACCCATTTTTCCTTGGATTTGCTGATTTTAACATACGTTTTTTTGGACATATCTAAACATACTCGATGTTTCCATATGAGACAATCTTCGCACAAAAGGCCTTCCTCATGGTCACCCACTTTGTTGTTGCAAATATCACACAGCTCGTTTTCTACAACCATTATTATTATTCGGCGCGGCGTTTTATCGGGTCAACCTGGCAGCGCTGTAGCAAGAATTTGTAAACAAAGCTGCAGTATGTATCACGTTTTGAAGATTCCTTAGCTAATCTAGCCAAAAATCCAACCTGCACGGTTGCACAATTATACACACGTTTCACAGATACCAAATTTATTAATTTATTCCTCCAAGCGATTATTTCACTTATTTCAGAGAGTAAATATCCAAACGTCCGTCGCTGTTGCCGTTTCGAATTACACACGAATTCTCAAAATATTTAATTATATTGAACACAACGAGTGAACATGTAGAACTAAACTTTTCTGATTTTTTGACTGGCCAAATTGCTAGTCAGATTAAAATCGACGGACTTTACCTGTATCTCAGAAACTTGTCATAGGATTAAGTTGTGCCCATGGTAGTTATTGATCAGAAAGGTGAGATCTATAACATATTAAAATTTGGTTAAATTTGACCGCGGTCAGAAGATGTGCTTCCTTTTTGCGTTTTATAAAGAAATATCAACAGAAAATATTTATAATGTGTGAAATTCCATTTCAACGAAATTTTCTGAAATTTCTCTCTGCTTTTCAATCAAAAATCTATACAAAGTAGTTTTAAAGTGTGCGTTTAACAAACAAATCACCTAAACTGCCGCTAATAGATCACAGATCCATATTTTCAGTTCAAAATCGCAGAAAATTGTCTGAATTTTCTATTTTAATAGGAAAAGAATTTGGAATTTGTCCAAAACAAGTGTAGAATCGCATTTCATTGACATTTTCTGCAATCCAATTAGACCGTTGTCGATCCAAAAATTAATATTTTCCTTTGTTTCAATTGGGGTAGGATCGAAAAAAAAAACACCAACGGAAGTTTGTTTTCTTTAAAATTGTCGACGTTTCGCAAAATTTATTTGCATCCTCAGGACACCACAATAGACGTCAAAAATAGAATAAATAAATAAATAATATAAAGGTGGACATTAAGAACATAATGACTACTACCTATATTTAAAAATTTACTTTCCTTGTCATTAAAATAATTGTATCACAGATCTTATTGTAGGTACGACCAAAGTTTTTTTGTATTTGGAACATCATCATAATATGCAATTTTGGGAATCTAAAAACACACAAGCCGTAACAAGTTAATAGAAAATTGAAAAAACACTGTATAAATAACATTTAAAATTATTAAAAACAAAAAACAGAAAAATATTTAAACTAGTAACTCTAAAGTTATTGTTACTTTTTTTTTTCCTTTTTTCAAATTAAATTCAGGCACTACCCATTGATTTAAACAACCATGAATGCATACTGGTACTAAACTACACTGAAATGGTGCCGCTATAAGCCAGAAAAAAAATACCAAAAACAAAACAGGAATTCAAGAAAGAAAGAGACGAAAACAAAAAACAATCAAAATTCCAGTGACATTATTTTATTAATAAAATTAAAATATGACTTACCAAGATTTTCTACATCAGTTCGTTTGTTAACGCAACTTTTATTTTTCTGAATCTCGATCATTTCTGCAATCAATCTTTTTTGATAACTAGACTGCGTCTGCAGGATATAACCATCCATGATTCCATCAAAATCATGCCCAGTTTCTAACTTATGTTCTACTAGGGCTGTCGGATTAGATTTTAAAAGATAGTTCTTTTGGTCATTTCTGTGCTTTTTCATTCTTTGTTGTAAATATTTACCAGTCTGTCCAACATAGCTCTTATTGCATTGGAAGCAAGGAATATTATAAACTACGTTTGATTTTAGTTCTTTTTTTATGCCAGATTTTAGTTACGAAAAGAATTGGTTTTCTATTGTATTTTGGCTTTTGAATGCAATTTTAAGTTTTTCTCTCTTTTTAGTAACTTTATCTCTAAATGCGCCTTGTATTTGTTCAGACAATGTTTAAATAGGCCTGTCTCTGCAGAAATCACAAACCAGTCAGAGTGAATTTCATTGGTTGAAACTAGTTTTCTGACTGTTTCTGACTGTTTTCAACCAATGAAATTCGCTCTGAGTGGTTTGTGATTTCTGCAGAAACAGACCTTATATAAGGTAGTTTGCAATACATTTCCAATTCTTTTTGTTTTGTGGTTTTTGCTGCATTACTTTTATAAGGAATTTTTTTAATTAACGATACTGGGTAGTTATTTTTAATCAACATAATCTCTATGTACCGGGCCATTGTCTATATTTTGCACCAACACCTATCTCACCTCTTTGAAGAGATACCCAAAGATGTCAAATGTGAAAGTTGTCGGTAATATCAGAAAGTTTTCAATGATGTTAGTTACAAGTATTCAGGGTGTGTCACAAAAGTATGGCGATTCAAAGTTATACTTTTTTACATGGAAAACATTGGGAAAACCCTGTATATTATTGTCCCATTGGATTAGCCTTTCAAACCTGATTCCAAATATACTAGGTTTTTTAGGTTTATTCTTCATAGTACAGCCTCTGAATATCCCATTTTGAAGAAATAATAATGATTTTTTACATGAATGATTACCTTTATATTTTGCTGGTGGCCTCTATACTTCACCTTTCTCAATAAAAATGCAATTATTCCACCCCTTTTTGTACAATTTTCTGCTGGACTATCAGGAATAAACCTAGAAAACCTAGTATATTTTGGAATCAGGTTTGAAAGGCTCCATTTAAAAAAGTATAACTTTGCTTCGCAACACTTTTGTGACACACCCAATATACTTGTAACTAACATCATTGAAAACTTTCTGGTATAACCTACAACTTTCACATTTGACATTTCTGGGTATCTCTCCAAGCAGGTGAGATAGGCGTGGGTGCAAAATATAGACAATCCCCCGGTACTTTAGATTTTCTCTATGCAACTTGTAAGTTTGATGAGAGTGACATTGCTCTCTCTACTTTTAAGATCATGAATGATATTTATTTATCTTATGTTTGAGTGGGTGTTCAGATGAATAATTAAGAAATCTTTCTGAAAAGGTTGGTTTATGGTACCAGTCAGTTTCTATAATTTGTTTCTGTCTTATTGGAAGCACATCAAGGAATGCTATCTTGTTGTCCCTTTCTTTCTCGATTGTTAACTGTATTCTGGGATGGTAACTAAGTGCATAAATATTAAAACAAACTTTGTTCATTCTAATAAACCATTAGGTTTCCAAAAAAAATAGCTTATAAATATTGCCAAAAAAGCTACTTACTTTCTTAAAGATAACAAAGATTATATTGGTATTAAAGGCTGACAAAGGTAACACAAGAGTTATCATGAATAAATCTGAATATATTGAAAAATCTTTGAATATGTTGATGGATGAATCACAGAAGAACATAGATTAAAAAACTTCTTGGTGGTAGGCCCAATGGACAAAAAAGACTATATGTATGATAGTGGGTTTTGGCCAAAGTATGTAGGGGTTAGTAGGTTTAATTTTAATAAACATAGGGACTTTTTAGACAGTATGAGTGGTGAACTAGGTCTAAATAGAGGTGGTGATTTTTTATAAATAATATAGATAATGGAACTCAAAAAGTGTCAAAAAATACAGATACAAATGATAACTTATATGTAGGTCATGTAAACATAAGATCGCTTACTCCTTCTTTCTCTGATGTGTCTGCAATGTTACAACATGAAAAATTTCATTTATTTGGTGTAACTGAATCATGGCTAACATCAACATACCGTGACAATCTGGTCAGTATCCCTAAGTATAACTTATATAGGGCAGACAGAGAGTCGAGGGGTGGTGGTGTATGTTTGTATGTTGCTGACTGTTTAAAATGTGTCATGCTAGAAGCGAATGAAAATGGTGCTAAAAACTGTGACAATAAAGTTGAACAACTATGGGTGGATATCAACTATAAAAATAAGTCTTTTTTAGTTGGTACTTTGTATAAACCCCCACTGGTCAACTATAACTACCTATCTAGTTTAGAGAATATTTTATCTAGCTTGTCCTCATCATATGACTACACAATTTTAATGGGTGATTTAAATATAAACTTTCTTACTAAAACTGCTGACTCTGATTATATGGAATCAGTGTTAGAAATTTATAATTTGAAACGAGTCATCTCTGAACCCACTAGAATAAGTAGAAATAGTGCAACTCTAATTGATATTATTTGTGTCAATAAGGGTGTCAGTGTTATTGAGTCAGGAACATTGGGCATGCTTAACCTAACTGATCATAGACTTGTGTACTCTTCAATTAGCATCAAAGCTCCCAAAATAGATGATAAGGTTATATCTTATAGAGATTTAAAGCACTTTGATAGGAGGCAATTTGAATTAGAGATACAGGACATAAATTATGAATTTATTTTGGGCCATGAAATGTTGGATGACAAGCTGGCTTGTTTCAGTAACGAGCTGGCTGGCATCTTCAATAAACATGCCCCAACAAAAAAAGCAGTTATTAAAAAAAAGTATAAACCTTACATTACTGACACTATTAGGCAAATTATTAAATTAAAGAAAACAGCATTCAATAAATTTAAAAAAACTGGTCAAATTGAACACAAGCACTTTTATCTGGACATTAAAAACTATCTTTCTTTTGCAATTAGAAGTGAAAAGAAAGCATACATGTCATTTGAACTTCATAAACATAAAAAAGATACAAAGAAAATTTGGAATAGGATCAATGATTGGAATATCAAGGTTAATAAAAACAGTGAAATACCTATTCATTTGAAAGATGTGGACCAAATCAGTAACTCTTTTGCGAGTGTATGTCAATTAGCTACTCCGATAGACAATTTACTAATGAATTTTTATCAGGGCAATAGGCTGGAGAGCCTTAACAATGGTGAGCTTATTTTTAAAAATATTTCAGAATATGATATTTATAAGGCATTTAAAAGAATTAAATCTAAAAGTATGGGTATAGACCAAATAAGTTACAATCTTGTTCTTTTTAGCATTGATTGTATTGCTCCGTTTCTAGCTAAGCTATTCAATATATCCTTACAAATGGGGGAATTTCCAAAAATGTGGAAGAGCGCCATTGTTAAGCCTTTGCCAAAGAAAAATAAAATAGAAAATTTTTCTGAACTAAGGCCAATCTGTCTCTTACCAATATTTGCCAAAATGTTCGAAGTACTAGTGTCTGATATGCTGCTTGAATTTGTAAATACCAATAATATTATACCAGCTGTGCAGTCTGGCTTTAGGAAAAATCATGGAACTGCTACCGCCCTTACAAAAGTGTCTTCTGAAGTATCAACTAATATTGACTCATCAAGGGTTTCTTGTCTAGCACTGCTAGACTATAGTAAGGCTTTCGATCTTATACATCACGACATGCTTGTGGCTAAAATGAGGTTCTATGGTTTTTCAGAGGCTGTCTGCAAATGGTTCAAGAACTACCTTCTACTTAGAACACAGGTGGTTGAGCTTGATGGAGCAAGATCTGAGCCTGTTACAACTGGTTATGGAGTCCCTCAGGGAAGTGTACTTGGGCCATTATTATTTAGCATTTATACTAGCGATGTTCCAAAGCAGGTTCGGTTTTGCTCCATCAATCTCTATGCCGATGACACGCAGCTCCTGTTAGGTTTTGCTCCTCAGGATGCCTGTGTGTGTATGCAGAGAATAAATGACGACTTAGACTCGATATTTATATGGTCAAGTCAACATGGGTTGGTTCTAAATGCTAGTAAGAGCACATATATGATTATGGGCTCTAATGCCGGCAGAAGTAAATTTTTGCGTTTTAATTTCACTACATTGCACATAAACGGTACTACTCTACCTAACTCAGAATCAGCAAGAAATCTGGGTGTGACTTTCGACGAAAGTCTTAACTTTCAGGTGCACGTCAACAGAAAATTGTCATGTGTTTATGCTGTACTTAAGAGTTTGTACCCGTTTAAGGATAATTTACCTCGCAACATTAAATTGATGTTAGTGGAGACTCTTATTTGGTCACAGTTGGACTATTGCAATGTTGTCTTCTATAACTACCTGAATGTTGAATTTAAAAACAAAATTCAGTTAGCTCAAAATGCTTGTATGAGATTTATTTTTAGCATTAGAAAATTTGACCATATTACGCCAACCTATGTAGAAAATAAGATACTAAAATATCAACAGCGAGCAGCCTTGCACTTTGGTCAATTCGTTTATAAAATTTTTCAATCTGGTAACCCATCCTATCTCTCAGAATATCTTATAGTAAGACAAGACCTACACAGTCGCTGTCTGAGAAACATTATACGATTTCAAATACCACGGCACATAACCGAAGGTTTTAAAAACTCATTTTCTTACCGAGCGGTACAACTACTTAATACAGAGGTGTATGAATTTATGATTTCAGGTTCACTGGTAAACTTTAAAAAGAAGTACAAGGCTTCTCTGCTGGAATTAATAGCGTAGCTTAGAATAGGCATTGAATTCTGTATTTATTTATTTATTTATTTTTTCGGGTAGCATGGAAGAACACATTACGTGAATGTTACCTTTTATGTAATTTCTTTTGATGCATAATAAACGTTATTATTATTATTATTATTATTATTATTATGAAACTACATATAAAAAACTAAAAAAAGATCCAACAGTTACAATTCAGAACAAAAATGAAAAGATGATTGACGCTTTGATAAAGAATGGTTTTATTGGTGATGAACAGGGAAAAAAACTAAAAGCAGGTGTGCAAATCCTTCAAAGATCTATTTTCAACCTAAAATACACAAAAATAATATACCTTTAAGACCTATTGTATCGTTTGTAGGGTCATCTTTGTATTCTCTAACTCATTTTCTGGCCTCTACGTTAAATGGTATGTTTGTCAAGAATGAAAGCTATGTTCTCTTTTGAGTTGGTTTCAAGTATCAAAGATGTTATACTTCCAAATGACTATGAAATCATCTGTTTGGACATGGTTGCGTTGTTTACCAATGTTCCAACAGATATAGTGGTAAACATAGTCAGGAAGAAATGGAATCTTGTAGAGAATAGTGTAAAGATTCCTCTGGATAGATTTGTTGAACTGCTAATGTATGTTTTTGATAATAATTATTCTCAGTATCAGGACAACTTTTATAAACAAATATATGGTATGGGAATGGGTAATTGTTTATCACCAGTTTGTTCAGATTTAGTGATGCAGGAACTGCAAGACCAATCTATTGAAAAACTTCCTTTTCAATTAGCGTTTTACAAAAGATATGTGGATGACATAATAACTGCAATTCCCAAAAATCAAGAACGAATTGTACTAGACATATTTAATAGTTACCATCCCAGAATACCGTTTACGATGGAGGAAGAGAGGGACAACAAGATAGAATTTCTTGATGTGCTTCTAATAAGACAGAAACAAATTATAGAAACTGACTGTTACAATAAACCAACCTTTTCAGAAAGATTTCTTAATTATTCATCTGAACGCCCACTCAAACGTTAGATAAATATCATTAATAATCTTTTAACTACCCAGTATCGTTGAAAAAAAAAAAAGTAATGCAGCAAAAACCACAAAACAAAAAGAATTGCAAATGTATTGCAAACTACCTTATATTAAAACATTGTCTGAACAAATACAAGGCGCATTTAGAGGTAAAGTTACTAAAAAAAAAGAAAAACTTAAAATTGCATTCAAATGCCAAAATACAATAAAAAACCGATTCTTTTCGAAACTTAAATCTAGCACAAAAAAAGAACTAAAATCAAACGTAGTTTATAATATTCCTTGCTCCCAATGCAGTGAGAACTATGTTGGACAGACTGGTAGATACTTACAACAAAGAATGAAAGAGCACATAAATGACCAAAAGAACTATCTTTTAAAATCTAATCCAACAGTCTTAGTAGAACATAAGTTAGAAATTGGGCATGATTTTGATTTTGACAATATAACCATCCTGCAGACGCAGTCTAATTATAAAAAAAGATTGATTGCAGAAATGATCGAGATTCAGAAAAATAAAAGTTGCGTTAACAAGCGAACTGATGTAGAAAATATTCGTACGTCATATTTCAATATCATTATAGTTATTAATGATACAAGTTCGATATGAACGCCATAATGAAACGCGTGTAACGTTAAACCACGAGGCGTCAGCCGAGTGGTTTAGTTACACAAGTTTCATTAATAAAGTTCATATCGAACGGGTATCATTCAAAATTTAATCTACAATGGTCCAAATAGATTTGATTTGCCTTGAAATAGCAAAAACTTTTCAAATTAAAATTTGAATTTTAGCAGGTGCCCGTACTAGTCGAGAACCTGCTTGTTGGTTTTTAGAATTTTGACTTTGGCAGCTTCAATATTGGAGTCCATTTTTGTGCCATAAATTCAATTTTATAGTGGAAAATAATATATTATTGGTGATTCTGAGTTCGAAAGTGTCTCTTCGAATATAGAGACAGCATTATTGAAAAGGTTCTTCTGGCAACTAACTTTCTTTTTGTATATTCTTCATTTCAAAATTTGGGTGTTATTATGAATTCTTAAACGCACTAGTGCTATTATGAAGGACCTAATGACATTCAAATGACAATGCTAAATGTGTCATAATGACACCGACGTAGATTAATAAAATAATGTCACTGGAATTTTGTTTTTTTTTTGTTTTTGTTTCTTTCTTTCTTGAATTTCTGTTGTGTTTTTGTTTTTTTTTTTTCTGGACTCTAGCGGCACCAGTTCAGTGTAGTTAGTTTAGTACCAGTATGCATTGATGGTTGTTTAAATCAATAGGCACTGTTTACTGGCTACTAGTTTAAATATTTTTCTGTTTTTTGTTTTTAATCATTTCAAATGTTATGTATACAGTGTTTTTTAAATTTTATTTTAACTTGTTACGGCTTGTGTGTTTTTAAATTCCCAAAATTGCATATTATGGTGATGTTCCAAAGACAAAAAAACTTTTGTAATACCTACAATAAGATATTTGATACAATTATTTTAATGACAAGGAAAGTTAATTTTAAAATGTAAGTAGTAGTCATTATATTAATGTCCACTTTTTTATGATTAATTTATTTATTTTATTTTTGACGTCTATTGTAGTGTCCTGAGGATGCAAATAAATTTGCGAAACGTCGACAATTTTGAAGAAAACAAACTTCCATTGGTGTTTTTCTTTCCAATCCTACCCTAATTAAAACAAAGGAAAATATTTTCTGCAATCTTCCATTTCTTTTCAATCAAAATCTTTCCACAGTAGTCTTGACGTGACATTTTAACAAAAAACAACCTTAATTGGCGTAGTGCAAGATGGTCTAAATTTCTTCTAAATATACTTCGCTTCCTCTCGTCTCTTCGCATTGAAATATTGAGAAAAAAATTTCAAAATGAATGTAAAATTGCATGGGAGGAGAATGTTAAACAACAAAGTTTTACAATAATTATTACTGTCATATGATTTATTTCCATTCTGTGAAAATTTCAAACTGTAGTTGTATAAATATGCAGTACTGTACCAAGGTTGTTTAAAAGAGGGAGGTTGCCTGTTATGACGTCATCTGTATGCCTCAAGATAATAAAACTCCATAAGGCAACCCAGATGCGTCTTCAAGTTACCCATTACCATTAGGAACCTTGGTTCTGTCCGCATACCTCATTAAATGAGATATGAAGATATTTTAGCAGTTAATTCTTCTTTTACATAATTTTAAGCAAATAACGTTTTTGTATTTTTCAGAAAAATAAATTCAATAAAGGCTCATTGGAAAAGAAGACCCTAGCAAAAAAACTAGCTGCACCCAAGTCGCAAAAAAATTAAATGTTAGAACCATAAGTAAGTTTTAATAAAATAAACTGTGCTGTTTTATCTGACAATTTTATTTAACTTTTCCTCTATAACCTTTGGAAACTTTGCATTGCCACTTTTGGCACAATGGATACAATAAGTACCATTATAATACACACTGCAATAAAGGTCTTTGCAAACCATTTTATTGCAAGCAACGCAATGTGCTCCTAAAACTACAATTTCGCCTTGTTTTGGGGCTGCAAAAGGATCTTCTATGACATAGGAGTCTTCCGAGAGAATAAACTTTTTTTGAAACGGAGCTGCCTTGCCAAAATATTCATATTTTTCTCTTAGGTTACACAAAGCGCATTCAAAGTACTTTATTTCATTGTTGGCCTTTTTTATAATTGGCTGTTCAGTGGTTTCTGCTGAAATTGATGTGCTGGGTTCAATTTCTTCATTTTGCATTATCAGCCCTAAAAATAAAATCAATAAAACTCAGGTTGTAACTTTCAAATAAATTTATTTAATTATTAAAATTAAGTTTTTCCTTGGGCATTTCTATTGGCCACCAATCAGGCTTTATAACTTTAGCTTCACCATTTCCAATAGAAATCGTCCCAAACTCCAAAGCTTGACTCATTCTTAATAAAGCCAAACCCACATTTCCCTCTATTCCTCTAAATTTTCCCAGATTTTTACCATTGTGCATTATTATATTATTTTCTGGTAAAACTGTAGGTATTTTTGTGAATATCAAAGGCATCAATCTTTTTCGTATGACTCCTGTATGGTAAGTTCTAGCAGTCAATTCTTGTCCTATATAGCAGCCCTTATGAAAACTTACTCCGTGCAAATAATCACAATTGCATTCTAATGGAAAAGAATTTCCTGACAGCAAATCTTCTTCACCTTCACCTATGCCTAAACTATAGCGAAGTTTTTTGTAATTATCAGAAACATCGCATTCTGCTATTTCGTTTATTGAATTAACTTTGTCACTTTCTGCAATTATTCTAAATCCCAAATGAGCTACTCGAGGGTCTTTAAAAATTAATATATCTTTGAAAACTTTTAGGTCAGAAGAGTTTTCTGGAAACTTGTTCTTGTATTCTCCATTTAAAATTGAATAATCAGCCAATTTTTCTTGACCTATGATTAGTGGATTAAACAAAACATATACTTTACTACTTGACTGAGAAATATCAATTTTCCTTTTAACTTTATAGATTTTGAGATGTTTTTGCAAAGCTATTGTAACTTTAGTATCGCACTCAATCAAATAACTATTATCTTCTGCAGTTTTATAAATAAGTGAGTCATATAAGGTTCGCCCTTTTGTATTTAAGAACATTGCAAACATACTGCCAACTCCATTACTCAAATGGTTTATATCATTCGTAATTAAGCCCTGCAAAAATTCAGACACATCTGGACCTTTGATTTGTATAATGGAGCGTTCGTTTAAGTGTTGTAGAGCGTTTTTGGAGATATTTTGAGAGGAAATCAAGCGTTTTATGAGGGTTTGGGCTTGTGTTATAGCCATGATGCAATTGGAGCCCCTCTGGAAGAGTGTAACTTTTGCAAAAAACAATTTTCAAGAATAAATAGGTCTTACCTATAATTTATTGAAACGCGACGTTTTAATCTATTACTTCATAGTTTATTTCATCTTTGAATCATGGAAATTGGAAATGCGAAGGAATATAGGAAATTTAAAAGTGATTTTCTGATTTTGAGATGTTTATTTTTCTTCTGTGCATGGTTAGGTTAGGTTCGCTTTCTCCGTCTTCTTTTTTGTTAATTGTTTGAACTGCCGCCCACTAAAGTTGAGTACCGTTTTCAGATAAGTACCGTTACCGAAAATCCAACGACCTGTCAAAAGAAATTCAAAATGGAGGCCAATGCCTTTTTATTTAAAAAAATGCCGTTTTATTGCGATTTTTGATTTGTATAAAGTCTGTAAAGTGTTGATTTTTTGGAAAATGCATACGTTATGTATTGTACTTAGTTGTGGGAGCCGGTCTAGTCGCGAGAAAGTCTAGTTTCATGCCGTTCCTGCAGAGACAAAACACAGGTTTTTAATGGAGAAAAATGATTTGTCTGTACTTTGTGAGGGCTTCATGGATTGTAGCAAAAGAGAAAAAAATCTTACGAAATCCATATTAAAAAACCAAAAAGTCTCTCTACATAAATGGTGTATGGATCCAAGCCATTTACTATCCTCCACATCAGCTTGTGTCGATACCTTGAATAGCAGACAAATAAAATAAACATCAGGATTCAGGATTTGGTTAAGAAAAAACTAAACAGGAAACAAATCCAGGATAGTACCTACCTAATTGTTTAGTAGGTAAAGGTTTGTCACAAAAAAAATCATAACTTTTGCAAACATCCGGGTTTTCCACTAATAATTTATTAACCTACAAACTTTTCATCTTAAAATACGAAAATAATTCTTCCAAACACTAGAAAATCATCTAAAAACATCACAAAATACACAAAAAACAGATGAAAAATGTCACGGTTGTTTGAATTAAATGTATGGCGCCAATTTTTTGGCATTGACCATGCATTGGCCGCCATTTTGTTTGGATTGCCTTATTACGATTTCGATTGGTAGCATGGTAGCTGATTGGTAGTAGCAATACTAGCAATGAACTATAGTCAAAAACTGGAATGCGCACACATTGCCATATCTGCCAAAAAAATGTAGCCATGAAAGACAGATGCCACAAAGGGGAATCCCTGCGTTTTTATTTTCATCAAATTTTACCGATGGATCCACCATTCTATGGCCGTCATTGTCATTTTCCATTTACTAAACAAAGATAACTTACTCACCGGTGAATTCACCGATGAGAATAAAAACGAGGGGTATGTTGTTTTTTTCTGTTGCTCGCTGACATATGACGTTTTGGAAAGTTTTGTCCAATGAACTATAACCAAAAACTGGAATGCGAACACATATTAGTTGTATTCCTTCCAAGAGCTTGAAACACTCGAGCTACTCGCTTCGGTGCTTGGTCGCCCCCGATTTGCAGGGAACATATGCGTGGTGCAACAAACACTTTTCGAAAGGAATAAGCGCGTGAAGCCCCGGAGCTGTTCCGGAGCTCCTCCTAGGTGTGAAAGGAATACAACTAATGACGAACGTGAAGCCTAGTGCCGCTGCTGCGGAGGGGATACCTGTTTTTGTCGCACTCATGTTAAATGGCGGAAATTGCTTCCAACACGTATTCCAATTAGTTGTATTCCTTTCAAGAGTTTGAAACACTCGAGCTACTCGCTCTGGTGCTTAGTAGCCCCCGATTTGCAGGGAATAGATGCGTGGTGCAACAAACACTTTTCGAAAGGAATAAGCGCGTGAAGCCCTGGAACTGTTCCGGAGCTCCTCCTAGGTGTGAAAGGAATACAACTAGTGATGAAACCTGTGAAGGTAAATATGACAAAACTTTCCAAAACGTCATATGTCAGCGAGCAACAGATAAAAACAACATTCCCCAGGGTTAATAAATTCGCACTTGGAATATGGCTCCTTCCTATTGAATGTATCAAAAAAAAATTTAAACAAAATGAAAAATATACAACATCAAGCACTGAGAATAGTATTGGGATGTGCCAAATCTACACCTACCAATGTGTTATTTGCTGAAGCAAGACAAATACAATTTGAGTATAGACAAAAATAGCTGGGAGTAAAGTTCCTGACCAAAATACAAAACTTCCAAAATCACCCTACACTTCCATTGATAAAAGCTATTAAATTGCACTAGGTACATGGTTAATGCGAATTACTGGCGAAGGAAAGATATTCCAATATTAGTTCAAGCACTGAACTATATGATGCCATATATTCAAAAAATAGAAAAAATTGACAAACTCCCATGCTACGATTTTCAATATCAAACACAAATTAAAAGTATAAAAACAATAAATCTAAATTTAAATAAAAATGAACAATTAACAAAGATAAGTATAAAAAAGACTACATGTGCGTATATACTGATGGATCTAAAAAAGATAATAAGACAGGATTTGGCATCCACTGCCCCAATCTAGATCATAACTTCAGTGCAAGACTACCAGACTATCTAGATATATGTACAGCTGAAATGGTTGCAATACAAGAGGCAATAACATACATATTAAGGAAAAATAAGAAAAAAGCAATAATCCTAACTGATTCAAAAAGTGCTATTGAAAAATTAAAACAGAATTTTATTAATCCAGAAGCTGAAACAATAACTCTGAAAACTAAAGCAACTCTAATAACAGCTGCCCAATCTAACTTTGACATACACCTAGCATGGATACCAGGACACTCCGGAATTCCTGGAAATGAAACGGCTGACAAACTAGCAAACATTGGCAGAAATCTAAGGATACCAAAAAAGGTGCAGATGGACAAGAACTACATGATTAATACAATTAAAAAACAAATAGCAAAAGAGCATCAAGAAGTCTGGAAAGAATCCCTAAATATAAAAGGTAGATGGTATGCCCTTATACAAGACAATTTTCCCAAAACAATGTGGTTCAAGCAATTTGAATACATAGATCGAAAACATATAACTACAATGATTCGCATGAGATCAGGACACTGTCTCACAAATAAATATCTTCATAAAATTGGAATAAAGGATTCACCTAACTGCGAATGTGGACAAATTGAAGACCTCAACCACATAATACTGGAATGTCCCATTAATAAAATTCCAAATCAGGATATATACAGTGAATTGATAAGCCAAAACACTCCTGCTCCCCTATCTATGATCACTTTACTAAGAGACCCATGCTCACTGAAAATACAAATACTGAACAAATTTCTGAAATATAATAAAATTGATCTTTAAACAAAATCTATCCAATTAGCAAAAAATTAATGAAACATAATAAAGAGAACAAACAAAAAATGATAGACCTCCCAGAAAGAAAAATCCCAAGTCCCAAAATCCCAATTATACACTCTGTAATGTTAATCCTATGTTGTATATGTTTTAAGCTAACCTGTCAATCACCAAACGGACGACGGAGTAAAAAGTAAAAAGTGAAAAGTCTGTGTTCGGAACATGGTCATGAGCCAGACGGCTTTCTGAACACGTTCAAATGTGCTGGCAAACTGCCCTATTGGGAGCAAAAGCCAATAACCCCAGAAAAGAAGAAGAAGAAGAACATTCCCCTTTGTGGCATCTGTCTTTCATGGCTACATTTTTTTGGCAGATAAGGTGTGCGCATTCCAGCTTTTGTTTATAGTTCATTGGGAAGAAGTGAAGAAAGAAAAAAGTCCAAGACAATAAATTCCGTCCAGCGGCAGATCAGTAAATCCCATGACTCATGACTACGAAAAAGAAAAAAACATAATAATGGCCATCGTGCAAAGTACAGACAAATCGTTTTGCTTCGCTGAAAGCCTTCTCTGACCTTGCGTTCGGTATTTTCATTGGTATTTTCCTCAAAGAGTAGAGCGTGCTGAGCGGAGCCGTAGTCACGTGACCAGCGAACGAACAGAGCGGTTGAACGCTGTATCAAAGTTCCCGAAATTTTAGTAAACGAACGCGAATGAGCCTGCCCGAGTACCATCGTCACCAAAAGTAACTGGGACAGCATCACATTAGCTCTTGTCCTATTATATGAATTTTATTGTCAAATATTTGTCAAACTATGAATCAAATGCATTGAAATGAATGACAGTAGAATTAGTCCAGGAGATTATTATGCATTATTTATGTCCCAGATACTTTTGGTGACGATGGTACATTTTTTAAATAAACGAACGGTAAATTAAAGCCGGGAGAACTCGGATCAAAATATCGAACGCACGGTGTAGCAACGGCATAAAACGAGCAATGGTCGCGTTCACCAACACTCAACATGTTGAGTGATTAGTCAGCGGCTTTGTTGAAACAGATAAAAATCAGCTCCAGGCCAATCAAAACTGTTCTAACTTGTTGTGTATTCCACTTGTTGGAACAAAGCCGCTTACTAATCACTCAATACATATCGGAGGCAATTACAAAAAAAAAGAACAAATGCTTTACACCATCCAAAAACCGCAAATACTAAAGAAGGAAAAAAAAATATATACAATATATAAATACAAGGATAACAAATTGAACTAATCTGAAGCCTCCCACCACGCCAAATCACCAGTTGTGACGTAGGCAGCATGTCCTTTCTCGCCTTGACGTAGGCTGTTTGCACTAACAGCTTATGATTTCGCTGGCTTTTGCTTTGGTTTTTCATGTTGCGATTTCTAAAAAAAGTTTAAACTTTTTTTTTGGGGTTTAAGTCCAGTGCACATGCATTCTTGGTTTGCAAGTTACAAGACTTCTTGCACTTGCAACTAGGCCGTATTACAGCTTGCAATAGACCTATCTATTTTTACCAGGTATGCGCGCGCAACACGAGGCAATAGAATCATTATTATTACAGTGACTAAATAAACCTTTACATACAGTGGCGACAATAGAGGTCTCGCCGCCATTTTGTTCCCAACCTCTTGTTACTTTTAAATATTAATATATAAGATTTAAATGGACTTCTATCATAAAAAATTGAAATCGACGTATTTGATTACTATTATTAGGTCCATCAAATACGTTGTTTTCCATGTTTTGTGATGGGTGTTCACCCAAATCCCATATATTCATATTTGAAATAAGCAATAGGTGGGAACAAGATGGCCGCGTTTTCAATATAAATATATGTTATTTTAGAACCAATCAAAAATAAGACAGCAATTGTCGCCACTGTGGGTAATAAAGTCACTGTAATTATTATCTATGATCATTATTTTGACAATTGGATACGTGACCAGTGACAGTGACAGTGGTCAATTGTCATTATAATAAATTTAATACATGAAATATATTATATCTTTCTCCTTTTATACATGTGATGTGATAAAACGAACGCTAATGGGGTCCCTTAATATGCCAAAAAGCAATACCCGAACGGCTGGAGTGCGAATGGAGTCACTCAGAGTGCACGAAGTGAGCAAGCCGAACCCACCTTGCATTGAAATGAATGACGGTAGAATTAGTCCAGGAGATTATTAAAGTATGTTTTTTTTTAAAGATAATAGAGAGTTATTGGAACTATTAAATACTGCCTCGCAGTATTAAGGATCTACGTTATTTTATTAGTGCATCAGCATTATTTTTCCAAGGAAAAACAGTTATTGGAAGAGTGTAGTAGGTGCTAGAGTATTACCTTATTTTGTATTCATAATTTTGACAGCTGATAGTTATGTTTATAAATTTTAGTCTCAAAAAGTGTTTATTTCTGTTTGTGATTTTCTGCTGATACCCATTTTTTGATGTTACCCACAGTAAAATGGAAAACTATTGTGAAAAATAAATTTTCTAAGTAAAATTACGTCATCGTCGGAAAGCGAAACGTCAAAGTCGTCCAAAATGTCAGACATTTGAAATAAGGGAAGTTTACTGCCTCGCACTAACCATACACAAATAAAGACAAGCAGTAACCTTATTAAGGGAATCCTTATTTTCGGATACAATTGCGCATGCGTAGATGTCAAAATAAGGCTAATTTAAATACTGCTTGTCCTTATTGCACGTCCAATAACTCTCTATTCCCCCAAGTCAAAAATTTAGTAACTATGTTGGCAACACAAGTCTTTCCTACATAAAAAATTTGGAAGCATTGACAATTTTACATTATATTGCCAACATAATGTCATGTTGACTTTTATCTTTAAAAAAAATAGTAGATTATACCACGAGTCAATAATGATAGCTATTATTCCCGAGGATTATTACGAACTGAGCCGCGTTAGCGGCGAGGGAGTAACATTCCGAGGGAATAATAGCCATTATTGCGAGTAGTATACTCTACTTTATTTACGACAAATTAATTTATTTGAGATTTTCAATGAACAAATTTCATCCGTCTCACAATTTTCAATACAAATCCACAAGCACTACACGTTTGACAATGACACTTTTGTGGAATAATGACCATTAATCCCGCTACTCGTCATTAATCCCTGGAGGAATAACATATGTCATTATACTGCCAAAATCACAAATATAATATGCACATTTATACATTAGTCGTAAATAAACAAATTTTATGCACATTTTTGTCCCATTTGGTGACGATGGTACCTATGTCAGAGCCGTGTTTGAATTAGGTACCTACGTTTCATAGGAAAATATAATGATATTGGGTAGGCACCTATGACATTGTGTTTGAATCAATTTTAATTTTCAATATGCAGGTAGAGATAATTTATTTAATTTTACTGAGAAACTGAGAGTCATTACACGTAGGTCTCCACGTATCGTAGGAAAATAATACATTAGTTCTTTTCACGTGGCTCCGGTTTAACTAACCGGGTTACAAAACGGTTAGAGAAATGACATACCGTTTTCTAACCCGTGTCCTTATTCTTGAAACAGGGGAGCAGCGTTCCCAGGAGAACGAGTGTTCCGTCTTTCTCAATGATACGAAAATGATAATATCAGGAACAAAGACGGAATACCTACTCGTTCTCCCGGGAACGCTGCTCCCCTCTTTCAAGAATAAGAACTCCGGTTACAAAGTGGGTACCTACCACTCGAATTTGAGTGGCGGCACCAATAATGATGCAAAGACTAGCAGCAATTGCCTTTTTTTATTTCAACCATTAATTTTTGAAATACAATTCATTTTTAGAAAAACGTAAAAGGAAAACACAAGTGACTAGTGTTTAAAAAAAAACGGTTTTTTGCAAATTCGGAAAAAAGCCGGAAAAAGAAACTGTTCTTTTTCCGAAAAAAAAACGATCAATTTGGAAAACTTCAATTTTTTTTATTTTAATATAGGTATTTATTATTGTTGGGTTACAATAATGTGACTATTTAATGTTGTGTACAACAGAAACAAAACAGTCTAACATTCTTTCTACTATTATTGACATTGACAAGTCCAAACGAGGCTCCAAATCCTAATGAAGTATCTTCTGATTCTGAAGTAGAAAGTTTTGAATGTTCTGATGAGTCTCCAAGAGGCCGTGCCTAAACGCATTATCTTTGCTCTGTCGTTATATGTTATGTACTTATATTTCAAAAATTTGGTATACATTTTTTTCAAGACTAAGACTGAGCCAGTCTTGAAACATCAAGACCAAGACCAATACCAAGACCGCATTTATTTTTCGAGACCAAGACCAAGACTGGCCAGTCTTGGTCTTGCGAAGCCCTTCTAAAATATTTGATTTTGACAAAATAAGTATAAAAGACGTTTGCAGTAATTTTGCAGTGAAAATAAAATTCCATGCACCCTTCCAGAAATTCGGGCAGCCGCACAAAGTATAGCATCTCTAGTTTTACTTCCAGAGAAATCAAGGAAAACTAACAAACTTGTATACAACATCTTTGTAGACTGGCGAATAAAGAATGGCACCAACTCATTTTCGTCAAATCTGCAAATTATTACCCATAGTTTCTTAATAAATTGAATAATCGTAGATAAAGCATAGTATTTGACTCGCGTATAATGGCTATATTACACTCGTCTGCGGGTCGTGTAATTATACGTTCGTTAAATAATATATCTACTATTTTTTTGTTCTGTTTTTTTCTTAGGGTTTTTATTTTTCTTTTATTAAGATTATTAAGAGGACGGGCTAGTTTGGGTAAGTTTAAATTAGCTCTGTTTTCGTTTAGAATGCCAATATACAAAGACTAGCACTTATTACGAATTGCAATGAAGCTCCACCTGTCTGTTTCCCAGTCCCTTGTCTCTTCAAAAGAAGTGAAATCATATTTCACGCATTACCGCCCTAGTGCGTAAAGTAATTCACTTTACAAATACACACTACACCATTTCCAACAGTATTTTAGAAACCTTCAATTGTATTTTAGAATAGTCATTCATTTTTCCTCCCTTTTATCTTTGAAATGAGCAAGAACATGACGGCGAGGGGTGTCTTACCTCTAGATTCCTATTGAAAATGAGTAAGAATATGGCTGCGGGGCCCCTATTGTCGCCACTGTAGGTAGAAAAGGTTTATTGAATCACTTTAGTTTCATCTAGCTAATTACAGAGATTTGTTTTTTAATTTTTTTCTCGATAAGGGTCGATGATACGAAAAAACTACAAGAGAATAAAAAGTTTCTAAATAAGGTGGAAAAATTATTTTGTTTCTCCGAATCGACCAGCGGCGCACCTCGAAAAAGTTCAGGGGCAGAAAAGGGGGGGCATGACCCCTGAAAAAACATCACCCTGTAGATTCTGGCAAACGTTTGACATGTTCAATCATTCAGCTCTTATTGCGTAACCTACATTCCAAATTTGAGCTAAATCCCTCGAAAATTGCAGGAGCTATAAAGAAAAAACTAAAAAAATATTAAAATTTCAACACCCTGTAGATCGGTAACGAAGCCTTTGCGGACCTATGTTTATTAGAAATTTTAGTCATAAAATAAACCAAAGAATCACCCCCTTTCCGTTTGTATATGATATTTAGGAACACCTTGTACACAAAAAACCTAAAGGTATGTAGATAGCTACTGCCCTTTGGCTAGTTTTATTGAAAACTAGATAAGGTAAGAGTAAGAATAAATAAGTCAATAACTTATTACCCCCTTCACTTTAAGTCAATCCATTAAAATTGAAAATCGATTCACCATAATAAAACAGGCCGCACTAATACGCATGATAGGTCGAGCGCTTATGTTTTAAGAGCAGTTTCCAATTACTATTATTATTGAATAGTGGCACGCATTGGAGGATGGGAAAAAATTAAATAATCCTGTAAAAACAAATAATGCTCGACTTTTTTTTTCATATTTCTTTTGTTTTCAGAAAACTTTTACTTCCAGTTTATGGTAAAACTTTATAAATTAGCTTTAAAAACTTAATAAAATAGCGTTTAACATTAATGAATCTGTTATGCCGGTTTTCCACCAAACAGACAAAACAAAAACAAAACCCAAACTCAGACAAAACTCTAACTTTTCTTAAACATTTTCAAGACTAGCGTGTTTTGAGACAGTTGGAATTTTGTTTTTCGGGTCCTGCTCGAGGAAACAAAACGTAGTCCGTTTGATGGAAACAAGAATTTTGTGTCTGTTTCAGTTTTCTTTTTGTTTTAAAACATGTTTCAAAACACAAACTCAACAGTTCGTTTAGTGGAAAACCGGCATTAGAGGCATTCTTTCTAATATTCAAATATTATTTGTTTATTCATCTATTTACATTATTATAATTATCGGTCTATAATGTTCTACGTCCTCCGATTTCCGATCTCCAACCATCTCTGTCGATTCAGATTCCAGGCATCCTCCTCCAAGCATCTGTCTCTGATTTTTTCGTCAACTCCACTTCTCCAGCTTCTCGGTCTGCCGCGTCTTCTTGTGTTCCCTGGTTTTCACGCAATAATATATGCTTGGGTAATCTGATGTCATTCTATCTGCATGTCCTGTGTTGTTTATTCTCTTTGATATCTTTTACTATTGTGTGTCTTAGTTTCATCATTTCTCTAATTCTAGCTTAGCGTGGATAGATTGTATGACTGTATCCCAATATGCTTGAATTTCCTTTTTCACCCCTCAAGCGCCTATTTGCGTCACCATAGCTGTAACTATAGTGCGCTTCAACTGTCTAGTCTATATTAGTTTTAAGTTAATATTGATCTTTGTTTCCATAGCTTTTTTAGTGGGAGATTGTCTTATGTTTTTTTAGATCGTGGTCGTGATAATAGTCCATAACTCGTCAAAGTAGCTGGATTTGCTAGAGAGTTCTACCAATGGGCTTTCTTCTTTCCTCGATAGGTCTGAAACTGACAGCTTTGTTCATAGGTGTGGAGGGGTACGCACGCAAAGAAAACAAGTTGCCAGCTTGCTGGTAACAAGCGCTTATAAGCACCAATAATTTAAATGCACCCGCACACACAGACAAAGCAGATCTGTGCTTGTTGCTAGTGCAGATCGGCGCCGACTTTTTACCGGAATGAATTTTTAGTTCTTGGTCGCTAGCCGGAGCTGGACGTGCATCGATAATGGATGTCGAATTACTAATTTCTGCGATTTTTCAAAGAAATGCATTGTGAGACAAACGACTTAAGTCCCACAGGAACAGGAATATAGTGCAGAAGAAATGAATGGTGATATTCACCATAAAGTTTTCGTTATCACGATTTACTGGTTGTATATCTTGCTTGGGTTGCATTATCCTTAAGAATGTATCTTCTTTCAATAAAAAGTCTTCATCTGAAGATGAACTAGACATCTTCGTAGTATGGAAGTTGCGTCTAAACTGGCTGAAAACCCGCGTTCATTTTGTACTAATGAGATGACTTGTAGGCGCTGATTAACCTGCTTTCATTGTGTGCGTACCTCTAGGACACAAGGACAAATACAAGTTACAAGAGACACAAATATAATATAACGTGTATAAATACTGTAACCCAAAATAAAAGGATACAGGATACAATGTACTTTTTTTTTACAATTTACAATTAAAATTACAAATTTTCGGTATTTTGTATGTTGTACCTTGTATTTGTCGTTGTGTCTCCAGCCTTAGCCCGATGCTTCAACCCAACACCCTAACTAAATAGTTAATTCCTCATTAACCTTTGTGTCAAGCTTGTCTACCTCTAGCCTTTAAGACCCAGTTACAAGGCAGCAGGTTTTTCGCCGCTTTGTTTGGTGTTAACTGGGATGGCTACATTAAAAAGTGGACACTTTTTATCTTAGATTGGTTAATCTATTTACCCTAAAGCTACTTACAAATAATTTCTAGAAATAAATATTGTGTGTTAAAAAAAGTTGAAATGCTCCTTACTGATTTAAAGATTAGCATCTGAAAAATTCAATCACTTTCTACAATTTTCTCGTACAGAACAAATTGGATAAATGTTGGATCCCGTACTAAAGTATTGGGGGGTGGTAAAAAGGGGGCCCCCGCGACGGGTGGCAGTAGGTATTTGATTGATGAGTACATTTGTTTGGACAAGTACGCTGCTGCGGGGCTGTGCCATTCGGCTGAGCGGCCGGTTCGAGTGTTTGCTCAAAGGGGGCACGGCCAAAGTGCACCCCCGCGTCGTCGAGAGGTATATAGGCTCTTTGCTTTGTCCTGCTCTAGAAAATGATGCACCATATTACTAGATTAAAGAGTCGCGTTATTATCCTTTTTCAACCACTATGCCGGCCGATGATGATATTTATCATATAATTATTGTTAAAAGCAGTAAATTTCAGAACTTGCAATTTATAGGTATGCATATTATAATGCAAACGCTATTGCCGGGTTTAGTGAACGCATAAACACAATTTTAATGATTAGTCGTAGTCACTGTCTTAAGGTTTAACACATTGCAAAAGCATAACAAGGTATTAAGGGTGTTCACTGAAGGAGTAATTTAATACATATCAACTGTCAATTATTATTATCAGACATAGCCCAACAATTTTTTAAATATTTTTGCGCGAATGCGATTTTTTAATTTCTGTTTTGTTTTGTGGTGTGGAATCATAAAAATTGATAAAAAAAATTGCTGCTTTAGGTAATGTCGCATTATTTGGTAAAATATGTGAATTATCGTTATTTAATGAATTGTCATGTGACTTAGTCGGTGTTGATTGTCCTATTTCACGTATCTGATTAATATGTCTATGCCATACTCTTCCATCGTCAAGTTTAACTGAATAATGTAACTTACCTATTTTTAATTAGGTAACGGCCCAATTAAGGACCGATTGAGAAGTGTTTTATCTCTGCGAGACCATCCGTGGACGCGTTTCGCTGTATCACAGCTCATCAGCACGGTTTAGGTCCCGCAGAGAGAAAACACAACCCATTTTTGGTTCCATCCCGGAACTGGGTTTAATACAAGTAAAATGAAGACAGGGTCTCCATCTATTTTCTGATCGGCACACTAAAAATTGCTACTAACAACCGTATAAACCAGTATTAAATTAGAGCAAATCGACTCGCAAAGGCATTCGCCACAATTGCGAGAATAGCTATTCTAGTTGCCAACCAGAAGTAAAGTCGGTTGGTACCGAAAAACATTGATATTAATTAGGTAACGGCCCAATTAAGGACCGATTGAGAAGTGTTTTATCTCTGCGAGACCATCCGTGGACGCGTTTCGCTGTATCACAGCTCATCAGCACGGTTTAGGTCCCGCAGAGAGAAAACACAACCCATTTTTGGTTCCATCCCGGAACTGGGTTTAATACAAGTAAAATGAAGACAGGGTCTCCATCTATTTTCTGGTACCAACCGACTTTACTTCTGGTTGGCAACTAGAATAGCTATTCTCGCAATTGTGGCGAATGCCTTTGCGAGTCGATTTGCTCTAATTTAATACTGGTTTATACGGTTGTTAGTAGCAATTTTTAGTGTGCCGATCAGAAAATAGATGGAGACCCTGTCTTCATTTTACTTGTATTTTACCTATTTTTGTTGAAACCTTCCCGAATTTCTATTTTTCATGAAAAAAATCTCTCATTGATACCCTAGCTCCTATGCATAAAGATCGGTACTCGGTACTTCTTATTTCCATTTAAGCTTGGGTCATTAGTCATTAAAATATGTATCCGGTTTCATACAGCCCAATCTAGAACGTATTTGCCTTCCAAACATCAGTGGTGATGGGATTTCCCCTGTGACTGAATAGGGCATTTTACGAAACTGAATTAAAAATCTCTGCTATGCTCCTAAGCTTTACAAAAATTACAATACAAATTTGGTGTACCTATTACAGTTAGCTAAATTGTTAGAAATATTTTTTCAGGTAATGACCAACGTGAATACAGGGACACTACGGTCCCTGCTTGGGAATGGGCCCACTGAGCAGTGGACTCAGGCTTCCCGTGCCAATCCTTGACGCGTTTCGTCCTTGTTAGGACTCATCAGAAGGACATAGGCTGAAGCTCCCTGTCCAAGCAAAATTGAACTTTGTTGACCAGTCAGAAACAACTACTCCGAGGGCAAATACCCCTACCGGCGTTGAACTACACTGATTGGTCTGAGCTTTCGTTGGCAATGGAAATTGTTAGAAATATTTTTTCAGGTAATGACCAACGTGAATACAGGGACACTACGGTCCCTGTTTGGGAATCGGCCCACTGAGCAGTGTAGTTCAACGCCGGTAGGGGTATTTGCCCTCGGAGTAGTTGTTTCTGACTGGTCAACAAAGTTCAATTTTGCTTGGACAGGGAGCTTCAGCCTATGTCCTTCTGATGAGTCCTAACAAGGACGAAACGCGTCAAGGATTGGCACGGGAAGCCTGAGTCCACTGCTCAGTGGGCCGATTCCCAAACAGGGACCGTAGTGTCCCTGTATTCACGTTGGTCATTACCTGAAAAAATATTTCTAACAATTTCCATTGCCAACGAAAGCTCAGACCAATCAGTGTAGTTCAACGCCGGTAGGGGTATTTGCCCTCGGAGTAGTTGTTTCTGACTGGTCAACAAAGTTCAGTTAGCTAAATGTTCAATAAAACTGCAACGATAACATTTTAGAATTATCTTATTATTTCGATCTTTTTGATTTGATGTAGGTACGTATGCTTTTTGGTAAATTTTTATGATCATTAATGGAGTTTACAGATTCTGGAAATTGTTGCAACTGATTTGCATCATTTTCGGACAATTGCATCACTATAGCGATGTTCGATGTTCATATAGCTTTTTCTAAAGTTGAATCACGAGTTTCTAGTAATCTGCTTTGTATCCTTTTTGAAAGAAGTCCATAAAAAAAATGAATATATACGCAAAGCAGTTTTCAAAAAAATCTCCAAACTTACAGTTTATCACTAACTTTTGTAACGCATGTAAAAATTCGTTAACATTTTCGCCTTCCTGTTGTCTCCGGCATTGAAATCTGAAAGTTTCAGTGATTTCTAATGGAGCAGGGTCAAAAAATTCTAATGTACTATCAACAATATCATACTGCTGGTCTTCTGGACAGGCTGATATAGCTAATTTATCACAAAGAATGTCGTAGGTTTCAGCTCCCATATAATGTAAAATATAATTTAATTTCAACTTATCGGGAACCTCAAAAACAGTAAATGCAGACGTTTTTAACTAGTTTGCATGGCAAACGAGGTATCACTCGACCCATCTTACCTATCTAAAAAAGAAGGGCCGCCCCACCTAGGGGCTGCACCCAAGAGAAATACCAATTGGGTCAAAAAGTTTCCTCCTTGAATACAAGAATGACGTGTTCGAGCGTTTTCTTTCTAAATTTTAAAATACCCCAAAACACCTCTGTCTCGATGTTCGTGAAACACACTGTATATGTTCCATTAACCATGACTCTGAAGTTTCGTTCCAACACAGCAGAAAACAGTACAATGTAATGTCACGATTCTGCGCAAAGCCAAAAATTTGTGAGTAGAACCTGAAATTCGTATACAGAGTGGTTTCGAAACCGTTTATGGGACGGTTTTCGTCTCTACTATAATTTTCCTCCTTCAGCCATGACGGTAAGCGTACTTGCACTAATAACTGTAGTGGTAGCCTCAGATTGGTTTTTATTTCTAGGTCGAGGCATTCAAAAATGTACTTACAGTAGTTCTTCTTCTTTTTTTTTATATAAGTACCATCGAAACTTCGTAGTTTTTATTTTTTTTCTGGCAAATGTATAGATCCTCGTCGCCAATTGTTGTGTATGTACGTTAATGTATTTTATTTGCAACCATATACAGTGTGCGCCATAAAGTTGGGTACATATGGGAAAATTCTATTCCTTTCTTCAAAAAACTTTTTTTGGGTATCGTTAGTGCATGTTCGATAACCAAAAAATCGATTATGACACATGTCATGTTTTTTTTTTTTTTTGATGACCAGGGGCGAGTTCAGAAATGACACAGCCAGTGTGAGTGTGACACCGGTGCGACGCCCTAGCTGTTCAAAAATGTTAGACGGTGCTATGGGCCCAATGGCCAATTGTCAATTCAGGCACACCCATAAACTCGCACTCGCACCCGGTGCGTTATTTCTGAACTCGGCCTAGAAAATGTGCAAAAAGGGACATGTGTACAGTTATAGCGACACGACCGGACGGTATTTTCTAATTTATGACCTTCAAGTGTGTATTTCGCAAAACAATCGATTCGTTGGATATCAAACTTAGCTAGTTTAGTTGAATAAAGCTATTTTTGAAATAAAATTAATATACTCCTGGACAAAATTATCGCACCACTGCACATAAGCATCACCATAAGCAGTGGTGCGATAATTTTGTCCAGGAGTATATTTTCGATTTTCCATTTAATGGTATGGATAAAATAAGTAGTTTTATTTTTTTTTCTCTGATTTGCTTTAAAATCGGCATGTGGAGTTCTTTTTGGATTCTGAACAACTTTTTCTCATAAAATTTTTTGATATCTTTTTTTTTTTTTTTTTTTTTTTTTTTTTTTTTTTTTACGGATATGCGCACTCGCAAGGAAATGTCCTATCACGCTCGAGAAGCGGCAAGTGCGCGGAAATGTCGGTGTATGTTGGTCTTGAAACGGTTCAGGTTGTAACCTGCAGGGAAAACCGTCGCAGGGAGTTTATTCCACAGCGATGCTGTTCTCCAGAGATATGAATTCTGATATAATGAGGTTCTTGGTGCCTCTAGTTTGACAGTAAATTCATGGTTGCCGTCTGTTTGACGGGTTCGCCTGGTAGGTGCTACTCTCGGTGGAATCATACGTGCCAACTCTTCAGAGCATTTTCCGTGATAGTACCTGTAGAAGAGAGATAAATCGCCCACAGATCTGCGATGTTCGAGACCATCCAAGTTACGAGTAAGTGCGGGGTCATTGATCAGCTTGATAGCTCGTTTTTGCACGGTATTCAAAAGCATTAAGGTATGTTTGGGTGCTGCACTCCATATATGTGAGCAGTACTCCATAGTTGGTCGAATCTGGGCTTTGTAGAGTGTCAGCAATTGGCTTGGTGTGTACAGATGTCTTGTACGAAATAGCACCCCCAGCTTTTGGGAGGCCCTTTTAGCAATATCTGCCACGTGACTGTGCCAAGACATGTTGGTCTCTGCAGTAACCCCCAAGATGTTCAACTGACTCTGTAATGTGACAGCACTCTTGCCAAATTTACCCGTTTTTCGACATCAATATCAACTTTTTTCAAAATTCCCACTAAACCGATAATCGCATGACATGTGTCATATC
Organism: Ceutorhynchus assimilis; assembly: GCA_917834065.1. Taxonomy (NCBI): domain Eukaryota; kingdom Metazoa; phylum Arthropoda; class Insecta; order Coleoptera; family Curculionidae; genus Ceutorhynchus; species Ceutorhynchus assimilis. The sequence goes on from OU892279.1 coordinate 12,672,161, forward strand.
GATTTTTCGGTTATCGAACATGCCCTAATGATCCCCAAAAAAAGTTTTTTGAAAAAAGGAATATTTGAGAATTTTCCCATGTGTACCCAACTTTATGGCGCACACTGTATGTAATCTTGACATTACTGACTTTTTAAAAATTTGGAGGTATCACTTTACTTGTAACACTTCCCTCTTCGATTTCCCTCACCGATTTCCCTCACTCTAATTTATTTACCTTTTGCTGGGAACAATGAGAACCTGTCAGGTAAAAACGTCAAAACAGTGAATGACAGATTTTGGCATGTTTGTTTTATTTTTTTAATATTAAAAAAATTAAATGACTAATCATTATTAATGGTGTGTTTGCAAATAAAATAGTATACAAACCTCGGAGGAAAGTTTTCATTTCTGTCTCGAGATTATAGTCAATCTCGACGCTTCGTGTCTCGATTGACTATATAAATCTCTCGACAGTAATGAAACACTTCCCTACTCGGTATGTAATATAGGTACTATTACTTTTATAATGGATTTATTCAAAGGCTAAAAATACGCACAAATAAAATGACAATTTATTCAGATGACAGAAATCAGTACCAGTTACTGGTTATAGCAATTATCAAATAAGGTAAAAAGGTATAATATATAAAACTAATTAATGTCCCACTGGAAAATTATCCGAGAAATAATGACTTTATTTCGAGGTCAGTTAAAAACGAAATAATTCCCTTGGGCGTTATTCTAAAAAATAACGCCGTAGGGCGTAATGTAATTCAAATAAGAAATAATTCCCTAGGGCGTTATGACTATTTTTTGCAGGTACTTGATTTGTTTTAGATTAATTTATTCAAAATTCATTCAAAATTTTCTCACATGAAAAATAATTAAGTCGGACATTAAAGGTATATCCCTCGGGCCAAAGACCCTTGCGAAATACACCATTGACCTCAAGCGTTATTATCCTTATAATACCCTTGATACCTTAATAATAGACTGTGAGATAGGGGCTGTTTAGTGGAGTCATTTTTTTTTGTCTGGCATTTTGAGGGCTGAATGTGGTTACTAAGCTGATGAGAATATGGGTGATTTTAATGCCAGCCTCCCGTTCGAAAATTTGGAAAATCAATTTTCATTTGCATGAAACATTTTGTTTTTTTATGATGTTAAAGTGTCTGGCATTCGAATAAAAGATTCACAATGAATGCATGGTCGAAACGTCGGCATAATTTTTTCAGAAAGGGAAGTCCTAAACCCATTATCTCTGCTCTGTCATTGGATGTTATGTATATTTTAAAAATTTGGTATAAATTTTTTTCAAGACGAAGACCAAGACTATCAAGACCAAGACCAATACTGAGCCAGTCTTGTCTTGGTCTCGAAATATCAAGACCAGGACCAATACCAAGACCGCATTTATTTTTCGAGACCAATACCAAGACTGGCCAGTCTTGGTCTTGCGAAGCCCTAGTGAATTTATTATCTTCTGCTTCCAGAATTTTCGCAAGTCTAGTTTGTTCCTCAGAGATTACGGTTTGCATCCATTCACGCTGATGTTTAAAATTTTCCCGAAGCCTGTCCCGTTCTTTTTATCCCCGCTCTTCTTGTTGTTGTAAAAGTACTGCAAGCCGTTCCTGTTCTTTTTATTTTCGGCCTTCTCGATGTAAAAGTGCAGCAAGCCGGTCCTGTTCTTTCTGTCTCCGACCTTTTTCTTCTTGTTTTTTTTTTCTGTGTTCGGTCTTCTTATTTTTGTATTTCTTTCCGTCTCTGGTCTTCTTGTTGTTGTAATAGTGCTGCAAGCCGGTCTTCTTGTTTCTGTCTTCTTCATTTTGTCTTATGTCATCCAAATTCTTCATGAAGTCCGCCATCATTTCGGCTGTTTGCTGTCTTGTTTTCACAAATTGAGTAATCACTAATCAGCATCTTTTTTTTCCTGAATCGAAAGTTCTGAGACGAAATCAAATTTTCAGATAGAACACAATATAATATTCTATTGTAGAACTTTTGAGAAGATTCGTTTTTCTACGAGCGAGCATTTTTTATCACTTTCCCGCACGCATCTTAGTTCCGATAATGTCACTTTCCCGCACTAGTGCGGGAAAGTGGCGTTCAGAAGTTTTGTTAATCAATAAAACATTTTATCAATTTTGTCTCCATACATTTTTGCTAGATGTACTAACTAATGTATGCGCTCATAAACTATTTGAAATATTCCAATTTTAATCCATATTAATCTAATTTGTGGATCTTTCAAAAAATTTATAATTTTTTTTGACATTGTTTCATTTTTTGGTTCCTTTGAGGCGGGGCAGTTTTTTTACCTTAGAAATTTTGTTTATTGTAATTGGCATCAACCGAGACACCAACTGCAGCACCAACTAACCATGCTGGGCCGGCTCTACTGAAACAGTAGATGGCATCAGCTATTATTTTACAGCATATTACAAACTGTACTTTTAATATTAATATCCATCATAATAAGTAATTTTGTAATTAAACGATTTCTTTAATAATATATCGGTTAGAATTTACTTAGTTTTTGTTTTTATATTTGAACGCGCTCGTAGAAAAAATAATGTTCCTAACTCATGCGGAAAGTGTCTTTTCCGCACTCGACTGCTTGCCGGAACTCCGCTTCGCGTCGTTCGGGTCAACGGCAGTCGCGTGCGGGAAAGTATCACCTTCCGCACTTGTTAGGAAAATAACTATTGTCAGCTGTTTTTTTTTATGTCAAATCTGGTAATAAAATCACTATTTCAGTTCAATAAAAGTTCATTGATTTTTCCCGCACTAATTAGCCCCAATTAATACACCAATTTTGTTGTCAGCTCAAATCAATGCATCAATTGTCTCACTTCCGACACCAAATTGTCACGGATTTCGGGTTCACTCACTCACAAACAGTAACACTTTTATTAAACATTGACTATATTGTCACAACCTGTTTTGTCGTGACTGGGGACTTGGGATCTAGTCCAAAATGAAAACCAAATGTAAAATAAAAATGCCAATTTATTACTTACAAAATAAAATAAATAATAATAAAATAAGGGAAAGTATCTTGAATAATTTTATTAATTTAAAATGATGAGTTTACAAATTGACAAATGAGTTACCGCTGGAAATCCATCTTTCTGTAACTTTAACTTGAACTTTCTTCGCGTCCGATAGCCCGGCTCAAGCTTTGTTATTAGCTTCAGCTTTAAGACCCAACTGACTGGGAAAATCGAATTATCGATCCAAGTCGATTTCCTATTGTCAGTAAGAAATTATTGATTCCTCAAACTTGGATCCTTGCACCAAGTTTTTTGCTGATATGCTGATGCGTCTACTTATTCATTGTAATGCCAGTATTGCTCAATATTGGTAATAATACTGCGTCTTAGTATCAATGCTGCTCTGTTAATAATATCGGTTTCACTCAAGATATCAAAATCAAGAGGAATACTTCCAGCAGGAGCTACAAACGTTACTTTATTAAGTTTAAAAATTTTAATTTTTTTTGCAAACTGCATCCGTATTTTATTCCTTAAAAACTTGAAGTGCAAATCTTTTTTTTCCTTCCTTCCGTCATACTGTTCCAGTAATGATTCCATAAATAATTCTTGAATGAAACTGAGCGTGCATGGTCTGCGTTGATTAATAACTTGTAATTTAATAAATCGATAGACTACTGCATAAGCATTTTTATACAGTTGGCGAGTAAAATGCCACTCTCCATTTCCTGCGTTTTTGTTTACGACGAACAGCTTGTCGTAGCCAGTAAGACAAACACTGTGGTAGTAGATTTTCAATCCTTCCTCTTCACTCTTTCGAAGCCTGTCTGCTAATTCGATATCGTTCCAGGTAACAGCATGATTAATAATTTTATCAAATCTATGAGAATACAATGTTTTAGTGAGTAGTATTTCTCGACATTTCACTCGTTTACGGAATCTATTGCAAAAAACGCATACATTTTTAGTTGGATTAGCAGTTGTATTTTGATCATGAATTGAAGACCCATTTTCTGTATTTTCTTCTCCTTCAATAACATTCTCCTCGACAATACTTTCTTCACGATCGTTTTGATCCAATGAACTGGAAAAATATAAATATACTTAAATATATAAATAAATGTAATATTAAAAAAAAATTCAAACCAGAAACCTGAAAGTTCACTTTCTGGTATTATGAACGGATATAAATTATATTAAATTTCAAAATTACTCACACGTTATGCTGTTGCGGATCAACATAAAACTTTTTATTCAGACCCGAAAAATTACTCCAACACTTCGAATGATAACCAATGGTTGTACTATCCCGTGGAGGAAGTTTACAGGATTTGTAAAAAAGGTCATGAAACTTTCGAGAACACAAAATGATTTCTGCTTTATCAAGCATAACATGGCCTTTAGTACCTTTGAACAATTTGATAGGCTTATTTGCAGTTTCCTCGTCTTGGCAGATGAAGCAAGTTTTTTTTATATTCTCTTCCATGTTAGATTTCTGGGAAATAGTAACATAAGCGGAAAAACTGTCATAGACTGTTTCCAACACAAGACCTGCTTGTCGTATTGATGACAAAATTTGGCAGTTTAGCCACAGGTTTAGCTTTAGGTCGTGTTTATGTTGGAGCTGTGATACTCGATAAAAGCAACGACACTAATGTAGAGTATCATTAGTATCGTTGCTTTTATCGTTTATCACAGCTCCAACATAAACACGGCCTAATACGCAGTATTGCCAGTAGTTCATCAGTAGTTGACCGAGCAATTCTGCTACCAATCGTTACCTGGCAGTGGCGCTGCCTAATTTTATTTATTTTATCGGACTTCTAGGTCACAAAAATATATAGATTTGAAAAAACTATTTTGTTGCGCATTAATAAATTCAAAAAATCAATAGAAATACAAAATGCCACACGAGAACATATCACCTTTAGATTGAGTAGGTATATACTTACCTGTGATTCCAATATGAACTTTCCCATATTGTTTAAAAAATTTCTATTAATAAATTTTCGAACAGCTCAACTTGTCTGGCATTTTTAACGTGTGAATGTACACGTATTTTAAATAAAAATACGAAATGCCAGACAAAAAAAAAACGTGGAAAATTCCATATTTTTTTTGTAACTTTTTTATTAATTTATAAATAATGGAACAGCCGAACTTGTCTGGCAAAACATCATGTTCGCTTTTGAGTTATTGAAAACACTTTGCTCAACTTTTTGTGCACTTAGAAATCACTAAAAAAAATTCGAAATTTTTGCATAATCTTCCGCGGCAAACGCGATTTCGAACTGTGATCACCGTCTGGCAATTTTTCAGCGTAATTTTCATAACAAAACCTTTTATTCTCTCGATTGCCAGACAGAAAGAAATTGTGGAAATTTGTTTTTTTTCCTTGCAAGTTGACCACTTTCCTCCACCTTTTCGACCACTGAAAACCGTCTGGCATTTTTAATTGGTGGATTATTTATCATTGTGAATCTTTTATTCGAATGCCAGACACTTTAACATCATAAAAAAACAAAATGTTTCATGCAAATGAAAATTGATTTTCCAAATTTTCGAACGGGAGGCTGGCATTAAAATCACCCATATTCTCATCAGCTTAGTAACCACATTCAGCCCTCAAAATGCCAGACAAAAAAAAATGACTCCACTGAACAGCCCCTATCTCACAGTCTATAACTATAAATAAGAACATAGTTTGTATAGGCAATGCTTACTGACAGCTTGCGAACTGTCAGAAACTCCTGTGAGAACAGACTTAGGATAAGCACATAGTGGAGCGACGAGCAAAGTAGTGAGCAGTGAGGAGAGCAAAGCAGCGAAAACTATAATAACACACGAGATTAAATTTTTTGACACATAGTGAAGAGCAGTGACTAGATTTAGCAGCGCTGTTAATATCGAGCAAAACGACGCGTTCAAGCAAGTTTGATTTTTCTACTTTGCTCGTTTTTTTCTGTGTTGTAAAAATGGACGTTGAATAATTATTAATAAGTAGTATTTTTGTTGAAAATCCATTGTGGGACCAAAAAGATTCCCAACATCATAACCGATATATATTAGATAAGTTGTGGGATGATGTAGCAGAAGAAATGAAGTAAACAATCAGTGTTGCCACAGGTGGCCCCATATGGCCAGATCTGGCCCTTTCTAAGACGGAGTGGCCCGTTGGCCACTCTTTTCCGAATCTGGCCCGTTTCTCCGTAACAAGCCAAATCATTATTTTTTTATGCAAAATAAGCGTTTTTGGGCGTGGCACCCGAAAAAATTTTCTGCCTCCGGCAACGCAGGCAGGCTTTCTCTCTTCTTTTTCATTTGTGGAGGGTTTGCCCAAAAATCTCAAATCTGGCCCCTTTTAAATTCATAGTCTGGCACGAAATTTTCAAAGCCTGTGACAACACTGTAAACAATTAGGTGAAACATGTATTATATATAATTGATTGCTGCTGGACCAATTGGGTTTATGTTAATGTTGGTCCATTTTTTTACCAATCTTTGTTCTATTTTCTCCAAAATGTAGGTAACTAAAAGTTTTAATATTCATTCAAAGATAAGAGTGAAATTTTTCTGGATGTTGCCGTAATTCCTCATATAAATGGTGATATTCGCCTAATCGAAGTCTGCTTCTGTTTATATGGTGTGCAATACACCTTCTTTTTTTCTTTCTGTCTTCTTATTAAATACCAAATTTTTAAAGACGACGTTTCAGTTAAAACCAAATTATTCATTTTTATCTTTTTCACTCGAGTATTAACTCGCCACTATGTGCATACAATTCTTTCATCGACTCTCTGCTCAACTGATGCTCTGCTCTCCGCGCTGCCCGCTGCTGTGCTCACCGCTCCACTATGTGCTTAGCCTTAGGGCCGCAACGACGATGAGAATGCTGTGCTCTGATTGGTTGATTTTTCGAAACTTGTTTTAAGTTATTTAAAAAAACGGCACATCAGCATTGGCTCAAATTTGGCATAAACATTCTTTGATCAATGATCTCTACAATTCGCTTATTTTAGTTTTTCAATATTTGGACTTTTTTTTTAAATCAAAAATCATGTTCGCAACCACCAAAACAACTAAATGTGTTGGTGATAAAGCTCGGATCCGTGAAAAGCATATTTTATTGATAACCACGAAAAAATACATAATTAAATTGTAGATAATCTATCAAATAATGTTTATGCCAAAGGATTTTGAAAATTATTTCGGATTTTTTGGGAGAATACTAAAACGAATTTTGAAGGTGAAAATTGGTGAAAATGTGACAGTTGCAGTTCAAGTAATTTCAAGTAGATGGCGCTGCGGCAAAAAAGCTACATTGGGAGCATCATAATTATATTTGTCTTTCTCTTTCATTGTGTTTCACCGTCACCAGTGCCGGCCCGAGGCTACTTTTAGTATGGAGCGAGATCTGACTTTGGCGCCCCTAGTTTAAATGTGATTCGCATGCGCGAGTATAGATTTTGACCATATCTAATCTAATAGGCAGGGTTGGATGGGCTTAGACAAACCGGTCCTGGCAATTTTTTTCATCAAGCCCTCCCTTGGACGGCAAGAATGAAAAATGGGTTTCAAAAATTTTTCTGTGAAAAAAACGGAAGAATATTTTGGAATTTTCATTCTTGATATTATTACATATAGATAGGTCACGGTCCCATTGTGAAAAACAAATAGGACTTGACGTTTTCTCTTCCCTTAATTGCTCCTTGCATTACATTCCATTATCTTTTGTCTGTCAAATGGTCTGTCAAGTGACTACTCTTATGGCTAGGACGTTTGAGAGAGGTAGGTTGCCTGATAACTGTATGACGTCATCTGGGGTGCCTCATCCTGGCAGGAAAACTGGGGTCCAAAAGTAACCACTTTTCCAGGAACTAGAGTAATTAGTAATTAGACTACTTTTGGATCGCTTTTCTGTCGATGCTACATCTTTGTTTTTGGTTAAGGAGCGATGATTAATCCTCAGATTTGACTGGATTTGACCCATTTCCCAGAATCATAAATACTTGCTTCTTGATGTTACTAAATAGATATACCAAGGTCGTGTGTATAAATAGTGTAATTGTGAGACGAAATCGTGTAAAACTATGTAATTTGACCAGCATATCGTGTAATTTCACAAATTCAGATTAGCAACACTGCATTCTCAATTAAACCGTCACCAGAGGTTTCGGACCTCACGCATAATATTCAGTTTAAGGCTATGGTCCGAATATAACCAAATGTTAACCAAAGTAACCAAATTCAAATTCAAATTCAAAATAAGCTTTATTATCTTAAGACAATAGTCTCATTGACAAAGCATAAATATTACATAAGGGAAATCATCAATAATCAAAGTCAAAGTCAACACTTACAGCAACAATCAAATACCTAATTAAAACTAATAAATCAAACAAACAGAGTGACAATACTTTAACATAATGCAGAGAAAAAAAAAAACAATTCATGAAGTAAATAGAGTACGGGAGGAAATTATCGATAGCTAAAATCAACAGTCACAGCAACAATCAAGCCACAATTAAACAATTAAAACTTATAAATAAAATGAATAGAGTGGTAAAGCTTAAACATAAAATGTACAGGTTTAAAGTCTCTGTAAAATTCGTCAATACTGTAATACGCCTTACCAATCAATAGCCTTCGGACCCCATTTTTAAACAGTTTCAATGTCGGAGAAACTTTAACTTCATTGGGTAAATGATTATACATTTTTATACTTTCGTATATCACAGACTTTTTAGTAAGAGTTAAGGCAGGTATAGGAAGAGGTAAATTAAGCAACTGGCGAGTATTGTAATGCGAGCTAGGAGATATTAAATTGTGACGATTTTTATAGACAATACAAACACTTTCCAAGATAAATAGACTGTACAATGTCAGAATTTTGTGGCTCAAAAACAATGGCCTGTATGAATCTCGTGGCCTCGCTCGACTCAAATACCTAACTGCTCGTTTTTGCAAGACAAATAAGCTGTTCAGCAAACGCAAACCAGACATGCCCCAGAAGCAGATCCCATATCTGAGACGTGACTCAATGAGCGAGTAGTAGACAGTTCGGCCCATTGAAGGACCCAATTCATTGACCGTAATCTTGACCGCGTAGCATCCTGAAGCTACTCTTTTGCTCAGAGCAACAATATGGGACTCAAACCTAAGCTCATTATCTATGATAAGTCCGAGAAACTTCGCGCTAGTACGATTCTCAATGGCGGTATCCCCAATAACCAAACCCTCCATGTGACACTTGAAGTTTACAACATTTGTTTTCTCAAAATTCAGCAACAAAAGGTTTGCATCACACCAAGCCTTGATTTTCTTAATATCATTAGAAATATTATCATGTAAGGAAGCCAAATCTCTACAGTGCCACAAGACTGTAGTGTCATCCGCGAAAAGTGTAAACCTTCCACTAATGTCTAAAGTAGGCAAATCATTAATAAATAGGAGAAAGAGAGTTGGACCCAAAACGGATCCCTGAGGAACCCCCCAATCAATACTCTGACTCTCTGAATATCTAGACTTCATAAAAACTCTATGGTGGCGTCCAGTCAAGTATGACTCGAACCAAGAAAGTGCCACCCCTCTGAAACCATAGGAATGAAGCTTACGTAAAAGAATTTCATGACTAACACAGTCGAACGCCTTGGACAAGTCACAAAACGCCACATTTGGTTAACCAGATTTCAGATTTCAGGAAACCAAGGTCCAAAAGTAACCACTTTTCCAGGTACCAGAGTAATTTGATCGCTTTCGGAACGCGAAACCACAGCCCTGGTTATATTCGGACCACAGCCTTAATATTGTTTTAGATAGGTAGTTTTCATGATGTTTTTGTCAAATATATAAATTTTAAAATTTTATTATTAATCTAGACGCGTCGGGCCTGCGGCCCGACCGGCCCAGAGTTATACCGGGCATTCGTCCCATCCAACCCTGCTAATAGGTTTGTTCCAACCTGTCAAAAAAACGTCCCAGAACGGTTTCGGAACCACTCTGTATACGAATTTCGGTTTTGCGCTGAATCCTGACGATAATATTACGGTTTCCTGCTGGGTTGGAACAAACAAAGCTCAATGTCTCTATTTATCTTACCAATTGAAATTTGAAAACATTTCTGTTCGTTGGTACAAAGTTCTCTCATTTACTAACATTTAGTTCACATTCTTTGATGGGATCAACCAATAATCCACTTTGGTAATATCACTTATAACACTTATGGCCATTTCCACCAACTTGTTATTTTCGGGAAGCCCTAACGATAAGTATTCCCTAAACTGACAGTTTTCCATGGAGAAATGTCAGTTTAGGGAATATTTATCGTAATAGTTTGTGGAAACGGCCATTAGGGCCGGTTTATTCACCTTCTGATAAACTGTCAGGTGTCAAGTATGCAATCTGAACGATAAAAATGCAATATCTTATCCCATTGGTTGGCCAGCTATGCGCCGACCAATAGATTTATAGAACGGTAAATTTATCTTGCCGATAATTACCCGCAAGTTTATCTGAATATAAATAAACCGGGCCTAATAAATATAAAAATCGAAAAAACAAAATACGAAATTTTAGGTAAATTGGTGTTTGCATACTTTTGCATTAGCTTTATTCATAAATCCTCATATGACAATATCTCTGAGGTATAACATTTTCAATGGACAGCAGGGCTAGATCTTGAAGGTTTCTCTATTCTGCTAGAGTTGACTGCTAAGGTAAGTTTTAATTACCGTAAGCTTACTAAAGCTCCGTTTACCTTTCGGCACTGTAACAGGAATGGTAACAAAAATACGGAGAGCTGTCCAGATATAAGGAAACGTATGTTGCCAATTATTAAATGCTAACGCCTGAAGGACTGCTTTCAGGTGGCCGTTATCACTATCCGAAATATCGTGATCAAATGCTCGGGTAAGGGCGCCACCACACCCACGATCCGTGCGCGTTTCAAAAAAACGTCAGGACAGGTTATTCACATACTAAGTAAGCACAAGCTTGCTCACAAGCAGAGAAGCAAAATATCGAAAAGCAGAGACAGAATTCAAAGCGATAATATATTTTTCCCTTTTTTTTATTACCAAGGAACAAGTCGAAGGCGCCCCCCAAGGTCTGGCGCCTGGAGCGCTCGCTCAGTTCGCCTTATGGTAGGGCCGGCCCTGACCGTCACCGCCGGCAAACAGATTTTGTTTTGTACAAAAAATAAAATATTAAACCGTATTATCCGTTCACAATCCGATGTCCACTGGTACCGGTAAAATTTATCACCTTTCAATGCTATTTGATAGGGAAAGGTGATAAATGTACCGCACCTGTGGACATCGGATTGTGAACAGGATATATGTGTAGAGTGGCGCATTAAGGCCGAAACCCACTAGCAACATGCCACGCCATGCTACGCTACCCCACGCCATGTGACATAGGTGACGGGACGTGTTATGTCGTGGTATCGCGTGCAGCAAGTGTGTACGCGGCACATGTAAATGAATGGAAGAATATACGCATACATTATCGTCACATGGCGTCGCGTGGTATAGAATGGCGTGGCGTGTTGCTAGTGGGTTTCCGCCTTTAGTCATTTTCAAAAACTAAATTTAAACATGGCGGCCATTAACGCGGCAGCATATTCAAAAAGCACTATAAGGATAAGGCACAGGCGTTATGGGCTACAAGGTCGATAAATAGGAAAACGAACATCGAGGGAACTTATGTTACGCTTGTGAAAGACATGTAGCAGTTGGATGAAGACCAATTTTCCAAATACACCCTAATGAACAATACCCAGTTCAAATTTCTGCTAAAACACACTTTTCTTTCCCTAAAAAAAGGCGGAAAATTTTAATTTTAGCTATGAGCATAACGCACATTCAATCTTGTCATAAGCATATTGCATAAAAGTTATATAGGAACTTTGTGCCACTTTGTGGTTATTTATTGTGTTTATGCTTTATTGGTTAAGACTTATGTTTTCAGTAAACACTGCTATTAGGATTTATATATTTAACTTTTATGACTTATGCGCTAAAATTATGCTTAATTGATAATTTATGCTTATGCGTTCACTAAATCCGGCATATAATCAGTTATGTTTGTACAAAAGCAACAGCTGATAATATCACTAACCTTTAGGGTTTCCATAAAGGTTTTTCGGAATTCAGGACGAAGGAGTTAAGAAATCCGGACAAAGTGTGTAAAGTGAACCTTTCTTCACGAATGTGATTTTTTTCAGTCAGTCAGTCAAAATTCACATTCGTGACAAAAGGTTCACTTCACACACGTATTGCATGCACATTTTTTCCTACTACTAATAAAATGTGTAAAAAAATAAATTTAGACAAATACCTACTTTACGCACTAGTGCGTTAAGTGAAGTAATTTACTATAAGAAAATGACAGTGTCGACATATTATATATGTCATTGACATTACTTCACGCACTACACCTTTTCCATAAGTATTTCAGAATGTGGAATGTATCACTTGTATTTCAGATTCATCAATTCTAGTTCAGAATGCGTCAATTGTATTCCAGTTGTGTGAGTTTAATTTCAGAAAGTATTATTTGTATTTCAACTTTGTCAGTTGTGGTTCAGAAAACGTCATTTGTATTTCAGTTTGGTCACTTCTATTTCAGAAAACGTCATTATTTGCGTTTCAGATTATTTATTTGTAAATCAGAAATTGTCAATAATTGTATTTCAGAATTCGTCAAATGTATTTCAGATGTCATCAATTTAGTGTATTGAATCAAATTTATAATGGGTTACCTGGTTACCTGGTTTCCTATACACCTAGGTTGTTTCAATTTGGGAAAATCTAAAATCTGCGTAGGTATCTGCGCTCAGCGTTCAAATTTCCATGCGCATCACATTACATAGTATTTCTTATACTCCTCATAAAATAAATATCCATTATTACCTTAAATACCTGATGATTTCTGAACTACCTACATCTGACAAATTCTAAAATATAATTCACGTTTTCTGAAATACAATCATTTAATCTAAAATACAATTTACGCTTTCCGAAATTAAATTAACTAATCCGAAATACAGTTGACGCTTTCCGAAATAAAGTAAACTAATCTGAAATATAATTGACGCTTTCTGAAATAAAACTGTCGGTATCTGAAATAAAACTGTCGGTATCTGAAATACATATGGAAAAGGTGTAGTGTGTGAAGTAGAGTGAATTACGTTACGTACCGGCGCGTGGAGTGAAATTTTACATCTTTTGAATAGTGCGTAAAGTGAGTACTTTACGCACGGTAGTAGGAAATAGTTATATGAGTGAAAAAAGGTGCTTTACGCACGTATTGCATACAAAATTTTTTCTACTACCAATCAAATATGTGTGAAAAATTAGATTTAGACAAAAACTGTACACACTAGTGCGTGAAGTATTTTTACTTTACGCACTAGTGCGTGAAGTAATTTACCAGAAAAATACTAAATTGACAGTGTCAACATCTGTCAGTGACATTACTTTACGCACTAGTGTGTGAAGTGAATTACTTTACGCACTAGTGCGTGAAGTGAAATTTAACGTCTTCTAAGTAGTTCGTAAAGTGAGTACTTTACGCACGGTAGTAGAAAAAATAATTCAAAATTTGTATAAAGGATGAATTTTGGTAGTTTTCTGCAAAAATACATTTTTACAGAAATTAATAAATAACCGTAACGATTGAAATATTTAACAAAGTTAGGTTGTTTTCACGATCTCCGAGTTTTCCGGACATTGTTCCGAATTCCGGCCGGACTTCCCCGGACACCCTAAAAACCCAAACATGTCCGGGTAAATCCGAACGTATGGAAACCCTACTAACCTTTCTAAATAATATAGAAATGTTGGAAACGTGTATATGAGTCAATAAAACCTGTTTATGTAAGCGTTATATACATGATTTTATGTACGACTAGCTGACCTGGCGAACTTCGTAGCGCCTCTGAATTATTAAATACCTATTAAATGTTGTGTTAACGTATCTATTAGCTGAATTAAATTCAGTTTTTTTTCCGATGGTGAATTTGGCTTTGGTTGAAGAATATTAGTGTTTACTCTCTAGATCAGAAGTCACCTAAAATTAAAAGGACCCCTTAGGTATATGGGATTTTGGCGATCGGTCGATTTTTTTCAATTTTGATATGTTTGTAGAGGATTTATTTCTTAACAACCTTTAAATGGGACGAAATCTTGTAGGTATTACGGTAATTGAGATATGGGCGTTGAAAGTTGAACTTTTTTGCGACCTTTTGTGTGGAGAGTATACGAAATACTGGTGTTTATCAGTCAAAACATTGACAGGATTACATATTTTACGTCACTGACAAATGTCAATATGGGCTAAGGCCAAGACCGCACTGGCTCCACCATTGACCCCAGTGCGGTCCCGACCTTAGCCTATGTTGACATTGATTTGATACTGACGTAAAATATGTGAACCTGTCAATATTTTGACTGATAAACACCAGTAGCACCAGTATTTCGTATATTCTCTACACAAAAAGTCGCAGAAAAGTTCATCTTTCAATGCTCATATCTCAAAGACCGTAATACCTACAAGATTTCGTCCCATTTAAAGGTTGTTAAGAAATAAATCCTCTACAACATATCAAAATTTGAAAAAAATCGACCGATCGCCAAAATCCCTTATAAGGTTTGCGGGGTCCTTTAACATCATCCCTTTCAAGGCAGCTTGTGGGCATTTTTCTTGTGAAGTGTACCACCAAATAAATAAACTCAGGCACAGGAATGTTCAAAGAATGTAAAGAAAACAAAAAAAAATCTACAGCGCAGTCCTGTATCACTCTATCTGCACTGCATTACTCCATCTGTTCTACTCTATCTGCACTATTCTATCTGATCTACTATTTCTGCATCACTCTATCTGATCAGAATAGTGGAATAGTTCCGTTCTAAATATCTCCAGTTCCTGAGCAGCATGGTTCTACTGCATCTGCAATGAAATTACCGCGCATCGGTGAGCTTCGTTCTAGGTATCATATATGGCGCCGTATACAAAATGGTTGTGGCGGACTGATAACCTGGCTCTCTGCCACTCGACACCAGCCGGACGGAGCACTCCGAACAGTCGGCATGGAACACGGCTGTCAAGGGATGCCTGAGAGGAGAAACGGAACTTAACCACAGCACGTCAATGGTCAAGCGTCAAGAAATGACAGGGAGACCAGTTCGCGCTCTTTCGGAATGAACGAACCAACAACAAAATAAAATACACAATTAAAACATTGTCATTCTATTTATTTTTGGACATTTTTACTGTGAAGAACAATTAAAAATAAAGTGCTTTCCTCAAATTGTTTTTGTGCAAAGTGTGTGACAATAAAATCCACATGGTTTGCAATGAAAATGTGACGGTAAACTTGGTATCGGTTATAAGAGATGGCGCCGTATGCGGGCTTAGTGAGTTTTTTTCGTAAATAAGTAAAATAGATAAAAAAAAATTTGTTTTTTTTTTTTTGGATTTTTTCGATTTATTATGTTAGGATGGACCACGGATGGACAAAGACAAATCGAATTAAGCAAAAATCATAAAAATCAGTCCAGCCGTTCTCGAGTTATAAGCGCTTCCACACTAACACAACTGTGTTTTATATACAGGGTGTCCCAGGGAAAACAGTCCACCCCGATTTATTTGATTTGGGATGAGAATCTGGAAAAACGCTCGGACACGTCAATTTTTGATTCGAGGGGGAAGTATTTTTCAGTTTTTTTCATCCCCGTAGCTTCAACCCCCTAGCTAGGGGGAGAACAACCCCCCAAATTTGAATAGGGGATAGGGGTCGTGTTATATCTCTTTTTAAAGGTCTTATGAAGATCTTTATGAACCTAGAATTTCATTATTTTCATCCGTAACGAAATGACAGCTTGTCAAAATCTTGGAAATAGACTATTATTTTAGTGGGAGTAAAAGCGATACTTACCTCCCTTAATAAAAATACTTGAAATTAAAGTTTTTTATTATTATTATTGATGAGGTGTACACGAGAATTGTAAATTGTAGGTATTTTTACTTGTATTTTGATTAAGGGACGTAAGTACCGCTTTTACTCCTACTAAAACAAAGGTCTATTTCTAAGATTTTGACAAGCTATCATTTCGTTACGGATGGAAATAATAAGACGAAATTCCAAGGCCATAAAAAACTCGATGAGACCTTTGAAAAGAGGTATGACACGACCCCTATCCCCTATTCAAATTTGGGGGGTTGCTCTCCCCCTAGCTAAGGGATTGAAGCTACGGGGATGAAACGAACGGAAAAATAGTTCCCCCTCAAATCAAACATCGACGTGTCCGAGCGTTTTTCCAGATTCTCATCCCAAATCCAATAAATCGGGGTGGACTGTTTTCCCTGGGACACCCTGTATATAGATTGCGACTGGTTTTTATTAAAAACAACAGTCGGATCTCCGAGGGTTTCTGCTCATCGGCACGAGAAAAAAATCTTTAAACTTTGCAGCATGCAACATTCGGATTCCGACTCTGACACTTCAATTCATGCGGAGAGAAGAACGGCCACAATTAGCCATGAATTAAATCATCCCAATATTGACATTGCTGCGATGAGGGAGACAAAATTCCTGGATGAAAACACCGAAAACAATCTACTTCTACTCGAGGATTTTCACTGGAAGAGGAATCCCTGAGAGGCCTCATGTAAATCCTGTTATTACTCGTCTTATCTGTTTCCTTTTGTACCTAAAAATATAAAATGTATAATGTATATTGAAAAAACTGATTGAACATCCAATAACACGCGTCACCATAACGTCAAAAACCTTCACCGAAATTCAAATCGAAACCCACAGTGCTATCGGTCAGCGAATCGAGGCTTCGATTGAGTTACCGATCGGTTTGATGCTACGTAATAGCTTCCACGCAACCATACCGAAAATGACGTCACAATCGAAGAAATTCTACCGAATCGAACGGTTCGTTCTTTACAGAATAGGCTTCCTGGCAGCATCTTTCTTTCTCTCCATAACTTGTATACCATCTTCAGATACCACGTGTCTTACGTCACGTCACGTGACGTAAGAATTCCACTTTCTTTTGAAATAGAAAACACTTATTTGGATTGAGTTTCAAGTTGGTGTTCCGGAAGCAGTCAAACACTTCTTTCAGGTTATTGAGATGTTCTTGGAACGAATTTCTCATGATCATGACATCATCTAAATATACCAGACAAGTTCTCCATGTAAAGCCTCGTAAAACTATATGCATCAGTCGCTCAAACGTAGCCGGAGCATTACACAATCCGAAAGCCATTACGTTAAACTGGTATAACCTGTTTCGGTATTGAACGCAGTTTTCTCTTTGTCATCCTCATGTATTGCCACTTGCCAGTATCCACTCCTAAGATCCAAGGTGAAAAACCATTTGGAGCCCGATAGAGTTGTTAATGTATCGTCTATTCTTGAACTGGAGAAGCTGTCCTTCTTGGTGACGTCATTAAGCTTACGGTAGTCCACACAAAATCTAAGATTTCCATCTTTCTTTGTAACCAATACTACTAGCGCAAACCATAGACTATTTGATTCTTCAATAATTCCCTCTAGAAGCATTCTATCAATTTGGTTCTCCACTTCCTATTATTTAGCTACTGGCATACGTCGAGATGGTTGTCTAATTGGGATGCCAATCCACCATCAATTTTGTGTTGAATTAAACTGGTCCGTCCGGTTTGATTATCCACTACAAATACGTCTGCTTCTTCCAAGAGTGAATCTTTGGCCTCTTGAAGTCTATCTGGTTCGATGATAATATCGATTAATCGAGATTAATAAATTATATAAATCTCTCGACAGTAATGATACACTGCCCTATTCGATATGTAATATACTATCACTTATTATCATTGTATGGTCTTAGGGGCAATATCATGGGTAGAGGTACGTACATTGTTTTATGACGCAACATTAATTAAAACAAAGTTCCTTACATCAGGATTTACAGTCTTACATTAATTACTCTGATTGTTTCAATCATAGGTAAATCATTTTTGTTTTGAGTCCTTGATTTTTAGCAGAAGCTTCTGACAAAAGCAAATTCGTATTTATTTGTATTAATAATGAAATGCTTTTAATGTAAGGATCAACATGAAAACATTCTCTTTTCGTCAGAATCAGAATGGATGGTTGACTGACAACGCCGGAACGGGATTTTCTCAAAATATGTTCTTCTTTTCGAATAAAAGTCGAGTCTATCGCTATTTAATCTACAACAACCATGTATTTTTATATCGTTTTACCTCCCGTTACGACTTTTGTCATCTGCAAACAGCCTGGCGATGGCGCCGCTGAATTCTTAGAAAAAAAAATAGAAAAACAAACTTATTCCTGATTGATAAACTGTACACGCTTTATGAACAAAATCCTTCAATCGGGAAATCTCCAGAATTCACGTAAATTCTTCGGCTTCTCGGTATCAATGTAATTTCGTAACATTGCCTCCCTTTTAAATCAGATCGTCCCGATCTGACCATTTATTTTCATCTACAACTTCACTCGGCTCTATAATTGATATTCCATCTATGATTCTCCATCTTTCTACCACCAGCAGTACTACGCCGTCTCTAAAACTATGTCAATAAAAATAATGTAGGTACTTTGGATCTACATATTCTCCAGCATACTCGTAATCATCTACATCATCATAACTATCCACATGCTCCACATCTAGATTCCTGTTAAATTAATGACCTCTACCCACCTATTCATCCAAGTCTACCCATGATCATAGAAGTCCTTATCTTACCTCTACCTGCCTGTTTGAAGAACAATATTGACCTTCTTCTTAAACTTTATATTTATATTCAACAATATAATTATGTATTTTAGTATGACTGGACGAAGCAATGAACTAATTGCGAAGGCCGAAAGCTTTCTTTAGATAAAAGAGTCGTTTTCTTTTTATCACTGGCTTCATCCCCACGAATAATCCCATTTTCAGATCAACATAAAGACAGGAATGGTATCTACTCTATGTATAATATAATTTTAACTGAACTATAACTATGTTATTCATGAAACTTTTTGAAACAATAATGAATGAATGATTTTTTTTCTCGCGTAATCCATCTGATAAACATAAATCCTATTAAATGACCAGTTCGAGGATTCCACCATTATTCAAGAAGCTAGAGGAGAATAAATGAATGAGGAAAATGGCCACTCTTGGCTTAAGCAATACGTTTTCCAAGGAGAGTCTTAATACGATTGGCAAATAGAGATCCTAAGACGGGGAAACGATGCTCTAGTGTCTTAAGGAAAGTCTAAATATATCATTTCTAATCCGCTTATCAATGGTCATAAGTAACATTAAAATCGTTGGGATAATGTTTGTGCTCTTCGCTCTAAAATATGGCCAACTTGGGTTTGTTCTGAAGTAATGTAATATGTTGGATAAACAGATGCTAAATACTCTATCCTTGTTAAGTATGTTTGCAAATTTTAAAACTTCTCGATTTTTAAGCCAAGTCCAAGAGGATACCAACGCAAAATATGAATTTAAAACTCATTTCTTTATTAATATTAACAAATTTTTATAACTCTCCTGAAAAAATTGACAACTTAAGAGGCCAACAACAAGCCGTTAAAAATTATGAAAAAGGGTTAGTTTCTTGAGACGAGAACTCACTTATTTTGTAATATTTTTTGACCGGATTAGAAAATAATAAAAGATAAAAATCTAAAGAATAATGCTGTTGTTTTAGTTTTTCGAAAAAAAAATTGCAAATTGAAAATATCACGACCTAAATACTCGAAAAAAAGCATCATTTCTATCGCTCGGTACATCCAAACCCATCGCTTTTTTAAAAAAAATGAAACAAGAGCATTGTTCTAAATTTTATTATCTTTTCGAATCTTCTTGATTCACTCAAAAATATTAAGTAGTTTTTGAGATCTTGTCCCAAATTGTAAGCCCTGCAAACACGGAAATTCAAAAATTTTGGCTGCAGCGACGTGCTGCCTCTGGCGGATTTAATTTCGCACCGGGGTAAGTAAAAATTACACGACGCGAGAGGACTGCAAGGCCAGTTATTAGTTTGTGTAAATAATTATGGTGAATATATTTCATAATGAACTCAAAACGAACAAAGATAACTTTACTAGAATTCAATAAACGAAAGAGAATATCATATAGCATAGTTAAATACAGTTAGTACGTGAAGGTTAGGAATAAAATCCATCAAAAATACAAGGTTGATTTTTTTTTCAAAAAATCTCGGATACGTCGATTTTTGATTTTAGTGGCCGTTTTTTTGATAAGAATTTCATACATTTGTCAAAACTGATATACCAACAATAAACTGACATGTTTTGATTGTTGATTTGAACCAATCAGATTGGAATTACGTGATAATTTATATTAGTGTAAATTATTGCATAGTAACTAATGCGAGAACTGGTGTTTTGACAAAAAATTTGAATTTTTGATTCATGAAATTTTCTCATAAAATACAGTGTATCCACTTAAGTTCGCAGCACATGGGAAACTTTTTTATTATCAATTTTACGAAAAAAAGTTATCCTTTATAAGAGTTTCTGCTTCTTGAAAAAATAATATCAAACTATGTATTAAAAGTTGAAATAGCATGTACAGGGTGGTCAAAAAATAGAAAAATATACAGGGTATTTCCTAAGTACGGTCCGTAACTTCAGGATGTCATTCCTTACGATATTTTAACAAAAAAAGTTCCCATAAATATGTGACCAGAAATGCGTAGTTTCTGAGATACAGGGTGTCAAAGTTTTAGAAAAAATCGTTTTTCAGCTCAAAAATTTTTCCATTTTTTTTTTTTTTTTAAATTTGGCAGGTTGATTTGTGATAACGAAAGGTTTCTTTTGACTGAAATATGACTTGCTTAATCTGAAAAAAATATCAAAGGTTTAAAAAAATAGTGATGTGCCATTTTTTTTCTACTTTTACCAAAAAACCCTGCATATTTTCCTATTTTTCAATCCCCCTGTACCGGGTGTTTTTTTATCTTCGATATCATTCTGATCACCTGTAACTTTTTTGTTTTTGAAGTTATCAAGGTAAACAAAAAAACAAAATGTAGGGTTAGTAGCCAAGTTTTTTTTTCAAATTACACGTAAAACAAAACACTATCAACTTTTTGACATATAAGCCTATATTATATTTTTTCAAATGGAACACCCTGTATATTATATATGTGTTCGATATAATATCTTATTCTGATTACAATGATATAGCACACTTCATATTTTGGTCCACTCGTTTTTGACAAATCGGCAAAAATATGAAACTTTCGAAGTGAAACTTATTAGGCGGCGCGGTCTGA
The DNA here is from genome assembly GCA_917834065.1 of Ceutorhynchus assimilis. Classification (NCBI taxonomy): domain Eukaryota; kingdom Metazoa; phylum Arthropoda; class Insecta; order Coleoptera; family Curculionidae; genus Ceutorhynchus; species Ceutorhynchus assimilis. Next base: position 12,693,457 of record OU892279.1, read on the forward strand.
TATTTGGGACGAAAATTATTGAGAGCATATAAAAATTTCATATATTTTTGCCGATTTGTCAAAAACGAGTGGAACAAAATATGAAGTGTGTTATATCATTGTAATCAGAATAATATGCTCTAACGTACACACATATAATATACCGGGTGTTCCATTTAAAAATAGTTTATTAAAATACAAGCTTCATAAGACGTGATTTTATCGCATGAGCCCTATATTAGAAAACGAGCCGGAGGCGAGATTTTTAAAGGACGAGTGCGATAAAATGTCTTATGAAACGAATATTTTATACTATTTTTTCTATTCTGGTATTGTTTAATTAAAAAAAAACAAATTTTTCTTGGAAATTTTATTCTCATATTTCCTGATTTCATGTTTAGGTTGGTAACATTACATGCCAAATATAGAATTAAGGGCGGGTATTATAAAACTACTTTGAGAGTTAACTTAAAGTTAATTTTTGAAATTACATGTAATTCAAAAAGTTAACTTTAAGTTAACTGTCAAAGCAGTTTTATAATACTCGCCCTAAATCTTCTATAAAATCGAGAATGACAGTGCGATGGCCATCAGTCAGCCAGTGTTACCAACTTCCGATAAGTGAAAAAGGAGTGTCACAAAGAGCTTCTTTTCGAAACTACTTTTAGTGTCGAAAAGACTTCGATATGAAACCAAAATAAAAAAAATATAATGTAGGCTTATATGTCGAAAAATTGATAGTGTTTTGATGTTTTGTTTCATGTGTAACTTGAAAAAAAACTTGGCTATTAATCCTACATTTTGTTTTTTTGTTTACCTTGATATCTTTGAAAACAAAAAAGTTACAGGTGATCAAAATGATATCAAAGATAAAAGAACACCCGGTACATGCTATTCTAAGTTTTAATAGTTTAATACTATATATTTTTTCAAGAAGCAGAAACTTTCATAAACAATAACTTTTTTTTGTAAAATTGATAATAAAAAAGTTTCCCATATGTTGCGAACTGAAGCGGAAACACTGTACAGGGTGGCCCGTTTAAGAGGGGCCTATACCTTATCTCGAAATCTACAAGGGTTGCAAAAAAAAATTAAATACAAAAGTTGTTTCTAATAAAATTATTTACATTTTTTTTTCATTGTTTTTGTTGTTACTGTACTATATACAGGGTGGAGAGATAAAATTTAATTTTTTTAAATGGAACACCCTATATCGTAATACACTTTTACATAACCCTTTGAAAGACAAATCCAACGATATACTGGACATGTGTCTGTGATAAACCGTTTCGAACTTATTAGCAATTATCTTCAGGGATTCAGGGTAATTTTGAACAGGCATTGTTACGTTACTCATAAACTTTTGAAACTTTTTTTTTGCGTGATATTTTTTATAAAATGATGCTCTTTTTTAGACTATACTGAAATTTAGCAAAATGTTACGCTTTTCAATTTTTTTTAAATGGGACATCCTGTAAATTTTCGAATTTTTGGATAGCCTTTTAAAATACAAATTCAACGATATACTGGACATGGGTCTGTGATGCACCCATTTTGGCCTGATTGGCGATTATCTTCAGTTCTAGCACAATATTTCATGTCATCCCTGATGAATAAAAAACAATGTCCAATTTTGCATTAGATTAGATGAAATAGTGCTTTTTATTATTATTATTTATTCAAAAAGTAGTCAAAGTTTCTCCCCATTATTAAAATAAAAAAGGCGAGAAATTTGAATAAAAACAAAAAATGAAACGTGACGCTCTGTTGCTATATTTGTCAGATCAACCTAATTACGTGTTAAATGCGATAACACATTTACAAGTAAGATATATTACCAGTATTGTTGAAAATGGCGGACACAGAGAATTTAATTAAATTAATTTTATAGTTAGCCTGAAGTTGAAGTTCTCAAAATGTTTGTTCATATAATCTTAATCAGTAACCTTTATTTTGGACTTTATAATTCAATGCTTTCCTTGTTTACTGCAACTATAGTTTATTGCAGTAGGTATTATTAAATAATTTGCGAAATATTTTTTTATTATCATTTGTTCAAAGAGTAGTCAAAGTTTCTCCTCATTATTAAGGCGAGAAACTAATGAAAACAAAAACTTAAACGTCTTTTCTTAACTACTTCTGAATGAATAATAATAATAAAGAGCACTATTTCAGCTAATCTACTGCAAAATTAGACATTTTCTTTATTCAACAGGGATGACATAAAATATGGTGCTAGAACTGAAGATAATCGCCAATAAGGCCGAAACGGTGCATCACAAACCCATTTCCAGTATATCGTTGAATTTGTATTTTAAAGGGCTATCCAAAAATTCGAAAATTTACAGGAGGTCCCATTTAAAAAAATTGAAAAGCGTAACATTTTGCGAAACGTGGCAACACGGCGTTTTTTGAACAAATATTCCAAATTTCAAAATAGTCTAAAGAAGAGCATTATTTTATGAAAAATAGCATGCAAAAAAAAGTTTTAAAAGTTTATGAGTAACGTAATAATGCCTGTTTGAAATTACCCCAGATCCTGAAGATTATCGCTAATAAGTTCGAAACGGTTTATCACAGACACATGTCAAGTATATCGTTGGATTTGTCTTTCAAAGGGCTATATGAAAGTGTTTTGAAATATATAGGGTGTTTCATTAAAAAAAATTAAATTTTATCTCTCCACCCTGTATATAGTAGAGTAACAACAAAAACAATGCAAAAAAAATTTAGATAATTTTATTAGAAACAACTTTTGTATTTAATTTTTTTTTGCAGCCCTCGTAGATTTCGAGATAAGGTATAGGCCCCTCTTAAACGGGCCACCCTGTACAACTCGTGCAATGGAAATATATTTTCAATTTTTGACAAATTTGCACTCATGCGTTTTTGACAGAAATGGGCACTGAAAAAGCACTGGTGCTCCTTTTTAACTAAAAATGCATCCGGGCAAATTTCCCAAAAATTATCGACAATTTCCATTGCACTCGACATTTAGAATTTCATACATCTGTCAAAACTGACATTCCAACAATAAACTGACATGTTTTGATTGTTGATTTACGTTTTATGCGTGTATCAAACGTCAAATTATTGAAGCAATGTCAAAAAAGAGCGAATCTCGCGCAAGTGAGAATTAGGCTTCACGCGATAATTGGCGCGACACTGGTGTTTTAACATTTTTTGACAAAAAATTTAAATTTTTGATTCATGAAATTCTCTCATAAAAGCTCTTTTCGGGTTCGAAAAAAGGACGGTTCTAGAACGGTTCAAAACAATCGCACAGTTCATCAATCAACTAAATGACAACGGTTCAGCTATCACAAACTTCAATAATAAACTGTGCGATTGTTTTGAACCGTTCTAGAACCGTCCTTTTTTCAAACCCAAAAATAGCTAAAATACAACTCAAGCAATGGAATTTTTAATCTTGGATTAATTTCCAAGCTGGTGTCAAATGATAGTTCATGGAAAACTCAGATAAGAATGTATGATCGGTTTAGCTCTAAAATCAACCGTTGAGGTTTTAAAGCCTGTCAAAGTTGCAAAAAAGTTAATTTTCAACTCTTATTATTTCCGAAACAGTTGAAGATAGGTATAGGATATGATACATTAAATAAGTTCAGAATGTAACGTAGAAATAAGAAATGAAATTAAAAAAAATCCTGTACAGTTCACACCCGGTAGAAGTGAAACCTTCATCGAACTGCATGCATTACACACATACTAACATACACAGTGGCGTCCCCCCCACCAAAAGACTTGAGAAAGAACGCAAATAAATATAGTTTGAAAAAACTAAAATACACGCTGGGGTGCTTTGTTCCACATTTTTCATACATTGAGCACCCCACGCTTTTTTGACAATAATTCTAATATTTTTTGTTCATTAATATTTTCTGTTTCTATTAAAAATTATTTTTCACTTTTTAGTTCAATTTACTATAAAAGCGTGTTTTTTAGTTTTTTTAAAATACATTTATTTTTCACTTTTTAGTTCGATGTATTATAATAGCGTGTCAGCCCCAGAGATTTCTAGACTTTTCGAGACATTATCCAGACTTATTCAGAGCTTCCCAGAGTTTTCCAGATTCCATCCAGATTTATCCAGACTTGTACAGACTGATCCGGATTCTGGAAAATGATCCCCAGGTCTTTTGGGACCTTTTCCAGAATTTTTCCGACCCCTTCAAGAAATTTCCAGGCCTTTTCCAGACGTTTCCAGAGATTTCCAGATATTATCCAGACTTATCCAGAGTTTTCCAGACTTCATCCAGATTAATCCAGACTTTATCCAGATTTGTTCAGACTGATCCGGATTCTGGAAAATGATCCCCAGGTCTTTTGGGACCTTTTCCAGAATTTTTCCGACCCCTTCAAGAAATTTCCAGGCCTTTTCCAGACGTTTCCAGAGATTTCCAGACATTATCCAGACTTATCCAGAGTTTTCCAGACTTCATCCAGATTAATCCAGACTTTATCCAGATTTGTTCAGACTGATCCGGATTCTGGAAAATGATCCCCAGGTCTTTTGGGACCTTTTTCAGAATTTTTCCAACCCTTTCCAGAAATTTCCAAGTCTTTTCCAGATGTTTCCAAACTTTTCCAGACAATATCCAGACTTATCCAGAGTTTTACAGACTTAATCCAGATTTATCCAGACCTTAGCCAGACTTGTACAGACTGATCCAGATTCTGGAAAATGATCCCCAGGTCTTTTGGGACCTTTGGCAGAATTTTTCTGACCCTTTCCAGAAATTTCCGGGCTCTTTCCAGACGTTTCCAGAGAATTCCAGACATTATCCAGACTTATCCAGAGCTTTCCAGAGTTTTCCAAACTTCATCCAGATTAATCCAGACTTTATTCAGACTTGTTCAGACTGATACGGATTCTGGTAAATGATCCTCAGGTCTTTTGAGACCTTTTTCAGAATTTTTCCAACCCTTTCCAGAAATTTCCAAGTCTTTTCCAGACGTTTCCAGACTTTTCCAGACAATATCCAGACTTATCCAGAGTTTTACAGACTTAATCCAGATTTATCCAGACCTTATCCAGACTTGTACAGACTGATCCGGATTCTGGAGAATGATCCCCAGGTCTTTTGGGACCTTTGGCAGAATTTTTCCGACCCTTTCCAGAAATTTCCAGGCTCTTTCCAGACGTTTCCAGAGATTTCCAGACTTTTCCAGACTTCATCCAGATTTATCCAGACATTTTCCAGACTTGTTCCAGCTCACTTGGCTTGTTCCAGGTTCTTGTTGTGTGTTAATATAAGCGTGTTAAAAAAGTGTCATGTCGCTTTTTCGTTTCATCGAGTCTCACATCACTCCCAACGATTCTAAAGAAGTTTTCACTTCAAAATTAATGTTTTGATTTAAAAAAATAAAGTTAGCGGTCACAACTTGTTTCTGGGTCACCCTGTATACATGATATTACCATCAGAAAAACGGCAACTGAAATCAAAAATCGATGTGTCCGAGGTTTTCATGAGCAATCTCACCAATGTTTATTATTTTTCTAGGTTTTCTGGAAGTTCTTTATGTAATAAACGAATAAACATCATCTCTCCCACCCTCGTAACTACGCCACCTCACTTTTTTTTTGTGTAAACATTTCAAGTATCTATTTTGCTGTATTTGTATAGGTAAATTTTATTATCTTTGTAATATATTTTTGTGTTTCCGCACATTCCATTCTCCACATTCTTATTTGTTAAATAAAAAGCACAATGTAAATTATAAAACTATTATTATAACTATACTTTTTAATTTAGATTAAATATGATAGGTGTATTAGTTTTGCCTCCACAAAAGCCCATAGGATTTATTATTCACCTTCCATGCAATTTGATCACACCCTTCCGTTATCTCGGAAATATTTGCCGTAACGTCGTCTATCACGGTCCTACTTTGAACTCGGCGACAAAGAATGAATTTCGCGCGCTTGAATTTGTTGTTGGCCTCTTAAATGGTATATGTATGTATATGTACCTTTTGGAATCATTTAAAGTTTTAAGTTTCGTATATTAATATAAAACTAATTCTCTCTGGCTGTGAGAAACAGGGTTGCAAATTAAACATTTATATGTTTCATATCATATATCTTTCAAAGTTTTTACTATTTATTCCAGTAATTTGAGTTATATTTAGTTTTTATTTTTTCAGAATATTTCGTACCTCGGAATTTGTTTTTAACGATAATTAATCATTTTTCCAGCTTACTTGTGGAAATTAGGACTATGAAAAATCAGTCAGTATTGATATCGAATCCGATATTCATTTTTATTTAGGGCAATTTTCGCCGGAGGCTCAAAAGGTCTATAATCCACGATATCCTGTCCGTTCGTTTTCAAAAAAGGATCCAAGCTTTAATATAAATACATTACGATTTGTTACAGAAATTGGCCCGAGGTTCCGTACTCTTTACAAAGTATCAAATCCCTAACTAAACCCATCAGGATTTTACGGGTTTGCCAAAAGTGGATTAGAAGTACCTACCCACATTTTCTTTTTTCATTTTATTTCGGAAGAATTTCAAAACTAATAGCCATGAAATGTTCTTGTCTTGAAAACATTTCATATTTGATTATTGGTAGGTATTTGAAGTTATAGATTCGATTATTATAATACATAATTAAATAAGGATTAAAAACAAACGTTTTTTAATTTAATCTTATTTCCGTAATTTCTTCTAATTATTCCACCTACTGATATAGTGTTAACCTAGAACTATCCCAGGAGTCTTTTTCCATTTGTTCTACATTTCTATTAGGATTGATGAATATGTCCAATGCATTTTTCTTTTCAAAAGACATAAATACGCAATTCCAGTTGCTGCGTGAATCTAATTTCTTATGGTTTTTTGGGAATTTCGATTTAGTTGAATTTAGTTCTCTACTCGTAAGAATGTTTTTTGCGATGTTGATAATAAGTGAAAGTGTATTTATTTTCTACTTTACTATTATAGATCCATAATACCTAGGAAACGAAATACGTTAACACACCTATAACAACCTGATCCATAACGCCCGCTTTTGCGGGCGTTATGATCTATAACGCCCGCTTATAATACCTTAAGGTGTTTTTGTTGTTGTTGTTCTATTAATTTGCACTTTACCCTAGGCAGCCACTAAATGTCTGACCGAATAGCTATTTATGTACCAAGGGGATTATGTAGATTATAATGCCCGAAGGCGAAACTAGCCCGAGGGCCTATGGCCCGAGGGATATATTTCGCCTGAAGGGCATTATAATCTTGAAATCCCCGTGGTGCATACAATGCTTTATTTTCTACTCAACCCAATATTTTTTCATGAATTTATTATTAACAAAATCAGTTAAACTTGTGTGACAGAATATTGATTTGTATTTTGACATGTACCTGTACCTGTGACCTGAACCTGTACCTGCGACCTGTACATAGAAACGAAATAAATTGATATATCTATAAACATCTCATAAGGCAAGGCAACGGTGGTGGTCCTGTGGGTTAACGCGCTGGACTACATGGGAAACGTTGATGGTAGACCGGGTTCGAATCCTGGCTAGACCGAAAATTATTTTCGGTCAGACATTTAGTGGCTGCCTAGGGTAAAGTGCAAATTAATAGAACAACAAAAACAAAAGCATCTTAAGGTATTATAAGCGGGCGTTATAGATCATAACGCCCGCAAAAGCGGGCGTTATGGATCAGGTTGTTATAGGTGTGTTAACGTATTTTGTTTCCTAGGTATTATGGATCTATAATAGTAAAGTAGAAAATAAAATAATTTTCGGTCTAGCCAGGATTCGAACCCGGTCTACCATCAACGTTTCCCATGTAGTCCAGCGCGTTAACCCACAGGACCACCACCGTTGCCTTGCCTTATGAGATGTTTATAGATATATTAATGTATTTCGTTTCTATGTGCAGGTCGCAGGTACAGGTACAGGTCACAGGTACAGGTACATGTCAAAATACAAAACAATATTCTGTCACACAAGTGTAACTGATTTTGTTAATAACAAATTGATGAAAAAACATTGTGTTGAGTAGAAAATAAAGCATTGTATGCACCACGGGGATTTCAAGATTATAATGCCCTTCAGGCGAAATATATCCCTCGGGCCATAGGCCCTCGGGCTAGTTTCGCCTTCGGGCATTATAATCTACATAATCCCCTTGGTACATAAATAGCTATTTTGACCCTCGAGAGACTTTACATTTCTGGTTTCTTGATATTAATTTACCAACTATAGATCAAATGTGATAAATAGCAGAAACTCAATGCCCATCCGAGTAAATGATATATTTTATTCACATCAATACCTATACTGTCACGCCTCTGGGGTGCCTCACAGAAATCTTGGGTTCGTTTATTCCAAAATCAAAGTCCAAATAACACAACAATAATTTATTCCACGTTACTACACACTCTGACACTAATTAGTAATTACTTCACTAATTACTCAAACAACTTAATTCTTTACAACTTTTACAAAATTCGCTATCTAAATCGTATGACAGCCAATCTTAAACTTAAAACTACCTACCAACAAATACCGGCCATCCGCAATCTATTCGTGTAGAATCCAGAATGAACGCGATAATCTTTTTGCCCAGTATTTTCTAGATTTCAAGTTAGATTCTGTATTGTATGGCGAAGGCGCCACACTGCCCTCCTCTTAAGGTTGATCGTCCCGATCAACTTCACGCCCATGATATTTCGTCAATCTGGCCAGATGTACAGTCATATGCATAAAAAGTGGGACACCCGACTGACAGGTCTTGTCATTTTTCGCTATTTTGGGTAAATCAGTCTTTTCTCTACAATAGATTTTTTGTCAAATATGACAGTCCCTGTCATTGCAGTAGGTATAGTTGATGAGCTCGTTTTACAATAGGAAAAAACGGGTGTCCCACTTTTTATGCTCACGACTGTACAACTTTCATCTTACTCCTGGTGTTGCGCTGAACTCGATAAACCAAATCATTGATCCTCTTGATTATGTTGTAGGGTCCTTCCCATGCTGAAGACAGTTTCGGCGACACTCTTTTTTTTCTTGTTGGATTATACAGCCGCACTAAATCACCTTCTTGAAATCCAGCTGAATTGGCTTCTGGTCGTATCTGGTCTTTATTCGGTCACTGTCCAGCTGAATATGCTCCCGAGCAAAATCATGTATTCCCAGAAGTCGTGCCCTTACTTCGTCGGCATAATCTCTAACTGAACGTAGAGCAAGTAAAGTTGTAGTATAACATACCCGGGTTCGTTCAGTAAGATTGAACGATGAGAATTTTTATTACCTTCTAAACAACAAATCTTCTGAAAAACGAAATGAAAAACAAATAGGACCTACGTTGTGGAGACTTACTCAATTTTACTTACTAGACATGCGCCCGATATAGCAAATATTTGGGAAATTTAAGGGAAGTTGTGACATGTAAAAAAAAACGAAAAATTTGTCAAACGTCTACTTTATTATTAAAGTAAATCGTACCGTTCTCATCCTGGAACTAACGAGGGGAAAGAGCACGGCAGAGAAACCCTCGATCTAACATTCCTCAAAAATCGAAACATACTGTGTAATTTTAATAATAATTGTGAGTCATTAGGTCAATAATTTAAGTCAATAAAAGTTCAAATTAGGTACCGCTCTTGTTCTTGTGCTAAAATTTAAATTACACACACTACATTTAATCAACACTACCTATATTCAATACTGAAGAGTTTTTGGTTAGTTAGCCAGTTTCGCAGCAGGTATTGAGGTCCCATACGGGATGCTACCCAGCTATAGTTGTTTTTGAGCCAATGTCTCTAGATTGATTATTTCAATTTGTTAGGATATTCTCTCGTCAGGTTAGGAAAATGTTAGTAAAATCGACAAGGCCTTAATACACGTTCTGAATACACAAAATCGAAATCTCAGCACATAATTTCTTAGGTTTTAATTTACTTCTTTATCGGTGTTGTTTACAGCATGAAACGATTTTTGTTAAATACACTAGAGTCTAGCCGTCACAGCAAGCCCGATAATAGCCGAACAGCGAACTCTGGTGCATAGAAAATCGAGAACAAGAATTTAGTTGTTATTTATATCGTTTTTTTAAACCATTTTTATCCATTTTACAAGATAATAATTATTTGTAGAAATATTAAATTTTTTGTAGTTTGGATTTAGGATAGTAATGTATTCGGATGATTCAGAAAAACTCTGCAAAAGAAATTCGATTCAATCTTAATGAACGTTAATAATGGGGAAAGTTATAGGGTGGTAGAATAGGCATTATTGCCTATAAACCCAGTATTGACCACTTTAAAACGAAAACAAAATGAACTACTCCCCTTACTTACAAATGAGCGAAAAAAGTTACCAATTACTCAACAGAGGAAATGTATTTCGAGAAAAAAAAAATGCAAAGATCCGCATCTAATCTTCAACATCCTGAAAGAGAAGAAAAAAACGCATTAATTTTGCAGACAATATTAGACACTAATGATAATTCCACGGACTCGAACACGGATACGTAATACCTATAGAATAATAATTTAATTTTAAGGCATGTTCAAGTTAATAGTTATTTATGATATAAGTGTTAAAAGTACATTTTTAAGGCACGCATGTGAAAGTTTGCAGAATGAGCGAAGCGAATTCTGCAATTCACATAAGTGCCTTAAAAATACTTTTAACACAAATATCATACAATATTTTTTCTACAAACGGCAATAAAAAGCAATAACCACTAACAAATTGGATTTTTAAATGAATAATAAATTGGAAGCATCTTTCCTACATAAAATTCTTGAATTTGACATTTGTCAAAAAATCCATACAACTAGCACCTTGTTTTACAGGTAACGAAATGTCTTGTCAGTTTCTTGAAAGTCTGTGGTGGTCAGATACAGAAGAAACAGAGGGTTGCATCGATCCTTCCAAAAATATAGATGAGGCGGCCAATCGGGCTACCTCAGTTGTTCAAATTTCACCATTAATATCAATGTAAATAACTGAAAATACAAACTTTTTTTGACGTCCGCTCTCAAAATTTGATGTTTCACTTTTAACACTAGTGCTATAAAGACTTTATGGCACTAGTGCGATAAAGTAACATTTTTAATGCTTCGGGGCCGTGTTAAAAATTGCATTTTTAACACGTTTGTAGAAAAAATATTTTTTGATAAAGTTTTATCAGTTTTCTTTTATTATATTTAATATTGATTTTAAGTTTATTTTTGTTGTTTTTGCTGCAACCGAATATATACCTTCCTTCAAATTCAATGCGGCTCGGCTTTCGGCTAAAATCGTAGTTGCTCCACATGTGATGGCTAGACTCTTGTGTTAAATACATGAACAATGCACATGTTATGGTATCAACAAACAAAAAAACAAAAAAATTAATAGAAAAAATGATACTTGTATAAATTGAACGCTCACAAACAAAATAATAATTATCTAACTGACCTGGTGATCGCTCCTTGACACACACACTAATAACAAATTGGATTGAACAATCAGTTTATTGCAAAATAAAAATAAAAATTGAATAATGAATAATTACAAACACGCGATACGCGTCTAACGGACCAGCCCTAGCTCCTTCTCTAGTCACTCTAATGCCTAATCACCTCTTCTCTAGCTCTCGTTCGGTTTGGTACCCTTTCAGTACGCTTCACGGCGCATACAAGGTTGCAACATTTATTTTTATTCAGTAAACATTTTTTAAAAAAGTTAAGATTCAAAGAAATAATACTTTAAATAGGTGGTTTTCCCTCAAAGTTAAAGGACAGCGGTATACCGGTATACCACATCAAAAGGCCACATTAAGCCTGGGAAGGTACTACAGGCTCAATGCAATTGCAAAAGGAAATGTTACAATAATTGTTAGATAAAGAATTCTGTATGGTATGACCCCTGTATAATAAATATTCTTTAATTTTGGAGTTAAGCGCTAGGTGTCACTAGTTGTATTTTGACATGACGTTTTTAGTTTATTACAAGGTTATGTATTATCAATATGGTTGTTGTTGATTCATTGTGAGAGTCACATTGGTGTTGCTTTCTTTTGTAATACAATCTTTCAGTTGTTTCAATGGAAAGCCCTAAAATCTTAAGAGGTTATGGGCCCAGTTGGCTCACCTGAGATAATAGACTGAATACAGTTTAAATTGAAGTGAAGAAAAACAAATGTAGCAATCTGCTGTGTTGTTAGTTTGTGACCCTTTTGGGACTTTAAAAATGTGGTTAAGCACCAATGTTTCGGTCCCAGTGTTAGAGGCAAATAATTGTAACAATTGGGAGTTCAGGGTGCAGTTATTGCTCAAGAGAGAAAATTGTGTCCTAGGTCCTCCACCTGATGAATCTTCTACAATACAGGTCAAAGAGAACTTTATGAAGGCAGATATAATACCCCAGGGAAATTAGACAAAAAAAAACCATCTGCGGAATCAGGCCGAACAAGCTGAATTTTTGCAGGGACCTTCGTTTTGATGTTCTAATGAAGCACAAAAAAAAACAATCGAATATGCCTACCCTTGTGCGTCTTAAGATATCGAAGGTTAAAGGTCACGAAAATCGTTTTTTTGCGAAAATCTCGCTTTCAGTGCATCTGACGTCGAAGAACTCAAAACAAAACTGACGTAAAATAGTATTTTCTACAAAATTATTCTTATACATTTTTTTTGTACGACCAATCGTTTTCGAAATATAGCGTGATAAAGCGGAAGCGCGCATTGAAAATAGGTGATACTGTATTATACAGGGTGTCGCCGTTCAACTGGTCAAAAATGCTAGGGTATATAGAGGAACCATAGAGAAGTAATTTGAGATAGGACACCAATGGTCGGAAGTGAGTCATTTCCAAAATACAGGGTGTTGAAATTTAAACGACCCCCGTTCATATCATCTGAAGGGCCAATGCTAGGCTGTTCAAATTTCCAGGGATTATTGATGTATGATATTTAAAAATTCGTATGATGCACCCCGATTTTATAATATTTTACGTAAGTTTTGTTTTGAGCGAGTTTGGAAGCGAGATTTTCGCAAAAAAACGATTTTCGTGACCTTTGACCACCGATATCTCAAGACGCACAAGGATATGCATATTCGATTTTTTTGTGCTTCATTAGAACATCAAAACGAAGGTCTCTGCAAAAATTCAACTTGTTCGGCCTCATTTCGCAGAGGAAGTCTAATTTCCCTGGGGTATAAAAGCTCAATCCATAATAGTTCAAGCGATTTCTGACAACGCACTTAGATATAATCAAAGATTGCACAACTGCAAAAGATCAGCTGGAAAAGTTGAAAAAGGTATTTGTCAGAACAAGTTTTTTCACAAAGCTGACATTATGGAGAAAGCTATTAAATTTAAAGCATAGTTCGAATGAGAAATTGGAAGATCATTTTCTTAAGTTTGAAACAATAATCAGAGTTGAGAGATCAGGGTTTGAACATTGATGAAAGCAATGCCATCTTCTTTTATCATTGCCAGCAAAATGTGACAAAGTTGTCACAGCAATAGAGACAGTTGCAAATGTTAAAATGGATTTTGTGAAGGCAAGGCTCTTGGACCAAGAAATTGAAATGAACTCGAAAGTTGAGAGCAGCGACAATGAAGTACTGTTCAAAGCTAGTTCAAAAGGATGCTTTACGTGTGGAAGTTTGTTGCACATATAATTTTATTGCCCCAAGAAAAATAAGAAACACACTAATTTTAATCAAAGCCGAGGTCAAAGTTCAAGAGGAGGTTATAGAGCAAATTATAGAGGCCGTGGTGGATTCAGAGGAAATAAAGATGGAAATTAGCAAAATAGACGAGAGAATAATATGAATGACAGTAAACATAATGCTAATGCGACAGAAGAAGATATAGTGCTGTACGCAGCAAATATTTGAATGAAAATCAAAACAAAGTATCCTTTGTAATAGATTCAGGTGCCAATAACCATTTCGTGCAAGAAAAGTTGGAGAAGTATATGTTTGACGTAGCGAGACTGCCAAATTATATTGAAATATATATTGCAAATAGAGAAATTTTTATTGCCACATGTAGAAATGCGTAATTTAAATGAGTTAATAAGGATTATACCTATCCTTTATTTTTTTATAATGTAGTAAAGGACGAAAATAGTTTCTAGCTAGTGAAATGTGTAATGATTTACTAATGAGAAATTTGGCATCCTTGCATTTTTGTTGATTTTCTGGTTTGTGACGTCACAGACCAAGTTCGCGTTTTCGCGCCTGTTTAAAAATTCCATTTTTAAATAATTTTTTTTTTCAAAAGTAAGCGTTTTTTTTTCGAAAAAAAAGTATACAGATTGTATTAGAATGACTAAAAGAATGATTTAAAGATGTTTTTGAAAAATTTGAAAGTGGCCCATTATAGTACCGAATGAAGAATGTAATGCTACAGTTGATGACTTATGGCATAGACGGTTAGGACATGCGAGTGAAGATGCACTCTCTCAGTTAGGATTAAAATCAACAGATAAAATGTGTTCATCTTGTGTAGAGGGTGAAGCCACTAGCGCCTTTTCCACCCAATGACAATCACACAAAATATATTGGGGAATTCAGTGGCGTAACCAGCCTTGCGGGGCGGGAGGGGCAAACATATGGTGGGGCGCATAATTCTTTTGGAGGACGGGGGGGAGGAGGGGGGGTAACAAATAAATGTTTGTATGCTTTTGTACTATTTGCTTATTGGAGGAAAATAATGAAGACGAAAAGCCCACCACCGGAGGCGAAAAATACCCCCGGGTGCCACGCCCAAAAAAGTTTATTTTAAGCATTCAAAAACAATTTTTTTTTTGGGGTGCCACTCCGAAAAACATTTATATATTCTAAGCCTTATTAAAACAAGTGATGCGTGGACATAACGTTAACTTCACTTCAAAAAATCCTCCCGGACGTCTCCAGACGCCTTTAGAACAAATCTGTGGAAATCCGGACAGATGACAGCCCCTAGTTTAATAAACAAATAAATACATTGAAATTCATATTCATGATAATTGTGAAACAGAACAGTGATAAAACAGAACAAGGAAAAAACAGAACTATGACATAACAGAACCGAGAAAAAAGAGAACACTTAAATAAGAGAACCTTGACAAAACAGAAGTCTGAAAAATAAGAACAACTGGAAAAAATAAAGGATGAAAAACAAAAAATAGGTATCTAGTTATTGAACTTTAATGAATATTTTTTCACTCATGTATATATTTTCCCTTAAGAGAAGTGAGATTATAATAGCTAAATAACTCAAACAGGCCTTATCTATACTTAATTTCCGAGAATATCAATGCTATAGTTATGTTATATGGGTCATTGTTGAAAGGGGCCTGAATAACTTAGGCCCTATTGCTTGATGTTAAAAGTAGGTAATTAATTTCTGAGAATATTAATAATTAGAAATATAACTTTGTTGAGAGGGGTTGTATGTTAATGAGATCGGTGGTTAAAGTTTAAAAATGTAACAAAGAAAACACAATTACTCCCATATTATTCAATTGTTCAGGTTAGTCGGGTTTGAATATAAAATTTAAAATAACAACAACTGGAAAAAATAAAGGATGAAAAACACAAAATACCTAGAATATTTTTTCACTTATGTATATATTAAAAAAAAAAATACTGTAAGTTTGCCATTAGCCGCAAATACACCAGTTTATCATCATAATTTTCATATTCTTCCACAACTGCTGCCACTTGATTGCTGAGGTTCTCATACTTCTTCTTCCGTACTTCTGGGCGACCAGTTGCTGCATTGGATAGCAGCAACCGTTGGCAGGCAATGTCTCGCCTTAATCCATCTAGCAAATTCCATATGCTAGGATGGCTGCAGTGGAAGATGGAGTTCAAAGCGTTGTGGAAGCCTTCACAACAATTTGTTGTTTTTGGGCTTCTTTCGGCAGCGGCTCCGAAATGGTTCCACAACCCGATTGGAAATTGCGGTGATCTTCCAGCAGCGCCCTCTATGTATGTTGAGAAGAAATACGTCAACACGGCGTTGTGGCCATCATCATCGGGAAAAGTTGCTGCAAGCCAGCACTATTAATTTTCCGTAACAAACTCTGGGATAGATGGAAGTAGCATCCCTTAATTTCTGCTTCTGGGAAGGCGGTTCGAGCAGCAGAAATGCATGCTTTCTCAAAATCAACCAGAATCTTCTGAGGTGCGATGCTGGGCACTAAATCCTTTAATATTGTGAACATTCGACGGTATGTATCGCAGTTCATTTTTTGCAGCAAAAAGTAAATGCAAGGTGGATAGCTGTTGCCAACTTTAGCATGCCACGTATATAGTTGGTAAAACATGTTGGGGGCTTTGTCGAATGTTCCGTCTCCATAGATTATAGCCTTATCCAATTCTCGCAGCAATTCTCCATTCCCAATTACCAAAATCCTTTCTTGATCGTCCGCTCCTGTGTCGTGCAGAATCAAGTCCGCATAATTTTCATGGATCCGAAAATTTGTTGTGGTCGGATTCGGAATATGAGCCGTTTTCTTGTGGTTGAAAAGATTTCTGGTCAAGGAAGATTGCTTTGGCAAATGTTCCAATACATCGCAACTTAGGTTGGTTAATACATGTCCCAATACATTTCTTGGAATTGCACCAACTGCCTTCATGTCACGCTTCAATATGGCCTTAATAATATTAGCCTGAGCTACTTGCGGTTTGGAATCATGACAATGTTGTGGAACCTCACCAATTATGTTGTCTTCTTGGGATCTCAAGAAGGCCTTACACTTGGTAGAATAGTAGATTCTGCACCTCCACATGATGACTCCACTTTTGTTTTCTCTGTACTTCGTATATTCATACCCTTGGTACACAAGAACCCTATTTCCCTTCTGCGTGACAGAATATTCCATTGCAATGATAGGTGAAATAAAGATTAAACACAAAATACACAGAAAAAAGCAATTTTACAATTAGATACACAACAGTTCAAATGAAATTCGAAAAGTCGACTGAAGAATAAAAGTTGACTACTCAAATTTATATTCAAACTGAACTAACCTGAACAATTGAATAATATGGGAGTAATTGTGTTTTCTTTGTTACATTTTTAAACTTTAACCAAAACACACCGATCTCATTAACATACAATCCCTCTCAACAAAGTTATATTTTCCTAACATTAATATTCTCAGAAACTAATTACCTACTTTTAACATCAAGCAATAAGACCTAAGTTATTCAGGCCCCTTTCAACAAAGACCCATATAACATAACTAAAACATTGATATTCTCGGAAATTAAGTATAAATAAGTCCTGTTTGAGTTATTTAGCTATTATAATTTCACTTCTCTTAAGGGAAAATATAGGATTTAGAAAAAGAATCTATGCCAGACAGGGTTTTTTTCTAAAATTCATCTCGTTCAAACCTACAATTAAAGAAAAAAAACGATTTTCAATTTTTCCCCTTAACACCCCTAACTCCCTTAATATGCATTTTACGACCCATGTTTATAGGAATTTTTTAAACCAGTTTTATGAGTACTATCACCACCCAAATTTCTTTACACCATTTCAATGACACCCTACATGAGTAAAAAAATATTCATTAAAGTTCAATAACTAGATACCTATTTTTTGTTTTTCATCCTTTATTATTTCCAGTTGTTCTTATTTTTCAGAGTTCTGTTTTGTCAAGGTTCTCTTATTTCAGTGTTCTCTATTTTCTCGGTTCTGTTATGTCATAGTTCTCTTTTTTCCTTGTTCTGTTTTATCACTGTTCTGTTTTTTCACTGTTCTGTTTTTTCATGTTCTGCTTTTTCACGTTCTGTTCATTCATGTTCTGTTATTTCATGTTCTGTTCCGTCCGGTTTCCATTCACAGTGATGTGTGTGGTCCAATTATACCAAATACTTTTGATGGCGAAAAATACTTCCAGACGATCTTGGATGATTATTCGAATTTTTTGATAATCAAGATTTTAATGTCCAAGAATGAAGCAGAAGATAATCTCAAGGAATATGTGAAAGATATGGAGAGACAGTATGATGTGAAAGTAAGAAGATTCAGAGTTGATAATGGAGGAAAATATACCTCAAACGTCTTCAAAGATTTCTGCAAAAGAAAGGGCATAAAAATAGAATATACAATGCCATACAGTAATCAGTCAAATGGAAAAGCTGGAAGGATGAAACTGAGAATTTTTGGCTGCAGAACATGGTTCAATATTTCGCCCAAAGGAAATAAGTTGGAGCCAAGGTCAAGAAAAGCAGTGATGGTAGGATATTGTGGTGGTGCTTACAGGTTGTGGCTGCCAGATGAAGAAAAAGTTATTCGTTCAAGAGTTGTTCGTTTCGACGAGACTATCATGGAGTATAAAATAGAAAAAGAACAAAAAGAAACACATGAAAATATTATTACTGAAAACGAGATAGAAAATAATCACGAAAACCAACAAAATTAAAATGAGACAGAAACTATTGAAGACATTCAAGATTCAGAAGAGAGTGATCAAAGTGAGAATGAAAATATTATGTTGCCAAGAGTCGAAACAACAAGATCAGGACGAAATGTAGCAAGACCGAAGAATTTAAGTGACTATGAGCTATATGTAGCTTATTGTTTGCTATCAAAAACCGAAGAAGAACCAAATACATATAAAGAAGCCATAAGATCTCAGGAATAGCAGCAAGCATTACATTAAATTCTCATAAACAATTACAAACTTGGATTCCGGTTGATTTGCCAGACGAAAAACTAGCAATCGATACTCGTTGGGTATTTAAAATCAAGGTGGACGGAAAGAAAAAAGCCAGATTGGTTGCCAAAGGTTTTCTAGTACCAAATGAGGAAGAAGAATACAGCTACGCTCCAGTTTGTAGGCTTTCCACAATCAGAATTTTATTATCAGTGTCAGTTCAAAAAAATTGGAGTCTAAGGCAAATCGATGTACTTACAGCGTTCTTAAATGGTTCATTGGACAGTGACGTATATATTAAAAAACCAGATGGACTTAAGTGTGATTCTAAATACCTAAAACTAAATCGTGCACTATATGGTCTACGTGACGCACCATAATATTGGAATATCAAGTTTACAGAAGTAATGTTACAGCTAGAGTTTAGAAGATCTGAATATGATTACTGCTTATACATCAAAGACGATGTGTATTTAGTGCTTTTTGTAGATGACGCCCTAATTACTGGACCAGATATAGAAGTTGAGAAACTAGTGCTGGACCGCAGGACCTATACAGGGTGTCACGAAAGGTTTGTTACAAACTTCTAGAGATGGTAGATCTCGTAAAAATAAAACTTTTTTCTTGATAAGCATGTGTCCGGAAATGCTTCATTTTCCAGATATACAGGGTGGCCTAAATTTGAGCCTCATCATTGGGATCTCGATAACCGTAAGGGATACGGGGTCGGTTAAATTATGACAAAGTTGCGCAATTTTATGACCAATAGAATACTGTTTTGAAACTAGAAAGATTCCTAATACTTCCGGAGATATTCGGAAAAATCCAAAATTTTGAAAAATCGTTTTTTTTTCCCGGGCTTATTTGAAAAGCAATTTTAAAATAAATATCACTTCATCATTGTCACTTCTTCCCCCTTAGAAGATGGTGGTATTAAATTTGAAATTCGACGTTTCGTCTTCAGGCGGCTATCCTTAACTTACATTTTTTAAATACGAACCCAGATTTTTTTTTTTTGCGATTTTGTCATCTTTGGGCAGCCTAAAACCGATACTGTTTATAATTTTTCAATAACACTGTGAAAAAGCAGGTCCGTATTTGAAAAACTTCGGATTTCAAATTTTATACTGCCCTCTTGTAAAGAAGAGAAAGTGACAATGGGAATGTGAAATTAGTTTTTCAAAATCTTTTTAAATGAAATCAGGAAAAAATTTAAGAAAAACGAGAAATTCAGGTTTTTTTCGTATAGTTTTCATTTTTTCCTGATTTTATTTAAAAAGATTGTGGAAAACTAATTTCACCTTGCCATTGTCACTTTTTCTTCTCTACAAGATGGCGGTATTAAATTTAAAATCCAATGTTTCGTTCCTCTGAAATCATCATTAATTTTTTTTTTAAATACGGACCTGCTTTTTTTGCTGTTATTGAAAAATTATAAACAGTATCGGTTTTAGGATGCGCAAAGATGACAAAATCGCAAATAAAAAATCCAGGTCCGTATTTAAAAAAAGGAAGTTGAGGATGGCCGCCTGAAGACAAAACGTCGAATTTTAAATTTAGTAGCACCATCCTACAAAGGAGAAAAAGTGAAAATTATGAAGTGACATTTATTTTACAATTGCTTTTCAAATAAGCCCGAGAAAAAATAAAAACGATTTTACAAAATTTTGGTTTTTTCCGAATATCTCCGGAAGTATTCGGAATCTTTCTAGTTTCAAAACGGTATTCTATTGGTCATAAAATTGCGCAACTTTGCCATAATTTAACCGACCCCGTATCTCTTACGGTTACCGAGATTCCAATGATGAGGATCAAATTTGGGCCACCCTGTATATCTGGAAAACGAAGCATTTCCGGACACATGTTTATCAAGAAAAAAGTTTTATTTTTACGAGATCTACCATCCCTAGAAGTTTGTAACAAACCTTTCGTGACACCCTGTATAACGAGTTTAAAGTTAAGAATTCGAAAGACGTTACCTCATTCCTAGGAATGGAGATAATAAAAACCGATGATGGACTCAAAATTAAACAAAGATGATTCTAAGATTACTAGAAGAGTTTAATGACAGAATGTCGTTCCATAGCAACACCAATGGAACAGAATTTCCAAATGAAAGATGATGAACAAGTTCTAGAAAATGTTCCCTAGAGAAGGCTGATATGTAGTCTAATGTATCTGAATGTATCTGTCCATAGTCAGTAGACCAGATAATGCTTATAGTGTGTCTTATTTAAGCCGATACTTGGACAAGCCGACTATGCAGTTATGGAAAGCTGGAAATAGTTATTTACCTAACAAATGCGGAAAGTGATACTTTACCGCACGCAACGGCAGTTTACCGAACGACGCGGAGCGGAGTTTGGTCAAGCCGTTAAGGGCGGTAAAGGCACTTTCCGCATGTGTTAGGTACAAAATTTTACCTATGAGCATCTACATCTCTAAAAAAAGACATTGATAAAATTAATATTGAATCAGATTAATTTATGAAATTAGATTAGATATAGAAATGATCAAAAATCCATTTTCTGAAAAAGAGAGGATTTCTGATTAAAAATATTAAATTTTACTTTACCGCACACTATGCGGTAAAGTGCACTTTACCGCACACTTTGTAGTCCACTTTACCGCATACTATGCTGTAAAGTTAACTTGACACTTGAACTTGAACACCTGAAATTTGCTTGGCCTCGGCTACGCCTCGGCCGCAAATTTCTGATTCGGCCAAAAAAGATCATTCGGCCGAGGTGCACACAAAATTTTTTAGGCGAGTGTTTGTTCTTGAAAAAAAAACAAAAATTCAACAGTAGCTTTAACTTTTTATTGATTAGATAAATAATCCAGCAAAGATAGGTAGATACCTAATTATTAGTAACAAAAACTACAATAAAGGAAGTGTGATTATAGAAAATTGCCGACCATTTCGCATGGTATCCTATATTGTGCTTTTTTAAAAAAGTAATAGGATAGGGCTAAAATCAAAAATTTGGTTCCATTGTGGTTGCTAACTATTTATTGGTTGTGTTGATAGTTACGGACCGCGTTTTCGATTGTCTGTTTATATATTTTCACCAAAGTATATAGCGGCCGTAAAGTAAAAGCGGCCGTAAAGTAAAAGCGGCCGTAAAGTAAAAGCGGCCGTGAAGTAAAAGCGGCCGTAAAGTAATAAAGCAAATGCGGCCGTGAAGTAAATGCGGCCGTGAAGTAAATGCAGCCAAAAAAGATATACTTTAGGGATGATATTGAATCCGTAAAACTAATCTTTTTGTGACAGTCGCCTAAAAAATTACTTTTTCTCCAAACGTCAAAAAAACATCACTTTGTCAACACCTGTCAAGATGGTAGAAATTCAATTTCTATGTTGCTAGGCAAATCCAGGAGGTTAATACCTGTCGAGGTGGTAGAAATTTAATTTCTATGCTGCTTGGCAACCCCAGCGGCAGCAAAAGTACTTTTGGTGCCGCTGGAGCGGCAGTAATAGTTATTTAAGTATTAAGGGCGGTAAGTGTCGTTTACCGCCCGAGATTGTTTGAAGACCGACGCGTAGCGGAGGTCTTCAATATTCGAGGGCGGTTAACGACACTTAACGCCCAAAATACTTATTACGTTTTATGCACGATCGGGCTATTCCAGTTCAAAAACTTAATGTATAGAATGGCATCCAATTGACATTTTCAAAAATAGAATTGTCTTCCTCCTATAAAGGCGCGTTCCCAATGAAAAATTGGCAACTTTTGTATTTGCAACGCTTCCAAAAATCACAACTCTTATTTCCATGGTTATCCACCACCGGTTTTAGGATGCGCAAAGATGACAAAATCGCAAATAAAAAATCCAGGTCCGTATTTAAAAAAAGGAAGTTGAGGATGGCCGCCTGAAGACAAAACGTCGAATTTTAAATTTAGTAGCACCATCCTACAAAGGAGAAAAAGTGAAAATTATGAAGTGACATTTATTTTACAATTGCTTTTCAAATAAGCCCGAGAAAAAATAAAAACGATTTTACAAAATTTTGGTTTTTTCCGAATATCTCCGGAAGTATTCGGAATCTTTCTAGTTTCAAAACGGTATTCTATTGGTCATAAAATTGCGCAACTTTGCCATAATTTAACCGACCCCGTATCTCTTACGGTTACCGAGATTCCAATGATGAGGATCAAATTTGGGCCACCCTGTATATCTGGAAAACGAAGCATTTCCGGACACATGTTTATCAAGAAAAAAGTTTTATTTTTACGAGATCTACCATCCCTAGAAGTTTGTAACAAACCTTTCGTGACACCCTGTATAACGAGTTTAAAGTTAAGAATTCGAAAGACGTTACCTCATTCCTAGGAATGGAGATAATAAAAACCGATGATGGACTCAAAATTAAACAAAGATGATTCTAAGATTACTAGAAGAGTTTAATGACAGAATGTCGTTCCATAGCAACACCAATGGAACAGAATTTCCAAATGAAAGATGATGAACAAGTTCTAGAAAATGTTCCCTAGAGAAGGCTGATATGTAGTCTAATGTATCTGAATGTATCTGTCCATAGTCAGTAGACCAGATAATGCTTATAGTGTGTCTTATTTAAGCCGATACTTGGACAAGCCGACTATGCAGTTATGGAAAGCTGGAAATAGTTATTTACCTAACAAATGCGGAAAGTGATACTTTACCGCACGCAACGGCAGTTTACCGAACGACGCGGAGCGGAGTTTGGTCAAGCCGTTAAGGGCGGTAAAGGCACTTTCCGCATGTGTTAGGTACAAAATTTTACCTATGAGCATCTACATCTCTAAAAAAAGACATTGATAAAATTAATATTGAATCAGATTAATTTATGAAATTAGATTAGATATAGAAATGATCAAAAATCCATTTTCTGAAAAAGAGAGGATTTCTGATTAAAAATATTAAATTTTACTTTACCGCACACTATGCGGTAAAGTGCACTTTACCGCACACTTTGTAGTCCACTTTACCGCATACTATGCTGTAAAGTTAACTTGACACTTGAACTTGAACACCTGAAATTTGCTTGGCCTCGGCTACGCCTCGGCCGCAAATTTCTGATTCGGCCAAAAAAGATCATTCGGCCGAGGTGCACACAAAATTTTTTAGGCGAGTGTTTGTTCTTGAAAAAAAAACAAAAATTCAACAGTAGCTTTAACTTTTTATTGATTAGATAAATAATCCAGCAAAGATAGGTAGATACCTAATTATTAGTAACAAAAACTACAATAAAGGAAGTGTGATTATAGAAAATTGCCGACCATTTCGCATGGTATCCTATATTGTGCTTTTTTAAAAAAGTAATAGGATAGGGCTAAAATCAAAAATTTGGTTCCATTGTGGTTGCTAACTATTTATTGGTTGTGTTGATAGTTACGGACCGCGTTTTCGATTGTCTGTTTATATATTTTCACCAAAGTATATAGCGGCCGTAAAGTAAAAGCGGCCGTAAAGTAAAAGCGGCCGTAAAGTAAAAGCGGCCGTGAAGTAAAAGCGGCCGTAAAGTAATAAAGCAAATGCGGCCGTGAAGTAAATGCGGCCGTGAAGTAAATGCAGCCAAAAAAGATATACTTTAGGGATGATATTGAATCCGTAAAACTAATCTTTTTGTGACAGTCGCCTAAAAAATTACTTTTTCTCCAAACGTCAAAAAAACATCACTTTGTCAACACCTGTCAAGATGGTAGAAATTCAATTTCTATGTTGCTAGGCAAATCCAGGAGGTTAATACCTGTCGAGGTGGTAGAAATTTAATTTCTATGCTGCTTGGCAACCCCAGCGGCAGCAAAAGTACTTTTGGTGCCGCTGGAGCGGCAGTAATAGTTATTTAAGTATTAAGGGCGGTAAGTGTCGTTTACCGCCCGAGATTGTTTGAAGACCGACGCGTAGCGGAGGTCTTCAATATTCGAGGGCGGTTAACGACACTTAACGCCCAAAATACTTATTACGTTTTATGCACGATCGGGCTATTCCAGTTCAAAAACTTAATGTATAGAATGGCATCCAATTGACATTTTCAAAAATAGAATTGTCTTCCTCCTATAAAGGCGCGTTCCCAATGAAAAATTGGCAACTTTTGTATTTGCAACGCTTCCAAAAATCACAACTCTTATTTCCATGGTTATCCACCACCGCACATTATCTATAACAATTATTATTATTATTATAGTTGGCTGGACTACTTGTTTCTAATGGTTGGTATGGTTGTTATGGTGCTTCTCAAATTGTTTATTTGTGTTAGTTACGCAAAACTCGCTTTCAAACAATACGGTTGCAAGCTGCAAATACGCTTTTTTGAAATTTAAGGAGAAATATGAGTGAAAATAGTGATAGTGAACTGGAAAATGCTTGGAATATTGGTTGTGACGCTGTGATTCCGGAAAAATCAAGGCAACGGTACGAAAAAACCTTTGAAATCTTTAAGAAGTGGTGCGTTGACAAAAACTGGGCTGTTTCAAAGAAAGTGCTTTTGGCATACTTTGTACACCGAAATCAGAAGTTAAAATCACCTGGAAGCTTATGGGCTGAGTATTCCATGCTTAAGGCGACACTTTTTCTGAAGGAAAATGTTGACATTTCGAAATACGCAACTTTAATTGCCTTTCTGAAAAGAAAAAACGTTGGCCATACACCGAAAAAATCTAAAGTTTTCACAAAGGAGGATTTATACAGGTTTCTAATGGAGGCACCAGATGATAGATACTTGATTTTGAAAGTGAGTTAATTTACCTGTGTTTTTAACAATGCAAAGAATTAATTTGTTGTTTTTTCGTAGATAGGCATGATATTTGGTGTAGCTGGAGCATGCAGAAGGGAGGAATTATGTAATTTGACTTTACAAGACATAGATAATCAGGAAACGTTCATTTTTGTTAAAATACCCAATACAAAAACCAATATTCAAAGGAGTTTCACCATCACTGGTAAAGAAGACCAGCGAGTGGATTATTTGGAGATTTGTAGGAAATATATCGAACTACGACAAAAAACCGCAAAATCAAACAAGTTATTCTTAAAAATTCGAAACGGCTTTTGCACTAATCAAGTTGTAGGAAAGAATACCATAGGAAAATGGCCAGCACAAATTGCCACATTTTTAAATTTGCAAAATCCTTCTCAATACACTGGACATGCTTTTCGCAGAACTTCTGCGACGCTTCTTGCAAATAGCGGCGTAGAAGTATTAGCTCTCAAAAGACATGGAGGTTGGAAATCCTCGACGGTTGCCGAGGGTTATATCGAGGACTCCATAGAGAGCAAATTGAAATTCGCAGACCAAATTTTACACCAAACTCCTTCAACAAGTGGTAAGACTTCGATCCAAACAACATCCAGACAACTAAACGATGAACCTCATCCTGTTTCTCTGATAAATGATACAGAAAATACGGTTGTTCTTGATAAGCACATAAGAAAAGGAGGTGTTGTGATAGATAATTCACATAACTGTATATTTAATTTGTATGTTAACAAAAAATAATAATATTTAAATTCTATTAATATTAAACCTATGTACTATAGTTGTTGAGGTGCATAATAAATTATAATTCTTGTTTTATTTCTATTTCCATAGTTGACAACACGGATTAAATTGAACTAGTGGCCTCCACCAATATTCGAGAGTGTTTGATGACACGAAAATAGCGGGCGGTAAGTTCAACTTACCGCCCGCTCGTGCATAAAAGTACTTTTAGTGCCGCTCGTACTTTTACTGCCGCTCAACCATCCAGTTACCCCCGAGCTTACCACATTCGTTTGGAGAAAAAATAGCGTGTTGCATACGGAGTAGAAGCACTTTTTTGTGCTTCAGCAGTATTGCAAGCCTCACTACGTTCGGCTCGCAAACCCACTGCTTCAGCACAAAAAAGTAAAGCTTCTACTCCTAATACAACAATATACTATTTTTTTATTGGTAACCTATTTTACTTATTCAAAGTACTCCTCAGCGTGTTTAAATCCAACATTCAAAAACGCGCGTGTTTTAAAGTTACCAATGACAACATCAACAACCAACAACCCGAGAAAGGTTTATATGTCAACTTTTTAATAATTGATTTGTCAGGAGTAGGTTAGGTACTTGTAGATAACGTCAAATAAAATGTAACAAGTGTCAAGCACGAATGTAGCATTCTACAATTATTAGTAATTTATGATTTGAACGTATACCAATAAAAAAAATAGTGTAAAGTATTCGTGGATAACTGGTCTTTAAAACACTTGCTCTATTTCGAGCACTCCGGCTGCGCCGTCGTGCTCGAAAAATCGCCCGTGTTTTAAAGACCTTAATATCCACTTATACTTTAATATACTATTTCCTACAATCGCCCTAGAAAGCAGGCTTTGTCGATTAGATTTGTGATCGCAAAGTAGGCGTTTTCTGATGACCTTTACTTTGCCGCTCTAGAGCGACAAAGTACCTACTAAAAACGCTCGCTTGTAAATTTTGTATTTTCCCAATTTTTTATTCCCAATTTTTTTTCCCCGACCATTTTTTTTCACGACTTTTTTTTTCGCGACAATTTTTTTTCCCGACCATTTTTTTTCCCGACCATTTTTTTTTCACGACTTTTTTTTTCCCGACTATTTCTTTTCCCGGCAATTTTTTTTCCCGATTTTTTTTCCCGACTTTTTTTTTTCCCGACTTTTTTTTCTCGTTTTTTTTTTTTCGACATTTTTTCTTCCCGGCCAATTTTTTTCCCGACCAATTTTTTTTTTACACGACCATTTTTTTTTCCCGACCATTTTTTTTCTCGACCATTTTTTTTTCCCGACTTTTTTTTTCCCGACTATTTTTTTTTCCCGCCAATTTTTTTTCCCGACTTTTTTTTTTCACGACCATTTTTTTCCCGACTTTTTTTTTTCCCGACTTTTTTTTTCCCGACGATTTTCATTTCCTGACCGACTTTTTTTTCTCGAGCATTTTTTCTTCCCGACTTTTTTTTTCCCGACGATTTTCATTTCCTGACCGACTTTTTTTTCTCGAGCATTTTTTCTTCCCGACTTTTTTTCCCGACAATTTTTTTTCTCGACCATTTTTTTTCCTGACTTTTTTTTCCCGACTATATTTTTTCCCGACAATTTTTTTTCCCGACTTTTTTTTTCCCGACTTTTTTTTTTCCCGACTTTTTTTTTCCCGACGATTTTCATTTCCTGACCGACCATTTTTTCTCCCGACCATTTTTTTTCCCGACAATTTTTTTTTCCCCGACAATTTGAAAAAACTTTTTTTTTCCCAATTTTTTTTTCCAATTTTTTTTCCCGACTTTTTTTTCCCGACTTTTTTTTTCCCGACTTTTTTTTCTCGATTTTTTTTTCCGAATTTCTTTTTTCCCAATTATTTTTTTTCGCATTTTTTTTTCCCGACTTTCTTTTTCCCCGACAGAAATAAACTGGTTTCTTTCAATTATTTTTCTGTTAAATGCGATTGTAGAAAAAATCATGTGTGTATTACGAGAGAAAAGTGCCTTTGCCAATCTCAAGATATTGCCGCGCTCCGCTCCGCGTCGCGCGTCAACAATATCTTTCGATTGGCAAAGTACCACTTTGCGCTCTTAATACACAAATAGCTATTTTCTCCAAACGTCAAAAAAACGTCACTCACGTCAACCCCTGTCAAGATGTCAGAAATTTGATTTCTATGCTGCCAGGCAAATCCAACGGGTTAACACATGTCGAGGTGGTAGAAGTTTAATTTCTATGCTGCTTGGCAACCCCAGCGGCAGCAAAAGTACTTTTACTGCCGCTCAACCATTCACTTGCCCCCGAGCTTATCCCATTGGTTTGGAGAAAAAATAGCGTGTTGCATACGGAGTAGAAGCACTTTTTTGTGCTTCAGCTCACTACGTTCGGCTCGCAAACCTACTGCTTCAGCACAAAAAAGTAAAGCTTCTACTCCTAATACAACAATATACTATTTTGTCCGCTCACGGCCGGACAAAAAAGTGATGTTACAGAAATTTCCTAGATTCCATCGCTTTGAACACCGTTTGCGGAAAAAAACGCATGTATTATTCGGAGAAAACCACTTTTTGTGGCTCGTCTAAAATTGTCGGCCTCACTACGTTCGGCTGTCAAACATTTAGTCTCGCCACAAAAAGTATCACTTTTACTCCTAATAAAACAATATACTATTTTCTCCAAACGTCAAAAAACCGTCACTTTGTTAACCCCTGAAATTTAATTTTTATACTGCTAGTCAAATTCAGCAGGTTAACACCTGACGAGGTGGTAGAATTTTAATTTCTAGGTTGCTTGGCAACCCCAGTACCAGCAAAAGTTCTTTTTTCTCCAAACGTCAAAAAAACGTCACTTCGTCGGCACCTGTCAAGATGTTAGAAATTTAATTTCTATGCTGGTAGGCAAATCCAGTGGGTTAACACCTGTCGAGGTGGTAGAAATTCAATTTCTATGCTGCTAGGCAACCGCAGCGGCAGTAGAAGTACTTTTAGTGCCGCTGGAGCTGCAGCAAAAGTACTTTTAGTGCCGCTCGTACTTTTACTGCCGCTTAACCATTCAGTTGCCCCCGAGCTTACCCCATTCGTTTGGATAAAAAATAGCGTGTTGCATACGGAGTAGAAGCACTTTTTTGTGCTTCAGCAGTATTGCAAGCCTCACTACGTTCGGCTCGCAAACCTACTGCTTCAGCACAAAAAAGGAAAGCTTCTACTCCTAATACAACAATATATCGGGTCTTCAAAAAAAAAAACCAATCGAAGATTGCTTTGATTACGAAAACGTATGTCGCATTACTGTTTCTTTATTGGTCAGGATTTTTGACATGACATTTTGACATAAAGGTTCATTAACAAAATTAAAGACAAATATTGCTAAGACATACGTTCAAAAAGCCATAGCAATCTTTGATTGTTTTTTTTTTTTTGAAGACCCGATACTATTAGTGTCGCTCGTACTTTTACTGCCGCTCAACCATTCAGTCATTCAGTTACCCCATTCGCTTGGAGAAAAAATAGCGTGTTGCATACGGAGTAGAAGCACTTGTTTGTGCTTCAGCAGTATTGCAAGCCTCACTACGTTTGGCTCTCAAACCTTCTGCTTCAGCACAAAAAAGTAAAGCTTCTACTCCTAATACAACAATATACTATTTATTAAGGATTTGTATCTCAAAATAGTATATTGTTGTATTAGGAGTAGAAGCTTTACTTTTTTGTGCTGAAGCAGTAGGTTTGCGAGCCGAACGTAGTGAGGATTGGAATACTGCTGAAGCACAAAAAAGTGCTTCTACTCTGTATGCAACACGCTATTTTTTTTCCAAACTAATAGGGTAAGCTCGGGGACAAGTGCATGGTTGAGCGGCAGTAAAAGTACGAGCGGCACTAAAAGTACTTTTGCTGCCGCTGGGGTTGCCAAGCAGCATAGAAATTAAACTTCTACCACTTCGACAGGTGTTAACCCGCTAAATATGCCTGACAGCATAGAAATCAAATTTCTGACCTCTTGACAAGAGTTAACAAAGTGACGTTTTTTTGACGTTTGGAGAAAAAGGAAATTATACTCGAATATGTACCATCAAATGAAAATTGTTCTGATATTTTTAATAAGTCGTTAGGTAAGGAAAAATATCGAATGTTTAGAGGTAGCTTATTTAGCGAATAGCATTTGTGCAACTTAAATATATATTTTTTTTAAATCATTTTAAATAGATTTAAATTGAGGGGCCGTGTTAGATAAAGAATTCTGTATGACCCCTCTGTATAATAAATATTCTTTAATTTTGGAGTTAAGCGCTAGGTGTCACTAGTTGTATTTTGACATGACGTTTTTAGTTTATTACTAGGTTATGTATTAATATTATGGTTGTTGTTGGTTCATTGTGAGAGTCGCATTCATTTCTTTTGTAATACAATCTTTCGTAATCGAAGTTGTTTCACTGGAAAGCCCTAAAATCTTAAAAACAATTTCATAGATCCAGAACCAGGGAACTAGGTTATTCAATTCATTTTACGCAATGAATAGGCATGCTCAAGATCAGTTTTTATCTGAATCCATTGAGGAGAACATCAAAGATAGAGAAAGGCTACCAGAGGAAAGAGTCGATAGTAGGAGACAGTTATCTAAGAAGTACTTTCTGAAAAACAGAGATGGCAACAGAATACAAGTGTCTCAGAAAATGTATCTTCATACGTTTGATATATCAAATCAATTAAAAAAATACGAGTAATCGTTGAGGAGACGCAAAAATAATGGAATTTGTCCGCAAGATGGTAGAGGTAAACATGGAATGCATCCTAAAATAAGTCAAATCGATAAAGATAAAATTCGTGTGCACATTAAGAGTTTTCGTGCTTATTCCAGTCATTATTCCAGAGAGAAGTATGAGAAAAAAACATTTGAGTCCTGACATGTCGATTGCATAGATGTATAGGCTATATTGTTTGCAATGTGATGAGAATGACTAGGTTCAATTAAAAAAAATTCAGTATCGAGAAATTTTCAATGAGGAGTTCAATCTCTCGTTCTCGTTTCATCAAGCAAACAATGACACTTGTGCAAAGTGTTATGATATTACCTGGTGATCAAGTCCCTTAGTGGACTTTTCCACCCAAATCCTCAACAAGTGGCAGAGAAGGAAAAGTTAGAGGGAGAATTGAATAACCACTTAGAATTGGCAGGAACAGCATACAAACTTAAAGCAAAGGACAAAGAAAAAAGTAAATTAGATTCTGCTGTTGTAACAGTTTCGTTTGATTTGGAAAAGTGCCTGCCAACACCTTACTTTAGAAACGGCGTGTCATTTCACAAAAGGCAGCTTATGGGTGTATATTCTAACCACGTACAAAACAGATACAAACGGAAATCAAGCAACTTGCCTTTTATGAAATGAAACATCAGGAGGTCGTGAAGGACAAGAAATCGCTTCATGCATTCGAAAATTTATCCTATCTATGAACTCTCAGAATATAGAAACTTTAAATTTTCATAGTGATTCTTGTTCTGGTCAAAATCGAAATATCTACATGGCAATTATGTTTTGTTATATCTTGAAAGAACTTCCTGCTAACAGTAAAATAGCAGTAATAAACCACAAATTTATGGAACCAGGACACACTCACATGGAGGCAGATTTTTTTTGTCAAAGACAAAAAAAAGACAACGATGGACATCGAAGTTCCACACGATTGGGTGAATTTTATTAAAACGGTTTATAGTAAGAATCCAATGAAAGTAGTGGAGATCTCTCAGTCTGAGTTTATTAATTTCGGAGTATTCCTCAAGTCTTCTTTAGTGCACAGAAAAAAACATGACGAAGGAAATCCAATACCCTGGATTAAAATTAAATGGTTGAGATTTCTAAGAGATCAGAGTCTTCAGTTTTACTATGCGACTCATTTTAAGGAAGAAAATATGAAGAAAATTGATTTAAGAATAGGGTCCCTACGAAATCGTCACACTGACAACCAGTTTCAGTTAAAGGCTCTTCATGACCAGCCTCATCCAATTGCAAATTTAAAATATGATAACCTCATGGAACTTTTGCCTTATGTTAGCAATCATAATAAAGCGTTTTTTCAAAATCTTGAACGTTCATCTGAACTGGATCCTGATAATCTTCCAGCTCCTGAAGAAGGAAATGATTTGGTTACCTAAGTTCAAATTCTTTTTCTGTTGCTTAATTTATACTAAGGGTACCTAAATAATTTTGATTTTTGTATTTGTAGTTTTGCAGTCTTGATAGACTGACTTACAGAGATATTTTTTGAAAGTTTGACTCCTAAACATTTGAAATTTTGTGTGGTTTTGATAGAAAATTGGTACAATCTCCCAATGTGAATGAAATAAAAGGGCCAATCTCCATCAAAGTCATAAAATGTTAATGAAATCAAAGTCACAACATGTACTTGAGCATCAAATAATCCCCGTTGTTTTGTTTTTACTTTTAATCTTAGATTATATATAGTTAACACTAAAAGATGAGTAATCAACTTCCAAATATGGTACAAAGATCTCTCTCCAAATATTTTGATTTTGTCTCTCTTACTTTGTTTACGCTGGTTTTCTATAGTAGGATTTCCAAAAATCCGTTTACATTTTGGATCTTTAGACATCTCTCTCTAAGGCAATATGTAAACGAAAAGAACACTATACAAGTCTAGCTAAACAGAGTATATTGTTTGGGTGGTTCCCAATAGCAACCGATTGTCGTACCTGCGTAAATGTCAATATATATTATTGTGTGTTTATTTTATCGACTTTTTTGGGTGTTTCACTGCTTTAAAGTGGAATTGTTTAAAAATTTATCATTTATATGTTCATACATTTCGTGAAAGTTTCTTATTCAGGATTCAAAATGACTAATAAGTGTGCAGTGTGTCAGAAAAGGGGAAAACCAGCGGATTGTTTATCATTTCACCCGTTAGTAAACAAAACTTATGACATCGACATGATTGAAGGGGAAAAAAACAGTGTTGGAGGTGCATGTAGGCCACAAAAATACAACATGGTACATATTTTAATTTTGTATTTCTATTTAACGCTATTTTTTAGTATTCCGGATAATTTATGATGTGGAAAAAACATGGTTAGGAGCATTAAATTTAAAATCCAGCTCAGTAAGCAAATGG
Organism: Ceutorhynchus assimilis; assembly: GCA_917834065.1. Taxonomy (NCBI): domain Eukaryota; kingdom Metazoa; phylum Arthropoda; class Insecta; order Coleoptera; family Curculionidae; genus Ceutorhynchus; species Ceutorhynchus assimilis. Next base: position 12,726,653 of record OU892279.1, read on the forward strand.
ACGTATGTTTGTGCAGGCCATTTTAGCAGTGGAGACTATAGATTTTCAAAAACTGATGCTAAAATTTTTAAAGCCCCTACTGTTCCTGTTGTTGCAAGCACCAGCGCTTCTAGAGTACTGTCCAGGTTGAGGGGTACTTGTCGAGGTACTCGTTCATAGGTTTAAGTATGTAAAAAAAATCATTAATTTTGATTTTAGAATGAATGAAATGAAATTCGCTCTGACTAGTTTGTGATTTCTATAGAAATAGACCTATTGTTTTGGTCCCATCTCATGTATTTTTTTTTTTGGAAACATTCCAGTTTGCTTTCAGTTTAAGTGCTCGAATTTATCATTTTTAAAACTACCTTTTTCTGGAATAAAATATATATTTCAAGAAATGATTTTTTTATGGGTACGCTTATGGGAGCCTTTGCTTCTAATAAAATACCTCTACGTATTTCTTAGGAATACGTAGAGATTCTTAACACATGTTTGTGCCACCTTGCTCCAATGCTTTTAGATAGGGCGTTACCTATCTTGTCACGTTAGTAGATATTAAATCTATGCTTTTAATAATAAATATTTACAAACCGAAATGGTATGCAGCAGATATCAAACTTTTGCGCATTAATTCCTCCGAAATATAAAAATGGACATTGGCCCTTTTAATACTCCAGAAAGCTTATTAGTTTTTGAGAAATGTGTTAGTAAGCGTTAAACAGACGTGGGAAAGTGCGAAAGCTCTGACAATTCCAACTTTCACCGTTTGAATTCAATTTGAGACTAAATTCTCATATCCCGAATGTCAATAATATTCTTAGCTTTTGGAATATTAAAAACCTGGACGGCGAACTGACGGATATACCTACAGTGTGTCCCAGATTCGCTTCTCTATACAGGGATCTCTGCTCCTATTATACCTACAGCAAAGGTTAAATGGGGAAAGTTTTAGAGGAAGCTAAGTGCATTCAATAATCGGCTTCAGAATAACGATCGCTCAATTAGATTTGGAAATATCGGCGAAAAACCGAAAATGACGGATTTTTTTTTTCTTTTCTGCCAGTTAACCCGAAACGGTTAATTTGACAGCTGTCAAAATGTGACATTATTCAGACACTTTTTCAAGACCAATGAGATAGCGTGCATGACAGGTCTCAATCGTCTTTCATTTTCCCGCAACCCGCCTCAACTTCCATTTTTCTTATGACCGCCATATTGGATTTTACGATTTTTGAAAAAAGCATAAAATTTCCAGTCTAGTGATGTCTCACAAGTGGATAAAATATTTGAGTATCATCGAAAAATCACACTTCGTAAAGTTAATGTCTGGCCAACGATTCTGAGGCTACGGGGCATCGGTGAAGGAAATGCAGTTGTAAAAAAAATGGCGGTACTTTATTCATAAACTACTTACCCAGCTGCGTGCGGAACTTCTCGGACGTATAATATCGTATTGCAACTCGTCCACGAAAATCGCCAATGACCAAACCACCACCACTGGATATTTCAATGTAAGTCGATATTTCAAGATGGAAGGATAAAATTACGAGTACCCTGGGTAATAGCGAAACGTAAGCCCCATGACAACCGCATGGTTCCCCATGGCAACGGCGTTCCAAAATCTCCACCAATCACGTTCATCCAGGCCGGATGTTTGCCAAATGGACAAAAGCTAATGGTATGTTTAGAAAATGTCTTCCTTTGAGAATAGACCTATCTCGCATAAATAGAAAAAGAGAGCTAAATTGTGATAAATACAAGTTAGAAAGTAATAAAAGATGACATGCGCGCGCAACTTATGGCTACAGTGTAGCCAGATTGTATTGTTGCAGAACAAATGTAGACAATACAAATCGAACATTATAACATTGAAGAAGTGATATTTTAGTGTCAAGTGTTTTACAACGCCTCAAATCAGACAAAGGAAGAGCTTTAAAGTGTATGTAAACATCGTTAGCACTTTTATTTTATGATAAATAATAGGTCTGTTTCTGCAGAAATCACAAACCAGTCGGAGCGAATTTCATTGGTTGAAAACAGTCAGAAACAGTCAGAAAACTAGTGTCAACCAATGAAATTCACTCTGACTGGTTTGTGATTTCTGCAGAAACAGACCTATTATTTATCATAAAATAAAAGTGCAAACGATGTTTACATTCACTTTATTAAAGCTCTTCCTTTCTCTGATTTGAGGCGTTGTAAAACACTTGACACTCAAATATCACTTCTTCAATGTTATAATGTTCGATTTGTATCGTCTAGATTTGTTCTGCAACAATACAATCTGGCTACACTGTAGCCACGAGTTGCGCGCGCATGTCATCTTTTATTACTTTCTAACTTGTATTTATTACAATTTAGCTCTCTTTTTCTATTTATGCGAGATGGGTCTATTCTGTCTATTCTCAAAAAAAACATTTTCCTAAACATACCATTAGCTCTTGTCAATTTGGCAAACATGCGGCCTGGATGAACGTGATCGGTGGAGTTTTTGGCAGGCCGTTGCCATGAGGAACAATGCGGTTGTCATGGGGCTTACGTTCCGCTATTGGCCAGGGTACCCGTAATTTTATCCTTCCATCTTAAAATATCCAGTGGCGGTGGTTTGGTCATTGTCGATTTTCGTGTAAGAGTTGCAATACGATATTATACGTCCGAAAAGTTCCGCACGAAGCTGGGTAAGTAGTTTATGAATAAAGTCAGCTATTTTTTTTTACAACTGCATTTCCCTCACCGATGCCCCGTAGCCTCAGAATCGTTGGCCACACATTAACTTTACGAAATATGATTTTTCGATGATACTCAAATCTTTTATCCACTTGTGAGACATCACTAGACTGGAAATTTTATGCTTTTTTCAAAAATCGAATAATCCAATATGGCGCCCATAATAAAAATGAAAGTTGAGGCGGCTTACGGAAAAACAAAAGACGATTGAGACATGTCATACACGCTATCTCATTGGTCTTGAAAAAGTGTCTGAATAATGTCACATTTTGACAGCTGTCAAATTAACCGTTTCGGGTTAACGGGCAAAAAACGAAATCCGTCATTTTCGGTTTTTCGCCGATATTTCCAAATCTAATTGAGCGATCGTTATTCTGAAGCCGATTATCGAATTCACTTAGCTTCGTCTTAAACTTCCCCCATTATTTTAACCCTTGCTGTAGGTATAATAGGAGCCGAGATCCCTGTATAGAGAAGCGAATCTGGGACACACTGTATATACTACGCAATGATGAATATATCAGATACTCTCCATCTTCATTTACGAGAAGACAAGCATGGTGGAGTTCTTAACTATTTTATCGGAAATGCCCAGGTGAAGGTCCAAAAGAAACAATATGATATGAATATTTTTCCCAATATGATTCCTGAATCCTGCTAGGCATTTATGATTGATTTAATAACCATTAATTCTCTTGGGGGAGACACTGTTATAGGTATGGTTGCACCGTTTATTCGTTTCAATCCGTGCTACCACAGCCGTTTGTTTTTTTCATAGTGTTCTGTCTTACGCTAGTTATATGTAACGTGGACTCAGTTCATGCGTGTTAACTAATCTGAGATATACATGGACTGTGAATGTGTTCAATTAAACCTTGATTTCACTAAACTAAAGAAATAAGCTAGTTTCACCTGCTTTAGTCAATTAAAAAATAAGCGAGTTGAAGCCAGAATTAAAAATTTCATTAGTGCACTCCACTCAAGTTTTGATAAACATGTTCTAATAAATACTAGTGTCTTAGTGTTTGTTGTAGCATAAAATACATTTTAGGTTTTAGTTGAATAATATGTTTGTTAAAACGAGCTATTACGGTTAAGAATTGAAGTAATTAGGTTATTTCACTCCTAAAAAGATCCGCTCTCAGAAGTTATTAGACCAAAAGTTTCTATCTAAACCAGGAAACAAATATATTCCCCTTAAGGAATGATGGGGGATGGTTGGGCCCTCGCTCGGGATGTGGGAGGGAATTTATAATTAATTTTGTTTTTGTGCTGCGGAATGGCGGCGTTCGCCGGGCGTTCTTCTGAAAGTTTCCATTTTAAAGTTGCTCTCATCCGTGCCAAAAGGGCTGAGATGACGCTGAGTAAACAATAAGACGAATCCCAAGCGCTTCCTTAATTAATAAACTTCTACTAATGAAAGAAATAATTAATTTCTGCCTACCAACACTGTGCGAGCCCGCTTCTCGTTACGTTCCTTCATGCCACCCCACCCCTCTCCAACAACTTCCCTTTTTAATATTTTACTCCGTAATTATTAAAATGTATGTGTATTGTAACTCTTTAAAAGTCAATATTAAAGTTATCCCTGGTTTTGTTTTATTAAGGACCGTAAGCTTTTAACAGGATGGTTTACTTTTATAAAAAGACTATACAGGTAATAATAAACGTGACATGTTTTCACTAACATGTATAGAAGATCTTATCATATTCAAAAATGTAATAATATATCTAAGACACAGTGTTCTATTCAAAATAAGAAAGTGAGACTCTACTTCCGGCATAACCTGTGCCACCGACGAGGCAGAGGTAGGAGTGACCAGTTTTACGAGAAACCTAGAAGAGTTTGACAGCTGTATCGACAAAATGCCGATAATATTTTCTTGACTGTCGACTGCTGAGTTCATTAAATATCCTTCTTCAAAAAGTTTACCATCATTCATCGACTTATGAACTTGTGATTGACCCTGTTATTCCAGTAGTTTTGCTGAGACTCATCTTGAAGACCTAGATGGAGCAGTCCGGAATATTTCTGCCAATTATGCACCTCATTTTTTTGTAATGCTGCATTATATTTTGATATTATCATCATAATCATCCTCATCATCATAGGCGATCACTCGATACCGAGTATGATTATCTTCTATTCTTATTCTTATTGTCGTCGATTATGCGTTTTCTAATGGCACACCTAGTCTCTGGCAGCATTGTCTCTTTCTCTGTTCTCTCGCTCCTTCATGCGGTCCCTCTTTTCGGTCTCATGTCTGCGTCGCTGTGCGTCAAAAGTTTGTGGTCCGTCCTAGACTACTCAACGCCATGAGGACATATCATTTGCCGTCGTCTTCCAGATGCTGGTATCGATGCGGCACTTTGCCATATTTTCCTTTATTTGATCTTTGTAGCGTTTTTCTTGACCCCCTTGATTTCGTTTTCCCTCTTTCTGTTGACTGTAGAGAATCTGTCTTGGAAGACCTGTTTCGGGCATGCGGACAAGGTGACCTGTTCAGCGAAGTTGATGCTTTATAATGATGGCTTCCATGGTAGTTGTTTTGGCCTCATCTAAAACACTAATGTTCGGTTCGTCGGTCTTGCTTTGTTATTTAATCTACCGTAGAATTCTGGAAAACTCACACATACATTCAAAGAATACATTCTGCTTCTTCTCGAACAAAAGTGTTGTTTCGCCAGTTTCTACCTAGTAAGCTGAGATTCGGCAAAACATTTGTCGATAGGATAAGAATGGGTCAGAAGAATCGTTCAATGATCGGTAGATCTTTGGAAACAAAGACCCAAAAAACAATTGAGAAGCATACGAGGAAAATGTCACTTGTAGATAAAGAATGATGGCAAGTAATTTCTGATATAGTAGTCGGAGAGCCAGCGCCAAAAAAAATGGAAGAGTTCACTAAATCTTTGAAGGCCATGTATAGGGGGCGATTTTTTACTCTGGATTTCTCTTGCATTTGTCTTGCACTGAAAAGCAAGTCAGCTATACCTCGGTTGAGTCTAAAGCCACACTGTGTCTCTGGGAGGTTCTCTCCGGTCTCCGGCAGTTGGGATTGAACGAATTGATAATATCCTGGCAAGTATCTTTCTCGCAACAGAAAGTGGAAAAATAGTAATTTCCATATTGATCCTTGTCTTTTTAAAAATGGTAGCTATGAAGGCATCTCTAAGTTCTTCAGATAGGTATGGTCTCAGTAGTCCATATTTTACTTAGGATGTGGGTTTGGGCACTTAGTGTAGGGTCTCCTTGTTTCAAGAATTTAGCAGCAATACCGTCAGTACCAGCTGACTTATTGTTCTTTAGTTATCTGATTGCATTTTCAACCTCGTCTAATCTGGGAACCTCGCTCAGTTTTTGTTGTATTGGTTTCTGTGGGATTTCGTTGAAGATGTCATTATTAATTTGTGATTCTCTGTTAAGTAGTTCCTAGAATCTTTCCTTCCAACGAGAATTAATGAAGAAACTGTCTTGAAGTAGTCTTGTGCCACTTTGGATCGTAAGGGATTGAGTCCTTGAGTGGTTGGTCCGTATACCATTTTAGTATACCCTGAAAGAAGTCCTTAATGCTGTTGGATTCAGCTAGTTGCTGTATTTCGTTTCATTTTGTTATCCACCATTAATGCTCGCGTTTGCCTTTTAACTTTTGTTTTTGCTTGTTGGTCTTGCCTTTTTTATACTGTCGAGTTGAGGTCGCTTTTCCATGCATTATGCGCTCTTCTTTTTTTTTCTACAAGGTCTTGAATTCCAGTGTCGTTCTCTTCCGAGGCAGATGTTATTTCGGTCTTCAATATTTTTCGGTGCTCCTCCATGCTTTCCGGGTACTCCAACCGAAGTTTCTGGCTTAGAGAGGCTTGGAAGTTTGTACTGATATGATCGTCTTGAAGGCGTTCTATGTTAAATTTACATTTGAACTGTTTTTTTGACTTTTGCCTGCTCTTCTGGTTTCGCTTAGAGCTGCAATATCGATCTCAAATCTTCTCAGTTCGCGTGCCACCATTACCGTTTTTTATTGTGATCTTGTATTTGTGCTGGTATAGGTATCTATGTGTACGAATATTCCACTTGGCAAGATTGAGTTGGTTTTGTTTTTGTAGATATAGATGATTGATATTGTCACGCTACAGAGTTCTTATAATTTACAAAAGGAAATATTATTTTACAAAATCGAATATTTTAAATTTCTATCAAAGTTAAGTTCACTCACTTTTCAAAAAACTGCAAGTCGCAAAACGTTAGTTTGATGATTTCTAAACGTAGAATCGATTTCGCTCACTTATCAAAAACTTAATGGTGAAGAATCGAATCAAGGCAGACCAGGCAGGGACAGTAGATACCCTCTCAGACTTCAAGAAAGTACAAGTGTGTAGTTATTTCAATTCATGTAATGTAAGTACTAAGTAAGTAGTATCCAAAATTTATTGATTTATCTTGTATCGCAATCTGATTTAACACGTTAGCTGCCACAATACAAACTTTTTTTTTGACCCGCGGGGCCACAACTAAAAATTGTTTATTTATGCTTCAAAAATCATAAAAATGATGGCACAATATTTATTACTTGTCAATAGCTGTCAAAAATCGTGTTTTTGACAGTGAATCAAGTGTGATTCACGTGGCCTGGCAGAAAAAAATTTCATAGCAGGCCGTGCGAATCATCAGTGATTCACACAAACATAACCTGTCTATTCTCGTTCTAACCATAATTTTTGTGCCGTTAGCGATACAGTTTACAGTTAAGAGCTAGGTGTTTGTGTGTGTTATAATATTTTGTATTTTAGCTGATTTTATTGACTAAGGTAAGATTTTGTAGTAAAATTTTATTACAAAAAGTTTTCTACAACTGTCAAAAAATGATGATGTTTGCACACTCATGAAAGTTTGCGAAGTGACACTTTTTTTCCCAGGTATGGATTTTTTTACGTTCCCATGACGCCGTGCGCGAACTAGCTATTTCACACACTAGTGCACGAAATAGCTAGTTCGCACACTCGTGTTATGGTGACACATACCTGCCAGGAAACCAAAAATAACAAAGGTGATTCTTAGTTTCTAATGTTTGCATAATAATTGAAGAAATAAGCACCATTTATTTATTTTATCGTTCTCGATAAAATGCGTCTACCATAAATTTTGTTTGGAATCAATAGAAATTAAAAACTTTGCATTTAACGTGCGATAAAAAAAAAACAAACAAAATTTTACGTAGGCTAACTACATATTTTTTTTCACCAGGCCACGCTTTTTCAACTACCATGAATTTATATGGCCACTGCGCATTGTCGATGAAATACACATAAAAATGCAATAGTCTTCACATGAATCACAGATGATTCACGTGGCTTGAATGAATATGCTACCTGTGAATCACGCATGATTCACGTGGCAGCTAACGTGTTAACTTTCAATTCTCGATTATCTTAATTTCATTTTGTTTATTTTATTTTTTGAATCATTATGCTATTTCATGTTAAACTTTCCTTTTTTATTTTTATTATTAAATTGTTAAAGTCTGTTTTTTTTTAAAGAGAACTTCATACATCTTTCAAAACTGGTATTCCAACATAAATTGACATGTTTTGATTGTTGATTTGAACCAATCAGATTGAAATTACGTGATAATTTGCACTAGTGCAAATTATCAGATAATTGCATAGTAACTGGTGCGAAAACTGGTGTTTCGACATTTTTTGACAGAAACTTCAAATTTTTGATTTATGAAATTCTCTCATTAAATACAACTCGTGCAATGGAAATATATTTATAATTTTCGACAAATTTGCACTTACGCGTTTTTAACTGAAAAATGCATTCGGACAAATTTCCCAAAAATTATCAATAATTTCCATTGCACTAGTTATTTTACTATTGAGAATTTCATACATCTGTCAAAACTGGTATTCCAACAATAAATGGACATGTTTTGATTGTTGATTTGAACCAGTCAGATTGTAATTACGCGATAATTTGCACTAGTGCAAATTATCAGAAAATTGCATACTAACTGGTGCGAAAACTGGTGTTTTGACATTTTTTTGACAAAAAATTTAAATTTTTGATTTATGAAATTCTCTCATTAAATACAACTCGTGCAATGGAAATATATTTATAATTTTCGACAAATTTGCACTCATGCGTTTTTAACTGAAAAAGGCACTCGTGCACTACGTGCACTCGTGCTCTTTTTCAACTAAAAATGCATTCGGGCAAATTTCCCAAAAATTATCAATAATTTCCATTGCACTAGTTATATTACTATTGATAATTCCCCAAGTCAAAAATTTAGTAACTATGTTGGCAACACAAGCCTTTTCTACATAAAAAATTTGAAAGCATTGACAATTTTACATTGTATTGCCAACATAATGTCATTTTGACTTTTATCTTTAAAAAAAAACAGACATTAGGTACCTATTGTTTTAAATTGGACTTTCTATCTCTTTCTATCCCGGCTTAAACGTCCAATGTTTGGACGACGCCGACCGACGCGACGTTGCGACTAAAAACGGAACGTAGCAATTTGGTGGAGGTGCCGGAAATCGATTCTACCTTTAGAAATCATTGAAATATCGTTTTGTCAAAGTTTACAATTATAATTATTGATTAATAACCAACATTGTTTAATTTCACAAAAGGAAACGACTTGCCGTTTTTTGAAAAGTCAGTGAAATGAACTTTGAATTGAAATTTAAATATTCAATTTTGAAGAAAAATATTTCCTTTTGTAAATTATAAAACCGCGTAGTAGTTTTGCGTGACAATACATATTGTAGATATACAGTGCGGCCGTAAAGTAAGGAATAAATTCAATAATTATTCTTCCAAGCAATTTTTTCTGAAATCCTCGATCACGTCAATTTTATTTTTTGTCGAGCATTTTTTATAAAATAAAATTATTATACAGGGTGGTCGCAGAAAAGCTGGAAAGGTAGCAAATTAATTTTTTTAAATATACACTCCTAATTTTTTCTACATTTTCGGATTTCTGATAAAATTCTAAGTATTTTTCGTGAAACATGTCATATACCTATCTTCAACTGTTTCGGAAATATTGAAAGTTGAAAATTGACTTTTTACAACTTTAACAGGCTGTAAAACCTAAACGGGTAATTTTAGAGGAAAATCGACTTCACATTCCTATCTTAGATTTTTATAAACTATCATTTGACACCAACTTTAAATCTAATCTATGATAAAAATTTGCAGTTAAATTTAATCTCCGGGTAAATTCAAAGTTGGTGTCAAATGATACTTTATGAAAATCTAAGATAGGAATGTAAAATCGGGTTTCCTCTAAAATTAACCTTTTAGGTTTTACAGCCTGTCAAAGTTGCAAAAAGTCAATTTTCAACTGTCAATATTTCCGAAACAGTTGAAGATAGGTATAGGACATGTTTCACGAAAAATACTTAGAATTTTATCAGAAATCCGAAAATGTAAAAAAAATTAGGGGTGTCCATTAAAAAAAATTAAGTTGCTACCTGTCCAGCTTTTCTGCGACCACCCTGTATAATAATTTTATTTTATAAAAAATGCTCGACAAAAAATAAAAAATGCTTGGTAGAATAATTATTGAATTTATTCCTCACTTTACGGCCGCATTGTAGAGTACACACTAAATCCCGGGACACATCTATCATGCATTCTTCCGATCCGACTCCGATCATATAATCAGGGTCCTTATTCTTGGAACAGGGAGCGGCGTTCCCCAGGAGAACGAGTGTTCCGCTATTCCCCTGTTCCAAGAATAAGGACCTTGATTGTATGATCGGAGTCGGATCGGAAGCATGCATGATAGATGTGTCCCTGGCTTAATTCAGGTCAACGGATAACCATTTGTATTGAGTGACATAGGTTTCCGACGATGTTTATAAAGGACCTCGCAATATTTAAACGGAAATTGGTTACCCGTGATATTTGGATGAAAATTAAATATGTTATTGGGGATGGCGTAATCAACATTTTTTACCATGGGCGCAACCTTGTATATATGACAGGTAGAACGCTATCAGCTGTCAAATATTGAAATTTAATATTCAAAAGCACGCAGAGTAACTATAATAATTTTCTGTATGTAACTATGGCATATTTTGATGAAGTAGGTAAATATCGATTTCTACTAAGTCGACAAAGGTGAATCGAGAAATATCAACCATTTTGACATATCTGTCAAAATCCTGCCAAACGCCAGCACTCATATTTTTCAGTTTTTATTATTTCATGAGATGTCATTTGACATTTTTAACTTATGTAAATTCTGAGTTCAAAAATTAAAAAAAAAATTACAGAACTGTCAAAACCTGTCATTTGTTTTAGTAGAAAAAAAAATCCAATTATTCCAATCTGGTTCTTTTTCGTTTTAAGGTAGTTTATTGGTGATAAAACATTTAACAAAGGTTATAGACATCAAATTTTGACAGCTGTCAGAATCTGACAATAGCTTTAATTGAAAAAAGATTCAAACCTAGTTCTGTTTCAATTATTTATGTTATGCTTAGCATGAAAAAACTTTATACACAAGTTCGGATTTTGACAGCTGTCAAAATTCGAAACTATTTTTAAACAAAAAAGAACCAGATGGAAATATTTTTTGCTACTTATAGCGGTTTCCATTTGTCGAACCACTGCAAAAAAAATGTATCCTTATCCTTACATGTTACATGCTTTTCGGGTGCCACGCCCAAAACGCATTGTTGGCCTCCAAAAAAAACCTTTTTTAAGTAGGTATAACAAACAACTTCTGTGCTCTGCCGAGTGCCGGTCAAGGGTCGAATACGGAGACTTGTGTGTTTTTTCAATAATTCAAATTTTCTTGGGCCTCTCTGGGGGGAAGGGGGTTACTACCCCCTCCCCGTGGATCCGCCACTGCCTCATGATAAAGACTAACTAATTGAGCTTATTTTGGATTCTTCCCCTGTCAGTGGCGTCGCAGCAAGGTTGGACAGGGTCCCGGTGCAACTAAATTGTAGGGGCCCCCCAGTTGAATAAATATACAAAATGAAAATAACGAATGTGTATTTATTTTCAATAGGTTTAATGAAACAAATAACAGAAATGAAAAAGTTGAATAACAAAAATAGATGGTACCTATTCTATAAAAAAAAAACATTTTTCTCCAAACGTCAAAAAAACGTCACTTTGTTAGCACCTGTCAAGATGTTAGAAATTTAATTTCTATGCTGGTAGGCAAATCCAGCGGGTTAACACCTGTCGAGGTGGTAGAAATTTAATTTCTATGCTGCTAGGCAACCGCAGCGGCAGTAGAAGTACTTTTAGTGCCGCTGGAGCGGCAGCAAAAGTACTTTTAGTGCCGCTCGTACTTTTACTGCCGCTTGACCATTCAGTTGCGCCCGAGCTTACCCATTCGTTTAGAGAAAACATAGCGTGTTGCAGTATTGCAAGCCTCACTACGTTCGGCTCGCAAACCTACTGCTTCAGCACAAAAAAGTAAAGCTTCTACTCCTAATATAACAATATACTATTATTATTGTTTTCAACTCAAAACAGCCTAAGAAAGTGTTCAGCTTCTGATTATTAATGTTATTATAAGAAAAATCAAAATTTTTTCTCTTTCGCAAAATTATCAACTAAAAAAAGGTCTAAAGCAGGCTCTACGCTACGCACGACGGGGTCGCTGCGATCGCAATGGAGCTATCTCGCAGGACAGCGCGTATCGCAGGCAGGCGCATCTAAAGACACACTTTCCTGCGATAGATAAATGTGGTTTAGGCTTGGCGCCCCTGTGAGCTTTCGCCAGTGAGTATATTTTTCGTACAAATTTTTTTGCATGGCTTCGGGGCCCCTTTAACACCGGGCCCCGGTGCACCGCACCGAACTGCTCTACGATAGCTACGCCACTGTCCCCTGTAGTTTTAGAGGATACCTTTTTTGGTCTTCATTTTCCTTTTTTGGTATTAATTTACAAATCATAACACTTCCATTAATTTATTCAAGTTTGATTCGCAGTCTTTAAAGGGCCGCCGAAAGTTGGATTTTTCACTTGACGCTACCACAAGTTACTAGTTTCTTCAGGGAGTTCGAGAGTTGCTTAAATTTCCGAATCCGGACTGCAGACTGATGCGCTCCTGGCTCTCGATCGCATTTTTTTTTTTGTGCGTGCTAAAAATAAATCCTAGAAATAATGAAGAAAAACGGAATACGGCTTCTGTCATGAAGTAAAACCGAAGAAAATTTTTATGTGTGATGAGTGTCACAAAGAAGTCTGCTTTGTTGTAGCAAGCTAATCTCAGAGATTAGGGTTTTACAAATTTCATATCCAGTTATGAAAATTTTATGCCGGACATGCTTGGACTTCGATACATATGCGTTATTAAATGATGTCATTGAAAACAAAGAAAACCTCATAGAAAGTAAAAATGAAATGATTCTATTACTGAAGAAAAGAACTGGACGAGCTTACTCGATTAAGATATGGAGAGAGCTATAGTCAAAAAATTTACAATAATGGAAGAAAAAGTGATACTTGTCAAACCAAAGAATAAACATCTGCCAAAGAAACAAGCAATATGGAGTGATAGAACGAAACAGAAAATTCCAGGGAATAAAATCATCATTGTCAATAAAGGGGTTGTAGATAATGGAGAAGTATTGCTGGAGAAAAATATTGAACAGAACATAAATATTCATAGATGAAAATCTGTTATTAATTAACGTAGCTATACACAAGGAAAAAAGGAAGAAGACCTAGAACAAATATTATCATGGTGGTGGAATCACAGACATATTCGCAGTTGAGGTCGAAGGAAGCGATTAGTATGGGATGGGAACCATGCTATCATGTAAGCATCGTGCAATGTTACAAAATAAAAAATAAGAGAAAAGTTTGTCTTCACTGCATCAAAGAACTTACAAAATATTCTATCTGCAAGTTGTTACACTTTTTGATACCAATTTTGTTAAAAATATAAAAAGAAAGAAAGTGAAAATTTAGAAACGTGACAGTCGAGAAGGGGAAACTCTGTTTCTAAAAGCTGCCGACTCTTACAGGAGAGAGTGGTGTGGGTGATTAAATAAAAAGCGCCATCTGTTGTAATGCCCTTCAGTTGAACGGAGTTCCGATATCCAAACAAAATAGGAAAACCCAACAGCTAAACGGTACTGCACCTGTCAAACTAAAATTGCCTAAAAGGGTACAATGAAACGCCTCAATTCAGATCAATAAATGTAATCATTCTGCCCTCAAATATTACATTTAAAATCAAACTGAAAATGAAAACGTAAATGGTCACCGGCAAAAATCAGCTGGTAAACAAAAAAAAAAAAAAAATAACTGATAAGCTATAAAGGTTCTAAAAATAGTCGGTACCTATTTCAAATAAATACACAATCGTAGAAATATAATATAAGTAAATCAAATCCACACTTTAAGGTGGTGTTCTCTATAAATATTCTTAAAAATATCTACAATAACCAGAGGGGCTCGATTTGAAATAGGGCGGAAAATCCCTATGGTTATATGTTCCTTGTTTCTAACATCATCTCAAAATACCTAAAATACCTTTGTAAATAGATCTATTTATACCTAGTGTACAGTGAGTAGTGGAAATGATTAAATGTGTGATAATTTGAGTGTAACTTATACCCAAGTGATTAACATAAACTTAAAGGTAGGAATTTAATTTAAAACTATAAGCCTAAAGGGTTAAAAAATAATAATAATCTTTCAGCAAATTAGGACTAAAGGTCCGCTGGTTTTATAATCCAGAAATACCCTGAAGCTGTTGGTAATTAAATGAGGCTCCAGGGTCCTTATCCTTGAAACAGGGGAGCAGCGTTCCCAGAAGAACGAGTGTTCCGTCTTTCTCAATGATATACAAATGATAATATAAGTAACAGAGACGAAACACTCGTTCTCCTAGGAACGCTGCTCCCCTGTTTCAAGAATAAGGACTCTGCTCTCAATGAGATCGAAAAACAAACTGCCAGATGATCAATTTAGAGGCTGGGATGGTTCCCAAAGACAGCACAACAATACTCAAACCTTGTTAATGTATATTGGGTGGGTCTAGTAGGCTCTCAGAAGGGTAAGAAGATAACAAAGTCTTCAAAGTTCTACGGGCGATCCACCAGATCCAGGACTACTTGTCGGGAAAATAACCAATCTCCAAGTAAATTCAAGGCCTCTGTAAATGCTTAACTTCAAGATAGGGTTGGATGTCATTTGCTTGGTAGGGTGTAGTAGATACAGAGACAAAGAGGAAACATGAAAAAAAGGCATCAGGATTTTGAAGAATAGGGTAGGTATGTACGTATTTATTTAAATATTTTTAGCAATAAAGCCTCAATTTAGTATGCGAGAGTAAGAAAATAAGGAACGTACCAATGGGAAGTTGACTTTTTTTTCACAAACTCAAAAACGTGGAACCAAAGTTTAGGTTTTTCTCCCGTAATTTGTCAATGAATCGGCAATATAGTGCTTCAGTGCTATTATCGAGCTAATAGCCACCTTTTGACGAATTATTTGGGTCTAAACCTTTCGAAAAAATCAGCAAAAAGCCACGAGAAAAGCAGAAACGTTGCTTCTTTCTCAACGAAAAATGTGGTTCTGCCACGAAATCCGTTTTTTCTTTTCTTTTTATTTGGTACTTTCGCGCGGGAATTTTGGTTCTGGGGAAAAAGTTAGGGATTTTCGATTTTTAGGTTTATAGCGTCAAATTTTCGAACCAAAAATCAAAGCGAGATCTAGGAAACCCAAAGGGAAACGAGGTTAAAATCATTGTTTAATAAGTCTTTCTTGACAACTTGACGTTCCTCTGTTTATTATTAATCTATATCTATATATATAAAAATCAAAGTTCACGGGGTATCCGGATATGCGCTCCAAAACCACTTATCCGATTACGATGAAACTTTGGTAGGTTGTTATGGCCATCCCAAGGAAGGTTTGTGGATAGGTTACGCATGTCGGAAAAAGAAATTAATTTCGAATTAATTATTAATTTAATTGTAAACAAACTCATTCACATTACATAACAACATAACCCAACTTTTTTTTGACAGCATGAAACAACGTTGCCATATTTCATTTATTTAGGCTTGCATTCAACCGACGTAACTTTATTATTTTTTGAATTCAAGAACGGCTGGACCGATCTTGAATTAATACCACGTATCTCTATATAAGGTGAATTCGATTGACCCAGATTAGATCGATTTGGGTTCAATTTAAGTGAACTTCTTCTGATCTAGATAATTTTTTTGTTGATGAGGGTGCACTAATCCAGCTTGAATCGAACACAGTGTGGTTCACTTAAATTGAACCAGATCGATCTAATCCGGTCAATCGAATCGGCTATAGAGGAGAGTGATATAGGCTATTTTTTATCCCGAAAAAAAAAGTTCGGTTGCGTAAAACTCTGATACAGTGGAACGCCTATAAACAGCCCGGGGCGCTCTACAGCAGCTCTGGAGTGCTTAAAATGCGTCACTGAACTCACTGGCAAGCGACTATGATATCGGATTAAAAAAAAAAAAATTAAATAGAAAATCAACAACAAAATTTGAAAAGAAGTGTATTATTTCAAAATGTATTTACATGCTGGCAACGCAGCGGGTCATTAGCTAGTATATATATAAAACACAGTTGTGTTGGTTCTAGCACTTATAACTCGAGAACTGCTGGACTGATTTTTATGATTTTTGGTTTATTGGATTTGTCTTTGTCCCTAATAATATATTAAATTGA
Organism: Ceutorhynchus assimilis; assembly: GCA_917834065.1. Classification (NCBI taxonomy): domain Eukaryota; kingdom Metazoa; phylum Arthropoda; class Insecta; order Coleoptera; family Curculionidae; genus Ceutorhynchus; species Ceutorhynchus assimilis. Next base: position 12,743,071 of record OU892279.1, read on the forward strand.
AAAAATCAAAAAAAAAAAAAACTTATTTTACTTATTTATGAAAAAAATTCACTAAGCCCCCATACGGCGCCATCTCTTATAACCGATACAAAGTTTACCGCGACATTTTCATTGCAAACCATTTTGTATACGGCGCCATCTCTGAGACCTAGAACGTGCTAGAACGAAGCTCGCCGTTGCGCGGTAATTTCATTGGAGATACAGTAGAACAATGCTGCTCAGGAACTGGAGCTATTCTGAACAGAACTATTCCACTATTCGAATCAGATAGAGTGGTGCAGAAAGAGTAGATCAGATAGAATAGTGCTGATAGAGTAGAACACATGGAGTAGTGCAGTGCAAGTAGAGTGGAACAGGGCTGCACTGGAGATTTTTTTTGTTTTCTTTACATTCTTTGAACATTCCTGTGCCTGAGTTTATTTATTTGGTGGGTCACCTTACAAGAATAATGCCCATAAGCTGCCTCAAAAGGGATGATGTAAAATTTTAATTTTAGGTGACTTCCGATCTAGAGAGTAAACATTAATTTTCTTCAAGCAAGGCCAAATTCACCATCGAAAAAAACTGAATTTAAAAAACACAGTATTTGATAATTCAGAGGCGGTATGAAGTTCGCCGGGTGAGTTAGTAATTGATAATTTTTAATAGGTAATTCGAAATTTCTTATTTTCAGATAGATGAGTTAAAATGACTGATGGTGGAGATATAATTAATGAAGCACTGAGCAAGGTAGGTAGTTATTTAGAATTCAAACCAAATAAGGTACTTAACGGTAAATTTCATTTCAGGAGGGTTCGAGGTTCGAAGTCCATGAGAGGAGATGTTCGGAGGTTCTTTAGTTTTTTAATTATTTTGTAAAGACCTATTATTGTGACCCGTAACAAACTGCAGAGGAAATATGATTTTCTAAGCATTTACAACAAAAATAATGTATAATAACGAGCACTGCAATGCAATTATTGTATCTCAATAAACGCTTCTCGTAAATTTATGTTGGTTAATTGAACAATGGAGACCACTGATTGTATGATGCCTAACTCAAATGCACATTGCTCAAGAAATAAATGGAAATGAACGACACACAGAAGGATATAATTAAACACTTCAGTTGTAAGTCGGCACACAGGTAGAAGTATAATTTTCATAAAAAGTTAAATTAAAGCAAAGCAAATATCTAGAGTAGTCAGAAGTAGGTAATTGATTATAATCTATGGATTATTGGGTCGCAGTAGAGCGGTAAAAACGAGCTATCTGCGGCCAAGCAATTATGGCGCCGGGTTGCAAGTCGGATGGGTGACCGCCGTATTACCTGATGCATAAGCCAAGTTCCAGGGAATCTCACCTCAAGGCAAGGCGCATCGGGGCACCGCTGGGCGTTGGTCGTCCGTCCAACTTGCAGAGTGAATGAGGAGGAGGAGTAGGGCATGTGCAAGGATACACAATTAGTCTTTAAGGCTGCAGTGCTGAGTATATGCCTGAAAGAATGGACAAAATCAATCAATCAATGAATAAGTAGGCCTTTAATGTAGAAAAGTAATGTTAGATAATACAACAAAATGCGGAACTAATACTCGCTTGCATTGGGAAGTCTTACTCCTAAGAATCCAGACTTTTTCAAATCTTTTAAATAAAAAATGCCTGACTGCCTGCACGTTTCTCAACAATGATTTTTTCAGGCGAAATGTAAGGTTATCTAAAAAAAGCTGTCATAGTTTTCAACTGTGATTCAAACAAGCGACCCCTCTTTTAGCCTCAAAATAACTAAAATACAAAAATCAGGAAGTCATTATTATCGAATAGATATTCACACCGATTAACCAATACGAACATTCCGTAGTTTGATTATCAGAAAAGCAAACAGTGGACATTTACATAAATAATTATAAGTTGGACGCGAAGCCTCAATTAGATGTCGAACGCCAACGAACTGGAATCATTAACGCCCATATACTAACAGCGAAAATGGACGAGATTTCATAGAGAGCCAATTTGAAAAATTTATTTAAATTACACTCACACACACATCCTACATGGAGACCCGTTAAAGCGTAAAACGTTCTCTTTCGACCGTTCTCAATAATTATGAGTATTAAATGCTATACCTACTAAATACTAAAAATAATATACCTATTAAATCGTGTTCTATCACATAATGATGATTTTTTTTTCTGATAAAGATACCACATAAATAATGTCAGTATATAACTGAAAAATTTCCATCACATAATTGGTCCTTGACCTCCTTTCTAGGCGTGAAATGTAAGTTCAAAGAAATTTTAATGCCGCGGGATTTTTTTTTATCCCTGTTCTATGTTAGCTTTTGAATTTGGTTACTAATCCCGTTTAACAATTGTAATTATTATAACATCTTCTCAATTTTAAGTTAATTTTGCTCAATACTCAATATACCTCTGCATATAGTTTTTCATCAACCAACATGTAATTATGTAATTGACCAGCAGCAGGCGGTGAAAACCAATGAGGTTGTTGTTTCTTCTATTTAGAATATCTGTTCAGTTTTAGAATCAACGGTTTTAGGCACTATAGTGTATCATTCTTGTTTCATTATTTAGTTCTTTATCCAACCGATTTTTAAACGCATTCACCCTCGCGGCGGATATACTGTATTTTCTTGCAAAGGCATTCCAAGAGTACATTACAGGACGATTCAAAATTTTTTTAAATAATTTCTGCAGCTTTTTCCTCTCCTAGTTTTTGTGGGTGCCCACGAAGTTGTTGCGTAACTCCGAGATCATTTTGCTCTGGCACTGTAGAAGGAACTTGGTTATTTAGCATACTCAATATTTGGACGGGCTTTATTTAAAATCATTCCCTATGCCCTTGCCCACTCCTCAACAGTTTGCGGGTTTTTTTGAAGCTGCGCTGCATGTAAAGTTGGATTTGCATACGGTTTTCCATCATCTGCAAAGTTCTTCATATCTTTATTGATGTTTCTATGAGATCGTTTACACTGAGAAAATTTTTTCATTGTCATAGCTAATTTTTCTGCTGCCGTAGCCAAACATTTTGGCTACATAGGGGACAGCCAAGATCTTTACTACCGCCGAAAAGATAACTTTACTGGCACCGTTTATTTGCGGTAGCAAAGTGACTTTATAAAGAATTTACTCACAGTTTCTACAAGGTCACTTTGCTGGCATAGAAAAGCTACTTTGCTGTCGTAGGAAACTAATTATGCTGTCCTAGAAAAGAGGTTATATACCCTCAAAAACATCCTTTTTTGCTATTGAAAAGTAGATTGCTAAGACAGAAAAGATATTTGTTGTTATTAGAAATGCTTCCTGAAATAGGAAAGCGTTTGTCTCAGAACAAAAAAATTGTTGCCAGAATCAGCCAAGTGTTTTATTAGCCATGGGAAGTTATTTGTCTCACCAATCGCAAAAATATTTTGCTGAAAATCTTTGGAAATATGTAGTAGCGCGTCCATCATAACAAAACCAGGAGATAAACAAACTCTATTTAAACCACTAAACTTTCATTACCTGATCTGAAATAATGTCAATTAATGAAAAGTTTGGCGCTAGAGTTGTTTCTGCTAGTTTTGATGGATGCGCTGGCACCATTTCCAAAAAGATTCCCAGCGACCGACACTCGACTTGACTCGACAACATCCACGATCCACACCGTACGGCGCCAGCTACTAAACTAAAATGGAAGAAAATGAACACGAAACATATTTTATCGGTTATTTTTGGACCCGAAGAAATCACGGAAATGTCCGAACGGTATTTTTAGTTAAGTTATTTGGCTAGGGTAGCAAAAAACATTACTGTAACAATAACAAAAATTACAGGAATTTTTTTTTGCTGCAACAGCAAAGTATCTATCTATCTTAGAAAAGTTCTATTTTGGAGAAGCAGAAATATTTCCATAAAATTTTAATTTTGCTATAACAGCAAAGTTTGGTTTTGGAATAAGAAATATCTTTGCAGTTTCAATAAAGTAGTTTCAGCAAAGTGGTCTTTTCTGTAGAAGCAAAATAACATTGCTACCTCTAAAACATTTTCCACTGTAATAGCTAAAAAAAAACCAGCAAATAATTTTCTCCTGGGACTTTTCTCAGTGTAGATCAAAAAGGTATGATGTTAAAAGCTATGGTCCTACTACAGACCCCTGAAACGTCACTACTACCTCGATGTTTATCCGACAACGTATCATTGACTCGTACCTCAAAATCAAAATCAAAATAGTTTATTGGTGTTATAAATACAATTGTACCTTACACAAGTCATATAAATAAATCTTACATTTATCATAAAAATTACAAAAATTACAAAAATTATGCTGAGCACTATACATATTACTTAGAAGAAAAACAGACCGATAAATGCTAAAATTACAGTGACTAATACAAAGTTAAAATAGACAAGAAAGTCAATTATATAAATTAAAATAAAATAAAATGAAAAAAACTATTACAGGTAAAACTCCATTAAAAAAGACAAAACTGCATTTAAAAAGACAAAACCTTTACATATAACAACAAACCTATTACACATTAAAATTAAAATTCATGACTTAAAAACTCTGTATAACAATAAAATCCTTGACTACACAGGAAGCCTTTAATTTTTTGCTTGAACTGTTCCTCTGGTAGGCTCTTGAAAGAACCAGGCAACTTGTTGAAAAAATGGATTGAGAAACAGCTAGGACCACTCCTGCACCTCTCAAGCCGATGGTAATTTGGTACCAAACAATGTCTGTTACGAGTGTCATAATTATGGATGTCAACATGAGACCGATAACCATTCAGGTTACTACTCAAGTACACAAGGCACTCATATATGAATAGACACGGAACAGTAAGAATATTGTTATCTATAAAAGCCTGCCTACAATCTTCTCTATAAGACAACCCTGCCAATACCGAACCGCTCTCCTCTGAAGCCTAAAAACTCTTGTGGCTCCTGCACTGTGACCCCATGCAATGATAGCATAAGAAATATGGCTATGCACCAATGAATAATATCCTTGCTTAAGCACGGAATGCGACACGGAGCCAGTTAGACCACGCAGCAAAAATACATTTGAAGCGAGTCTAGAGCACAGGGCATCAGTATGGGCGTCCCAGCGCAGCCCGGGGTCCAAATGGACACCCAAGAACTTAACACTGGAAGCTTCATTCACATTAGGCAGTGCACGGGTGGAAAAGACGAGTGCTTGGGTCTTAGAGGCATTGAGAAATAAGCGGTTGGTGGAAAACCATCCTTCAGCTCTAGAAAGTGCAGCACGAGTGCGCTCCATAGCTTGATCCAGCTCGTTTTCATAGCAGGCAATTGTGGTGTCATCAGCAAAAAGGGTGTAATGAGCATCTAAATCTATTTGTGGAAGATCATTTATGTATAATAAAAATAAAAGAGGACCCAGGACAGAACCCTGGGGCACTCCGATTTGTACATCCCTTTCATCTGACTTCACCCCAGCAACCTGCACCACTTGGCGTCGTCCAGACAAGTAACTTCTGATTAGGGAGATGCTGGATTGATCAAAGTTGTATTTTTGAAGCTTGGCCAGAAGTATTTCATGCTCCACACAATCAAACGCTTTACTCAAGTCACAAAAGCTGCCTGCCAGATACCCTCGCCCCTCAAAGGCCCCGTGTATAGCTGATACCAGATCCAGCACTCCAAGAGCTGTACTTCGTCCCCTTCGGAAGCCAAACTGTTGCTTGTAAAAAAGTTCATTAGATTCCAAAAATTTACTAATACTCAAAGACATGCATTTTTCGAATATTTTTGAAAAAATAGGCAGCAATGAGATAGGTCTGTAATTTGATACATCATTGGCGTCACCTTTTTTGAAAACTGGGATTACTACTGCTTGTTTCAAAATATCAGGGAAAGTGTTTTCGTTGATACTGAAGTTAATGAGCTTTGTGAGAGGAGAGATTATTAGATTTCTGATGCCTTTCACCAATTCAACAGAAAGTCCAAAGGGATCTTTACTTTTTTTATTTTTGAGTTGATTAATAACATCCCGAATTTCAACAAAACTAACATGACCCAAAGTGATGGATGATGAGAAAAAGTAGGAATATTTTCTGTAGGGTCAGCTAAAGCCTGGTTAACTTGGCTCTGTAAGTTCAAGGCAATATCCGCAAAAAAGTTGTTAAAGTCGTTAGGAGAAATGGTACAGGTGGTTTCCTTTTTCTTTTGAACACCCCTCGCTTCATTTATAATTTGCCACATGGCTTTGCTAGGATTAGGAGAATTTAGGATTAATCGGTCATTAGAAGCTTTTTTGGCCGATTTTATTGCTTTTTTATAGAATTTCCTGTGTGACTTGAAAAGATTTGTCAGTTCAATGCCTGTGTTATTAGTGTGTAATTCTCTCAAAAACTGCAAAGTGTCACGCATCTGTCGAAGATCCTCATTAAACCAATTTGTAGTGTGGCTTTGGTTCATACGTTTAAGATGTTGTTTAACTGGAAATGAAGTATCGAATGCCAAAGAAATATGATGAATAAATAGTGCAAATTTTTTATTCGCGGAAAGATCCATTCTATCAACAAAATCCCAAGAAATTTGATCAACACACATGTAAAAAAGAATCTTACCCTGCTGGGTTATCGGTCTACATTTGACAGTCTCAGTGATGTACGTTGCATATTTTTGAGGTACAGGAAAGTTTACCAGCTGTCCTCTGTGATCTGACAGTCCCGTTTCAATAACTTCAGAATTGCATCCATCAGCACCAAAGCTAACGAACACATTGTCCAAACAACTGTCCTGCCTAGTTGGTTCAAAAATGAGTTGAGTGAACCCATATGAATTCAGAAAAGAGCAAAGGTCAATGCACTCCCGTGATGTGGTACCAAAATGTACATTAAAGTCACCTGCTAATAGAATATTTTTATTGAAACCTATCAAGTTTATCGCATTTTCTATAACCTCCAGAAATATATCAAAACAACCTGAGGGAGGTCTATAACAAGTTATTACATAAACATTTAGATCAGTCAAAAATACAGAACAGATTTCTATATTATTTACTATAGTCAAGGATTTTACTTGTAAAATTTCTTTAGACAACATATTAATATTCAAAAGGATGGCTGCTCCCCCTCCACGGACCTGGGATCTGCTGTAGGATGTAGACAATACATACCCCTTTATGCACAGGGCCGAAATTTCACTTGTTGACATCCAGTGTTCGGTCAGACATAAAATGTCAATGGTCTTATCATGAAGGAAGGCATAGAGTTCATCTATCTTGTTTCTAACTGACTGGATATTCAAATGAAATAGTGCTAACTGCTGCCCACTGTTTACTTCTGGTTGGGTTGGAAAACAATGGGGCGCTGTAGATTCTGAAAATGGTTTATAAGTGCACCTGTCGGCCACAAACCATTATCCATTATTTGTTCTAGCTTATTGGCTGGGACACCAAGTTTAAAAGAACTTTTTATATTGTCTTTCATTGTTATCATTTTGAAACAACGACAGCTCTCATTTAGATTGTTGTCCTTAAGGAATTCCAATATATCGTGTTCGTTTGTTTTGGGATCAAACCCGGTGACAAAGATCCAAGATAGTGGGTCTTGTTTTTTATTAGCAAACTCCACTACCTTAAGATTTGTTTTGTTTTCGTTTATGCCTATAGCTGGTGTAGGCCGTTTGTTCTTGTTCGAGCTATCATCTTTTTTTGTTTTGCGTGTTTTTGCCATAGTCCATTCTACATCTCTTTTGTTAATGTAGTTGTTGGTAACGTAGTTGTTGGTGCATTTTAGGGTTGATGTTTCACTTTTGTTGTTAATTGCCGATGCAATGGCCCTGTTGACCTGCGATAAAGTGATTTGGTCTTGGTTTTCCTTATTATTAGTCGCATTATGTTTTTGTTTATTTTTGGCACGATGACAATCCCCATTGTTTTCTGAGGTTAGATTCACAATCTGTTCTTGTTTTTTGTTGGTGCTGCTAACCGGGAACTGAGAGGTTGCTTCGGTGCAGATTGGTGTTCTTGGCTTGGCCTTGCTTGCAGCGGACGAAAAAGAAGAAATGCCCATAACCTCAGAGTCGACCCGCGTTTGGTTTGGGCGGCTGGGGCTGTCGGTGACGGCGGTGACAGATAATGGCAAATTTGGCGGGAACTTAGACAATCTCCTAACCTCGCATTCAGCTTTGTTTACCTTTTCTTCGAGATTTTCTTGAGTTTTCTTCAAAAGATCGTTGTTTTCTGCTAGCAATCGGTTCTTTTCCTGCAGAACTTGAATAACCATTAAATAGAGACTCTTCTCTGTCTCCCAGGACTCTTCATATGCGTACATAGGAACGTGTCGGCACACAGCCGATTTTAAGGTGGCAGCCTGAATTAAACATGAAGGATGGAAGCACTTCTCACATTTTCCACACTGTATGGTACTGGAAGAACTTTTGTTACAATGAACACAATTTATTTTGGGTTTTTCATCGCGTTTTTCACGATTTTTTGAGGGAACATTTCCCGCGACACTCGCACTGATAGCCATCTTTAAAAAAATACCTGATAATACCTTCCATATAACAAATAGGTTATTAATTCTAGCAACTGTCCACGTACCTACTCCAAAATGCTCCAACTTTCCCAGCCGAAAATTATGAGGAACTTTATCAAAGGCTTTTTCATAATCGAGGTAAATTATATCTATTAGCTGATCATTAGCATACTATTTTGTCCAATCATCAAGGCATTCGAGCAGGTTCGTTGTAGTGGACCGTTTTTCAACGAATTCGTGTTGTGGTTACTTGGTTATTTTCATAGAAAAATGCTGTAAGCTCCTCCGCAATTATTTTTTTTCCGTGCATTTTAATGGGTCTTCTGATTTGTCTGTTGCCTTTGATAAGGGTGTTACTATGCATGCTGTGAGTCGTCCATCAACTGTTTTTCTACAATTTTAAAGTAGTAGAAACTGTAGGAATTTCATCTGGTCCAGGACATCCTTTCATCTTCCAGACAATCTTTCTTCATCTTCATTAATGCTTCTGTAACCATTTCTTCTGTGGAATCTGAAATCTATATTATTTATTGAGTTACCAAATCTGATACACTGTACAAGTGGTTCTAGGCTGAAATCTTGATGGATAAAAATTGTGGTGAACTGTTGAACAAAGCTCTCAGCCGTTGACTTGTTATCTAGGATGTGTTACGGGATCTTTTATAGTGATCATTGACACCTTTGAGTTCAAATTTCGACTTAGGTATTTGAATATTCTGTTTCATGATTCTGATATTACTAAATTAGTTTCGTATGTTCTTCTTGCCTCATCTGGCTTTTGCTTGAGCGCATTATTCTGCTCAATATATGATTGATAGCTTTCTTGCGTTTTTTTCAACATCAATTTGTCCCAAAGTTAACGCTTTTTGTTTATTTCTTTGAAGTGCGACTGGTTAATCCATGGCTTTTGTTGATTTGCTTTTATGGACTTCAACGGAATGTATTTATCTACTGCCATATTCAGAATGTTTTCAAAAAACTACATCGTATTTTGCAGTGTAAAAATTCCTTCTAAGAACTTCATTGGTTAGTTTTCTTGGAAGTTCCAGATGTGCTTTTGCAGTAATTATTAAATGGTCGCTACGTCCAATAGGCTCCGATTTGAGATCAAAAACACTTTTGAAATCACTGCGTAAAAACTAGTCTAAAAGAGAACTTTGATAGATCCCATTGTTGGCACGTCTATTAATTAATGCATACTGTTTCCTTGATATACATGAAGTCTTGTGTTGTCTTCTCTGCTGGGGACACCGTTAAGGAATCCAAGTTTATGTGGGGGTAGTTGAAATTTCCCAGTACAAATGTGTTTATTGCGCTGATCATTTGAGTATTAACTTTATCATTTGTGGTGCTGCCTGGTCTGTATGAACATGCAACTAGCATTTTTACTTTCCCTATCTGGAGGTCTAACCACAGTGCATCCACTGGCTGGTCGATGTGAAAGTTTGATGATAATATTTTCTTTACCTTCACTTTTCTGCTTCTCCAGGTCTTGTAAGGTACTTTCTTTGATTTTCAGTTTGATCAACCTTGGCATAGACGCCTGGTATATTTTCTTCTAGAATTTTCCTATTTTTAAGAGCTTTTGGTGTCTCCTGTCTATCCGGAAGAATTACCTTAATATAGGTATCTATTTGCTCGTCATTGCCCGTCCTAGAGCTTTGAAGTCTCTGAGAGGGTTTGAATTCATTAGGGTGAAAAGCCTCTTAATTGTTTCTTTATTTTTATTTCCACTTTATTGTGCATCTTGCTATTGCGACTCGTCCACCCCAAAAAAAATATATTGTTTGCTGTATGCCCCCTATCTCTGATTTCCAACAAAGTCAGTGCTTCACCTGGCTCAGCCTCTTTCACCTCTGAAGGCTTGATGGTCCCGCCATCAGCATAACTCACAGCAGGAATTTTTTGATCAACCTTCACTAGCTCCCCCTTAGTGTTTCGTTCTCTTTTCTTCTTCTTTCCATCGAGGTTTTCAAAGAGTCCGCCTCTAATTTTAGTTTTTGGAGGCTCTTAGCTGTCTTCTCCCCTTGCTGTTGGGTTGTCTTAAGATCCTCATTAGTTTTTTGCATAATCTTTCGCATTTAAGGAAGAATTTTGATTGCATCCTTGTAGCTAGGACAAACAGAAAGTGTCGTTCTTGAGGGGCTTGGAATTATTCTTATTTCCCCTGCCAATGCTCCAGTGCAATCGCTGCATACGATCTTTCTACAAAATTCGCAAGGGAAACCAAAAAGTTTCAGTTTTTCTCCCAAGGGTACGCACAGAAAGAAAGCAGGTTAATCAGCGCCTATTTCCTGTGCCAAAAATCAGCGCCTACAAGTCATCTCATTAGTACACAATGAACACCGGTTTTTGGCCAGTTTATACGCAACTTCCATACTACAAAGATGTCTAGTTCATCTTCAGATGAAGACTTTTTATTGAAGGAAAATACATTCCTAACGATGATGCAAAGCACGCAGCAAGATATACATCCAGTAAATCGTGAACGAAAACTTTATGGTGAATATCACCATTTATTTCTTCTGCACTATATTCCTGTTTCTGTGGGACTTAAGTCGTTTGTCTCAAAATGCATTTCTTTGAAAAGTCGCAGAAATCAGTAATTCGACATCCATTATCGATGCACGTCCAGCTCTGACCAGCGACCAAGAATTAGAAATTCATTCTGGTAAAAAGTCGGCGCCGACCTGCACTAGCAACAAGCACCGATCTGCTTTGTCTGTGTCCTGTGTACGGGCGGGTGCATTTAAACATGGATTCAATTATTGGTGCTTATAAGCGCTTGTTACCAGCAAGCAGGCAACCTGCTTTCTTTGTGTGCGTACCCTAAGAACACATAAGTTCTCTGTCTTGAGACATCATAACCTAACTTTCTAGTTCGTATTTATTTGGGAACAAAAGCCGAGTGTCCTATTAGGCCCAGTTTCACAAAGTGTAGTAAACTACTAGTTATGAGATAACTACTAGTTAAAGCGAAAACAGCGTTTCACAATTGACGGTTCAACGTGACACTTTTAGTTAACCAGTAGTTGAATGAACCCAAGGATGCGTATGAGTTAACTATGAGTTAGCTGAAATGCTTCGTTTTTTTAGGGCAGTTCAAAAGTGTCAAGTTTGAAAAGGTAAATTATTGAATGCAAACTTTTGCATTTCTTTTCCGTTAGTGATACAATTGGAATTTAAATCTGCTCCTACCCTTCCCCAAGCATTTTCTTTCTTTTTTTCCACGTCGATGCGCCGCTTTTTTTACATTTTTCAATGAACTTATATTTCTGCACAATGAATATTCTTCTTCCTTGGCAAAATTCGCAGACCTTTTCTCACTTGACTCCATGTTTTAAATTTAAACAAGAAACACGACACAAAACCCAATATTGAATAGGTATATCTGTGAAATTTTACTGCCACTGACAAAAATTAATATAATTAATAATGACAAATCACAAAAAGTGACGTATAAACGGGCCTTTTTTTATTTTTCAGGGTGAGGGCGAACCCCCACGGGCGTAATTAGCGCAATCGGCATTAACGTCAATTCTACGCCAATTTTGGCGTAACATACCGCATGTAGTGCATCAAAACCAAATCAAAAACATTTTCTAACCCAAATATCTTGCTTATTTTTTGCCAGGTTGTAAATAAAATTCACTAATTTGTTGTTGTAGTCCTTTTCCTTTGGTTTTTTGTGGTTTTCTGTGATTGTTCTATTATAGCGAGGTTTGACTATTCAGCACGGAGTTGGAGTGGTGTAAGAACAGATTTTTGTCCCGTGATCTAGGAGTGATTAGAGTGAAAAATTAATACACGAATATGTTTTGTTCCAAAGCAACAGTCAACTGTGACTTTACAACGTTCCGGGTTCCAATTTTTTTTTTTTCACTTTTGTCTTTGGTCTTTTGTGTACTCTAAATTAACTTCAATCTCTCCACAATAATGAATAATATGATGCTTTTGCCTCTGTTTAACTTTGTCAAGGAAATTTTCCCATCATGTTAAATAAATTTTAAAATCAGATCAATGGCTACGTTCACCAGAACCAAAACGGATTGTAAACAGTTTACAAATACCAACAGAATATGTTGGGTTCTGCTGAACGATTCAATTTTTCAATGATAGAACGTCACCCTCTGAACGACAGGTCACCACACAAAACACAGCGTTGAAAATTATAAAGACTCTCAAATTATGCTTGCAAAAATGGTGACCGTTTGCAAAACATGTTTGGTGTCAACATGAATAGACCTATCTCCTATTACCTGGACTGCGCGCGTCGTTTGTAGGCTGCAGATGAGCGTCCAATGAGAAGCAAGTTTGTGACAGGCTTCCGTCATATTCTTATTCAGGGGCCAGTTCAGAATGAATTGTTCCTTCTTTCTTTGTAACGTGTAATTTGACAAAGAGCAAACTAATTCTTTACATATTACTTGAACTCACCGCAGTTTCGTTTAAGATTATACTTGACATATTCCTTTGCAATTTCATTGAGCCATGTTGCCGGAGGAAACATTTATCAAAATAAAAGTGCAAACGATGTTCATCCACTTTAAAACTCTTCTTTTGTCTGATATAAGGCATTGTAAAACACTTGACACTATATCACTTCTTTAATGTTATAATATTCGATTTGTATTATCTACATTTATTCTGCAACAATACAATCTGGCTACGCAGCAGCCTACGAGTTGCGCGCGCATGTCATCTTTTATTGCTTTCTAACTTGTATTTATTACAATTAAGCTCTCTTTTTCTAATCATGCGAGATAGGTCTATTCAACGTAGCATTCAGCAGAACAATCGCAAACCGTTTACCAACGTTTGTATCTGGTGAACGTGGCCAATTATTTTACTCGATGATTTTACCAATTCCCGCATCCACACATAAAGGGCACTTTCCAAAATTCACCGGTTTCTGAACCGGTGCGATACCGGTTTAATAGTTCACTTACCAAGCCGTTCCAAAATGCATCAACTTTTTACCGGTTGAACCAGATCGTCCGTTCCAAAATTGACCGGAGTGATCAGTTGTTTGAAACCGGTGAGGCACCGGATTCACCGAGAATTTTTGTCGGTTTTTTCGGTTGGAGATTTTTTGACACTTTTTTTTTTGACGTACATCAATTGCTTTGAATGGGCACTATCGGCAGTCGTTCGTTAAATTGTCGCAACACAACCGTCATAACCAAACTTTAACACACCAAAGCGTTCCAAAATGCATCAGAAAAATCTTGTAACCGGACTTACACCTAACTTTGACCGGAATTTTTTGACAGCTACCGGTTTATTTAACCGGTCAATTTTTTGGTGAAATTTGGAAAGTGCCCAAACGATTTTTAATTTTTTTGACAACAACCACAACGTGACACAAGCTTGACAGTTTCCACATTTCACCTCTGCGCATGCTTACTCTGAAAAATTCTCTTTTCGAGGTGGAGCTTTTGGAGTGAGCTTCATTTACTCCACTCCATATAGTGGAACGCTAATGGAGTCACCCCTAATACGCCAAAAAGCAATACCTGAACGGCTGGAGTGCGAATGAAGTCACTCCGAGTGAGCAAGCCGAACGCACCTAGATACCAGGAGTGCGTTCGAAATCACCCTGGGCGTTACACCGAGTGCACACCAGCCATGAATAGATTATAGCTGGTGTGCACTCGGTGTGACGCCCAGGGTGATTTCGAACGCACCCCAGAAGAAACAAAAACAAACGTCACAACTTCGCCACGATTACGCCGAAAAGTTCAATAAAACCCAACTTTTTGCCGTAGTGGCAGCTTAATGTCAAAAATTCAAGATGGCTGCACTGCCGCCAATGAAATCGTACAAATTAAATCACGTGATTAGTTACGCTTACGTCAATTACGCCCGTGGGGTCTCGCCCTGAATTCTCATGAGCGTAAGTTGACATTTCTGGCGTAATCACGTGATAAATAGGATGAGCTTTATTGGTAAAATATTCGCCACGGTGGATATTTTACCAATCAAATTACACCATATTATCACGTGATTACGCCAGAAATGTCAACTTACGCCCATGAGAATTCGCCCTCAAGATGATTTTTAAAATTTTGTCAAAAAACCAACTACCAACCTTTGAGAAATAAAATTCAACCACTAGTCATTTAACCAACAATTGTTTGTTTACTGTGAAACAGGTTAATGAGTGAAGTCCCAGTTAACCCCTGACCCCTAAAGTTCATTTCACCAAACGAGATAGTGACAGTAAACAAACTTTGACAGGTAAATCGAATTTTATTGGCTAGAGAAGGATTATACTCCGCCCAAGGCAGGATCGTCCTAGGTTGTTTTGTATTTCTCTTCGCTGAATATATTTCCGAACAAATTCTTCAGCGGAATTTGTTGAACTTGATATTGTTTTAATCTAAATTGCTCACTAATTAACAATAATTCACCAAACACTAATTAAATGATTGTAAAATACTAGGAAATACGACATTAAACTTATTGACTCATATGACAACCTGACAATAATAAATGTCATTAGTTGTAATTCATATTTTTGCAGTCCTCTGAATTTTTAAGCTCCGCCTGTTTGTTTACCTCTACTATCTCGTTTGGTGGAATGAACTTTAGTTGACTGACCAGCACTGGTTACCACCGATTGTGAAACTGGGCCTTATAGGGCATGTCCATGTGACGTCAAAAGTGAGTTTGACAGTCGCCCTGAGGTAAAACATCGCAATAATGGCTATTATTCCCTCGGAATGTTACTCCCTCGCCGCTAACGCGGCTCAGTTCGTAATAATCCTCGGGAATAATAGCTATCATTATTGACTCGTGGTATAATCTACTATTATTTACATTGGTGTAGATTAGGCCGGTTCTGTTTTATGCGGTTTTTACAATTTCTTTACAAGTTTATGTGTTATTTTGTTCTGAAAAAGTTACAGTGGAGTGTTTGTGTTCCAGTCTATGTGGTCTTTTATCTGAAAGTTTGCTAGGTTTTCCTATAATGGATTAATTTCAGTTTTTTTTCCAACAGATATCAAAACCAATTGTTACAAGAACAAATATATCAGTATAGTTACTCTATATTCAATGTATTTTTCTGTCAGATCTTTTCTTTAAGAACATTAATCAATTTTTGTCTTTTTTCTTGAGCTAACAAATCAAACCTCCCATTGTTATTTAAAATTGATGGAAACCTATGGAAGGATATTGTATCCCTTGTACTTTACTGCCACAATTAACAACTAAACAAACTCTAAGCATGTCAAAGAAACTTTTGGATCACACAATGTAAATGTAGTCTATATTTAGAATACGGTTATTCGGAGAACTATTTATATTAAAAATGAACAGTAATTGATTAACATCATGACAAGTCTCTCTGACAATAACTATTGACGTTCTCTGGCTGTCGCTGGTACCATTCAAATACCTTCTACAGGTATTCCGGCAAGGTTGACTGCATTCGGCCATCCTGATAGCATGATCGTCCGCGATCGTACCAGTGACATCAATAATCTATAATATTCAGATAATAATCGAATTAGATATTCAATTAAAATGGTTTAGGTATGTCACATGAGTTACCAAGCAATAATTGAATCAAAAATTCAATTAAAATAATATGCGGCACAAAGCAAAAGCAAATAATTGAATCAGATATTCAATTGAATAGTGGACGCCAGATACGCTAACAAGCCAGTAACTGAAACAGATATGCAATTAAACGGCGTACGTCAGATACGTCACCAAGCCAATAATTGAATCAGATATTCAATTAAACAGTGTATGTCAGATACGTCACCAAAACAATAATTGAATCAGATATTCAATTAAACAGTGTACGTCAGATACGTCACCAAAGCAATAATTGAATCAGATATTCAATTAAACAGTGTACGTCAGATACGTCACCAAAACAATAATTGAATCAGATATTCAATTAAACAGTGTACGTCAGATACGTCACCAAAGCAATAATTGAATCAGATATTCAATTAAACAGTGTACGTCAGATACGTCACCAAAACAATAATTGAATCAGATATTCAATTAAACAGTGTACGTCAGATACGTCACCAGAGCAATAATTGAATCAGATATTCAATTAAACAGTGTACGTCAGATACGTCACCAAAACAATAATTGAATCAGATATTCAATTAAACAGTGTACGTCAGATACGTCACCAATCTTACCAAACTTTCTGAAATTTGAATAATTTAATATTCTCGGCACCTATGACTCCTTCATAAGGCCGCCTGCTTCTCGTAGCGTGGATGTCTTCTTTGACCCGGTACCTATCATTTGGAAGTACCTCTACAATCCTAAATGGTCCTTTGTAATTTTCCAAAAGTTTTTTACTCTCATTGTTGTTACTTGGAAAACTTGTGACCTTAGTCAAAACTAAGTCACCAACAACATATTCAATAGGTGGAGCTCTTTTCTTATTTCTTTCACATGTAGAAAAGATGGCGGGCGATGATGATGGAAATAAAAATGTGTCGCCAAAAAGTTGCAAATATTGTAAAAAAGATGTGGTTAGTGTTGGTGCAAAATGTGTAAAGTGTGATGAGGTGTTCCATACATCATGTGCTTTAAGGGTAGTCGGATTGGTTGCAGTTGGGCGAAATAATTTGGTGAAATGTTGTGTGAAACAAGATGAGGTTATGAGTGAAAATGTGCAAATGCTTTTAGAAGCCAATAAAGAGATAATAAAAGGTAAAGATGAGATAATCCTTGATTTAAAAGCTAAGGAAGATCTTTTATACAGTAATATAAAGTTACTTGAAGAAAAAATAAGCATCTTGAATAGCCAAACTATTGTGCAGAGGGGCGAAAAATCCCCGTCGACATCATATGCGTCCTCAGCGGCCGTGGGAGGAAAAAATGCTAATGCAACAGTTGCTAACAAAGTATCATCTGGATACAGTGGGTTGCAAGCCTCAACATTACAAAAACAAAACCAAATTGGAAACCAAAACAAGCCCACAAATCATAACCTCAAAATTAGAACATCAGCAGTGGAGGTGAACAAAGACAATAAAATTACCCCACAACTGGTAAACACGGCTATCATGCAGGCGCAAACTCTAAATAAAATGCAAGAAATCCATAGTCTTGGTAACCATGCCCCGGGTGCTGAAGAAGACAATAATGGATGGCAACAAGTTAGACGTAGAACACGAAGGTTTGTTGTTGGACGAAACGAGGAAGGAAATAGTATACAGACAGTACCCAAGTATACATCAATGCATGTGACTAGGCTTGTTCCGGGAACACAACCCGAACAGCTAACAGCATACTTGGAAGCAAACTTACCTGGAGTTCAGTGCGAAAAGCATGAGTCTATGCATCCCAATCTCTACACCTCAATGAAGGTCACTATAAGACAGGAAGACCTAAAAAATGCATGGAAACGTGAAGTCTGGCCCAATGGTACTGTTGTCTCTAAATTTTTTACCAGGAGGAGGATGCTGCCACTTCAAGCAGATCCTCAGACATTATAAAAACAAAAACAAATATAAAAACAAATAAAAATGACACACGTCTCATAAAAAGAAATCAAGGAAATAGATCAGAGTTGAGGATTTACTATCAAAATGTTAGAGGCCTTCGAACAAAAGTAGACGATTTCTATACTAGCGTCTTGGCTGAGGATTATGACATACTAGCTATAACGGAATCATGGCTCATGGACGGCATTGGGGATGCCGAAGTGTTTGATGACAGATACCACATTGTCAGAAAAGACAGGGATAATGGCCAATTAAGGGGTGGAGGTGTAGCAATTGCAATAAAGAAAATAGTTATTTTTGTATCAAGTGCGGGAAATGCTACTTTGGTGATCGAGATCTGATTTTTTATAAAAATAGTCGAGATCACCAAAGTATTTCGCGCCCGAGTTGCAAACAATATTTTTTCTACAACTCCATTTAAATATCAATAATTCGAAGCCAAAATTGCATTTTCAATCAAAGGTAGGTGTATTTTAATTATTTTTGATTTCCTGACAGGTATGTGTCACCATGACACCCAGTGTGCGAACTAGCTATTTCGCGCACACGTGCGCGAAATAGCTAGTTCGCGCACGGCGTCATGGGAACGTTAAAAAATCAATAACTGGGAAAAAAAGTGTCACTTCGCAAACTGTCATGAGTGTGCGAACATCATCATTTTTTGACAGTTGTAGAAAAAATATATTATTGAAAACATACCTGTAAACTGTGATATCGAGTGCTTACTGGTAAGAGTAAAGTCTAATAAGAATATTTTCTACCTATGTTCCGTTTATATTTCTCCTTATACATGTTTAGAAAGTTATGTGCAATTTTTAAATGTCTTTGAAAACATTTTGGATAAAAATGTGGATGTTCTCATTGTAGGAGATTTTAATGTACCTACCTATGTCATTGGTGGGTGTGAAAAAAGTATTTTAATAAATGATTTTTTATCCCTGTATGATCTTAAGCAATGTAATACAATCTGTAACCATATGCAGAGAAAACTGGATTTGGTGCTTTCAAATATTCACTCCATAGAACTTGGAAAGTGTGACAGCCCTATGGTACCTGAGGATTTGTATCATCCCTCACTTGACATAACTGTTAGTCTTGCTCGTATGGACAAGCAAAATAAACTTATAAGCCCCTCATTTATTTATGACTATTCAAAGGGTGACTTTGCCCTCTTGTACCAACTTTTAAGGGACACTGACTGGCTGGAATTGTCAAGCTGCAGTGATATCAATAACTGTGTTGATATATTTTATGATAAGCTTTATTCTTGTATAAATCAAGCAATCCCAAAAAAAATAAGTTATGAAAAACCAACAAATTCACGGAAATATCCAGTTTTCTTCTCATTGGATCTAATCAAAAAAATCCAGCGAAAGAATCAATTGCATAAAAGAATTAGAAAAGGTAAAACAAGTCCTGTCATAGTAGATGAATATAAAAATTTAAGAAACAGTATCAAGTATAATACCAAAAAAGATTTTGAATTGTATCACGAAAATGTTGAAAACAATGTGCAAAGAGATCCCATTAGTTTTTGGGGCTTTGTAAATTCATACCTTTGGAAATGTGTTATAAGAATCAAATAATTGATGATTCACAGGGTATGGCAGATGCCTTCGCACAATACTTCTGCTCTGTTTTCCAAAAATCTAATCCATGTAACACAAAGAAATATCAGGGAACTTTTCGTTTTTCAGTAATCACAAAAGAAAGAGTCCTAACGAGTATTAATAGATTAAAGCCTAAAAAGGCTACTGGAAGCGACAGTGTTCCAGCATATTATATTTATAAAGGGTATGCAGAATTTATCTCTGAGCCACTTGTGCTTATTTTCAACTTGGCCCTGAGTAAAAATGAATTTCCTGACCGCCTCAAAGAAGCTATTATCACACCTGTCTTTAAATCGGGTAATGTGGGCATGGTTGAAAACTATAGGCCCATTAGCATTTTAAATTCAATGGCCGAAATATTTGAACACATACTTTGCGATGATATTTTGCAATATTTTCAAAGTAGATTCGCACCACAACAGCATGGATTTTTGCCTGGAAAGTCCACTGTTACGAACTTGAGCATTCTTACAGACACGGCAGCTGAGGCAATAAACAGTAAACACCAGATGGATGTAATCATGACGGATTGTGTGAAGGCTTTTGACAAGGTTGACCATGGCATACTGGTTCAAAAAGTGGGTGAATTTGATTTCTCTAGGGAGGCATGTCTCCTTATAAAGTCTTATTTGTCATCTAGGCAACATCAAGTCAAAGTAGGTAAAAAGCTTTCTAAAAGATTTATTGCAACATCTGGAGTGCCACAGGGCAGTAATCTTGGGCCTCTGCTCTTTGCAATTTTCATAAATAACCTGCCGGCCAGTCTCAACTTTTCTGACTGTCTTCTGTACGCAGATGACTTCAAAATCTTTAAAGTTATTAGAACACCTCAAGACTGTTAGCTCTTGCAAAGTGATCTGCACTCTGTTACGCAGTGGTTTTCTGATAATAAAATGTTTTTGAATGTAAGTAAGTGTCAAGTAATTACTTTTAAACGAAAATCAAATCACATCCAATACGACTATGTAATGGACGGGGCTGTGCTCGATAGAAAAAATGAGTGTAGGGACCTTGGGATTTATTTGCAGACTAACCTAAAGTTTAATACCCACTATAAGAATATTGTTGCTAAGGCATATAGGTCTTTGGGATTTATTATTAGGAACACAAGACATTTCAAAGCGATTAGTTCAATAGTTACTTTGTATAATGCCCTTGTGAGGCCACACTTGGAATATGCCTCTGTCATCTGGGCTCCCCAAGCTGAGGTCAATAATGCCCTGATCGAGAAAGTACAAAAGAGATTCTTGAGGTACCTTTATCTAAAACAACACAACATCTATCCGTTCATGATATCATATGCTAGTATGTTGAAAGAATTTAAATTGCAGTCGCTGATGGAAAGGCGTAGTATGCACTCGGTTTTGTTTGTGTTTTATATTGTTAATAACATAAGATTAGCAAGGGAATGAAAGGCGCATCTTAAAAATGACATAAAAAATTCAGGTCCGTATTTAAAAAAATAAAGTTGATGATGGTAGCTCGATGACAAAACGTCGGATTTAAAATTTGAAGATACCATGTTGTAGAGCGAAAAAAATTATAAAACTTTCAAATTTAAATTGTGTTTCAAAAATCAATAGTTTTCGAAATAATTGATGAAATATTTTTGGGCGTTTCTTAGAAATCACCCTGTATTTCATAAACTAAAAGGAATTTGGCAACACTATAAACGAGTCTTAAATGTGCATCAAAATAGAAAACTTTTTTCTAATTTAACCCACCCTGTAGCTCTTACCGTTTCGGATATAGCAATAGTGGTATCACTTAAAATATACACCCTGTAGATTTTTTTGATACCACTGCTAGGTTAATTAAGCAGTGCTTCAACTCCTAGTCAAATCCTAGTTGATTCTTGCATAATATTTATGTTAATTTGTTCAAATGTTGAAAAGTCTGTAACTCCCTAATTTGTATTTTATTGTGTATTTTATTTTATCTTGTGTTTTCTAGTTTTAATTTTTAGTATAGTTCATAGTAGTTCAGTACCAGTAAGCACTCTTATATATGTAATTACAATTTATTGTGTATATGTGAGAGTATAAAAAAAAAAAAAAATTGCCGATTCTGTTTCTCACGATTCTCTTCCAACTTTCTGGAAACATCTTTTCTCAAATTAGTTACATCAACAGGAACATCATTATTATTTTCTATATATTTATCTCCATCAACTTTAAGCTTGTATCCAAAGAATAATTCACTTGGTGTTGTTTCAGTTATTCGATGTTTGGTACTGTTGATACCTTGCTGAATATTTTTGAGTTTCAAATCCCACAAGTTTGTGTCTAAATTTGCACTCGTAGTCCCAATGCATCTAATATAATCTTATTTGCCCTTTCTACCTGCCCATTATCTCTTGCCATGCCAACTGCATCTGTAAATGCTTTTATTCCCTTTTCCTCTGTATATTTTCTAAAATCTTTAGATACAAAAGCTTTGCCTGCATCGGTTATCAGTCTATTTGGATTACCAAATATCTTAGAGATCTCATCTAAAGCTTCTATTACATGCTTACTTGAAGTATCTGGAACTGCTTTTATGTAAACGAACTTTGTGAAAGCATCAATGGTCACTAGTAGGTATTTATTTCCACTCTTCGTTTCCACAAAAGGTCCTAAATGATCTAAATGAAGTGTATGATTTGGTCGTGCATATTTTGGAATGGAATGTAAATATCCTGGTTTTTTACCACTATGGTGTTTATGATACAGACAGTTGATGCAAGCGGCTATATATTTTTTTACAAATCTTCGCATTTTAGGAAACCAATACCTGTCCTTTATACGTTCGAGTGTCTTATCTAATGCGAAATGTCCGATGTCATCATGATTATTCTTTACGATCTGCCAACGATAATTTTTTGAAACATACCATTTTCTACCGTAATTCGTCAGTTTGTAAACTTTATTGCCTCTTAGATCAAACTCTTTGAAAATATGCTTTTGATTTTCGCTGTCCCCAGATAAAAGGATATCTTTAATTGTTTTAATGTCTTTATCTGTATCTTGAGCTTCACGTAGATAATCTTCTTCAGAAATTAATGCGACATTTTGAATTTCAAGTAAATTTTCCTCACTATTTGCATCAAAATTTCTGCTGAGTGCATCAACGTGTTGAAGTTGATTTCCAGACTTATGTTTTATTTCAAATGTAAAATCTTGTAAATATAAAACCCATCTTGCAATTCTGGGAACTATACTTTGTTTGTATAAAGCATTTTTAACAGAGTTGCAATCGGTTATCACTATAAATTCAATGCCTCGTAGATAATATTTGTATCTATCTAGTGTCTTCACGATGGCTAATAGTTCTAGCTCGAATGAATGATATTTTTTTTCCTCTTTTGTTGTTTGTTGACTAAAATATGCTATTGGTTTTTCCAGATTTCCATCCATTTGAGTCACTATTCCTGCAAATCCTTCTCTACTAGCATCTGTATAAACAATTGTTTTGTCATCTTTATTGAAAATTTTTAAAACTGGTTCTGAAATTATCAAATTTTTCATTTCTTCAATTATTTTTGTTTCCTCTGATGTCCATTTCCAAGAGTTTTCTTTTTTTAACAATTTTGTCAATTTTGCAGTTCGTCTGGCAAAATTTGGAATAAATTTCCTGAAAAACCCAATGAGTCCAAGAAATTGACGAAGTTGATGCTGATTTTTGGGAATATTAAATTTTTTTACTGATTCAATTTTATATCTGCTAGGTGAAATTTGATTAAAAGAAAGTTCATAACCCAAATAAGTAATACTGGTCATCAAAAATTTTGATTTTGAAATTTTGACAGTAAGGCCATGTGTGTGAAGTAGGGCTAAAACTTTATCCAGCAGTATCAACCCTTCATCAATGGTTTCTGATGGTATCAGAATGTCATCCAAATATGGAATAATATTATATTTTCTAACTGGCAAAAATATTTCACTCATCATTTCCTGAAATACTGCTGGAGCATTACACAATCCAAATGGACAACGGAGATACTCAAAATAGCCTTCAGATGTAGCAAATGCTGTATATTGAACAGAATTTTCCTCCATAGGTATCTGATGATAGCCTGCAGCTAAATCTAACAAGGTAAAATATTTACAATTTGGAAGATTATCAATTATTTCCTCTATGATTGGCAACATTGACGGCTTCTTTTTTGTGATTTTATTAACTTGACGAAAATCAATAACCAAACGTTTTGTTCCATCCTTTTTATCAATTAAAAATGAGGGACTAGCATATGCAGAGCTACTTTTTCGGATAATATTAGCTTCTAGAAGTTCGTTTATTAAATTCCTTAAAATTGTCTTATCTGCCTCGGGTACTCTATAAGGTCTATGTTTTACAACAACATTACTTGTTATTTCAATCCTCATATTAATTGTATGCGTAGTTTTCAGGTTTTTCAAGGACCGGAAAAAACATTCCTCATGTCGACTTAATATTTTCACCAATTCATCATGTTTTTCTTCAGTCAAATTTGCAGTTGTAATGTTCTTAGAAAATTCTTTTTTGTATTGAAATGTCAAATTATTATCTATTCTATAATAAACAATATCCAAATTTTCAATGAAGTTTCTACCAATTAAAAGCTCAGTATTCCAATTGCCGTTCAAAATATATAATTTTATTGGAAGCTCCACAGAATCAATCTTTACATTAGCCTCTACATATTCTCCAATCACTGAAGAATTTCCCAAAAATCCAGAAATTTTGACTTTTTTATTCAAGGATTTAATTTTTAAATCAAATTTTTCAACTAATTTTTTTGATATCAATGAAAAATCACTGCCAAAATCGATAAATGCTTGGTACTCTGAACCATTTAGAAAAATAATTTTGTTAAATTTATTTTTATTGTTTTCAAATTTAATTCTTTTTACTGTCTCTGTTCTTTCTGATCCCTTTTTGAAACGCGGTTCTATGTTATGTCGTTCCTCGATTTCATTTCTTTTCTTAAAACAAACTTTTTCGATGTGTCCTGTATGTTTACAAAAATTACACACCTTTCTACGATGTCTGCAGTTGTGCTTTAAATGTCCAGTTGAACCGCAACAGTTACATTGCCTAGTTTTATTATTAGAATTGTTTATATTAGAAATAATCGATGATTTAGCATTGGAAGGACCTGGTTTGTTAATATCAAATTCGAGTGTATTCAATATAGTCGGTTTAAAATACTTCTAAGATAAGTAGCTAACAAATTTGGGTCTTTTATGCCTGCGGCTTCTACTGCTGTAGTTATGCTACAATCATTTATTGCACCAATTATTAAGGATTGTAGATTTCGGGGGAGTCGTTTCGGCTTTTCAGCCGCTCAGCACTGCTACCTTTGCAGATATTTTGTGCGTAACTCTACATCTTAATTTGTCTCCAGGAAGCGTAGACTTCTGCCGAAGGAAGCTATTTTCCTGGGTGTCAGTTGGCCCACTTCTTCTGGTGATAGTGTTGCCCCCTCGAGGAATTTAAGCCTCTTGCAGAATTGGGCTGGACATTCGCAGAGCAGGTGTTCTGCGGTTTCTATTGCGTCTGAGCAGAATCTGCAGAGATCGTCTTCCGCTCTGCCCATTAACCTTAAATGGTATTTTACTGGGCAGTGTCCTGTGAGCAGTCCCACCACCAATCTGATGTCTGGTCTGCTCATGCTTAGGAGCTGTTCAGCTCTTTTTGCTGAAAGGGTAATAAACCTTTTTGACTGTCTGAGTCCCGGTGTGTGCCTCCAATATGATGACAGTTGGTCTTTCTCCCATTTGTTGAGTTCTTCCATGATGTGGCTTTTCATTAAGCCACAGTAGGGCTCTGGTCCATGGTATGGTGTTGAGACCCCTTCCTTTGCCCTCCATCTGCCTCTTCGTTTCCTTCTATGCCTCGATGACCAGGCAGCCACATCAGCGTTACCTGGTTATGTGTCGCTAGGGAGTGTAAACAGACCCTAAAAACACGGGTCTGTTTACACTCCCAGACTAGTTTTGACGTGCATTTGAAAGCCCTCAAGACTTTTAAGGTAGCTTGGCTGTCCGATAGTATGAAGATGTGTTTTCTTTTGAGGCTTTGGTTAAGACACTCTTGTGCACATATATCTATGGCAAGCAGTTCGGCTTGAAATATTGTAAGATGTTTACCCAATGCCTTGGAGAGCTTGAAGTTAGGGCCGGAAATGCCCAGTCCAGCTCCTACCATTAGCTTGGATCCATCTGTGTACCACAGAGATGCATTGTCTGCTTGTGGTAGTTCTTTATTATCCCATGATTGGCGGTTGTTTATTACCACTGCGAAGGGGATCTCTAAGTCCAATCTGACCATCATGTGGTCACTTGGTTTGCTGGCATTCTCCAGTGTTATTAGATCAACGATTTTCAGATGTCCCCTCAGATCGCCAGGCTTGAATTTGTCTATTTGGAATAGCCTGTGAGCGCTGGTTATTGCCTCCTTTTTCACACATAGGTGAGGTGGAGGCATGTTGAGTAGCGTCTCTAGGGCTGCGGTGGGGCAAGTTGACATTGCTCCCGTTATTCCTAGACATATCAGCCTTTGCACCTTTCTTAGCTTAATCTGAGCGGTGACTTGTTGGGTTTTGGGCCACCACACCAATGAGGCGTATGTGACCATGGGCTTTATTATGGTTTGGTAGATCCAGAATACCATCTTCGGCTTTAGCCCCCATGTTTTGCCAACAAGTCTTCTGCATGACCAAATGGCTGATGTAGCTCGCGAGCATGTTTTCTCTAACTGTTTGTTCCAAGTGAGGGTTTGGTCCAGGGTGACCCCTAAGTACTTCACTTCGTTGGAAAATGTTAGTTGTGTACCGTTAAGGGTCGGGGCTTTCAAATTTAGCTTCCTTCTTCTTGTGAACGGGACAAGGATTGTTTTGTTTGCGTTTAGGAATAGTCCTTCGCCTTCGCTCCAATTTTTAACGATGTTTAGGGCACTTTGCATTCGGCTTGTCACTATACCTTCATGTTTGCCCTTGATTACAATGGCTAGGTCATCTGCGTAACCTATGACCTGGTATCCGGCACTACTCAGTCTGGTAAGAATTTTGTCTACCACCAGTGTCCATAGTAGCGGAGAAAGAACACCCCCTTGAGGACACCCTCTGTCCGTGGTAGCGGTAGCTGATCCTCCGTTTATTTCAGCCGTAACGTGACGGTGCTTCAGCATCGACTCTATCCATTTTACAATTGGAACTTCAACATCCCATTCTTGAAATGCTCTGGCGATTGATTGATGTGAGGTGTTGTCAAAGGCACCCTCTATGTCGATGAAAGCTGTGAGAGCGATCTTTTTGCACTCGATTGTCTTTTCAATGTCTTTAACCAGGCAGTGTAAAGCACTTATTGTGGATTTGCCTGGCTGATAGGCAAATTGCTTCGAGTAGAGCGGTCTTCTCAATAGAGTTTCGCTTCTGATGTACTGGTCGATTGCTTTCTCCATTGTCTTAAGGAGAAAGGAGGTTAGACTAATGGGACGATATGATTTTGGTTCGTCCTCGGGTCGGCGACCCGTTTTTGGTATGAATATCACATTAGCTTCCTTCCAAGATAGCGGTATGTGCCCTAGGAGCAGGCTTGCCTTAAAGAGCTTTTGTAGGTGTACCTTTAAGTACTCGTAGCCTTTTTGCAGTTGTGCGGGAAAAATCCCGTCTTTGCCTGGAGATTTGTAGGGTCTGAAGCTATCGATCGCCCATTTTATTCTGTTCATTGTGAAGATTTTCCCAGCCAGCCTTTTGCTCCTGCCGTTAGGGCTTTGTGACCCTTCGATAGGCGGAGTGACCTGGTTCAGGGCTTCAACGATTACCGAACCTGGAAAGTGAGTTTGTAGTAGTACCTCTAGATTTTCTATATGGTCGGTACAGTGTTCTCCGTTTGGCTTTTTAAGCAGACCAATTCCGTTTGAGTGGTTTTTTGAAAGAACTTTTTGGAGACGTTGAGCTGGGGCTAATTCGTCAATCCCCTCGCAGAATTGTCTCCATGATTTCCTTTTTGATTTTCTTAATTCACGGTTGTACTTGTCTAGGGCTGTTCTATAGTCTGCCCAGTTGCCGTTAGTTTTTGCCTTGTTGAACAGTTTTCTGGCATCTTGTTTCAGACGTTTCAGCTGCCCGTTCCACCAATCCCTGTGGACTGCCTTCTGTTTTACGGGACAACTGTTCTCATAGGAATCTTTTATCGCATTTGTTAGATTGTCAGATGATGCCTCTCTTCTATTGTATTTATGTCAGAAGGGAGTTCATCTAGACTCAGGCACAGACCCTCCACAAAGGATACCCAGTTGGTGAGTTTTGGGATTCTTGTCTGTACTGAGTGATTTATAACTGCCTCTAGGTCGAACCTTATTGCTTGATGGTCCGACAGGGAGGGTTCATTTGACACAAGCCAGTTGGTTATTGTGTTAGATGTAAATGTGTCAGCGAGAGTCACGTCTAAGATCTCTTGTCTGACGGCGGTAATAAAAGTGGGTTTGTTACCTTTGGTGATAATGTCTACGTTGTTAGAGTTCAAATATTCAAAAAGGTACTCACCCCTTGCGTTTGTATCGGTGCTTCCCCATCCTACCTGGTGATGGGCGTTGGCGTCCGCCCCGATAATGTAGTGTCTGTTTCTCGCTCTGCACCACGTGATGAGTCGTTGGACGATCTCTGGCGGTGCTGAGTTGTCATCACCTGGAAAGTAGGCTGAGGCTATGAGAATATGCCTTGAGCCCCCCTCCGTTGGCACTTCTACTAAAGCAGCTGCCAAGTCTTGTGTGATGAACTCTGGAACAGGTAAAAATTTTAAATTTATGTCAAGCAGCAATGCTGCTCTTGGTCTTTCATGGTTAATGTTGTAGATTAACTTACATGATTTGATATTTAGGCCTTTTATAGAGCCTCCATTGACCCAGGGCTCTTGAAGTAGCCCTACGTTGATTTTTTGTCCAAACATTCTTCTTCTAAGCTCACTAGTGGCAGCTTTTGAGTGTTGAAGATTTATTTGGATGCATTTGATGCATGGTGAGTTGCTTCTCTTTGGTTGCTTGGAGGGAGCCATTAGAGTTGCACTCACTCTTCGCACTCCACCTGGGCACTTTCGTCTTTATGACTCATTGAGTCTTTAGACATTCCTGCCCTTGGTTCGGCGCCGCTTTTCTTTGGGGAGCTTGGTTGCTCTACAGCTGTTGTGTTCCGGCTGCTTTGCGGTTTTATAGTCGTATGACCAAACTTGTAACTCACCGCGTAGCCTCCGGATTTGAGTTTTTCTGCGGATGCACTGTCCACAGAAAGGGTTAGTGTGACCAGATGGCCCTCGGCGTTACGTCGAATGACTCGCCAATTTTTGACGTTTAGGCCCTCATTTTGGCCTTGAACGAGATTGAGGATTTTCTCCGTGGAGTAATCCATGCTGCTTGGGAATCGAGCAACCAGGACGTCAGAGTGAGGAATGTCAGATTCCTCTACCATCCTTAGCGAAGCTTCCTCCCAAGGCTTGATGGAGGCGACTGCAGTTTGCAGCCACTGCTTGGTGGCTATGTTTTCGCAAACTAGAGCGAGCCAGCCGGGTCTGTGTGGGCGCTCAGAAACTTCGGTTTGACCGGGCAATCCGATGCTACCTCGTCCACGATCTTATCCATAATTGCCTCTTTGGTGGCTTGAATTTGCTCTACTGACAAAAGGCAATTGGGGAAGTCTGTAGGTAGTATTCCTACCTTTATGCCTCCAGCTATCTGGCTGAAGGTTGGTTTTGGAGCTCTGGAAGGCGGAGCACTGCTGCTCGTTTCCTTTTTTGTGGGCGGGGCATTTCTGCCCGTATCCCTTGTCCTAGCTCTTTTTTTGGCTTGAGCTTCGGGGGTGTTTCCTTCTGACCGGGCTCTTTTTTCGCCCTTGTCAGAGGTTTTAGCCCTTTCTTTGATTGGCTCAAGGGCCTTTTTGCGGGCTTCGTCTGCACTCATCCCTTTTTTTTTGAGGAATTTCATCCTCTTTCTGGCAGCGCCACTCAGCCTGATCCTCACGTCGCCCTGCAGTCGTAGGGCACTCAGATCTTTGCCGAGTTCTTCGTCTGAGCGTAGAAGTTCTTCTTCTACGTCAGTGGGGCTTTTACAGTCCCCTACTTCCATGTTTTCGGATGTGCTTGAGGCGCTATCATCCTTCGCCTTGATTGTTTGATTTTGTGTGGGTCCCACGAGTAGGTCCCACGAGTAGCTAGGGAAATAAACCATACGGCCGAGGCAGAGCCCCGCTTGCCCCGGTCGGGCTAGTTAAGCCGTGGGGTCGCCACGTCCCTGGAGTTCGCATAGTATCGATTAGGCTCTCCCCTAACCACGCAGTCCTTGGCCTATGCTGTTCCACCGTGACTTGGAGGGATTTTTATTGTGGTTCGCCTTCCACTTGGCCGACCAGTTAAGGTAGGCCCTCACGCTCTAAGATACTTCCTCATCAACCACCGATCTTAGAGCGCGAGATATACCAGGCAGGTTTCCACGGAGGGCAGTCGACTCGGCAATTATTAAGGATACTTTATCTGCATCTGAAAAGTTAACATGAAGTTTATTAATTTTTGCTAAATGATTGAAATGAAATTCATATAATGACGAGCCAATTCTTGGCATGGAAACTTCAAATAAAACGCCAGAAAGTATTCCTTACGTGGGGCTTAGGGATTCTTGACCACTTCTGATATAGTCTATATTTAGAATACGGTTATTCGGAGAACTATTTATATTAAAAATGAACAGTAATTGATTAACATCATGACAAGTCTCTCTGACAATAACTATTGACGTTCTCTGGCTGTCGCTGGTACCATTCAAATACCTTCTACAGGCAGTGGCGACGCGTGACTTGCAGTCTGGGGGGGGGGTAATGGGAAGATGCGACACCCTGCTAACGCGCCGCAGGCGAAATTTTTTGCCAATTTCAAGGTCATTCACTTTTCCAGAACAATAATTTCCTTTGTGAGGAAAATAAAACAAAAAAAAAAAGTATTTTCTTCAATATTATTATGTATTTTCTTTTGGGCATCGTGATTTTTCCCCTGAATCTTGGATCCTGGGGGGGGGGGGGGGGGGGGGTAATTACCCCCATTACCCCCCCCCCCCCCCCGACGCGACGCCCCTGTCTACAGGTAATCCGGCAAGGTTGACTGCATAAATTATATCTTTGTTTTACCTCAAGGCGACTGTCAATAGTGTCAAACTGTCAGATCTTGTACTTGCCCTATTTTTATTAACATACGGGTCTGTTATTGATGTAAAAAACAATTTGATTCTAATTAGGCGCAGCTTCAATAAAATTTTTGAATTAAATTTTCTAAACACTCTAAACTTCAAAACATGGATTTTACTAATTTGGTTACCAGAAATATCTCATTATTCGATGAACACACATTTAATCTATATTTTAGGAAATCGGCCAACACCGAAATATCTCTTGTTGCTACCGAACCGAAAGGGAAGAAGCCTCATGGCTGATGTAACTCATGATGTAACTTCCGATTTTGAGTTTCGGGCAGCTCGATCCTAAAGCCGAGAAAAAATCCCATCTAAATTCAAATTAAAGTACCTACAATAATTAAAACCGAAAACATTAGTACCTAATTATTGTTTTTGAAACAAATTCATTATTATTAGGGCACAAACCACGACCTAAACCCTAATATGTCACTAGTATATCTCAAAGGTGACATCATAAATCTTGAGATATCAGCCCCGAAACTTCCCGCTGCTGCATCAATTATTCAGCAATAAATCAGACTAAACCAAACAGATACCGGCCGAACAATACGAATTTGCTATACACGTTTAACGACAAAGCACCCCCGTGGCCCTTACAAAGTAGGGGCACAGCGGGGTGGAAAATTCGAATAAAAATACAGTGACGTGGATCTGCGATCTTCGTAGGCTTGAAATTAGTTTTTCTAAAATTATCGTCCTTATTCCTATAAGAATGAATACGGAAACTGATTTTGGTCTAATATTTACATGTACGAACGATACGGTCAGGCCAGGTACCTATCCACTTTATAATGCTGCTCAACAATCTATATTTGGTATTCTTGGCTAGCCATACCGTCTGTAACCATCAACATCTGAATTAACATCAATTTGCGAACAAACCGGCAAAAAAGCTGCTGTCTTGTAGCTGGATGTTGGCTCATCCAACTCTACGTTACTCGGTAAAACTGTAGAATGTAAAAAGATCCAATCAACAGCTTCGGCTGAAACTCGGAGACGGACTAGGCAACGCAAATGGACCATGAACATGAAACTTTCAAGAAACTTCTTAGGAAAAGAAATAAAGCGATATCAGGGATTAAACATCAAGAAATTGAATCCTGATCCTATCCTTATTATGAACGATTTTAATATATTTGGCTGCACTATCAACAAGAAATTATATGTCGCATGAATCACAACCCCATTCAAAAGCTATACCTGCTGGATAAAAAGATGCAGTTGAATAAGATTTCAAAGTCTAAACTATAGGAACCAGTGGTAAAGCTAGAATATAGAAAATAGAAATTATAGACCCGGAGCGAGTGTTATTCCTGAAACTTTTTAAGATGAAAGAATTTGCAAACAAATATAATGAAAAATTTTCTGCGAAAATGTATTTATTATATGTTTTCGTAAACCGCATGAATTACCCAAGCCAAAACTGATATTAAATTATCAAAATGTTAATAACAATATTTATGACCATTTACCCTAAGAAAGGACTGGGTTGCTGATGTATATCATGATTCAAGTCCTTGAGTTTTTCAATAGTTCATATGCATTTTAAAACGTAAACAATTATACGATATAAAATTCACAAGATATAACAATTCCTTCTGATTTTGCAAACAATATAGTGGACAGAAGAATAAATAATAATCTTATAGAATGGAAAACAAGAAAACAGAGTGTTGCAGGGCTATCTAGTGCTGAGTCAGTATTAAGAAATCTATATTCTTGCATTCTATTTCATCGAATATATCTTGATTTTATTTTACCAATACTATAATCTTTGTGTACACTCTGTTTTTTTTATATTAACATCTTTTTAATTTTAATCTTCTTTTCGTCGCCACTGCCCACTGCCAATATAAAATAAAATTGGTTACGGAAATACGAGACGAACAGTAAAAAGTCAACACACAGGATGAATGAGAAGAACATCCCGAAGTTAACAGGGTGGGTTAGGCCAGGTGTCAGGACAACAATAAGCCCCACGCCCAAAAACGTTTTAAAGGGATTTCGCCCATGTGATTACGCAACAATGAATGCCGATTTTTCTGTCGCATATACATTTCTCGTAATTGATTGTAAAACCGGGGATTAACTCTCGTTTAGGGACCCTATAACAGGAATTAAGACCCGTAATAAATTTTATTTTTATATCGAATGGCATATGTAAAAGAAGTATTACCGGAAATCGTTTAAAAGCTGAAAATTTGGCAAACCCGATCAAAATTGATACTTTGATTCGCCACATTGCAGTTCGAATTGCGACTCGACGTTAAACCCTATTTTGCATGTTTACTGAAATTGGTGATCTAGCAGCAGACTCATATTTTCATAAAATAATGCATACCTATTCAAACTTAGCGCCAGATCGAAGCGGATCCGCTGATAATAAACATTTTGGCGTCAACCAATCTAAAATTACAACTTTCTTGCTTTATTCAAATTCGAATAATTTGTGCTCAAAATCTGCTTTCTGTGCTTTCTGGAGTTTAATATTGAAAGTTGAAGATCTAATATTTAATCTCAAATGTTGAAGTATGCGCCAGTAAGTGAAAAAGAAAGAGCAGACTAGGGCTCATTAAGTTGCAACCCCAACAGGAAATTGCCTTCGCTGTTTCGCAATATGTCAGACAGAACAAACAATGACGTCACATTGGTAAACAAAGATCAACCTTATTATTACAAGCGTGTTGCAACAACGTCGTAAAGGGGGAAGAAGGGAGGCGTGTGGGGTATGGAGTGTGTATCGTGTGTTTAAATTGCACTCGATACGGTTCTTTTCAATTATAATGATACCAGTATTAAAGGAATTTATTAGGCAAGAAAGTGAATTAATAGAGAAAAAGTTCATCTTGCAAAAATACAAAGAAAAATATGCAAATTACATAATAGGTAGGTAGCATTCGCTTAGCGTTTTCCCATACTACCCTAACAGAAATACAAACTTAGCTGCTAACGAGTACGTATCAATTACATTTTTCTAACATCATATTGGTAAGGAACATTTCATAGTGATGTTTGAAGTTTGCAAGAGATTTAGTAGGTATCTATTAGGACAAACGTGTCTGAGTTAAGGAGTTCTATACACCTATAAGCAAAACAACTTCTAAACTTAGCTGTGAAATGCCGTGGAATGTGAAATCTATCCACATTTTTCAGAGGTAGGTCATGCAAGTCCTGTCTGGCAACAATGAAACTCATTAGGTAAGGTGGATAATTTGACCTTTAAACCTTATACACAAAAATACCAAAATGAAGCAATGATCTATATTCATATTTCCATATATTATGCGCAACATATACAGGTGAAATATGATCGAATTTATTTATACACTAAACGAAACGCATGCAAGCATTCTTTGCCATTGTGGTGCCATTTGAATTTTTTTTTTGATATTCATTACGTAATTGTAATAAACTACGTTGCAGTAATCTAAGGATAAATAAGCGAATCAATGAGTATTAGCTATTTCATTTTTTCATGCAGCAAATACTTGAATGCATACAAACTCTTTAACTTTATATATTTATACTGGGGCTAGTTTTTTGTTCACGTTAGATTCGGATAACAAAAATTCATCAAATTTCACTCCTAGGTTTTTAACTTCAACACGTGGCAATAGCATATCGTTGACGTGAAGTGTCACAAAATTGAACTGATCAAACTTCCTTCCAGTTGCACTACTCCAAATAATCCAAAAACAACTCTTTCCAGCGCTCAAAATCAGTCCATGATTCCTTGACCAAGTATAAATTGCATTTAAATCAGCATTTATAGCAGCCATAGACTAGCTGGCTTGCTCAGGAGGAAATCAAGCAAGCAGCTGAGTGTCATCAGCGTAGAGATGGATGGAACCAAAGGCAGAAATCAATAATTAAAATGGCAGAAATTTGTCTGAAATCTGAAATCCTAGATGATTACAATTTGATTATCCTAAATGATGGAAACAAAAACAAGATTTTCTCCCCCGAATCAAAACAAAAGTTGCCCTGATGTAACAATTACCTCAGCAGATTTGGACTTAAAGTGCAGATGGAATACTATAGAAGAATTAGGAATGAGTGATCATTTCCCGACACTATGTGATTTTAACGAGGAAAATCAGCAAGTTAACATGGAAAACAACTCTTTAAGAAAATGGAGCATTAGGAAGGCAAATTGGGAAACCTATTACCGATCATTTAGGGAGGGAATAGAGAAACTATGTTATCAACAAATAGTTGAGGAAATAAATTCTGCAGCTGAGGAAGCTATACCTAAAATAAAAAGCATGTCTTCTGGGAGTCGTATTCGGAAACCTAGGTGGTGGGACGATGAGTGTAATGTCATAACCAGCAGAAGGCAAATGGCCGTGAGACAATATTTGAATGATATGACAATGGATAACTTTAACAGTGCGGAAACACTTAACAAAGACATGTCTATAAGGAATGTTTGAAAGATAGTTAAAACATTTGCTAACAACAATCAAAACAATACACAGAAACCAAGTAATGAAGAATGGATTGAAGAAAAATTGAATCATCTAGCTTCCCCATTTGTAGTGTAGGAGACGTCTGAGACTCAATATGGGCACCAACAATTCAAAAAAGTTACGCTAGACGAGATAGAAGCTAATATGAAGGGGAAAAAAGACAGAGAAAAGAGATAATATACCATATACCATGATATCAAAGACTCCTAGAGGTATAAAGAAATCCTTGATGAACTCATATAATGAAATTATTTTGGGAAGAGCAGGAAGAAGCAGATTATAATACCAATCCAAAAACCTGGAAAAAATGCAGACATGCATGACTCGTATAGACCCATAGCTCTGGCTACATGTTCAAGTAAAATACTGGAAGCCATAATTAAAACGAGAATTGAAAATTTTTACAAATAACACCAGTTATTTAAGTTTTGAGATAAGAGAACCTAGGGTCATGGAATTCAAAAAATTAGGATAACCTGTAGCCCCTTTATGTGCAAATGAAACCACTCAAAATCCAACAAACAATTATTTTATTTTGTTTACAATGTAAGTAACAGTCAATGTTACTTTCTTTAAAATTTGACAGTTGACAGCTTGGTTGTTTTGGTGAATCTGATACAGTATACCTTTCCAATCCGGAGCTCTTCAATGGATGTTGGGGTTTCACTTTTGTGAACTGAAGCTCTTTGGGCTGTTTCCTGTATCCAAGAAAGAGGTTAGCTTGCTAGGGTGACGTCACTCTAGCTGATCCAGACTCCAAACAGTGATCTTTATGTCGAGTAGGTACCCAGAAAAGAATAAGGCATTATCAGGTTCACCAAGATTTGGAATATTAAATCCCTGAATTCTGTCAAAAAGAGAGTTTTGCAGACACTTCTTTCCTACAGAATCAGGTAAGTATGAGGAACTATTGTACATTGGAGAAATATTTTAATTAAAAAAAAACAATTAAATAATTGAAAAATAATCATAAAAATAGATAATAACAGCAATATTAAATAATTAAAATGCTCGTTATAAGTTGAGCAGAGTGCTGCTTTTCTGGCAGTAGCAATAACAGGCAAGAATAAGAACAAAATCAGAGAAAAAAAAATAAGAAATCAAATCTCTAGATTCTTCCCCAAATAGACAAAATTTTCCTTTTAAGTTAAGGTACCCACCATAGTTACTACAAGATAAACTTGAGGGTAAAATCAATCAAATCCAGAATATGTCAAAATCCCTGAGATGTTTTAATTAAAACTTTTTTTTAATGAATTTTTTGACCTGTCTGGATTTCTATTTTAGAAAATTACACCTTTTTTTAACACTCTTCTCCTCGAGAAGGTAATAATAGGGAACAATCATATTTTTCAATGTATTTTTTTTCTTATTGCTTATGTTTTCAAATATAAAATGTATATGTTTTTTGTTTGTTTTATGTCCTCATTGAAATAAAAAAATTATTTTGAATTTAAAATTATTTTCGTTGGCGCGAAAACGATTAGCTTCAAGATGGTGGAATTTGTGACGTCAACTGTCTTTAAACACAACGTTAAGGTCTGTTCTCACAAGAGCCTTTGACACTTTGAAAACTGTCGGAAAGACTAGCTCAGCTTGAACCTGCGACTGCATTTAAACTTGAAAGCGGTTATTTATGAGGTATTTCCGTATTTAGTGCCATATTGTGACATCTTGTGTTTCAAATAGTTCATCATGGTTGATTCAGGATTTACAAAAGCGCAGTCTGACAATCTTCCTTCAATAGACCCGTTTATGGTTGTTCAATATTAGTCGTGGCGTGACGTGAGCTGATCGTGGACCAATCGTTCCACGATTCAAGAGTGAACCACGAAAGTGTGGACCCTGGATTTACGATCAGTGTAAACTACCCTTAACCTTAAATTACGAACAGTTAACGTCACTGGAAGCGGCCATGTTAAACGTAACTTTTCCGCGCGAAACTTTTCAATTTAAAACTAATAATTGCCATATGACTATAATATCCATAAATTTAATACAAAACTGCTCATATTCAATATTTTACACAAAAATGTGCACGATAAAAACAAAATAAGCCATATTTATTTCTTTTGAAAATTCCCTATTGACGGAGTCGAACAGAAAATGGCTATATAGGTCTCTGCTTGGATTCAATAAAGAGTTGACAGGGATGGACACACAAATTTGGTTTTCACCGACTCTAGTTAGAACAAATGGTCCAATATTCCCACACTAACAATTGATTTTGAAAATCAGAGCAGCAGTACCTAGCTCAAAAATCTGAATTGACTTACCTCAGAAAAACGTGAAACCACCAACCACACAATTAGATAAAAAAAATTAAAATATAATATTTATATTTCCAGAATAGATAAGATAAGATTTATCAGGTAAAACTCAACAACGATATGATAATATGCACTGAGGGCAAAATAAATATATTGAAAAATTTATAAGGGAGAATCTGAAGAAAAAAAATTATAAAAATAAAAATGACTCGCATGCTAGAGCACTGCTAGAGAAAGAGAACCTTTTAGAAACCAAACCCTATAGGAAAACAATCCTGTGTTTTTTACACTTAACTGCATATTAACCAGGTCAACCAATCAGAAAACTACATTCAAAAGACCATATTCACTTCACAATGAAAAACCACGTGGAATAAAAGAGAATAGATAAAAATCCACTAGAACTATTTGAATTGTTTATGATTATATTGACTACTGCTATTTATACTGCATTTACAGAAAATAAGATAGTAGTGGCTATCTTTATTGATTTGAAATCACTTTACGGCTCGGTGTGCCTTGATAAAATGAAACAATATTTGGCTGATGCTCAAAAAGATAAATGGATAATGTAGTTCATATATAAACTTTTTTCAAATAGGATATTGTTTATAAGATCACCCAATACCGGAAAATTGATAGGGCCAAAGCTGCCTTACAGGGGACTACCGCAAGGATCTCCCCTTAGGCACTATTATTTAATACAGGGTGTCCCAATAGAAAGTGACCGATTGTAAATGCTTATAACTCCTAAACCAGGTGTGCTAGCTACCTGCGATTTGCACCATTCGACTTCTCTTGGCCTAAAGTTTTTTTTTTCAGTTAGTTGCAAATTTGTTTCACACCTATACAGGGCGAGTAAAAAAATGCCGTTTTTCAACATCGAAATTCTCCACTATTTTTATTGAAACACCATGTATGTTGCAACGCCAAAAATCAAAATATGCTTTATTGTTACGAAGAACATAATCAGTTCTCAAGAACAAAGCTGTAGGTATATATAAAAAGAAAATAGTATATCAAATCGAGATCAAATACATAATAATAATAATAATAATAAAGCAGACAAACATACACATGTGTATACAAAACTTAACTCGAGATTTAACAAAAACTTACATCTATACAAATATATTAAAAATTCACAGATACAATAAAAATGACTTTACAAAAGCTAAATAGTGCAAAACAAACATAATACCTAATCTCTAACAAAAGACGAAAAAATAAAAAAAAATAAAAAAAGTTGTAACCAGCCACATATTAATTATTACATGCATTTTAAAATGTTTCACTGTAAAACTCTTCCAAGGTGTAGTATGCTTTAGATTGTAGTAAACGTTTTACAGATCGTGAGAATATTTTATCATTGTTGATATTTCTGAAATCTTGTGGTAAGTGATTATAAACTTTTAATCCCTCATATATTAGTGAGTTCCTAATCAATGAGCTCTTTGGGATAGGTAGGCGCAGTTCATTATTTCTGCGAGTCTCATATTTGGAGCTATCTTGAACATTTTTATATTTTTTATGTACCAGACTTGCAACTTCTACAATGAAGAGGCAAGTGAGTGTTAATACTTTTTGTCGTGTACAAGGTATTGATGTACCAATAAACATCGGGCATGGAACTTCAAGTTTTAGCCCTGAAAAATTGAAATAGAAATCTGACCCAAAAATAAATGCATTTTTTAGGTTCAAAAAAGGCCGACGTTTATTGGCAAATGAATACCTTGGTCACGACTCTTAATTTTGGCGTTGCAACATACAGGGTGTTCTATTAAAAATAGTGGAGAATTTCGATGTTGAAAAACGCCATTTTTTTTACTCGCCCTGTATAGGTGTTAAACAAATTTGCAGCTAACTGAAAAAAAACTTTAGGCCAAGAAAAGTCGAATGGCGCAAATCGCAGGTAGCTAGCACACCTGGTTTAAAAGTTATAAGCATTTAAAATCGGTCACTTTCTATTGGGACACCCTGTATATGTACTATATACTAACAAAATGCAAGAACTAGTAAGGCAGGATGTAACTTTATTACAATATGCAGATGATTTAGTCCTTTTTGCTGCTGCCGAAAAGCCGGAGCACGCGATATGTAAAGTTCAGGGAGTAATTCGCGCATTAACAACTTGGATAATTAGTCACAACATGGAAATTTCCATAGAAAAAACAAAGATTGTTATATTTTCCAAGGGCAAAAGGCAAAATCCTTCAGTGAGACTAAGGGTCCAAAACAGAGAGATAGATTGGGTATTAGAATACAAATACTTGGGAGTCATTCTAGATAGGAGGTTATCGTGGACCCCATACATTGAATACATCACCAAAAAGGCACTAAGAAGTATACATGTCATGAGAGCACTTACGAGAACTTGGTGGGGAGCAGACCCAAACATTCTTTTAAATATTTACAAGGGTCAAGGGACTAGTCAGATCTCATCTGGAGTATGGATGCCAAGCTATATACCACACAAGTCAGCTTAGCTGGAACAAACTGGACAGAATTCAATGGCAAGCACTAAGGGTGGTAACTGGATGTATGAGAAGAACTCCGATATTTCCTTTACTCTCAGAGGCGGCAGAGATTCCTCTCAAATTACGAAGAAATTGGCTATGCGCAAAGTTTGCCTTGAAGAAATTAGCAACAAAAATGATGAATTAAATAAAAAACTGATAGGTTTCGATGGTCTATTTAATCAAGATCCAAGATATTGGCAAAACAAACAGGCACCATCAATGATAGAGGGAATAGATTTTGGCTTGTCCATAATTGAAGAACTAGAAAAATCGAAAAATCTACCATGCTTTGAATTTGAACTGGATCTACAAATGAGAGAAATAGCTTGGGTTGATTCATTAATAGGAAAACACGATTTGGATAGTCAAAATCAACTTCAAGAAATATTAAATGAGCATCATTGAGGATTCGGATGCCTCCCTTGACCCCACAACTAGAGAGTGTGGAATAGGGGTGTATAGTAGGACAAAAAACAGAAGAATTACGGTCAAATGTGTGGATCATACTTGCATTTGTACTGCAGAGATATTGGCAATATACGTAGCACTTAAATCACTGACAGAAGAAACCATAAAAGCCACTGTGATTTCAAACTCTAAAAGCGCCCTGCAGAAAATTGCAAGGACTGGGGTAAGAACAGACTCGGGCAAAGAA
The DNA here is from genome assembly GCA_917834065.1 of Ceutorhynchus assimilis. Classification (NCBI taxonomy): domain Eukaryota; kingdom Metazoa; phylum Arthropoda; class Insecta; order Coleoptera; family Curculionidae; genus Ceutorhynchus; species Ceutorhynchus assimilis. The sequence goes on from OU892279.1 coordinate 12,783,772, forward strand.
ACACTTAAAGCAAGGAAATGCTTGGTAGAATTACAACAACGCGGTAGAGAAACTAAGTTATTATGGATTCCTAGTCACTCAGGAATTTATGGAAATGACATGGCTGACAGTCTGGCTACTAGAAGACGAGAAGCGGAAAACTATATTAACAGAGAAAGACAATATACAGAATTCTACAAGTTGTTAAAGGATAATACATGGCAGGAATGGAATAATCTATACGCCAATAGGACAAGAACTTGCTTCACTAAATACTTTTCCAATGTTAAATCTCCTCAAATAATTCTATGGTTCTCCAGAGTTAGGGATAGTGATACCTAGATAGAAAATTACCACTTTGTGCGTATTAAGAACTGGGCATTGGCCTGACTCCTCGACACCTTCATAAAATTGGAATTAGAGATGATGAAAATTGCGAATATAGTACATTTCATGTGAAATTGTGAATTGAAAAGAATTCAGGGCAATCAGCTATATTCCAGGCTGAGCGAACTCAAAAATGGACCAGTACAGATAGAGGAAGTTTTGGCAGAACCACTGAACAGAGAAGCCAGTACACTAATGAATTTTGTTAAAGGTAATAATATTCAAATATAATATCTACTCATATGCAGCATGGGTAAAATTGGTCTTTCTGCTTGCTTTTGTTTGGCAAGGTTGTCTGTGTTTGCTACATGCAAACATATTGGTGATAGTGCTTGCTCGTAGTTTAGGAGAAAGTGTAGAGAGAACTAATGACACAAATTGAATTATCTGATTTTATTAATGGGTTACAGATCGAATTCCTTCCTTACCGCCAGTTTATAGGTATAGGATATTTAGGGATGTGTGCTATGGCGTGTCCAGTTTTAGGAAAGGTGTTCTCAGAACACACATCCCTAAATATCCTATACCTATAAACAGAACAGACAAGTAAGAACTCCCCTATATAGAAGGAAGGGCTCTTTGTGAGTGAATTACCTACAAAGTTACAAAAGAGGTGGCTGACTGTTGCTGGACGACCAGGGGCCATAGGGAATTGAGAACAAGAAGAAGAAGAAAAAACAAACCAAAACAAATTGTGAAATTATGGGTTATAATATTTATCAGCAGACATTAGACAAATCGACGTTGCTAAACTGAAAAGCAGTATAATAATTCCCCATATTGGGAAGCAAAATTACTAATGAAGCGAGAAGACTTGGTACTGCCAGAACATAAAAATCCGGTGACGGTAGTAGCTTTATTTGTTCGGATCGTTTATTAGCCCTTATTTCCGAATAATAATTTAATCTTCTCACAAACACAAAAGCAGTTGTGTATAGAAAGAAAACAATAAACGAGCAGATATTTACGCAGTCAACAAGTTGTGTGCCCGGGCAAATAACTAAATATTGGCCCCTGTCGCGCGCGCTCACTGACTGGCTTTTGATCTGTTCAAATTTGAATTTAAGATTAAATTTGTTAGACCTACGACCCACACCTGTCAACAAATCTCTTCAGTTGATCAAATATTTTGCTACATTTTTGCCATCATCGCGGATTACGAATCAATTACCATTTTAATCGGTGAAGAGGGTCAATAGGGAAAAATCGATACTAAATGGTTGACTAATATTAAGTAGGTAGTATTAATCAATTCTATAAAAATAGTTTCATTCGATTAAATCAGTTTTACATTTTTATAGTATTAAATATTTTTATGTAAATTAATTTTCATTTAAACTTGAATATACCTAAAAGTATGCACAGCATTTGATTTTTGATTTTATCAATTTGTCAGCAGTTTGAGCTGCTCTTTGGTTAACTGACCAGAAGTTATTTTTTTATTTCAACCAAATATCGAGTTAACTGTCGGTTGAGATGATTAGATTTTATTTCTAACCAAAGTATGCAAAATTCAATCTCAACCATGTCAACCATAAAAATATCACATATTTGCATTTCCAAGAAACCCCTCATCCATTTTGTTTAGCCAATTTCAAACGTTCATTTCGAATTCCAACTATAAACGCAAGTCAACACCAAACACTATATGTAATTTACGGGTAACATTGTGTACATTCGTAATTCGCAAACGGACAAATAACTTTATTTAATTTCAAATAATTAGCGTATATTTTAACGAACCGGTAATTATTGACGTTTACGCTTCGATTTGAATTTGTTTGGCGATATTTGCAACTTTATCAGTTGATATTTTCGTAAAATGAGGTAATCGAGAACCGAAATAGAATTTGATTCCGAGACATAAGGTAAAAGACCCAATTATCGACACTGTCCCAATTATCGACATTTTTGCACTTAAGATCCAAAAAATAAGAATCTGATTCTTGCTACATTTATTGTCGTATCATAATAGGAAAGACGTGGGTTTTCCCCAACTTACCTAAAAATCCTCAACCAGTAATGCAGAAAATATTCATTTTAAAAATGTTTCAATTGAGTCATTCTGCAGTGACATGTGTACTAGTGCAAATCGTTGTGAAAAGTGCTAAGAAACAGATAAGTTGATTATGGTTATTTTAGTTTGAAATATTCAACTACCCTTATGGAAATTGTTGTATATATATGTACAGGGTGTTCCGAAACTATTGTGCCAAAAATTAAGGGATCATAGATCGCGCCAAAATAAACGTTTTTTACTTATAAACACATAGGCGCATGCGCTTTGGTTATGTGATAATAGAACATTACAGGTCGCGCTGTGGTAGCCACCTTACACACGAAGAAACGTGTTTGAAGCAGAAACTGTGTAACTAAATGATGCAAAACCCAAGGAATGCTTGCAGTTTTTACTAAAAACAATGATTCACAGCAAAAGATGCTCAAAGCTACGACCACCCACCTCCATACGTGAGTGACAGCGCCGTAGCATAGCCTCCTGAACACGTTGAAAAATTCATGGTGTTTCGAGAATTTCAGCAGCTGCTGCAACAATCCTTCCTACTAACTTCCTCTAGCTATTTCAACCGGAGTGTCGTAAACAAGAGCTTTCATATGACCCCATAAAAAAAAGTCGCATTCCGGCAGGTCTGGTGAACGTGGAGTCCATGCCCCCTTAACAATTACTCTTTCCAGATGTTTCGTTGAGATGTTCTCTTAAGGCTAACAAGTAATGTGGTGGTGGTCTGTCGTGTTGGTACCCTATGTTTTGTCTGGCATACAGGGAAACAGTTTTGGGAAGGGTTTCCTGCAGAAATCTACTCGATATTTCTGCTACAACGCTGTTACACATGCATTGAGGCGGGTGGTCGTAGATTTGAGCATCTTTTGATGTGAATCATTATTTTAAATAAATACTGCAAGCATTCTTTGGGTTCTGTATTATTTAATAACACAGGTTCTGCTTTGGCGAGATCTTTCATTCCTCAATTTTTGGCACAATAGTTTCGGAACACCCGTATATGTGCAGAGTATAAAATTTATGATTTTTGCCAATAATATGGTATAAAATCTGTATAAGTTCAAAATTCTGAGCTGTCGATAATTGGTACATCCATTTTTAATGTTTGTACCGTTTATCGACATAGATGTCGATAAATGGTGCAATGCAGCCTTCTCTTTTCCTCTAAATATTTAAATATCCCCTGAACTTAATCTTATTCTGTTTGAAAAATGTGAAGGAAATTATATTAAACTAACGCCGTACCAATTATCGACACCCATTTTTCCCCTTTGTTAACAACGTTAGAGTGGATGTATTATGTGTGTCAGTGTTTGGTACCAAGTATGTCGATAACTGGGACTCATTTTTTTCAGAAGAAATATACTTAAGATAAACAAGAGCAAAATATTCCAATAATCGGTAGATTCAGTAGAGAAATGGATATTTTACATTGCCAATTGTGGGTTTTCTGCAACAAAACTGCAACTTATAGACAGTGTAGGTACAATACTGCTGAAAAGACCGAATAATTTTATCAACGGAAGACCAGAGCTGGGAGTTTGTAAGGAATAGAGATATTTTCTCTGTCTCTATTGACGTCCCCTCTCTATTGATTTCGAAAAGAGAGAAGAAGACAGCAAGTGCCATAGCAATAGGGATAACGATCTCTATCCGTTACATAGTACCAGCGCAGGTCGCCATTGGTACGAAGCTTTCATGAAGCGGCATCCAGAACTTTCACAAAGAGTTTCCCAAAATCTAGCCAATGCTCGAGTCACCATAACTGAAGGGACAATCCGTCGTTGGTTCCAAGAAGTCAACAAACAAATATTTTGTGTTTGTCTTCTTATTGAGTATTTCCATTACCATTTTACCATTCAGGTCCAATGTCGATATTCCGTACGCAGGTGTGTCGATATTTGGTACAAAAGAATTTTGCCCATGTCGATAATTGGGTCAAATTGTACTTTTCAACTTATTTATTTTTTGCAAATAAATTAGGTATTGTTATTTAAAACATAACTATTCCACAGCAATAATCAATAATATACCAATACGCAATAAAATTTTCAAAACCATACCATTGATATGCAAATTTTTATTTCCCTATGATCTAGCCAAAACCTCTCAAGGTGTCGATAATTGGGACTTTTACCTTATTTGATATTAGTTTGCAAGTAAATTTTTGTTTTTTTTTTGATGACACAGTGAAAAATTCCTAGTTTTTGAGCCCATTTCGTCAAACCTCTGTTTACGAAATGAACTCTATAGGCATTTTCAATACTTCATTCATTGACGCTTTGAACTACAGAAGCATTATTGGTTGAAACAGACATGGATGATATTATGATTTAATTCAGTTCTGTGTCATTAGTATCATTATTTATTTATCTATTCACGGCAAAGCCAATTTACACAATAACAAAAAAGAAATTAACATTTAACAATATATGTCAGTCGAGCGAGGAGGTGAAGTATATGGTAAAAACAGGTGTGATGTCAGGTGACCATTGGCGTTTTAATGTAGGGTGCCACCAGCTCACATTCCTTTCGAGTATCAGATCAAAATCGACGGACTTTACCCAAGCATACATATAATAAACAACAGCTTAATGAATTCTCACCCTTGAGATAGATTCATTCCTGCCATGATTAGTACTATGGAAGGGCTTATAAAACAACTCAGAATCTCTCATCCTCCTTTCTCCTGCTCTCAATGAAACGAGATCGAAAAGATCTGGGGTAAGCAGTCAATTAACCCTCTCAAGAGTTTGACCTAAGTATACTTTTATTCTGAACCCTTTTAAGAATTAAAATTTGAACAGCATACTGGGGTGACCAAACAGCTGATGAGTACTCCCAACAAGATCGCACTATCGCACAGTACACAGTTTTTTTTTTTATACCGGGTGCCCACAAGATTACTTTCCGGCTGCCATTTTTTTATTTGTTCATTGATATCAACGAAACTTGGTAGGCTTGATATTCTAACGAGATGCCATTTTTGTGCATTCATGACAAGTTTTCCTGATTTCCGGTTTTACCGGAAAATTACTGAAACTTTCGATTTTTAAATGGCACACCCTGTATATTTTTTGTTTTTTGGATTCTACAGATCGTTTTACGTTCTAATATACCACTTTTAAATCGAACTTTGGTAAAATTTCGTTTTCAAATTAAATTTCAAGTAAAAAAAAAATAATAACCTACATAATAAAAAAATATTTGAACGAAAATTAAGAAAAATATCCTAGTGTATTATATCGTTGGATTCGCTTCAAAAATACTGCATTTAGTAATGTTATGAAAGTGATATGTTCATATTCTAGTTTTTGAGCTAGGGCAAAAATACTAAAATAATGAAGTTTACAGCCCTCTATTAAAAAAGTTTACAAAGATAAAATTCAGTTTGTATTTTTCTGAAACTAAGTAAAGTATGTAGAGTCATTTTAGGATGATCATGGCACTCTAGTTAAAAAATTAAAATTTAATTTAAAAACAAAATTTGGACAAAACTTGATTCAAAAGTGGTGCATTAGGACGTAAAACGATCTGTAGAATCCGAAAAACAGAAAATCTACAGGGTGTGCCATTTAAAAATTAAAAGTTCCGGTCATTTCCGGTGAAACCAGAAGTCAACAAAACTTGTCAATAATGCATAGAGATGGCGTTTGGTTAGAATATCAACCCTACCAAGTTTCGTTGATATCGATAGACAAATAAAAAATGGCAGCCGGAAAGTGATCTCGTGGGCACCCGGTATTTTGACACCCCACCTACAGCCTTCACAATTACAGGTAGAAGAAAGGTGTAAATACAAAAGCTGTACAGTTTTGGCAAAATTTTTAGAATCCCATGGTCAGAAACAAAAATTGAATGTCAGAAATGTGAAATGTTGCATGCTCTCGGCTCTTCTCAAATGGATGCCCTATATTTGGTTCTATATTCTTGAGGAGCACAATTTCCCAATTCCAAAAATATGTAGTTTGTCTATATTTGGTTGAACCGTCTCCAACAGATTCGATTCTAAACATTTTAAAAATACTATCCAGAGAAACCAAGTACCTACCTCAAATTTTACCTGCAGCTTTTATCTATACATACAGGTGGAATGGTTCACAAAATCAGTTTTTCTACGATTGACAACAAATGTCATCATTTTTGACCATTTATCAGGTCGCAAAACTCAAAATTCTGCTATTTTAATTATGTTTCAATAGTTGCTAAGGAATCAATGAATAACAATACGGGAATCACTTTTCCGGCCTAGGCCGGGAAAGTGATTCTCGTACTGCTGAATAATTTGAACAAAAAGACAAACATTTAACAGATATTTAACCGAACGCAGAAAAAATAGTATGTGTATTTCGGTGGAAAAGCAGATTATCGGCCTCCAGTGTTTGCCGGCCTCGGCTATGTCTCGCCCGTCAACTTACACCATCGGCCGAGAAGTGTCACTTTTCCACCTAAATAAATACATAATATACTATAGTAGGATAGTATTTTTACAATTTTTGGAGCCGAATATACATATAAGAGACTTCTCAACCAAATATAGACAAACTATATATTTTTGGAATGGGGGCATTATGCTCTTCAAGAATATAGAACCAAATCTGTAGGGTATCTCATTCGAAAAAAGCTAAAAGCATGCAAAATTTCACATTTATGACATTCAATTTTTGTTTCTGACCATGGATTATGAAAATTTAGCCAAAACTGTACAACTTTTGTATTTAAACCTTTCTTCTACCTGTAAAGGTAAAGGCTGTAAGTGTGGTGTCAATATACAGGGTGTCCACCTTAGTGCGATATCGGACGATATGTCCTTTACAGGGTGATGCAACAAAAAAAAATTAAGTTACAAAGTTGTCTGATACTCTAATACGCATTAGTTAGAAAGATTTTTAAATATATAGGGGGCTCCTTTTATGGGGTATGCGATAGAACTTTGTTTTTTTAGATGGAACACCCTGTATGTGATTGCATATTTGGATTCTACGTAAAATTCTGAGCAGATTTCATGAAATATACCCTATACACCTAAGTTCAACTGTTTTGGAAATATTGACAGTTGAAAATTGACTTTTTGCAAACTAAACGGTTAATTTTAGAGGAAAACCGATTTTACATTCCTATCTTAGATTTCCATAGATTATCATTTGACATCAACTTTGAATTAACCGGAGATTAAATTTAATTGGAATTTTTAATGATGGATTAGATTCAAAGTTGGCGTCAAATGATAGTTTATAAAAAATCTAAGACAGGAACGTGAAATCGGTTTTCGTCTAAAATTAACCGTTTTGGTTTTACAGGCTGTCAAAGTTACAAAAAGTCAATTTTCAACTGTCAATATTTCCAAAACAGTCGAACTTAGGTATAGGATATATTACATGAAATCTGCTCAGAATTTTACGTAGAATCCAAATATGCAATCACATACAGGGTGTTCTATCTAAAAAAACAAAGTTCTGTCGCATATCCCATAAACGGACCACCCTGTATATTCAAAAATATTTTTAACTAACGCATATTAGAGTATTAAACAACTTTGTAATTTCGTTTTTTTTCTTGCATCACCCTGTAAGGAGATATCGTCCGATATCGCACAAGTGTATAACAAAATACCCTGTATATACAGTGTGCGCCATAAAGTTGAGTACATATGGGAAAATTCTTAATTATTCCTTTTTTCAAAAATCTTTTTTTGGGGATCGTTAGGGCATGTCCGATAACCAATAAATCTATTATGACACATGTCATGTTATTTTTTTGATGACCAGAAAATGTGCAAAAAGGGACATGGGTACAGTTATATAGCGACACGACCGGACGGTATTTTCTAATTTATGACTTTCAAGTGTGTATTTCGCAAAATAATTGATTCGTTTGATATCAAAACTTAGGTAGTTTAGTTGAATAAAACTATTTTTGAAATAAAATCAATATTTTCAATTTTTTTTTTAAATAATCAAACAACTTATATAATAGACAGGGTGATTCCAAAATGGCGAAGAAGAGGTCTCCACTTCCTTGTTAAGCCGCCCTTCAAGAAACCCCAAAATAATTGTTAAAAAAATATACAGTTATTTATAATGATGAGAAAATTTTGGCTTGATTTTCTCTGCTTTTCCATCCATAGTTATTTATAATGAAGTGATTAGAAGACAATGGAGTACGGAGTGACAAAATTGGTAACATCTTAATAAATAATGATGGCACCTATATTTACCTTATCCATTATTATTATATTACCGTTTCCTACAGCTTTTTTTTTTTTTTTTTTTTTTGTCAAACACATTGTGTTTATTACATTACAATCTAGTCAGTAAGACTAATTAGCAATTTTGTTTTAACCTAATTTACTATAAAGTTTACAATTCTTGAGGTTCACTCAACAGTTTTCCCCACTTTGCTTAAACTGTAAATCACAATTTTGATGTGTTTATAGCACTGTTTTGTTGTGTTTTTCAATTTCAGTTCACTAGCTCGAACGGCTTCACCCTTCTCAGTCTTCTAACTAGCTCAGTATTGTCTAGGAGCTCAATCACTTCCACATTCACATGCCGATGTAGTCTATCTTCATGGCTTTTTGCGTACTTTCTTATAGTCTCTGTTACAGTATCAATTCCTAGTTCCCGATGTAGATCACTATTTCGAACGTACCAAGGTGCATTAACAATGTTTCTTAGTACTTTATTTTGGAATCTTTGAATAACTTGTATGTTACTATCTTTAGTGCAACCCCAAAGTTAAATTCCATATGCCCATACTGGTTTCAGTATTTGCCTATAAAGTAGTAACTTGTTATGTATGGTTAAATTGGACGTCCTTCCAATTAACCAGTACATTTTCCATACTTAAATTCAAGGTCTTGCCTTTTTTTCTTAACATGTGCTTTCCAGCGCAATTTCGCATCAAGCGTCATACCAAGATATTTAGCTTGATTTTAATATGGTATAGGGGTGTCATTAATTGTGATTAGTATGTGATTTACGTTTTTGTTTGTAAAATCAACGTGAATTGATTTGGTTTCATTCAATTTTATTCGCCATTTTTTGGTCCAATTTTGAACTTCACTGACAGCGTTCTGCAGTTTTTCTGTTGATTGTTCAATACTTTTTTCCACTGTAATTAAACCAGTATCGTCGGCGAATGTTGCTTAATGACAATTTTCTGGTTTTGGGATGTCGCATGTAAATAATAAATATAAGTAGGGACCTAGCACGCTACCCTGAGGTACACCTGCTTTTATTTTTCGTAAATTTGACTCAAAATCTTCCTGTTTGACTCTGAAATGTCTATCACACATATATGATTCCAAAATATCAGAATATTGTTTTGGCAGAAACAGCTTTAGTTTATAGTTTAAGCCTTCATGCCAAACTTTGTCAAATGCTTGCGCTACATCGAGGAAAACTGCGGAACAGACTTTTCCCTCTTCCAGCGATTTTTCTATTAAATTCGTTATTCTGTGTACTTGGTCGATCGTAGAGTGCTTGTCGCGGAATCCAAATTGATGAGTTGGAATAATTTCCTGTCTTTCTATGATCGGTTTTATTCTTTTTAGCAGTATCTTTTCATAAAGCTTAGATAAAACGGGCAATAATAATATTGGCCTATAAGATGACACATCATGAGGTGGTTTTCCGGGTTTTGGTATCATGATTACTTCTGCAACTTTCCAAAGTTTAGGTACGTATTTAAGCCTAAAGGACGCATTGAAAAGGTTGCATAATTTCACAATAGCTTTCCTGGGGAGTTGTTTTATTACTTCCCCAGTAATTAGGTCATATCCTGGAGCTTTTTTCGGACTGATATTTTGTTTGATCTCTGTTAATATTTCTCTTAGTGAAGTAGGCTTAATGTTGCCTTCTTCTTGATAAGGTTCGTTCCAGGGAAGATTTTCATCCTGTGCTTCGTTAGACTGGAATGTCTTTTCTAAATGACCTGCAAAAAGTTCTACTTTTTCTTCGTTACTCCTTCCCCATTGCTGATTTGACTTTCTTATGGGTGGAATTTGGGTAACTGGTCTTTTAAGGCGTTTAGTTGCTTTCCAAAGAGAATAATCAGTGCTTTTGTCGCCGGTGAGTTCACTTAGGTAATTGTTAATAGAGTCATTTTTGATTTCTTGAATTTCTCGCCTTATGCGCTGCGTCATATTGTTGATAATTGTTTTGTCATGGGGATCTCGACTTTGCTGCCATTTTCTTCTTAGTTTCCTTTTTTCTATAATAAGATCTCTAATTTCTTTTGGGTAGTTTTTTCCCTTAAAAATTCTTTTTAATTTGGGACTGTTTTCCCAAGCTGCTTGTTGAATATTAACGATAAAACAATCGACTTCTTCATCAATTTGTTGTGGCGTTCGCAACGGTACTGATAAGTTCATCTTTTCCGACAGACTTTGTTTAAAACTAGCCCAGTCCGTCAGTTTATTAACTAATGAGATAGGTGCTTTTTTCTTAATTATATATTCACTCAGAGTTAGGATAATAGGTGAGTGATCTGAGTGTAAATCATAACTTTCTTCTATCTCCAGAAAATTTGGAGATATATTTTTTATTACGAAAAAATCGATTAGATCGGGAATTTTTCCAAGATCGGTTGGATAATATGTTGGCCTACCTGTGGATAGGGGCTGGCATTGATATTCATTAATAGCTTGCAGAAGTTCCTTCCCCTTGGAATTGGTTAGTCTGGAACCCCAGTAGGTATTTTTTGCATTAAAGTCACCCCCAACTATGAATCGATTTCCCAACTTTCTAAGAAAATTGAGATATTGATTTTTCTTCAATAAATGCCTTGGTGGTATATAGGCAGCAGATATGGTTAGTGTATATGTTTTGGTTTTTACACTTACTGCTGTAGCTTGAATTTCAATTGTTTTGTATTCCGTCTCTTCAATGTGAGATATGTTTTCTTTAATTATGACATCTTAATAAATAATGATGGCACCTATATTTACCTTATCCATTATTATTATATTACCTTTTCCTACAGCTGTGCGGAAAAATCAATTTTCCGAACTGATATCCGTGCGGAAAATGAGTTTTCCCGCACTGTGCGGTAAAACTTTTACCGCACGCATATCAGTGTGGAAAAAGTTTTTCCGCACGGCTGTCAGTGCGAAATAGTTATTTTCCTAACAAGTGCGCAAAGTGTTACTTTTCCGCACGCAAACACAGTTATACGAACGACGCGAAGCGGAGTTCGGATAAGTGTTTGCGTGCGGAAAAGACACTTTGCGCACGTGTTAGTAACAAAATTTTTCCTACGAGCTTCATATCAGGTAGGTAACAACAAATATTAAAAAAAAAAAAAACGATAATTTGTTGAATTATTTTCAATTAACTTGAAGCGAACCTATTCATTCATCAAAAAATTACATAACAAAAAAACAGAAAATTGAAATCCTCGTCAGAGCTGTTCATCTTAAAGCGTTTAAATTTGATGCGAAAGAAGTTTGTAGATTCTTGCATGTAAATGGAGAACACAATTCTGACAATGTGTCAAAGTTAATTATATTCAGTGTTTGTATAGATGTTGGCTGAGTACTTTACGCACGGTAGTAGAAAATAGTTATTTATGCAACAAGTGTGTAAAGTGCCGAAGGCGAGTGCGACAATCACATGAGTGAAAAAAGGTGCTTTACACACGTATTGCATACAAAATTTTTTCTACTACCAATCAAATATGTGAAAAAAAATAGATTTAGACAAATACTTTACGAACTAGTGCGTGAAGTATTTTCACTTTACGCACTAGTGCGTGAAGTAATTTACCAGAAAAATACTAATTTGACAGTGTCAACATCTGTCATTGACATTACTTTACGCACTAGTGTGTGAAGTGAATTAGTTTACGCACTAGTGCGTGAAGTGGAATTTTACGTCTTCTGAATAGTGTGTAAAGTGAGTACTTTACGCACGGTAGTAGAAAAAATATTTTCCGCAAGTGTTAGGTACAATATTTTTCCTACAGGCGTAAAAATATAGAATTTTTCTTTTTTTTTTGACAGCCGTGCGGTAAAATTTTTTTTCTACGAGCGTGCATTTTTTATTACTTTCCCGCACGCATCTTAGTTCCGAAAATGTCACTTTCCCGCACTAGTGCGCGATTTTGTTTTTCCCGCACTAGTGCGGGAAAATTCTATTCCCGCACTAGTGCGGGAAAGTGGCGTTCAGAAGAAGTGTCAGTTTTGTTAATTAATCAAACATTTTATCTATTTTGTCTGCCTACATTTTTGCTAGATATACTAATTTATGCGCTCATAAACTATTTTAAATATTCCTATTTTCTATTTTAATCCATATTATTCTAATTTGTGAATATTTCAAAAATGTTATAATTTTTTTTGACATTGTTTGACTTTTTGGTTCCTTTGAGGCAGGGCAGTTCTTTTAGCTCAGAAATTTTGTTTATTGTAACATCAAATCGATTTAATACATAATTTTTTTCAATCATTCTTGAAAGTAAACGTAAAAATATAAAAATAAGTAATTTTGTAATTAAATTTCTTTAATAATATATCGCTTTGAATTTACTTAGTTTTTGTTTTTATATTTGAACGCGCTCGTAGAAAAAATAATGTTCCTAACTCATGCGGAAAGTGTCTTTCCCGCACTCGACTGCTTGCCCGAACTCCGCTTCGCGTCGTTCGGGTCAACGGCAGTCGCGTGCGGGAAAGTATCACTTTCCGCACTTGTTAGGAAAATAACTATTTCGCACTGACAGCCGTGTGGAAAATCTTTTTCCACACTGATATGCGTGCGGTAAAAGTTTTACCGCACAGTGCGGGAAAACTCATTTTCCGCACGGATATCAGTTCGGAAAATTGATTTTTCCGCACAGCTGTAGGAAAAGGTAATATAATAATAATGGATACGGTAAATATAGGTGCCATCATTATTTATTAAGATGTTACCAATTTTGTCACTCCGTACTCCATTGTCTTCTAATCACGTCATTATAAATAACTATGGATGGAAAAGCAGAGAAAATCAAGCCAAAATTTTCTCATCATTATAAATAACTGTATATTTTTTTAACAATTATTTTGGGGTTTCTTGAAGGGCGGCTTAACAAGGAAGTGGAGACCTCTTCTTCGCCATTTTGGAATCACCCTGTTTATTATATAAGTTGTTTGATTATTTAAAAAAAAAATTGAAAATATTGATTTTATTTCAAAAATAGTTTTATTCAACTAAACTACCTAAGTTTTTGATATCAAACGAATCAATTATTTTGCGAAATACACACTTGAAAGTCATAAATTAGAAAATACCGTCCGGTCGTGTCGCTATATAACTGTACCCATGTCCCTTTTTGCACATTTTCTGGTCATCAAAAAAATAACATGACATGTGTCATAATAGATTTTTTGGTTATCGGACATGCCCTAACGATCCCCAAAAAAAGTTTTTTGAAACAAGGAATAATTAAGAATTTTCCCATATGTACTCAACTTTATGGCGCACACTGTATATACAGGGTATTTTGTTATACACTTCTGCGATATCGGACGATATCTCCTTACAGGGTGATGCAAGAAAAAAAATGAAATTACAAAGTTGTTTAATACTCTAATATGCGTTAGTTAAAAATATATTTGAATATACAGGGTGGTCCGTTTATGGGATATGCGACAGAACTTTGTTTTTTTAGATAGAACACCCTGTATGTGATTGCATATTTGGATTCTACGTAATATTCTGAGCAGATTTCATGTAATATATCCTATACCTAAGTTCGACTGTTTTGGAAATATTGACAGTTGAAAATTGACTTTTTGTAACTTTGACAGCCTGTAAAACCAAAACGGTTAATTTTAGACGAAAACCGATTTCACATTCCTGTCTTAGATTTTTATAAACTATCATTTGACGCCAACTTTGAATCTAATCCATCATTAAAAATTCCAAATAAATTTAATCTCCGGTTAAATTCAAAGTTGATGTCAAATGATAATCTATGGAAATCTAAGATAGGAATGTAAAATCGGTTTTCCTCTAAAATTAACCGTTTAGGTTTTACAGCCTGTCAAATTGCAAAAAGTCAATTTTCAACTGTCAATATTTCCAAAACAGTTGAACTTAGGTGTATAGGGTATATTTCATGAAATCTGCTCAGAATTTTACGTAGAATCCAAATATGCAATCACATACAGGGTGTTCCATCTAAAAAAACAAAGTTCTATCGCATACCCCATAAAAGGAGCACCCTATATATTTAAAAATATTTCTAACTAATGCGTATTAGAGTATCAGACAACTTTGTAACTTAATTTTTTTTTTGTTGCATCACCCTGTAAGGACATATCGTCCGATATCGCACTAAGTGGACACCCTGTATATTGACACCACACTTACAGCCTTTACCTTTACAGGTAGAAGAAAGGTTTAAATACAAAAGTTGTACAGTTTTGGCTAAAGTTTCATAATCCATGGTCAGAAACAAAAATTGAATGTCATAAATGTGAAATTTTGCATGCTTTTAGCTTTTTTCGAATGAGATACCCTATATTTGGTTCTATATTCTTGAAGAGCATAATGCCCCCATTCCAAAAATATATAGTTTGTCTATATTTGGTTGAGAAGTCTCTTATATGTATATTCGGCTCCAAAAATTGTAAAAATACTATCCTACTATAGTATATTGTGTATTTTTTTAGGTGGAAAAGTGACACATTCTCGGCCGATGGTGTAAGTTGACGGGCGAGACATAGCCGAGGCCGGCAAACACTGGAGGCCGATAATGTGCTTTTCCACCGAAATACACATACTATTTTTTTCTGCGATCGGTTAAATATCTGTTAAATGTTTGTCTTTTTGTTCAAATTATTCAGCAGTACGAGAATCACTTTCCCGGCCTAGGCCGGAAAAGTGATTCCCGTATTGTTATTCATTGATTCCTTAGCAACTATTGAAACATAATTAAAATACCAGAATATTGAGTTTTGCGACCTGACAAATGGTCAAAAATGATGACATTTGTTGTCAATCGCAGAAAAACTGATTTTGTGAACCATTCCACCTGTATGTATAGATAAAAGCTGCAGGTAAAATTTGAGGTAGGTACTTGGTTTCTCTGGATAGTATTTTTAAAATGTTTAGAATCGAATCTGTTGGAGACTGTTCAACCAAATATAGACAAACTACATATTTTTGGAATTGGGAAATTGTGCTCCTCAAGAATATGGAACCAAATATAGGGCATCCATTTGAAAAAAGCTGAGAGCATGCAACATTTCACATTTCTGACATTCAATTTTTGTTTCTGACCATGGATTCTAAAAATTTTGCCAAAACTGTACAGCTTTTGTATTTACACCTTTCTTCTACCTGTAATTGTGAAGGCTGTAGGTGGGGTGTCAAAATACCGGGTGCCCACGAGATCACTTTTCGGCTGCCATTTTTTTATTTGACTATCGATATCAACGAAACTTGGTAGGGTTGATATTCTAACCAAACGCCATCTCTATGCATTATTGACAATGTTTGCTGACTTCTGGTTTCACCGGAAATGACCGGAACTATTAATTTTTAAATGGCACACCCTGTAGATTTTCTGTTTTTCGGATTCTACAGATCGTTTTACGTCCTAATGCGCCACTTTTGAATCAAGTTTTGTCCAA
This sequence comes from Ceutorhynchus assimilis, assembly GCA_917834065.1. Taxonomy (NCBI): domain Eukaryota; kingdom Metazoa; phylum Arthropoda; class Insecta; order Coleoptera; family Curculionidae; genus Ceutorhynchus; species Ceutorhynchus assimilis. The sequence goes on from OU892279.1 coordinate 12,799,776, forward strand.
ATTTTGTTTTTAAATTAAATTTTAATTTTTTAACTAGAGTGCCATGATCATCCTAAAATGACTCTACATACTTTACTTAGTTTCAGAAAAATACAAACTGAATTTTATCTTTGTAAACTTTTTTAATAGAGGGCTGTAAACTTCATTATTTTAGTATTTTTGCCCTAGCTCAAAAACTAGAATATGAACATATCACTTTCATAACATTACTAAATGCAGTATTTTGAAGCGAATCCAACGATATAATACACTAGGATATTTTTCTTAATTTTCGTTCAAATATTTTTTTATTATGTAGGTTATTATTTTTTTTTTACTTGAAATTTAATTTGAAAACGAAATTTTACAAAGTTCGATTTAAAAGTGGTATATTAGAACGTAAAACGATCTGTAGAATCCAAAAAACAAAAAATATACAGGGTGTGCCATTTAAAAATCGAAAGTTTCAGTAATTTCCGGTAAAACCGGAAATCAGGAAAACTTGTCATGAATGCACAAAAATGGCATCTCGTTAGAATATCAAGCCTACCAAGTTTCGTTGATATCAATGAACAAATAAAAAAATGGCAGCCGGAAAGTAATCTTGTGGGCACCCGGTATAAAAAAAAAAAAACTGTGTACTATGCGATAGTGCGATCTTGTTGGAGTACTCATCAGCTGTTTGGTCACCCCAGTATGCTGTTCAAATTTTAATTCTTAAAAGGGTTCAGAATAAAAGTATACTTAGGTCAAACTCTTGAGAGGGTTAATTGACTGCTTAGCCCAGATCTTTTCGATCTCGTTTCATTGAGAGCAGGAGAAAGGAGGATGGGAGATTCTGAGTTGTTTTATAAGCCCTTCCATAGTACTAATCATGGCAGGAATGAATCTATCTCAAGGGTGAGAATTCATTAAGCTGTTGTTTATTATATGTATGCTTGGGTAAAGTCCGTCGATTTTGAGCTGATACTCGAAAGGAATGTGAGCTAGTGGCACCCTACATTAAAACGCCAATGGTCACCTGACATCACACCTGTTTTTACCATATACTTCACCTCCTCGCTCCTCATACGGAAAGTGTCAGATTAAAAACGACTGACATATGTATATTGTTAAATGTTAATTTCTTTTTTGTTATTGTGTAAATTGGCTTTGCCGTGAATAGATAAATAAATATTGATACTAATGACACAGAACTGAATTAAATTATAATATCATCCATGTCTGTTTCAACCAATAATGCTTCTGTAGTTCAAAGCGTCAATGAATGAAGTATTGAAAATGCCTATAGAGTTCATTTCGTAAACAGAGGTTTGACGAAATGGGCTCAAAAACTAGGAATTTTTCACTGTGTCATAAAAAAAAAAAAACAAAAATTTACTTGCAAACCAATATCAAATAAGGTAAACGTCCCAATTATCGACACCTTGAGAGGTTTTGGCTAGATCATAGGGAAATAAAAATTTGCATATCAATGGTATGGTTTTGAAAATTTTATTGCGTATTGGTATATTATTGATTATTGCTGTGGAATAGTTATGTTTTAAATAACAATACCTAATTTATTTGCAAAAAATAAATAAGTTGAAAAGTACAATTTGACCCAATTATCGACATGGGCAAAATTCTTTTGTACCAAATATCGACACACCTGCGTACGGAATATCGACATTGCACCTGAATGGTAAAATGGTAATGGAAATACTCAATAAGAAGACAAACACAAAATATTTGTTTGTTGACTTCTTGGAACCAACGACGGATTGTCCCTTCAGTTATGGTGACTCGAGCATTGGCTAGATTTTGGGAAACTCTTTGTGAAAGTTCTGGATGCCGCTTCATGAAAGCTTCGTACCAATGGCGACCTGCGCTGGTACTATGTAACGGATAGAGATCGTTATCCCTATTACTATGGCACTTGCTGGTCTTCTTCTCTCTTTTCGAAATCAATAGAGAGGGGACGTCAATAGAGACAGAGAAAATATCTCTATTCCTTACAAACTCCCAGCTCTGGTCTTCCGTTGATAAAATTATTCGGTCTTCGGATTCGGATTTTTCAGCAGTATTGTACCTACACTGTCTATAAGCTGCAGTTTTGTTGCAGAAAACCCACAATTGGCAATGTAAAATATCCATTTCTCTACTGAATCTACCGATTATTGGAATATTTTGCTCTTGTTCATCTTAAGTATATTTCTTCTGATAAAAATGAGTCCCAGTTATCGACATACTTGGTACCAAACACTGACCCACATAATACATCCACTCTAACGTTGTTAACAAAGGGGAAAAATGGGTGTCGATAATTGGTACGGCGTTAGTTTAATATAATTTCCTTCACATTTTTCAAACAGAATAAGATTAAGTTCAGTGGATATTTAAATATTTAGAGGAAAAGAGAAGGCTGCATTGCACCATTTATCGACATCTATATCGACAGCTCAGAATTTTGAACTTATTCAGATTTTATACCATATTATTGGCAAAAATCATAAATTTTATACTCTGCACATATACAGGGTGTTCCGAAACAATTGTGCCAAAAATTGAGGAATGATAGATCTCGCCAAAATAAAAGTTTTTTACTTATAAACCCATAGGCGCATGCGCCTTGGTTAAGTGATAATAGCACATTACAGTCCGCACTGTGGTAGCCACCTTGCACACGGAGAAACGTGTTTGAATAAGCAGAACCTGTGTTATTAAATAATACAGAACCCAAAGAATGCTTGCAGTATTTATTTAAAATAATGATTCACATCAAAAGATGCTCAAAACTACGACCACCCGCCTCAATGCATGTGTAACAGCGTTGTAGCAGAAATATCGAGTAGATTTCTGCAGGAAACCCTTCCCGAAACTGTTTCCCTGTATGCCAGACAAAACATAGGGTACCAACACGACAGACCACCACCACATTACTGTAGGAAAAATATTGTACCTAACACTTGCGGAAAATATTTTTTTTACTACCGTGCGTAAAGTACTCACTTTACGCACTATTCAAAAGACGTGAAATTTCACTTCACGCACTAGTGCGTAAAGTAATTCACTTCACACACTAGTGCGTAAAGTAATGTCAATGACAGTTGTCGACACTGTCAATTTGGCATTTTTCTGGTAAATTACTTCACGCACTAATGCGCAAAGTGAAAATTCTTCACGCACTAGTGCGTAAAGTATTTGTCCAAATTAATTTTTTTACACATATTTGATTGGTAGTAGAAAAATTTTTGTATGCAATACGTGCGTGAAGCACCTTTTTTCACTCGTGTGATTGTCAAAACTCACATTCGTGAAAAAAGGTTCACTTTACACACTTGTTGCATAAATAACTATATTTCCGCACGCGGCTGTCGTTCACCGAACGACGCATAGCGAAGTTCGGTGAAGCAGCCGAGTGTGCACTTGCATTTTCCGCACTTGTTAGGTAAATAGCTATTACCTATTGTTGGAAAATCACAATAGTAAAAAGAGAAGTCCGACAAATGCAACAATGGTTGTTATAGTTTAATTTTATTTTTACCTTTGTTTGACGTTATACCTAGGTTGTTGTCAAAAATATAAATTTATTACAGTTTGTCGAATAATTTACTCCTCATTTTCCCCTATCTTTGGCAAAATAATATAACCTGCAGTACCTAAGAAGAACATATGGCGACCGTAGACAAATTGAAGATAGAGAGGAGTATTTTACAACAATTTTTTGACGAAATTGGTAAACAGCTGGATGAAGAGTTGAAAAGACCCAGCATTTCCAGGGAAACGACCGTAAAGCTCCTGAAGGTTTTAGAGGATAAAATTAGCCGCATCTTCAATATTGATGATAAAATTTGGGGGATGATGGTGACCCAAGGATCCAGCGAAGCCGAGATGGAAGCTGAAATGGTATCAGTAGAGGTTTTTAGGGAGAAGATTATAGATTACAGGAATAAGGTAGACCATTATTTCTTAAGTTGTCAAGGTCAGACCGAATCAAATGGAGTACCAAGCATAAGTTTCTCCTTCCTAAATTAAACCTGAAAAAATTTGATGGGGATGTCAAAAAATGGATAGGTTTCTGGGGGCAATTTCGAAAGATAGATGAAGATGAAAGCATAGATAATGAATATAAGTTTGAGTATCTATTGCAATCGACCGAAGAAAATTCTGCTGCTAGGGCCTTGATTGAAAGTTATCCACCTTCAGTCGAAAATTATAAGAAAGCATTAGAACAATTAAAAGCAAGATTTGGTAGAGATGAGTTTTTAATTGAAGTATATGTCCGCGAGCTATTAAATTTGGTTCTTAAGCAAGCCACGGGAAAATCTAACATCACAATTGCTTCTTTATATGATAGTTTGGAGTCACAGTTACGGAATTTGGAAACATTAGGGGTGACTACAGACAAATACGCTGCAATGTTGTATCCACTAGTAGAGTCTGCTTTGCCAGAAGATATCATGAGGGTGTGGGAAAGACACAGGAGTACAAATCAATTTAGTGGTAAAAATACTAATCTTTTGAATAATTTACTAGATTTCTTGAAAACCGAAGTAGAAAGTGAAGAAATAATCCATCTGGCAAAAAGTTTTGGGACAAAGGAGCAGACAAAAATAACAACATTGAAAGCTGGACAAGGAACAAAGAGTGAGATGGGAAATATTAAGCAGACAAGGTCAGGTGAGCCACACATGCCAACTGCAGCTACAATTTTGACTGGTTCAAAAGATTTGAAGGAAAAATATGGTAAGAAAACTTGCATATTTTGTAATTGTACATGGCACAGCAGCCAGGATTGCATAAAAGCACAAAGTATGACACTTGGTAAAAGAAAAGAGATTGTTTTACAGAAAAAAGTTTGTTTCGGCTGTTTAAAACCATTTCACAGCATAAAAAACTGTAGAACATTTATCAAATGTGTCCTCTGTGGCAAAAAACACTATCCTATACTTTGCCCAGAAGTATGTCATAAAGAAAATAACTTTAAAGAAAAAACTGAAAATAAACAAAATGAAGAGAGCGTTTTAATTAGCAATCCTGGTGGCACACTTATGCAAACTATCGCAGTAAAGATTGTTCATAGAGGCGAGTCAAAAGTAGTAAGGGCAATTCTTGATTCTGCATCTCAAAGATCGTATATTCTCTCTAGTTGTGCAAAAAATTTGGGGCTACCTAAGATTCGAGATGAACAAATTGTTCAAAGTTTATTCGGAGGCACCCAACTTGTCCCAAAATTACACAGTCTATATAAAGTTAAAATTCAAAATTTAGATGAGACGTTTGAGACTGAAAGTTATGCTTTAGAACAAAACAAAATTTGCAATTTTATTCCACTCTTGGAAAATAATGATATCCTAAGAAAATTGCAAATGGAAAATATCTACATTTCTGACACTCAGTTGAAAAGTTTAGATATTAGCTTGTTATTGGGAGCAGACATATATGGCAGATTAATAACAGGGACACTGAAACCTATAGGCAATCTTACTGCGATTGAGACCCGTCTGGGTTGGACCGTAATGGGATCACAAAATATATCCTCAAAATTAGAAACTCTTTGCTGCTTAAATTTTCTCGATATTTCTGATTTATGGAACATGGAGACAATTGGTATAAGAGATCCAATTTCCATTAAAAGTAAAGATGAAATTGAAGCAGAAACAATTAAAAAATTTAATGAGTCTATCACAAGAATAGAGGATGGTAAATACGAAGTTTGTCTCCCATGGTTAAATGATTGTAAACGACTAGAAAATAACCGACAACAAGCGGAATGTAGACTTGTTTCAACCACGAAAAAACTTAAAATTTTAAATAAATATGATATTTATGATAAAGTATTCCTAGAGTGGGAAAAATTAGGTATTATTGAGGAAGTGAAAAACCTAAGCTCAGAAAATACAGTACACTATATTCCTCATCACGCCGTCATTAAAGAGTATAGTATTACTACAAAACTAAGACCGGTATTTGATGCTTCGGCTAAAGATAGTAACGGAAATTCACTAAATAATAGTTTAGAAAAAGGACCTAATCTAATTGAGTTGATACCTGAGATTTTAGTTAAATTTAGATTAGGTTTGATAGGTGTAATTTCCGATATTAAAAAAGCTTTTCTTATGATTCGTGTAGCCGAAAAAGACAGAGATGTATTAAGATTTTTATGGTGGAGAGATGCATCTATGAATGAAATTAAAATCTATAGACATACGAGGGTGGTATTTGGAGTTTCCTCAAGTCCATTTTTGCTCGGAGCTACTATCATGTATCATTTGGACCAAACTTATGGTAATTATCCAGAGACAATTAACAAGCTAAGAGAGTCATTTTACGTAGATAATTGTGTAACGAGTGTTGATAGTATACAAGAGTTGAAAGAGTTTGTGAATGAGTCTAGAACATGCTTGAATTCAGGTGGATTTGATTTGAGAGGATGGGTATATAATGCTGAGAGGTTCTTTGAAGAAGACGAAAGTGAGATGCCTTGTAAAGGAAGTACAGTATCAGTTCTAGGATTGGTATGGAATTTTGAGCAAGATGTACTCTGTTGTGATGTTTCATTTCTTGAACAAATACCCAAGATTCCATTTACAAAAAGAGGCCTTTTGTCTGCTGCGCAACGTGTATTTGATCCGATAGGTTTCACTAGTCCAGTAACACTCTTACCAAAGATTCTTCTACAAAAAACCTGGGAAGCAAAAATCAAGTGGGATGATCCGTTACCATCAGATATTTTAGATAAATTCAAAATTTGGCTTGAACAAATACGCCTCCTTGAGTTTTGTCAGATTCCAAGAACCTTTTGTAGGACCACTCCTTTAAAAAATTGCGATCATGTTTCTTTACATATTTTCTGTGATGCCAGTAAAACAGCTTACGCTGCATGTATTTTCCTAAGAGTTGAAATAAATGGTGAAATATACGTCAATTTGTTACTGTCAAAATCAAGAATCACGCCCATACGAAAAATTACTTTACCACGTCTTGAGTTATTGTCAGCCTTGATAGCTTGTAGACTCTATAAATCAATTCATAAAATACAGTGTTTACAAAACTTTGACGCCTATTTTTGGAGTGACTCAAAGGTTGCTCTCACTTGGATTAAGACAAGGTCAAATTGGAACACTTTCGTAAATAATAGAGTTGAGGAAATTCGGAAGCATACTGATTTGAGCAAGTGGAATCATGTGGCCGGTATTTCTAATGCAGCAGATCTTCCATCAAGAGGCTGTAGTACAAAACAGTTGATTGAGAATCGTTGGTGGGAAGGTCCCGATTGGCTGAATAAAAATATAGAATTTTGGCCGATAGCCTCAAATTCGTATAATGAAGAAGAAGCCTATATAGAGCAAAAGAAAACAGCGGTAGTAACAAATCTTATTTTGAATAAAAACGCTACCTCTGAGAAATTTCTCTATTTTTCTAAGTATAGTAAGATTGTTCGTATGATTGCTTGGATGTATAGATTTTATGGAAATGTATCCCAAGGAAATATCAAATTTACCAAAGAACTATTAAGCGAAGAAATTGAAAAAGCAGAGAATTGCTTGATTAAAATTATACAAGGTGAAAGTTTTGGTAAAAGAGAAAAAGACTTCCACGGATTGGAAATCTTTAGAGATGATAATGGTGTGTTGAGAGTGAAAACTCGCATAATTAATAGAAATGATTTGGAATGTTTTAGGTACCCAATTTTGCTACCATACAATCATGAAATTGTTAAAAGATTAATTGAAGAAAAACATAGATTGTTTTGTCATGCTGGAATACAGACTCTGTGGTGTAAGTTGAGAGAAACGTTTTGGATAATAAAAGGGAGAAAAATGATCAGAAATGTCATTGGAGTATGCGTACCGTGCAAGAGACAGAAAGTAGTTGCTATGGAATCTCCTTTTTCCGCATTACCAAAGGACAGAGTGAATGACGTTGGAGTGTTTGAGATTACTGGAATTGATCTTGCTGGTCCGTTATATCTCAAGAACAAGGACAAAGTTTATATTGTAATATTTACCTGCGCAGTCTATCGAGCATGTCATTTTGAGTTAGTTAAAGCCATTTCAACAGAAGAATTTATTTTTTCATTAAGAAGATTTATTGCCAGAAGAGGAAGAGTATCTGTCATTTATTCTGATAATGGAGGTAACTTCCATGGAACTGAAAATCTTTTTAAACAAATAGACTGGAACGAAATACAAAAATTCTCTTCAGTGTCAAGAATAAAATGGAACTTCATTCCACCGACTGCCGCTTGGTGGGGCGGATGGTGGGAGAGAGTAGTACGTATGATTAAGGAGTTGCTTAGAAGAAATTTGGGAAAAAGAAGTCTTACCTATGATGAATTATATACAGTTTTATGTGATTGCGAAGCTGTGGTGAATGCTCGGCCTCTTACATACAATGAAAATAATACCAATGGAGATTTGACACCAATAACACCAGACTCATTTTTGAAAAGTTTGGTCAGCAGTGAGATCCCGGATTTAGATCAAATTGAGAGAATTAGTTTGAAGAAACGTTTGAATTACCTTCAAAATATAAGAGATGCATTCAGAACACGATTTAGAAATGAATATCTTGCTACATTGGTGCAGTCTAAGAAAGGGAAATACAGCAAAATTAAAGTTGGAGAAGTTGTCTTGATTCAAACCGAAAATATGAAGAGAACAATGTGGCCTATGGGAAAAATAATAGAAGTTCACCCAGGACAAGATCACGTAATTAGAGTTGTGAGAGTGAAAACGTCAAATGGATTTCTCACAAGACCAATACAACGTATACACAGACTTGAAATCGGTGGAGAAGAAGAATTGACTGGAGATATAATACATGAAACCTCAGAAGAACCCCAAATCGAATGCCCCCAAGGATCTATCCATTCTTTGACTCCCGAAACTTCAAATACAAAGAAAAATAAGAATACCGATGAAGAGAAGACCGAAGACCTGGAAGAAAACCAACAATCCCAAGGAACTATAAAAAATATTGAACCTACTGATACAAGACAACCAACACGAAGAAGTACGAGGGAAATTAGGAAACCCTTAAGATACCAGTAGCGCCCAAAACAAAAGTTTCTGTATTTTTTCAAGTTAGTTTCGTCGGACTTGGGCGGGAGTATGTTGGAAAATCACAATAGTAAAAAGAGAAGTCCGACACATGCAACAATGGTTGTTATAGTTTAATTTTATTTTTACCTTTGTTTGACGTTATACCTAGGTTGTTGTCAAAAATATAAATTTATTACAGTTTGTCGAATAATTTACTCCTCATTTTCCCCTATCTTTGGCAAAATAATATAACCTGCAGTACCTAAGAAGAACACCTATAACCGGTACTACTTATAATCATTACCTTACAGGTAATCGTAATACGATGCGGGTTCTATTTGAATTGCACGGGCGCCTTATTTTCCTTGTAACGGCGAAACCATCCAATCGACCCCCCTATTTTTTTTTTGGAAAATCAAACAAGATGGTTAGAGGTACAACATATCAAAAATTCAAGCAATTTCACCGAAACCACTTTTCAATGTAATTTGTGCGTGGTCCTTTGTCGAATTCTCTTGAGGTTAAAAAACCTGAGGTGGTGATGTTAGAAGATTACGGCATAAAATGTTTTGTGAAGCTGAACGGATTGAAATATTGATCTATCGTGGTTACGGTGATAAAATGAGAAGCTATCAAGAAGTTTGTGAATTATTTAATGTTCTCAATGACATTTCACTAATGGACCGCGGCCCTGGCCATATTCTCGAACAGTGTTTGTTTGCAGCCAACATTAGAAAGAGAGGTTCGAGAGAGATGGAGCTATTCGTGGCAAACACTCATATTTTTATCTAAGGGCTGTAATAGGTTGTCATTCTGCCATCTTATTTCACCAATAAATGCAGCACAGGGGGAACCAAATTGATATTTCATTGGCCTTTCACTCAAATATTAAAAAATAGTCAGCTCCGGGAGTGATATTAATAAAAAAAAAACGAAATTAAACCGATCGGAATAAATTAACGTTGACAACTTGCTTGACGAAAACAACAAGCACGTCAAATCCCGTTATGTTTTGCCACAATTAGCTCTATCCTTCTCGCACTGCGTTGGAATCAGTAAATCGTTACAGAGGGCCGGTCCATAGTGAAACGTAATATGATGTCATTGAATGTTCTCCACCCAGAGAAACAAATGAAAATGTAAAGACAATATCGAAAACTGGACGCCCTGGAACAGTTACTACAGATTACAATAAGTTGAATATCTTATTATCATATATTATAATATCACAAGAGAAAAAATTTTGTCGGCAAAATTTTCGAAAGGTATGAAAGTTTGTTGCTTGGCAATTTCGCGAATGACACTTTTGACAAAATCACGACTCAATTTTTTCTCGAGTGGTATTCGTCATGACTTTTTCACGTAAGATTTTGAAAATAAATAGAATGCAAAAATATGAATAAAAACTTCAAATTAAAAATATCAGTTTAGTCCGTCGGATAGCTTCTTCTAGGATGCATTAAAACTTCCAACCAAATGGGACCTTCCCCATTCGAAAAAGCATGTTTTTTTACATAGGAAATGGAAATTGACGACACTCTCCATTGGCCCAGATAAAAGATATAGGCAAAAAACTGGATAAATATTGAATAATTTTTTTTTTACTTTGAACCAGCATAACTTTTGTTAAAAGCAAGATAGAAACAAGTTTTTTTTTTAGTTCGATTCCTCATTCAATTTTCTTTCGTTTGGTATATAACCAATTTCAAAAATTTGGTCAACAAGTTGAGAAAAACAGCAATATTGAAAAAAAGGCAACAAATCGCAAATATTTTTTCAAACTTACCTTGCCGTAACTTCCTTATGCAAAGTATTATTCCACTTTTTCTTTCACCAAAAACTGCGCAATTTAATAAGCTTCATTTAGTCTCGATTAACATTGGGTCTATTTTTTTAAATAAAAGCAGTAGAGACATTTGAACGTAAAGGCGCGCGTTACGAAAACCGGCTTAGCGGCCGTTCCTAGTCTTCCGCTCGTGCCCTCGCATTCTCCGCGGCCACTTTAAAATTACGTAAGAAAAACTTTGATAATATTTAAAATGAAATGAAATAAATAAATTAATAATATTTTTCATGATTATGATTTATACAGGGTGTTTGGTAGGTCGATGCATATATTTTGAGAGTTGATAAAGTGAGTCATTCAGAACCTATTTAGTCAAACTCACCTTAGTACCAAGTCTTAAGGTTTTCAAAATATGGCCGATTTAATTTTTTCCTAATAAAATCTCACAAATCTTCTGTTGGGCGCTTTAATGCGATATTCAGAAATAAGAAATACTATTTCAATTATTTTTGTTTTGTATCTTAACAGAATATGTATTTTATTTGCAATCATATATGTAATCTTGACATTACTGGTTCTTTAAAAATTTGGAAGTGTCACTTTACTTGTGTCACTTCCCTCTTCGATTTCCCTCACCGATTTCCCTATTCGACTTCCCTCACCGATTTCCCTCACTGTAATTTATTTACCTTTGCTGGCAACAATGAGAACATGTCAGGTAAAAACGTCAAAACAGTGAATGACAAATTTTGGCATGTTTGTTTTATTTTTTTAATATTAAAAAAATTGAATGACTAATCATAATTAATGGTGTGCTTGCAAATAAAATAGTATACAAACCTCAAAGGAAACTTTTCATTTCTGTCTCGAGATTAATATGGACTATATAACTCTCTATAAATCTCTCGACAGTAATGAAACACTTCCCTATTCGGTATGTAATATACTATTATTTGCAATCATATATGTAATCTTGTCATTACTGACTTTTTAAAAATTTGGAAGTGACACTTTACCTGTGTCACTTCCCTCTTCGATTTCCCTCACCGATTTTCCTATTCGACTTCCCTCACCGATTTCCCTCACTCTAATTTATTCACCTTTGCTGGCAACAATGAGAACATGTCAGGTAAAAACGTCAAAGCACTGAATGACACATTTTGGCATGTTTGTTTTATTTTTTTAATATTAAAAAAATTGATTGACTAATCATAATTAATGGTGTGCTTGCAAATAAAATAGTATACAAACCTCGGAGGAAAGTTTTCATTTCTGTCTCGAGATTAATAGTCAATCTCGACGCTTCGCGTCTCGATTGACTATATAAATCTCTCGGCAGTAATGAAACACTTCCCTACTCGGTATGTAATATACTATTGTTTGTCTTAAATGCATTAATAAAAAAATAAATGGAAAATGAACTAATGAACATTTTTATAGTGCCATTTTGAAGTCACAAAAAGTATTAATTCCATTGCATGTTAAAGTTTTTTTGGAAAAAAAAATAGGATAAAATAAAGGCAACCAAGGTTTTCAAATTCATTTAAAATTTGTCACGTGCCTTTTCGAATTGCATCTGCCACGAAAAAATGACATTTTTTTTTTTATTATAAAATCACTTTAGACTACAGATTGCCAAAATTGAGTAGGTATTCAGGGAAAAACTGTACTAGAATTTTTTTTCTTCTTTTTTATAAACAAAATGTTCACTTTTAGAATAAAATGAGTAAACAGTTTGTTAATGTATGGCTAATTTTTGTGAAAATTCGTGATGTTATTTCTGAATATCGTATGAGAGCGCCCAACAGAGGATTTGTTTAGGAAAAAATTAAATCGGTCCTATTTTGAAAACCGTAATGCCCGTATTACACCTGTGTATTTTTCCGTGTATTTATTCATGTAGTTCAGGATGACAACCGAAAAACTTCAAACGCAACATAAATCAGCATTATGAAAAACAAAATAATGTTGGCACCCTGAACTACATGAATAAATACACGGAAAAATACACAGATGTAATACGGGCATAAGACTTGGTAAAGTTTGACTAAATCGGTTCTAAATGACTTAGGTACTAAAGTCCAACAAATACCATTTTAAAGTCACGTGATACTGGTGGCAAAAAACGTATGTCCATTGATTAGGCTACGTTCACCAGAACCAAAATGGATTGTAAACAGTTTACAAATACCAACAGAATATGTTGGGTAAACTCTTGGTTCTGCTGAACGATTCAACTTTTCAATGATGAAACGTCACCCTCTGAATGACAGGTCACCACACAAATCACAGTGTTGAAAATTATAAGCACTCTGAAATTATGCTTGCAAAAATGGCGACCGTTTGCAAAACATGTTTGGTTTTAACACAAATTCAACGTAGCGTTCAGCAGAACAATCGCAAACCGTTTACCAACGTTTGTATCTGGTGAACGCGGCCTATGTCGTTGATATCACCTACAAAAAGCTACTGGTGGTTAATTACTATTGAATTTTAATATATGTTCCCACTAGCATTTTACAAACGCGTTTCTGAAGTAGTATTGACCAATCAGAGGGCAATTTTAATACTTGCAATTGTTGCGAGACTCATTTTTGTCACATCCGCTGTCTGTTGTAATACATTCTGAACTTAAACTGGGTACCCGTTTTCTATTTGCTTTTTTTCGAGTTGGAAAAAGGTTAATATGGTCAAAATTATTAGCTGTGTTTGTTCGTTGTATTATTTTCTAAAATAACTTTGACAAACTAATTGATGACAGTGACGGATTCTATTTCAGGTAAGAATATTATGAACAATAATGGACCTTTCTCATTTTACCTGTGCTGCGCGCGCATCTTGTGGGTGACAGATAATTAAATCGTCAATTTACTGAACACGGTCTGACCCTGACGTATTTAAGCTAACCTCAATAATCAATCAGTATCAATCAATATTGCTGAAAATTAATACAAAAACTGTTTATGATACAATGGTTCAAATGAGTTGAATGAGTTCTTGTCAGAATTAGGCGAAAAAGAAGTGAAACCTTTCTTTTCACAAGTTCCCAAGCAATCAAATTGTAAGAAAACAATAGTTACGTGCTCTCAACCCGAATGAAGACGATTTAAGTTGGGACAGAGATTTGAGGGTTCGTGAAATAACGATTTTTATATCAAATACAATAATAATGTACAATTAAAGGTTTGCTGCAAACATTTTTGCTGCGGTGGGTTTTCTTTCTTATTAATGTTAATACGTATTTTGTCATATTAGGGACATAAAGCTTCCGTATTTTTTGCTCGGTATCCGTATCGGTATCGTACTGCGCATGCGCAGAAGCGATACGGAGGCCGAGATACCGTACGTACAACGTAACGTTACAGCCCTCTCGCGGTATCCGTATCGGTCACGTATCTTGACATGCCTGACGCATGTGTCAAATTTTTAATTTGTTTAATATACTTTCTTGAGTTTCTTGTGTGTTTAGTGCTTCTCTATCGCAAAAAAAATAACAATTTTAAGGTTAGATATAAAAACACCGGAGTTTTGAGAAAAATTTTTCTAGATTATGAGATGCGTTTACGTTTACCGGAACAGGGAGCGCTTTAACAGCCTTTTCGCTTGTCAACGTATCTAGTTGCGTTACGGATACCGATACCGATACCGGCGAATTATTTCTAGTAGCTTTATGTCCCTACTTACGTTTAAAAATAAACAAAAACAGAAACATAACCGAAATTGCACAATTTGACAAGTGGAACCAATCAAAGTCATTCCACACAGGTATCGCGCGTCATTATATGTGTCTTTTTCTTTATTGCAGAAATCTTAATAAACTATCCTTGTTGTTCATTGCATGAGAAAGGTCCATTAGACAGCAATTTTTTTGTCAATTTTACTATCACCGCTGTTTAAGGTGTAGGTATTCAACAAGGATAGAGAAAAATCACGTGACTTTAAAATGGTATTTGTTGGACTATATATCACCTCCTGAAATATATGCATCGACCTACCAAACACCCTGTATATTAAAAAAAGTAGTTTTATAGTTAACAACCGTGCAATTTTCTTTTTTTTAATATAGCAGGATGAGCTCAATTGAATATTTGTTGTTTCTTTTGTATGTTGTTATATTTTTGTGTTTTATTATTTATTTAGCCCTACTTTATAATTGTTTGTTATTCGGGTCTATTCTGTAACTCAAATCGAATCGACAATCGAAAACTTGAATCGATAAGTCTCGAAATTATCGATTTTTGAAAAAATTTGGTATTCTGTAACTTTTTCAGCTATCGACAATCGATAACAAAAATCGAAATGGATTTCGATTGTCGATGACTGCTCTCGATCGCATTTGAGCAATCGACAAGGTGAAGTATGGATCCTATAAATAAAGAAAATAAGGTGAGAAAAAAATGTGATACTTAATCCATATAAAACTGTATAATCAAAGGAGATATTTACTGCAGAGGTTACAAAAGAAGGATCTGGTTAAGAAATTATCCTGGGGTTACTACACTCCTGGACATAAAAAACCGGACAAACAAAATTTTGTTAAATTTCAATCCTTAATAATTTTTCCAATTTTGCATCGAAATTGATCATTTTTTGTCAAATGGTAGGCGCGTTTATCTTGATCATTATTTAATATTGTGTTTGCCAAAAGGTCGAATGGATTTGGTGTTATACAGGGTGGAACCATAAGTTGCATTTGGTCCCAAACTTCTGAACACTCTGTGGAATAACTCAACGACACCATCATGCGTATTTGCAGGACATTCTTAAGCCTTATCATTTCTTAACATGTCTTTTTTCAATTCATATCAATATCTTTAATCTCAAAGGAAGCACAAGTTCTTAGAGTAGCAATGCAATTTATACCAATAACAAAAATTAAAAACATTACAGATAACTTTAACAAATAAACAAACACTAATATTGGGTATTACCTCCATGTGCTCTAATAACTGCTGCCATGCGACGGGGTAATCTCTCAATACAATTGGCAATAGCTCTTTGCGGAATGTTTTCCGACTCTTCGAGACGAGCTCTTCGAAGATCTGGAATGATTTCCGGTTGTCGACTGCGAATTAGCCTCCCTAACATGTCCCACACATGCTCAATGGGGTTCAGATCAGGGCTACGTGGAGGCCAGTCCAATCGTTGAATCCCTGCTTCATCAAGATAATCACTGACAACTCTTGCGACATGAGGCCTGGTATTGTCGTGCATCAAAGAAAAAATTTCTCCAACAAATGGAGCAAAAGGAATAACGTGGACCGCTTAACATTCCTCAATATAACGGTTAGCATTTTATCGTCATTTTCGATAAAAACCAGGGCAGTACGGGCGTAAGGTGTAATTCCAGCCCACACCATGATACTACCGCGTCCAAAAGGTGTTCTTGGAGAAATGCAACAGTCGCAAAATCGTCAATCGTCTCCCCGTCTTCGCCATACAGGCTCTCGTCCATCGGGTGACACATCCCCACTCTCCGTCATTCCAGTCTCTCTATGGACACGGGCAAAATTTAACCGTTGAGTACGATGGGCTGCTTGTGAAGCTGGATAAGCAGCCGGTCTCCTTGACATCAATCCTTGTTCATGTCTACACCAAACGGTTTGTCCAGAAAGCTCTTGTGCCACGTACATTTTCAAGTCGATGACTAATAACAGCAGGATGTTACTTTTCGGTCTCGTAAAGCAGTTACGGTAATAAAATGATCATCTCGCTGGTTTGTGACGCGGGGTCTCCCAGATCCTGGACGTCGTGTGTACTCACCAGTCTGACGAAAGCGACTAATTGCATCGTGTACAGTGCTTCTGGCTCTGCCCAACACATTAGCGATGTAGCGTATATCACGTCCATCATCATTCAATGCAACAGCTCGTGCAACACCTTCGGATCGCATATTGAAAAACAATTCATCCTCTGAATAAGGATACACTGACACTTATGATAAAGAAACAAACGAAAATAAACACTTCTAAAGTGTATTTTTCCTCAAGATGGATTTGGACATTGAAAACTTTGGAAGGTAAACAATACCGCTTGTCCCTGATTGGTCACAAAATGCCGTGTCCCTGCAGGTTGGAATCAGTTTTACATGTATTGTCGTGCAAAATGGCATCTTGCGACTAATAAGTGGCTTTGTGTATGTCCGTACTGCCCTGGTTTTTATCGAAAATGGCGCTTAAACTGCTAACCGTTATATTGAGGAATGTTTAGCGGTCCACGTTATTCCTTTTGCTCCATTTGTTGGGGAAAATTTTTCATTGATGCACGAAAATGCCAGGCCTCATGTCGCAACAGTTGTCAGTGATTATCTTGATGAAGCAGGGATTCAACGTTTAAACTGGCCTCCACGTAGCCCTGATCTGAACCCGATTGAGCATGTGTGGGACATGTTACGGAGGCTAATTCGCAGTCGACAACCGGAAATCATTCCAGATCTTCGAAGAGCTCGTCTCGAAGAGTGGGAAAACATTCCGCAAAGAGCTATTGCCAATTGTATTGAGAGATTACCACGTCGCATGGCAGCAGTTATTAGAGCACATGGAGGTAATACCCAATATTAGTGTTTGTTTATTTGTTAAAGTTATCTGTAACGTATTTAATTTTTGTTATTGGTTTAAATTGCATTGCTACTTTAAGAACTTGTGCTTCCTTTGAGATTGAAGATATTGATATGAATTGAAAAAAGACATGTTAAGAAATGATAAGGCTTAAGAATGTCCTGCAAATACGCATGATTGTGTCGTTGAGTTATTCCACAGAGTGTTCAGAAGTTTGGGAGCAAATGCAACTTATGGTCCCACCCTGTATAACACCAAATCCATTCGAACTTTTTGCAAACACAATATTAAATAATGATCAAGATAAACGCGCCTACCATTTGACAAAAAATGATCAATTTCGATGCAAAATTGGAAAAATTATTTAGGATTGAAATTTAACAAAATTTTGTTTGTCCGGTTTTTTATGTCCAGGAGTGTAGTTAGATCTTCTAAATTTTGCCTGTCAGAGACTTTAAAAGAGAAATTTCAAGTGCTTGTTTTATATCTGCTAGGTGTGTGACGTTACCAAATTTACGTTTTTCCCAAGTCGAGGAAGTTGAAAAAATTTCTTCTATGAGGATTACAAGGCTACAGACTACCAAAATGGAAGATCAAATAAATCAGATAATGCATTGGAATTTTTTGCAGAGAAAGGGTGGAAAAAGCGAATCAAAGAAAAAAAAGAACATAGCCGGCTTCAGAAAATTCTAATAGAAAAATGTGGACAGAAAGGAATTAAGAAGGAAGAAGAACTATATAAGACAGTCAATGACTTCTTCAATCTGGTCAGCTTGCCTAGCGGTATTTCTTACTTCTTCTCAAACGAATTATATTCCTCCACATATTTTTGACCCAAATTCAGTGTATTATCGACGTTTAGTACCTGAACATCATTTTCTTTATACTAACTTAGGTGACATAGTAGAAATCGACACTTTCTTGTTTGTGGGCCATACCACCATATGAAGATACTCAAACTAAATGCAAGCAAGCACATTTTGGTTGATTTCAGTTTCAATTGGATAATTATGTTGATAAATACAATCCCAAAATATATCCTCTGGGATTTTTCGTGAACTCTGCTCGTTAGGCGCTCTTTTTACTTATTGTAACTCAAAAATCTATTTTAAAATTCAAATTTGTTGACGTTTATTTGATTTGGGATGATTGACAATGGTTGTCATTCACAGTTTGCGACGTTGCCGGTATCTTCAAATCGATAACTACGATCTCGATTTGAAAACTTATCGACTGTAGTTACAGAATAGGAAATTTGTCAAAATCGATAAGGTTTGTCTCGATTTCACCGTTCTCGATTGTCTATTAACGTTTTCGATCTCGACTTGTTAAAAGTTACAGAATAGACTCGATTATCAAGATATTTATTTGTGTCGTCTACTTTTTTTTTATTTCTTCCTCTATAATAGACAAAATATCAATTATTGCTACTTCTTATGAAAAGCTACAGATAGGTTTCAGCGTAGAACAATTTTTATGATACATTTCCCAGTCCATTTTTTCCATTTAAGAAAAATGAGCTGTTAGTATCATTTCCAGTAATGCTGTGACACTTGGTAAGCCTTCGCATCCAAATTTGCCAATACTTTTTGAAATAGTGTGAATGGGAATGAATCGTTTTTTATTAGTGGTGATATTTGTGTGACCGGCTTCCATGAATATTTCATTACCTATTAATTATTATCAAAATGTATAAATTTAAATAAAATTAAATTTTCAAACATTTTATACCATTAAAGTTTTTATCATTAATATCTTTAATTATTATTTACCTATTATACGTACTTACCTACCTACAAATGAAACAACGAATATTCAATTGAATTCATAATAAGTCCTGAAGAAGAAACAAAAAAGGTTTCGAAAGCTTGACATTGATATAAGAATCATACAATATAATTATTTTTGGCCGATATATCCTGTTATTGTGTAATTAAAAAAATGTATCCAACAATAAATCTTCTTCAAGTTCTGTAGAATTTTCACTCAGATCGAGACTTAGATTCACATTAATAGTGTCGCTATTCATATTAATGCAATTTATTTTGCATCTGCAATTCACACTACAAGAAACCCGCTCTTTTGCACTGTTACTTAAAAGTATTGCAAATTTTGTCATTGAAAAATAGAGAAATAATTTCCCATATATCTTCCGGAATTGGAGCTTGCGGTTCATCATTTTTGAAACCATAAAATTTTGTTCATCCATTGAATTTCCAAATAAAAATGGATCTTAGCACATGTAGATTGGAAGTATCTTGTCCGAGGCAATTCCTGGGCTTGTTTCTGGCTATTATTAGTATTATTAGTATTTTTGAATAACAAACTTACAAATTACAAATTTTCTGGAAATTAAAATTCCTTCTTCAGGTGGCATCATTGAAAATTGGTGGAGAATCTGAGGTGGAGAATAAGCGTAGACCAATTTTTATAATATAACTAGCTAATGACCCGCTGCGTTGCCAGCATGTAAATACATTTTGAAATAATACACTTCTTTTCAAATTTTGTTGTTGATTTTCTATTTAATTTTTTTTTTTAATCCGATATCATAGTCGCTTGCCAGTGAGTTTACTGACGCATTTTAAGCACTCCAGAGCTGCTGTAGAGCGCCCTGGGCTGTTTATAGGCGTTCCAGTGTATCAGAGTTTTACGCAACCGAACTTCTAGATCAGAAGAAATTCACTTAAATTGAACCCAAATCGATCTAATCTGGGTCAGTCGAATTCATCTTATATAGAGATACGTGGTATTAATTCAAGATCGGTCCAGCCGTTTTTTAATTCAAAAAATAATAAAGTTACGTCGGTTGAATGCAAGCCTAAATAAATGAAATATGGCAACGTTGTTTCATGCTGTCAAAAAAAGTTGGGTTATGTTGTTATGTAATGTGAATGAGTTTGTTTACAATTAATTAATAATTAATTCAAAATTAATTTCTTTTTCCGAGATGCGTAACCTATCCACAAACCTTCCTTGGGATGGCCATAACAACCTACAAAAGTTTCATCATAATCGGATAAGTGGTTTTGGAGCGCATATCCGGATACCCCGTGAACTTTGATTTTTATATATACAGGGTGAATCTGAAAGTGAGGGTTTTTTTTTAACAGGATATATATCTCGCCAAAATAAGTTGTTTGGCAAAAAATTGTTTACATGAAAAATTTAAGATAACGGAAGTACAGGTATTTTAGGGTTATGTGCATTAAAAATCTAATTTCAATAATCTAAGATTTAGGGTGGGTATTTTAAAGCTACTCTGAGAGTTAACTTAAAGTTAACTTCTGGAATAACATGTAATTCAAAAAGTTAACTTCAAGTTAACTGTCAAAGCAGTTTTATAATACCCGCCCTTAGAGAAAATATGATAAAAATTATCAGTAGTAATAGCCCAAGGACATTGATAATTGTCCGAAAAAAATTTATAAAAGATTTCGAAAGCTTGTTGCTAGAAAACAGACCGACGCGCTAGCGGAGGTCTGTTTTCTATAAGCAACAAGCTTGAGAAAGTTGTTATAAAATTTTTGAGCATTCATCAATCTTCGAGGGTTATTCCGATAGAAATTTTTTTGACAGCAATGTCCGTGACAATGTCATAGAGTGAAAACAATCCATGGGTTATTTTCAGTATAATTTTGACATGATTGGGTGATTTGTGTCACATGACAAGAAATACCAAAATTTAAGTGGCTGTTAGAAATGTCAGAAAATTTTCACAAAAATTGTTCAAAATTATTCCCATTTGTCTGTTGCTTCATTTCCCTCCTGAATTTTGTCTGTTTCACTTTAAAACGAAAATTGATGGGTTGAAAATGAATTTTTTTCTGATGGAATAATGCAACTGTGAGAACCTATTATGGAATAAGACTCATTATGCTGGACTAATAATGGCTTTTTTGCGGCTTTTTTTTGAGAGAATGTAAACAAAGTGATTTATAGTGGAAGTCTCCTCTAACCTCAAAATAGCTGTACCTCCGTTATCTTAAATTTTTTATATAAACAATTTTCTGCCAAACAACTTATTTTGATGAGATATACATCCTGTTAAAAAAAAAGCCTCACTTTCGGATTCACCCTGTATAGATTCCCAGACAATTTTTTTCCGATTTTAAAAATTGAGTTAGGAAGTATCACATCCAGTAATGCTGTGGAAACTTGGTAAGCCTTCGCATGCAAATTTGCCAATTTTTTTTGAAATAGTGTGAATGGGAATGTTTCGTTTTTTATTAGTGATGGATATTTGTGTGACCGAATGTGAATATTTCATTATTATTGAAAGGTTCGTGGGTAGAATAGAATAATAATAAATTATTAATCATCAGTATTATCACATTTATCTACAAGCTTTCCATTTATATTTGCGGATAACATGTGAAAAATAATTCTGGTTTCAGCTTCTTTCTGATTGCAATGACGATTTGTAATGAATTTGTACCTATGTAGGTATGTATATATTTAGGGTGAATCAAAACCACAAAAAACATACAATTTTCTACAAAAATCATCATAACAATCCCTGGATCCCTATTCGAATAAAAACACTTCAAAATATTGAATAATAATATTCTTAAATTATCAATAGTCTAGCCATTAGATAGACGCGGGGGTGCGGGGTAAAGCGATAGTCGTCGTCGAGTACGCTGCCGCCGGACGTGTTTTTGTACGTTCAAAAGTCTCCACAAGGTTTATTTTAGAGAATAGACCCAACATTAATTGAGACCAAATGAAGCTTATCAAATTGCGCAGTTTTTGGTGAAAGAAAAAGTAGAATAATACTTTGCATAAGGAAGTTACGGCAAGGTAAGTTCAAAAAAATATTTGCGATTTGTTGCCTTTTTTTTAATATTGCTGTTTTTCTTAACTTGTTGACCAAATTTTTGAAATTGATAATATACCAAAAGAATTGAATGAGGAATCGAACTAAAAAACTTGTTTCTATCTTGCTTTGAACAAAAGTTATGCCGGTTCAAAGTAAAAAAAATCATATCCATTATTTATCCAGTTTTTTTTTCCTATATCTTTCATCTAGAAGACCAATGGAGTAAAAAAACATGCTTTTTCAGATGGTATAGATATCATCTGGTTGGAAGTCACTTTTTTCAACTCGAAAACTAGAAGGCTTTTGGCGCTCCATCCGACGGACTAGTTTGACAATGTCAAAAAATGGTCGTAGGTAATACCATAAGAGCTCAGATTTAGCCGGATATTTTTGGCTTGATTTCGAATACTTACTTTTAGGAAATTTAACGAGAGCTGATTTTGTGGAACAGATCGAGATAAATTGCATGAAAGTAAGTATAAGAGAGCAAGCAAAAAAATATCCTGCTCAAAATCTGAGCTCGAATGGTATTTAGTACGGCAATTCCACGAATGCATAATCAAAATAAAATATGGAAATACTTTTTAAAATGAACAGTTATTGAAGGTACAATTAGAATAAATATTTTCCCCTTACAATTTGACTCTACAGAAAGAGAAGAAGACTCTGTGTTCTCAGGAATTGAATTTTCTATTTCGCTATTAATTCATCTTTAATTGTCCCAAATCGCTGCGTGTTGAAAATATTTTTAATTTTATTTAAAAATACACTTTTTTCTACAAACGTCACTAAAAGTGTCATTTTTAACGGATGCTGTCAGTGTCTAAAATGCCATTTTATGAAACTGGTGTTAAAAGTGATTACTTTTAGCACTAGTGCTAAAAGTAATCACTTTTAGCACTGATCAGAAAATATAAGAACATAGGAAATTTTAAATCAAAATAAAATATTTATTTAATTAAACGTACAATTAGCGAAACTGCAATTAGAATAAGAAACTCCATGGCCAATCTCGTTGGTAGCAGTTACTGAATATATTTTGGTAAAACTTGTACCAGGAGGGCAAAGAGCAATATAATTCTCCGAAGTTTTGGGCAGAATTTGATCCGCAATGTTCTTTTTATTTTGTAGCGAGTCTTCTATATACCCCTCCGCTACTGTACTAGACTTCCATCCACCGTGTCTCTTGATTATAGTAAGATTAGCACCAGAGTCCGCCAACAAACTCGCTGAGGAACGTCGGAAACAATGTCCAGTATAAAGTTGGGGTCAGGCAAATTCAGAAATTTAGCGATTTCGGCAGGGATCTTACCAAATGTGTTGATTCCAACTGGAGTCTTGGCACATTTATTATTGCTGTATTTTATAAAAAATCTTGAGTGATTGATATCCGCTGGTCGAAGGGATAGGTACTTCTTATAGTAGTTTATATACAATGCACCACTAATAACGTAATTTCGTTGCACATTAGTTTTAGTGTCTGGTATATGCACAACTAATGAAGTTCCCAAATCTTCAATGTTATTTAATGTCAAATTGCAAAGTTTTTCTCGACGGCAAGCTCCAAATACACCGAAAATTGCGGCAACTTTTCGCATAAGATGTATTTCATCCGGGGCTTCTGCGAGAAATTTATCGATTTGTTCACTCCGCAATACTTTTGACTTTTTCGGTCGATATCCTTCACCCTTTCGCTTTAAAAAAGCTACAAGCTTGTAAAATCTGCTTATGTCCTAATTATTTATGTTCATCATCGCCTTTATCATTGAGTAATTTGACCAAAGCGTAGAAGATTTCCATATTTTTGATTTTTCTTCAAAGTATGCAAGGAGCACTTTTTCACTGGCCTCCTTGCCACTTACTTTTTTTTCATCACACCATTTCAAGAAACGATCGTATGAAAACTCGTACTGTTGCTTTGACTTGCTAGGCAATAATTCAAAAGTAGCTTTATTGGCAGCTTCTTCAATTTCCGCCGGGAGAAATTCATTGTCTTGATCACTTTCCATCGCCCAGAAAATAAACCACAATGAAACTGGATGAAACCACGCAAAAACCAAAAATTGTGCAAAAACCTTAAGCAAAAATTCGTGATTATTTGACGTTACTAATCAACAATGACAAACAGAGATGACAAATAAAAATAAACAAATTCGTTTTTTTTCTTGCCAGCAACCTATTTCATAAATAAATTAGATGAAAGATTTGAAATTGAGGATTGCAAGGATGCGTTAATAGGACTTTTAAAGAGTGTTTGTAGAAAAAATAGTGTATGATATTCGTGCTAAAAGTGATTTTATTTTGTTCAAAGGGATGGAACACTCCGCCTTCGGCGTCATGTCCCAAACTTCCCTTTTCACAAAATAAAATGTCACTTTTAGCACTTATATCATAAATAAATATTAATAAGCTAAAATGATAGAACTTGTGAATTTTTGTGACAATTATTTGACAGATGATTCAAAAACCAATTTTATATGCAATTGTTACTACGGTAACGATTTCATCAACAGAAAATTTATCCGATTTTTTTATCCAGTTATATTTTCTCTTCCTTCCTATTTATCCGCTAGCACACTACGATTTTTGACATTTCAAATGGGATTATTTATACATGAGTGGAATTGTCGCTGAAATACCATGTTGTTGGTATTGTCCAGGTAGCAATATTGTTAGCTGATTACCGAATTTATTGTCGAATGTAATACGACAAGAGGTTACAGGATTACCGGATAATACTTTTACCTGTCACGAAACGCGTTACGCAACAACACCACGACTCCGAAGGAGGAGTGGTGTTGGCTGATAACGCGTTGAGTGTCAGGTAAAGGTATTAGGTAATCCTGAAACATCGAATGGTATTCAAAAGGTTATACAACTCACTGTACATTATTCCCATATGACACGAGAGGCTTAAAAAGTGATAAGCCTTTTGGGATTATCGCGCTTGGTGATATTTGTCATTAATAATAATAAAAATTAATAAAGCATTTAGGTTTAGTTCGTTGTATAACCTTTTGAATACCACTCGATGTTTCAGGATTACCTAATACTTTTACCTGACACTCAACGCGTTACCAGCAACTCCTCCTTCGGAGTCGTGGTGTTGCTGTGTAATGCGTTTCGTGACAGGTAAAAGTATTATCCGGTAATTCTGAAACTTCTTGTGGTATTACATTCGATTATACAACAAACTATAAACTTCAATACTTTATTAATTTTTATTATTATTAATAGCAAATGAACAATATTGCCACCAAGCGCGATAATCCCAAAAGGCTTATCACTAATGGCGTTTCCGATTGGTAGATTCAGTGCGCACTGAGTGTATTTGCATTCTTTAAATCGACCTGTAGGAGAAAAAGACAGAAATAGAAAAAATTGCACTAGTTCCGCACTAGATCTACCAATCGGAAACACCATTATTAAGCCTCTTGTGTCATATGGGAATAATGTACAGTGAGTTGTATAACCGGTGTAATACACTCTAGTGAAATAGTCATCAGAAGAGAATCCTAAAATGTCTAAAGCCGAACGGAAACAAAATTTACCGGAAGATGTAAGTAAATCTTCACTGCACAGGATTTTGAAGTAAGAAAAAATTAAGCCTTATAAATTAACTCAAGAACTTTTGGAAGATGATCCTGACCACCCCATTGAGTTGTCAGAGATCATGATGAATGAAATTAATAATCACCCGAACTTTAAAAACCAAATACTTTTTAGTGATGAATCGACTTTTTGTTTAAATGGGCAGGTGAACAGACATAATTGTAGGTTTTGGATGCAACTAAACCTCACTGGATGGAAGAACTGCATATATAGCATCCACGGAAACTGAACATTCGGGCAGGGATTCCCGTCAATAATATTATTGGACCATTTGTTATCGTTGGAAACTTAACTAGTGAAAAATACCTACGACTTCTGAGAAGAAACGTAATTCCTAAATTGCAAGAGTTGGACATTGACGTCCATCAAATATGGTTCCCATTTTGCACAAAAAGTCCGAGACTTTCTGAACGAGGTATTTCCAGAAAGATGGATTGGACGAAG
Source organism: Ceutorhynchus assimilis (assembly GCA_917834065.1). Classification (NCBI taxonomy): domain Eukaryota; kingdom Metazoa; phylum Arthropoda; class Insecta; order Coleoptera; family Curculionidae; genus Ceutorhynchus; species Ceutorhynchus assimilis. The sequence continues at coordinate 12,826,005 of OU892279.1, forward strand.
AGGATCGATAGAATGGCCAGCACGCTCCCCGGATTTGACCCGCATGGACTTTTTTTATTGGGGACATTTGAAAGATAGGGTGTACAAAAACACCACTAACTTTAGAGAAATTGAGAGCAATAATTTTATATGAATCCAGTCTTATCACCCCAGAAATATTAAATAATACTAAAATCTGTTTTTTTTTTAAAGATAATTCCCCAAGTCAAAAATTTAGTAACTATGTTGGCAACACAAGCCTTTTCTATATAAAAAATTTGAAAGCATTGACAATTTTACATTGTATTGCCAACATAATGTCATTTTGACTTTTATCTTTAAAAAAAAAAACACACTTTACACGTGAGTTTTATGACAGACTTGGATATTATTTGGCAAATAATGGCCAACATTTTGAACACTTGATATGTTAACTGCTATTTGCACCGCTACAACTTAAGATCAGCCTTAGTCTTAAGTGGAACTTAAACTACGATTTTGCTTTGCACCGTTGTTTAGGGTACACCTCAAGTCTAGTTAAGTTAAGCCCCGGATTTTCTCCGCTTAGTTGGATTCTAACCTCATTTTTGGGTTTTGTTTTCTTTTTTTGACAGAATTCTGGTTGACTTTGATTATCGATGATTTTGTATTTGTAATATCGTAATATCCAAGGTTCCAAGAGCCTTTTCTCCGAAGACTGCATGTTTAAAGCAAAAAAAAAAATATATATGTTTATTTTCATAGCAAAAACAAATTTTCCGAAGTTTTTTTTATGGTTGTTGCTGTTATTTAGTTATTTGTTAATGCTTTTATTTTTCTGCGTCGGGTAATTTCTACAGAATTTTGCACAAGAATGCCAAAAATATATTCAAAATAATATCCATGTGATATAACTTATGAAAGAAAAGACGAAATTAACGAAAATATTTATATTTTAATCGCAAAGATAGGTTAACGGATAAATTCCTTGCTTGAAATAGGTACATCCTCCTTCATTTCTGCCTTGAAACACGCATTTTTGCGCTGTTGCCAATAGCTTTCAATTCTTAGCTAAGATTTGGTCGGTGCAAAGCAACTCAACCTAAAGGTTCACCTTAAGCTTAGCCTCTACCTAACTTAGTTTGTTTTTAAGGAACACCGGTGCAAATAGCTGTGAGTCTTTTAGTTTTGTCGAGTTATCTGCTTTCCGACAACCTAGTTGTTTTTGTAGAAATATTAATAGGAACATTGCCAGGCAAATAAAAATTTCATGTCAAGTTGAATTTTAAGATTTTTTTAAAATGTATCTTTTGACCAATCGGGTCGAAAAAGGTATTAAATGATCCGTAATTTAGTTGTCTTTTAGGATATTTATTTGATATTTGACCAAAGACATCTATGACCGAGCAATTGGATATCATACGGGGACATGTCAGAATTTGAAGAAAAAAAATCAAAATACAAAAAAATATTAAAATTTTGAAAAAGTCGAAACACGTTTTTTGAGTTCTTCCGAAGCTATTCTACCTCACTAAGTATGAATTCCGATGATTGTTTAGTTTTTGAGTTATGGATTTTTAAGTGTTTAAAATATTTTATAAAAATCGGAACTTTATTGAAATTTGTCTGAAATATCCAAGTTCTATTATTTAAACACTTAACTAAATAATTTCTAATAATATTACGTTATGTTACGCCGTTGATGAGATATTCCAACGTTCCAGTTCTTTTAAATGAAAATACATTATTGCCATATCTTTTAAAATGCGAAAAAGAAAACTTAATAGTCTAGAGTTGAAAACACTTTGGTTTGACCAACATTTTAAATGAACAAATACCATAGCTTCGCATTTAAAAAAACTAAAGTTGAGAGATTTATCGGAAAAACTGTAAAACTGGCAACGTTGCGAATATTATTTTTGGATCCGGCACTTTCAAAAACCCCTTTATACCAAATGTCATAACGTTGTATTGAGCCGTGGCTAAGATATTTTACCATTTCAGTTCTTTTAAATGAAAATGCAGTATTGTCAGATCTTTTAAAAACCACCAAAAAAATTTTAATATTTTAGGAATTGTAATATACTATAAATGAAACACACTAATTTGAGTGATGGTCTATTTATTACTAAAATATTCAATTCTCCGTACCCAAAGGAATGGTACTCTAGTCACAAAAAACCCATTGATAATCTAACAATACACTAATAGTGAGCTAGCGCATACACGACTATTTAGAGTTATTAGAGACGTTATGCACATATATCACACCTTCTCCCTTATTTTCTAAACATTTTCTTTATATTAATTCTAAGTACAATTAGTTTAACCCGACAACTAATCTTTCGGGCGGTTTTAACCTACTCCGACGCCTTAATACCGGAATGTCAACTTTTGGTTGTTGCACTTCACTATTTGATAGATTCTCGATGTTACAATCATTTGTGCCACTATTATCACCAAAAATATTATTAGTATTACTGTTGAGTTCAGAGCGTGGAATAATGGAAATTTCATGGTCATGATTATTATTAGTATCAGCATTATTGGCAAAATTTTGTTTTAATTGATTTGTATGACGTTTCCATTTCAAACCACAATCTGTTTCAATTGCATAAGTTCTTCTACCAAGTATTTCGATGATTTTACCTTGACACCATGTCGGTTTATTTGCTCTGAAATCCTTAGCCCAAATGCGATTTCCGATATTAAAAGTAACTTCTTTTTGAGAACCATAATATTTTTTTTGAGAAGATTGTTTTTCAATAACTGTATTGGAAACAGAAGGCAATAATAAATCAAATTTAGTTCTGAGATTGCGTCCTATTAAAATCTTGGCAGGTGTTTCCCCCGTTGTGGTATGACAAGTATTACGATATAATAATAAAAATCTATTTATTATTAAATTAACGTCCATACCTGGATTATCATGCCGAGATTTTAATATAGCGTTTTTCATAGTTTTAACAGCATTTTCCGCTAAACCGTTTGTCGCTGGATGATATGGTGCCCCAGTTAAATGTTTAACGCCACTTCCACAAAGAAAATTCTGGAATTCCTCTGACATAAATGTGGTAGCATTATCAGTACATAATTGTATTGGAAGTCCATATCTAGCAAAAAGTTCCCTGAAAATTTTTATTGTAGTGGTGGCAGTTATGTTATTAACCTCAAAGCACTCAATCCATTTTGATGTTGCATCAATTACAACTAAAAAATTTTTGTTGAAGACTGGCCCAAAAAAATCTGCATGTAAGCGTGTCCATGGTTGTTTTGGCCACTCCCACACTTCTAACGAAGTTTTTGGTGCATTATTTGCAAAAATCGCACAACAATTACATTTCTTAGATAAAAGTTCTATTTGAAAATCTATTAAAGGCCACCAAACATAGGATCTTGCGAGCGATTTCATTTTAACTATTCCCATATGTGTAGAATGAAGTTCATTTAACACCAAATCTTGCAATTTGGGTGGAATAATTAATCTGAAACCCAACAATACACATCCTTGTTCAATGCTTAGTTCATTTCTTCTATTGAAATAAGGTTTAAATCCCTCAGATGGACAAACATTTGGCCATCCAAAGCGTAAATAAAAAAGTACCTTAGACAAGACCGGATCTTTATTTGTTTCGTTTTTTACTTGAGAAAACTCAATAGGTATTTGACCTTCTTTCAACAAATTCAAATAAGATACTGCGGAATTTATTTTAAAAAATAATATTTTGTCGTCCTCGTACTGAACCGAATTCATTAAAGGACTTCTAGATAAAAAATCTGCTGTATTTTTAGCAGAACTAACATATTTTATGTCGAAAGTAAATGCGGACAAAATATGAGCCCAGCGTTGCAAACGATTTGCTGCAAAAACCGGTATTCCTTTTTTATCACCAAAAATGGTCAACAAGGGTTTATGATCGGTTATCAATAAAAATTTTTGATTATAAATATACTGGAAAAACTTCTTTACTCCAAAAATAATAGCTAACGCCTCTTTTTCAATTTGTGAATAAGAAACTTCAGCCTTATTCAGAAGACGTGACGCAAAAGCTATTGGTTTTTCTATATTATTGTCAAAAACATGACTTAAAGTGGCCCCCAAAGCGAACTGAGATGCGTCCACTGTTAATTTAATTTTTTTAGAGGGGTCAAAATGTGTCAAAACCTTTGATGACAATAACATATTTTTAGAAGTTTCGAAACTTTTCGAGCATTCTAATGACCAATGCCACTTTGCATCTTTTTTCAAAAGACTATATAAGGGTTTTAGTATATCCGAAGCATTTTGAATGAATTTACAATAATAATTTATCATTCCCAAAAACGACTTAAGTTCAGTAACATTTTTAGGGACGTGACATTTTTTAATTGCTAACACTCTCTCTTCTGAGGTATGTAACCCTGCTTTGTCAATTCTGTGACCAAGATAATTTACAGAGTCTTGAAATAGCGAACATTTTTCTTTCCTAACTTTCAAACCACATTCTTGAAGTCGACGGAAAACATACTCTAGGCGCTCCAAGTGTGAAAAATCGTTTTCCCCAGTGACCAAAATATCGTCCAAAAAACAAACGACTCCCGGACATATAAATATTTGTTCCATTATATTTTGAAATATGGCCGGAGCGCTCGTTATTCCAAACGGTAATCTGGTGTAAGAAAAAAGACCCTTATGTGTGGAAATTGTCACAAGTTTCCTAGATTCTTCTGTAAGCACAATCTGCTGATAAGCTTCAGACAAATCTATCTTGGAAAACTTTTGACCACCCTGTAATTGTGCGAATAAATATTCGACGCGAGGTAAAGGAAAATGAACATTTTCTAAAAAAGGGTTTAATGTTATTTTAAAATCTCCGCATATGCGTATATCCCCATTATTTTTTAAAACTGGTACAATAGGAGTTGCCCATTCTGAAAATTCAGTTTTTACTAATACACCATTTTGCACAAGACGGTCAAGTTCCTTTTCTATTTTAGGCTTTAAAGCAAAAGGAATTGGCCTTGCTTTGCAAAATTTTGGAATTGCTCCATTTTTTACATTTATGGTAACTTTAAATTTATTAAATGTGCCAATCTTTGAATCAAAAATTTCTTGGTAATTTTTTAATAAGCTAGAAATACTTGTAGAAGAATCCGTGCAACCTTGTAATATGCTAGATACTGTATACATGGAATTTTTTTCTAAAAGCTTAGAATTATCCGTATTTAATTTACAAAAGCCAAAATTAAGCATAGATAACGCATTTCTGCCGATCAGTGGAGGGCCTCCATTTTTTATTACATAAGTTTTTAGAATATATTTTTTTTTCTCAAATTTAATATTTAATTTCAAATAACCAATTGGTTTGAAGGTGAGGCCGATATAATCAGTTAAAGACAAATCGTTAGTAAATACCTCTTTGCCACTAAAATGTTTAAAATATAATTTTTCTGAGATTGCTGAATGAGCGAAACCAGAATCAATTTCAAAATTTATTGGTATATTTTCAACAATTAAGTTAATAAAAAATGGCTTGATATTACCTGAACTTTCTATCCTATTTACATCCAAGTCCCGAATATTAAATATAGATTCTTCAGAGTCTTGATTGTCTTGTAAAAAATTATGTCGACTGCTACGTTTACATTGGGGTGCTAAATGACCTTTCATGCCACAGTTATGGCAATTACAATTTTTATAAACGCAATCTTTTATAGAATGATTTTTACGACCACACACTGTGCACTTAATCCGGGCTGTATCACTTCCTCCTGCACCTGAAAAATTTCCTTTTTTAAAACCTATCCCATTTCCATTTTGGGATCTTGGGAAGTTTTGACGTCTGGGTTTCTGGAAGTATACTGGCTCTTGTTTTATACCAACACCTAGGTTTCCTCTAACATCATGATCCTTTAAAGCTGACTCTTTACTAAGGGCAATTTTTACCACTTTTTCGAAGGTAGTTTTTGAGGCATCTTCCTCAAAAAGACGATCCATAATTTTGTCATCGTTAATTCCTGTGACAAAAATATCGCGCATTACCACAGAAAGCTCTGTACCAAAACCACAATTGGCGGCTAAACTCTTTACTTTTGCTTGCCAATCAGCAATCGATTCACCCTGCTGACGTTTACAATTGTAAAACCTTAGCCTTTCAGCAAAGTATGACTTGACAGGCGAAAAATGATCAGTAAGTATCTTCATGAGCTGCTCAACACTATTTGACTCAGGCGGATCAGGAACACACAAGTTCCTCACCAAAACGTAACAATCTTCAGAAAGAGTATTCAGTAAAATTGCTCGTTTCCTGTCACTATCCGTGATATTGTTAGCAATAAAAAATTGCTTAAGTCTTTCGGCAAACACCGAAAAATTTGATATTTTGGGGTCAAACGTATTCAAAGACCCCAAAAGTCCGACGTATTCGGTCTTAATGGTGACAGCACTGGCTTCTAATGGCGGTGCCATTTTGTTATAAAATCACACTAATGCACACTAAGAAGTACTGATCAACCCGATAGTACTATTTTCGTGAAAATTTCCGAAAGTAAACTAAGACAGGTTTCTTATTTTTAAATCCTCGTCGCCACTGTAATATACTATAAATGAAACACACTAATTTGAGTGATGGTCTATTTATTACTAAAATATTCAATTCTCCGTACCCAAAGGAATGGTACTCTAGTCACAAAAAACCCATTGATAATCTAACAATACACTAATAGTGAGCTAGCGCATACACGACTATTTAGAGTTATTAGAGACGTTATGCACATATATCACAGGAATGAAAACACTTTCGTTTGAACAACATTTTAAAAGAAAAATTATTGTAGCACTGCATTTAAAGAAATAAAGTTGAGAGATTTATCGGTAAAACTATAAAACCGGCAACGTTGTAAATATCATTTTCAGATCCGGCACTGTTAAGAACCCCCGTATATCAAATTTTATACCGTTATGTCACGCCGTTGCCGAGATATTTGATCGTTCCGGTTCTTTTGGGATACCCTGTATACCTTTCCATATTCCATTGAAATTGTGCAATGCTCTCTCTCTTCTCAGATACCCCCGTAATGCTTATTATGCTTGCGTTGTACTCTGGTTCAGTGCTATCCTATTCCTTCCAGTAGTTCGGGTTTCTCTTTGGCCGTATTCCCTCGTAAATCTTCTGTCATCGGCGGAACTGTTTGATTTTACTCTAAATTTTAATTAAAACTCAAACGTCAAATTTATTTATTAACCCAGTTCTGACCTAACAAAAACAACCATTGTTGCCATATTTAGCCAATAAGGAAAATGGCTAACTTTTAACAGTTATAACAATAGTCCTAGCGGTACGTCAAAAAATCTTGCAAATTGTGATAAAAGCAAAAAACTTGGTAAACATATTTCTAAGACAAAAATAAAACATTCTGCCCGCAGCACCCATCAAAATTCTCATGTGGGCACATTTATGGTTCCTTTCATGGTGGGCCCATAGCGGCTCATAATTTGAAAAAAAAAAATTATTGACCAATTTCAATGGAAAAATAGTATATTGTTGTATTAGGAGTAGAAGCTTCTACTCCGTATGCAACACGCTATTTTTTCTCCAAACGAATGGGGTAAGCTCGGGGGTAACTGAATGGTTGAGCGGCAGTAAAAATACGAACGGCACTAAAAGTACTTTTGCTGCCGCTCCAGCGGCACTAAAAGTACTTCTACTGCCGCTGCGGTTGCCTAGCAGCATAGAAAATAAATTTCTACCACCTCGACAGGTGTTAACCCGCTGGATTTGCCTAGCAGCATAGAAATTACATTTTTCTACTGACGTTTCATAATAGCAACTTTTCGATTGTCATTTTAGTTTTGAAACGACATTCTTTTAAGCACTCAGTGCGTAAAAGTGACTTTTAGGCACTCAGTGCGTAAAAGTGACTTTCAAGTGCGTAAAAGTAACTTTCAAGTGCGTAAAAGTAACTTTTAGGCACTAGTGCCTAAAAGTGTCATTCATTGTTCAGAAATAAAAAACACACTAAACACAGATTTAAATTTTGTTTTGTATTTATTATGAATATTAGTCACCATCATGAAGGGTGTCAAGCAAAAGCAGGTGACAAACATTGAAATAAAATTGTGTTTTTTATTATGAAACGCCAGTAGAAAAAATCTTGTATACAATACGTTACGAAACGAAGTCTTTTAGTCACTCGACGTGTTGTCCTACTCGGCTCTGCCTCGTTGGACAATTTTCACGTCGCGTGCCTAAAAGACGCTCATTTCGCAACTTATTGTATAAATAGCTATTCTGATATCTTGATAGGCATTAACAAAGTGACGTTTTTTTGACGTTTGGAGAAAAAACTAATTTTCGAGTAATTTGGGGATGCTCTATTCAAATATATAGCGATTAAATAATTCGAAATAACGGCTGAACCCCGAACCCCTAGAGGCAGTTACCTGTATTTATTTTTTATGTTAATTTAAAATTAAAAAAAAATTATTGTACGATCAGAAAGTTTACCTCTGGCTTGAGCAATTGGCCAAGTCTTGCATGTTGGAGTAGGTATATACTAAATTATATTATCTACAACAACAGCGCATAGTCCCACAATTTTGCACCCATATCTATCACGCTCTCTAAGAGCCAACCAAATTGGCGGAAGTTCAGACCACAATGGAACCAGTAAATTCTCAGACTTCTTCCAACCCCATTCCATGGGAGACGAAGGCACACAATCGATATTTTGGCCCTTTTAATATGCTCTTTTAGTGTTGAAGAGGATGGAGGAATTGGTGTGACAGGTTTGTCGCTACGACAAAACATCTCTTTCCTTGCTCTATCAACACTCGTAGTGCATTATTGAGGATCATACATTTTAACTGTGAATTCTTCAAGCGCTTGTATATTAATTTCAGAGAGTTGTTCCTCAGAGGTCCCATCTTTGAAAATGTCGCAGTAATATAATCCCCTCTCCTAGCCCCCCACGCACATTTTTTTCCTCAAAAATTAAAAAAAGAAACTGAGTCACACCCTGTGAAGGCGTGAAATCTACGAAGAGCTATAGCATTTTCTACTCCCAAAGCATTCGCTGTATTGTGAATTTCTATGTACCTTCGCTTGGAAACAACACCAAACTGAATCCACAGTTCTTTTAGACCATAAGTTGACAGCGAATGGTAAAATGACACAGCAATAACCAAGGCAATAACTATTACATCAGTATCTGAACAGCGAACAGTAACCGAGGAGGCACCGAGATCAACCCTATCCTGAATGTGTAAAATTATTCTACAATCGAGTGTTGATAAAGCAAGGAAGGAGATGTTTTGTCGTGGCGACAAACCTGTCACACTTATTCCTCCGTTCTCTTCAGCACTAAAAGAGCATATTAAAAGAGTATCTCACCAAGCTGGCCATATATGGGGCCAAGCACATAATATCGATTGTGAGCCCCCGTCTCCCGTCTCCCATGCAATCGGGTTGGAAGAAATCTGAGAATCTGAACTTCCGCCAGTTTGGTTGGCTCTCAGAGAGCTTGATAGATGTGAGTGCAAAACAAATTGTGGGACTATGCGCTGTTGTTGTAGACGATACAATTTGGTATGTAGATACTCCAGCATGCAAGACTTGTATGGCCAACTGCTCGAGCCGAGGTAAACTTTCGTACAATTATTTCTTCTGGCGAAAATCCAAATACATATTTGTTTTTATTTTTAGATCGCTCGAGCTCGATCCGGAAAATGAGACCCTTAACCAATATTGATTTTGAGTTAACATAAAAAATAAATACAGGTAACTGCCTCTAGGGGCTCGGGGTTCAGCCGTTATCATACCCCGCGATCTTCAAATGTACCACTTGGTTCGATGAAAAACTTGTTTCATGCCCGGTAGAGGCGCTATCAATTGATTTGCGTACGCGTTGTTGATTGTATCTCCAAGGTATCTCCGCTTCAGAAGAAGGGTGACGTGATTACTAATTAAATTATGACATGAACCGACATAAATTCATGAAATGACAAATGATGACAAAACGATGAACTGGAAAACGTTATGCTTCTTATTGTTGCTTTAATATTTCTGTTCGTTGAAAAAGTGTTTCGTAGTGATAGAGCGTTATCTGTGTGTATTTGTGGACTTTCACAGTGTTATGTTTAGTGTAAAGACTATTATTGTTATTTAATTTTGTGTTGTTAAGTGTTGACATTAGCCGCTTTCCAGCTGTGTGCTTCAAGCACGGTGCAGCACAGTGTTCTGTGTTTGAAACGCAAAAGTTAGCAGATCTCGGAGCGCAGTACGGCTGGAACACAAACACGCGCTTGAAGAATTTGCGCGCGCAAAAGCTCGATTGCGTGCTCAAAATGGGCAGCTGGAAAGCGGCTTTTGTTGACAAATTTCGAAAAGCCAACATATTTTTCTTCTCTCTTTGAAGTAATCTAAAAAAAATAAGAAGCAAACTGCTCTACAAGCTGCTACAATGGGATGAGCTCATTTCATAGAAAACAGATGGCGCCACAAATGGTGGTCCGATATGTATAACGGGACTGTCCATTCTATACCCACTATAAACCTTATTCTATGGCCGTTATTTGGAACTAATTAATAGCTATAAATTTGAATTCATCCCCAAATTTCTCGAAAATGAGGGTTTTCCATTGAAATTAATACATTTTTTTTTCAAATTATGACCCACTATGGGTCCACCAAGGATCCATAAATGGCCCGCATGAGAATTTTGATGGGTGTTGCGGGCAAAATGTTTTATTTTTGTCCCAAAAACACGTTTACCAAGTTTGTTGCTTTTATCACAATTTGCAGGATTTTCCCAAATATTGAGGTGTACCGCTAGCACTACAACACAATCTATTAGTGTAGTCTAGGGGGGTTTGCGGAACCAAATTACTTATATACTTTTATCAGCGATAATATATTTCCAGTCAATACAAAAAGAATACAAAAACCAGAGAATAATGACAATAATCTCCAAGAATAGTATATTGTTGTATTAGGAGTAGAAGCTTTACTTTTTTGTGCTGAAGCAGTAGGTTTGCGAGCCGAACGTAGTGAGGCTTGCAATACTGCTGAAGCACAAAAAAGTGCTTCTACTCCGTATGCAACACGCTATTTTTTCTCCAAACAAATGGGGTAAGCTCGGGGGTAACTGAATGGTTAAGCGGCAGTAAAAGTACGAGCGGCACTAAAAGTACTTTTGCTGCCGCTCCAGCGGCACTAAAAGTACTTTTGCTGCCGCTGGGGTTGCCAAGCAGCATAGAAATTAAATTTCTACCACCTCGACAGGTGTTAACCTGCTGGATTTGCCTACCAGCATAGAAATTAAATTTCTGACATCTTGACAGAGGTTAACAAAGTGGCGTTTTTTTGACGTTTGGAGAAAAAATTATAATTGAATTGTAATTCCATAGCAACAGTAATTTTTATGAATGATAGGATTTATCATTTACAAATATTATTGTTCCTGCTTCCCGGTTGTTGATCTGGTACACGAAAGGAGTGATAGCACTGCCCGCATAAAACACAAGATGATCAATTTTTGGTAATTATTATTTATATTATTTAAAACACCTTCTAATTACCAAAAATAGGTTGTCAATTCACAAATACCCACATTTCAAATATTACAAAATAGTAGTTAGGATCGTAGGTTAATAGGACAATAAAATGAAAGACTGAATATCTCACTCTGTCGACGTTTCGCGTTTATTTAAATGCTTCATCAGGACTACAACAGAAAAACAAAAAATAAAATCACAATTGCAGTCATAAACACCATCAATTACACAATCACACAACGCAACTTAATCCAGATATTTAAAACACATACATACATTTACACACAAAAAAATTTAACAAAATAAATCATATTTCTAAAGAAAAACAATCCATTTAGGTATCGTAAAATCCTTTTACCATCAACAATGTCACTATCTGTTGGTTTTTTTCATATTTTTACCACAGCTTCTACTACAAACATTAACTGAAAATGATATATCACGACGAGTTCTATTTGTCAAATATAACAACCTACCAATCAATTCTCTGAACGGAAAATTCTGATTTGAAATCACATTTTCATTATTAATTTTTGAATTATCAGCCATGGGTGTACTTATAAACTTCGAATTCTTCATGGAAAATTTCTTTAAGGCCTTCTTGGTATATTTTACTTGACTCAACACCATGTGTTCTTCATTTCTAAAAAATACCAATTACCAAAAAGGATGATGGACTATTGCAAAGCAACCATTTGGAACTCTGTAGCTATTTAATTCTTATTTCTTCAATCTATAATTTCTTGTTATTTGACACCAGAAATGATACCGTCATCTACATAAATAACTAGCTGACCCGGCGAACTTCGTACCGCCTCTGAATTATTAAATATACCTATTAAATGTTGTGTTAACGTATCTATTAGCTGAATTAAATTCAGTTTTTTTCGATGGTGAATTTGGCTTTGGTTGAAGAAAATTAATGTTTACTCTCTGGATCAGAAGTCACCTAAAATTAAAATTTTACATCATCCCTTTTTTGGCAGCTTGTGGGCATTATTCTTGTAAAGTGTACCACAAAATAAATAAACTCAGGCACAGGAATGTTCAAAGAATGTAAAGAAAACAAAAAAATCTCCAGCGCAGCCCTGTTTCACTCTATCTGCACTGCACTACTCCCTCTGTTCTACTCTATCTGCACTATTCTATCTGATCTACTCTTTCTGCACCACTCTATCTGATTGGAATAGTTCTGTTCGGAATAGCTCCAGTTCCTGAGTAGCATTGTTCTACTGTATCTGCAATGAAATTACCGCGCAACGGCGAGCTTCGTTCTAGGTATGCAATGAAAATGTGGCGGTAAACTTGATATCGGTTATAAGTGATGGCGCCGTATGCGGGCTTAGTGAATTTTTTTCATAAATAAGTAAAATAGGTAATTTTGTTTTTTTTGAATTTTTTCAATTTATTTTGTTAGTATGTATGGACAAAGACAAATCCAATACAGCAAAAATCCTAAAAATCAGACCAGCTGTTCTCGAGTTATAAGTGCTAGAATCAACACAACTGTGTTTTATATACAGGGTGTAAAAAAAGTCTGGAATATTGGTGATATCTTAAAAACGGCTAAATATTTTTTTCTTAAAATTGGTATGCCTCTGTAACGAATAACTCCGGATCATTCAAGTGTGAAATCGCTTATGTAAGAATACAGGGTGAGTCAATAAAAATGCAAACTTTTTTATTTTAAATGACACACCCTGTAAATTTTTACGGATATCGATAGATTCACTAATATGGGGTTTAGGGATCTTATCTGTCAAAGTGACGGAACAAGTGAAAAAACTAATTCAAACTGTTTATTGTTATAAACACTAAAAATAATCACAACAAATGTTCGAAATGAGCTCCATTATTAGCTAGGCAATAACCTAACCTGTCCTTAAACTCCTGGATAACATTACCGAAGATTTCACCTGGATCGACTTTCACCAAGTATTCTATCTCTAATGCCCGTATTACATCTGTGTATTTTTCCGTGTATTTATTCATGTAGTTCAGGGTGCCAACATTATTTTGTTTTTCATAATGCTGATTTATGTTGCGTTTGAAGTTTTTCGGTTGTCACCCTGAACTACATGAATAAATACACGGAAAAATACACAGATGTAATACAGGCATAAGGTCGTTAAGATCTAATGGTCTACTTTCGTAGACGTTTGTTTTTAAATGCCCCCACAGGAAAAAATCCAGTTTTTCTCATCCGCGTAGCTTCAACCCCCTAGCTAGGGGCTAGATCATTTTGTTATCATTATTATCTATATATACAGGGTGTAAAAAAAGTCTGGAATATGGCTAATATCTTGAAAGCGGCTGAATATTTTTCACTTAAAATTGGTATGCTTCTGTAACGAATAGCGCCGGATCATTCAGGTGTAAAATCGCTTATGTAAGAATACAGGGTGAGTCAATAAAAATACAAACTTTTTTATTTTAAATGACACACCCTGTAAATTTTTACGGATATTGACAGATCTTTGCAACACGAATTCACTAATATGGGATTTAGGGCTCTTATCTGTCAAAGTGACGGAACAAGTGAAAAAACAAATTCAAACTGTTTATTGTTATAAACACTAAAAATAATTACAACAAATGTTCGAAATGAGTTCCATACTAGCTAGGCAATAACCTGTCATTTAACTCCTGGAGAACATTGCCGAGGATCTCACCTAAATGGATCGAATTTCACCCAGAAGATTCCACCAAGAATAGATCGAATTTCACCCAGTATTCTATTCTTAAGGTTATTAAGATCTAATGGTCTACTTTCATGCACGTTTGTTTTTAAATGCCCCTACAGGAAAAAATCGAAGGGGATGAGGTCCGATAATCTCGCTGTCTATTCATTTTCACCTCCTCGTCCTACTTTGGAAACTCTTCATCAAGAACAAGAAATTTCCGGACTTGTACACCAAAATGCGTTGGTGCACCATCTTGCTGGAACTAAGTATTCTGCCTGTTTGAAGTCAGCATATTTGAACTAGGAATAACCTTATCTTGTAGTGATGGTAAGTATTTGTCCTCACACCCCTGGATTTTTTCCTGTGGGGGCATTTAAAAACAAACGTCTACGAAAGTAGACCATTAGATCTTAACGACCTTATGCCCGTATTACATCTGTGTATTTTTCCGTGTATTTATTCATGTAGTTCAGGGTGACAACCGAAAAACTTCAAACGCAACATAAATCAGCATTATGAAAAACAAAATAATGCTGGCACCCTGAACTACATGAATAAATACACGGAAAAATACACAGATGTCATACGGGCATTAGAGATAGAATACTTGGTGAAAGTCGATCCAGGTGAAATCTTCGGTAATGTTATCCAGGAGTTTAAGGACAGGTTAGGTTATTGCCTAGCTAATAATGGAGCTCATTTCGAACATTTGTTGTGATTATTTTTAGTGTTTATAACAATAAACAGTTTGAATTAGTTTTTTCACTTGTTCCGTCACTTTGACAGATAAGATCCCTAAACCCCATATTAGTGAATCTATCGATATCCGTAAAAATTTACAGGGTGTGTCATTTAAAATAAAAAAGTTTGCATTTTTATTGACTCACCCTGTATTCTTACATAAGCGATTTCACACTTGAATGATCCGGAGTTATTCGTTACAGAGGCATACCAATTTTAAGAAAAAAATATTTAGCCGTTTTTAAGATATCACCAATATTCCAGACTTTTTTTACACCCTGTATATAAAACACAGTTGTGTTGATTCTAGCACTTATAACTCGAGAACAGCTGGACTGATTTTTAGGATTTTTGCTGTATTGGATTTGTCTTTGTCCATACATACTAACATAATAAATTGAAAAAATTCAAAAAAAAACAAAATTACCTATTTTACTTATTTATGAAAAAAATTCACTAAGCCCGCATACGGCGTCATCTCTTATAACCGATATCAAGTTTACCGCCACATTTTCATTGCATACCTAGAACGAAGCTCGCCGTTGCGCGGTAATTTCATTGCAGATACAGCAGAACAATGCTGCTCAGGAACTGGAGCTATTCCGAACAGAACTATTCCACTATTCCGATCAGATAGAGTGGTGCAGAAAGAGTAGATCAGATAGAATAGTGCAGATAGAGTAGAACAGATGGAGTAGTGCAGTGCAGATAGAGTGAAACAGGGCTGCGCTGGAGATTTTTTTGTTTTCTTTACATTCTTTGAACATTCCTGTGCCTGAGTTTATTTATTTGGTGGTACACTTTACAAGAATAATGCCCACAAGCTGCCAAAAAAGGGATGATGTAAAATTTTAATTTTAGGTGACTTCTGATCCAGAGAGTAAACATTAATTTTCTTCAACCAAAGCCAAATTCACCATCGAAAAAAACTGAATTTAATTCAGCTAATAGATACGTTAACACAACATTTAATAGGTAGGTATATTTAATAATTCAGATGCGGTACGAAGTTCGCCGGGTCAGCTAGTTATTTATGTAGATGACGGTATCATTTCTGGTGTCAAATAACAAGAAATTATAGATTGAAGAAATAACAATTAAATAGCTGCAGAGTTCCAAATGATTGCTTTGCAATAGTCCATCATCCTTTTTGGTAATTGGTATTTTTTAGAAATGAAGAACACATGGTGTTGAGTCAAGTAAAATATACCAAGAAGGCCTTAAAGAAATTTTCCATGAAGAATTCGAAGTTTATAAGTACCTACACCCATGGCTGATAATTCAAAAATTAATAATGAAAATGTGATTTCAAATCAGAATTTTCCGTTCAGAGAATTGATTGGTAGGTTGTTATATTTGACAAATAGAACTCGTCGTGATATATCATTTTCAGTTAATGTTTGTAGTAGAAGCTGTGGTAAAAATATGGAAAAACCAACAGATAGTGACATTGTTGATGGTAAAAGGATTTTACGATACCTAAATGGATTGTTTTTCTTTAGAAATATGATTTATTTTGTTAAATTTTTGTGTGTTTAAATGTATGTATGTGTTTTCAATATCTGGATTAATTTGCGTTGTGTGATTGTGTAATTGATGGTGTTTATGACTGCAATTGTGATTTTATTTTTTGTTTTTTTGTTGTAGTCCTGATGAAGCATTTAAATAAACGCGAAACGTCGACAGAGTGAGATATTCAGTCTTTCATTTTATTGTCCTATTAACCTACGATCCTAACTACTAACTATTTTGTAATATTTGAAATGTGGGTATTTGTGAATTGACAACCTATTTTTGGTAATTAGAAGGTGTTTTAAATAATATAAATAATAATTACCAAAAATTGATCATCTTGTGTTTTATGCGGGCAGTGCTATCACTCATTTCGTGTACCAGATCAACAACCGGGAAGCAGGAACAATAATATTTGTAAATGATAAATCCTATCATTCATAAAAATTATTGTTGCTATGGAATTACAATTCAATTATAATTTTTTCTCCAAACGTCAAAAAAAACGCCACTTTGTTAACCTCTGTCAAGATGTCAGAAATTTAATTTCTATGCTGGTAGGCAAATCCAGCAGGTTAACATCTGTCGAGGTGGTAGAAATTTAATTTCTATGCTGCTTGGCAACCCCAGCGGCAGCAAAAGTACTTTTAGTGCCGCTGGAGCGGCAGCAAAAGTACTTTTAGTGCCGCTCGTACTTTTACTGCCGCTTAACCATTCAGTTACCCCCGAGCTTACCCCATTTGTTTGGAGAAAAAATAGCGTGTTACATACGGAGTAGAAGCACTTTTTTGTGCTTCAGCAGTATTGCAAGCCTCACTACGTTCGGCTCGCAAACCTACTGCTTCAGCACAAAAAAGTAAAGCTTCTACTCCTAATACAACAATATACTATTCTTGGAGATTATTGTTCTTATTCTCTGGTTTTTGTATTCTTTTTGTATTGACTGGAAATATATTATCGCTGATAAAAGTATATAAGTAATTTGGTACCGCAAACCCCCCTAGACTACACTAATAGATTGTGTTGTAGTGCTAGCGGTACACCTCAATATTTGGGAAAATCCTGCAAATTGTGATAAAAGCAACAAACTTGGTAAACGTGTTTTTGGGACAAAAATAAAACATTTTGCCCGCAACACCCATCAAAATTCTCATGCGGGCCCATTTATGGATCCTTGGTGGGCCCATAGTGGGTCATAATTTGAAAAAAAAAATGTATTAATTTCAATGGAAAACCCTCATTTTCGAGAAATTTGGGGATGCTGAATTCAAATTTATAGCTATTAATTAGTTCCAAATAACGGCCATAGAATAAGGTTTATAGTGGGTATAGAATGGACAGTCCCGTTATACATATCGGACCACCATTTGTGGCGCCATCTGTTTTCTATGAAATGAGCTCATCCCATTGTAGCAGCTTGTAGAGCAGTTTGCTTCTTATTTTTTTTAGATTACTTCAAAGAGAGAAGAAAAATATGTTGGCTTTTCGAAATTTGTCAACAAAAGCCGCTTTCCAGCTGCCCATTTTGAGCACGCAATCGAGCTTTTGCGCGCGCAAATTCTTCAAGCGCGTGTTTGTGTTCCAGCCGTACTACGCTAGGAGATCTGCTAACTTTTGCGTTTCAAACACAGAACACTGTGCTGCACCGTGCTTGAAGCACACAGCTGGAAAGCGGCTAATGTCAACACTTAACAACACAAAATTAAATAACAATAATAGTCTTTACACTAAACATAACACTGTGAAAGTCCACAAATACACACAGATAAGGCTCTATCACTACGAAACACTTTTTCAACGAACAGAAATATTAAAGCAACAATAAGAAGCATAACGTTTTCCAGTTCATCGTTTTGTCATCATTTGTCATTTCATGAATTTATGTCGGTTCATGTCATAATTTAATTAGTAATCACGTCACCCTTCTTCTGAAGCGGAGATACCTTGGAGATACAATCAACAACGCGTACGCAAATCAATTGATAGCGCCTCTACCGGGCATGAAACAAGTTTTTCATCGAACCAAGTGGTACATTTGAAGATCGCGGGGTATGATAACGGCTGAACCCCGAGCCCCTAGAGGCAGTTACCTGTATTTATTTTTTATGTTAACTTAAAATCAATATTGGTTAAGGGTCTCATTTTCCGGATCGAGCTCGAGCGATCTAAAAATAAAAACAAATATGTATTTGGATTTTCGCCAGAAGAAATAATTGTACGAAAGTTTACCTCGGCTCGAGCAGTTGGCCATACAAGTCTTGCATGCTGGAGTATCTACATACCAAATTGTATCGTCTACAACAACAGCGCATAGTCCCACAATTTGTTTTGCACTCACATCTATCAAGCTCTCTGAGAGCCAACCAAACTGGCGGAAGTTCAGATTCTCAGATTTCTTCCAACCCGATTGCATGGGAGACGGGAGACGGGGGCTCACAATCGATATTATGTGCTTGGCCCCATATATGGCCAGCTTGGTAAGATACTCTTTTAATATGCTCTTTTAGTGCTGAAGAGAACGGAGGAATAAGTGTGACAGGTTTGTCGCCACGACAAAACATCTCCTTCCTTGCTTTATCAACACTCGATTGTAGAATAATTTTACACATTCAGGATAGGGTTGATCTCGGTGCCTCCTCGGTTACTGTTCGCTGTTCAGATACTGATGTAATAGTTATTGCCTTGGTTATTGCTGTGTCATTTTACCATTCGCTGTCAACTTATGGTCTAAAAGAACTGTGGATTCAGTTTGGTGTTGTTTCCAAGCGAAGGTACATAGAAATTCACAATACAGCGAATGCTTTGGGAGTAGAAAATGCTATAGCTCTTCGTAGATTTCACGCCTTCACAGGGTGTGACTCAGTTTCTTTTTTTAATTTTCGAGGAAAAAAATGTGCGTGGGGGCTAGGAGAGGGGATTATATTACTGCGACATTTTCAAAGATGGGACCTCTGAGGAACAACTCTCTGAAATTAATATACAAGCGCTTGAAGAATTCACAGTTAAAATGTATGATCCTCAATAATGCACTACGAGTGTTGATAGAGCAAGGAAAGAGATGTTTTGTCGTAGCGACAAACCTGTCACACCAATTCCTCCATCCTCTTCAACACTAAAAGAGCATATTAAAAGGGCTAAAATATCGATTGTGTGCCTTCGTCTCCCATGGAATGGGGTTGGAAGAAGTCTGAGAATTTACTGGTTCCATTGTGGTCTGAACTTCCGCCAATTTGGTTGGCTCTTAGAGAGCGTGATAGATATGGGTGCAAAATTGTGGGACTATGCGCAGTTGTTGTAGATAATATAATTTAGTATATACCTACTCCAACATGCAAGACTTGGCCAATTGCTCAAGCCAGAGGTAAACTTTTTGATCGTACAATAATTTTTTTTTTTATTTTAAATTAACATAAAAAATAAATACAGGTAACTGCCTCTAGGGGTTCGGGGTTCAGCCGTTATTTCGAATTATTTAATCGCTATATATTTGAATTCAGCACGGAAAGAAATTTTGGATACTATTAATCCAGTAGGGTAGTATTACAATCAAATTTTTGATCAATATAGCGTCAATCTAAATTTAGATTAATATCAATAAATGATTCGATTGATTTACTTGTTGAGCTAAAATCTGCTAAAATATATCAAACCATGATAAGTAGCAGCAAATGAGTTCCAATAAATAACAACCAAAATTTGATTATTATTAGCAAAAATAAAATTAAATTTGCCTATGATATTCCTGAATATAATTTATATATTCTTAAATTTAGCTAAGTATTGAATAGTATCAAGCAATTTTTGGATCAGTTCAAGTTGATTGTAGATAATATTTGCTAAATATATGATTGATTTTAGAAAAAGATATGACGAAAGATAGCAAATTGACAAATAATTAGGATAAAATTTATCAAATAATTTGATTACTTCTTGCAATATTTTGATGTTATATATCTAATAATTGAGTGCAACTTATCAAATCTTTTGATTATGTGCATTCAATATTTGATTGCTGGCCAATTGATTTTCCTAATTAGCGGTGGTGGTGGGAAAATAGTAACAATAAAATGAGGTTTCGGTTTAATTATTATTTATTCTGCATTCGTTTACAATATTGAATACTAAATTATTATTATCTCCTACTAATTTAACCTAAATAACCTTCTCAAAAGGAATACAATTTATACCTTATAGTTTATAGATAATAAGAAAATAATAACAGCCGTATGCAACATCCTCTTTTAACTTTAAAAGCGACTTTGAAAGTCAATTGCTTAAGAATAAATTTTTTAAAAAGTGACAGAATAGGCTAAAAGTGCTTTTAAAATTAAAAGATGATGTTGCATACGGCTATAAGTCTTTAGTGTAAAAGCAAATTAATCAGCTTACAGGAACCAAATTAAAAATATAAATTTCCTTGTATAAAAATAAAAAACACAATTCCAAAACTCCGTAACTCCCTATGTTATTAGTAGGTTTTTTTACAAAAAAACAGATGAAATGTTCGTTTCTACTGGAAATTTCAATTTCTCTCCCATAAAGAAACAAATATCACAAATATCACTCACAAAACTCAATAATTTATTATTGCCAGTTAGCACTGCGTGGCACTACGAGTATGGATGCGAGAGTACGAAAAAATACACTAAGACAACTTAGACAAGTTTTTCCTGTGGACCGGGTGCGGCGTGCACTCCACATAAACAGGAGAGACGTTCTTCCTCCAACAAAACACCACACACTAAAATATTTTCAAATGAAAAATAACTCAAATTGCCAAAACCGTTAGAAAAACTTAGAGGTATTTGCTTGATTTACTCCTTCTATTATAGATTTAGCCAAATAATGGCTCGATTCTAGAAGAGTTTTATTAATTTGGTCAAATATTTGATAATCGTAGCAAAAATTGGATAGAAATAGTTATATATTTGATTGTTTTCAGTTCACTGTTTTTTTCTGTTTTCTAAATTTCAGTAAATTCTATGAATAACTTAATCCAGACAGAAATACATTAATTTAAAATATCATAGATATTAAGCATTTATTTTATTGATCCCATCAAAACCATATAGATCAAAAGTAAATTAATGCCCATATTATTCTGTGTTGAAACCTAAAATATTTTAAATCAATGTCCCTAGTAATTCATTCCTAATTGATTTGATTTGGAAATGTATAGATCTGTGAAATATGTAAAAAATTTCACTATGATGCTTGTTGAGATAACTTTGATGGAACTTATTCTACCAGACACTCACTAGGAATCTCAATTTCTCAAATTGATCTTGTTGATAAATCAGATATTATCCTTTAGTCAAACTAGTATCAAATACAGCTAAAATAATATAATCTAAGAGTTAATTTGAGCAAATTTCTTGCGAAAATTAATCATGGGAGGTACATCAATTCAATCTTTAATGTTTGATTGATTTAAGAAAAGCCTTTTCTGTAATCAATCTAAATTTTGATGTCCCAAGAAAAAAATTGATGAGATTTAGCAGTTTAAGCATAAAAACAAGAAAATTGTATCTATTGATATTAATTTCAATTTGATGTTATTAATCGTAAGCGAAATTAGCAGATTAATCTTAAAACGCTAATATTTATCAGTTTTTTTCTTGTTTTATTCCATTTTAGATTAAATTAATTTATTTGGCATAGATTATGGTATTTCTTATTTCAATAAGTCAATTTGATTCATTTTATCAAAGCATTTCTTTCCGTGAGCATCCCCAAATTACTCGAAAATTAGTTTTTTCTCCAAACGTCAAAAAAACGTCACTTTGTTAATGCCTATCAAGATATCAGAAATGTAATTTCTATGCTGCTAGGCAAATCCAGCGGGTTAACACCTGTCGAGGTGGTAGACATTTATTTTCTATGCTGCTAGGCAACCGCAGCGGCAGTAGAAGTACTTTTAGTGCCGCTGGAGCGGCAGCAAAAGTACTTTTAGTGCCGTTCGTACTTTTACTGCCGCTCAACCATTCAGTTAGAAAAAATAGCGTGTTGCATACGGAGTAGAAGCACTTTTTTGTACTTCAGCAGTATTGCAAGCCTCACTACGTTCGGCTCGCAAACCTACTGCTTCACCACAAAAAAGTAAAGCTTCTACTCCTAATACAACAATATACTATTTTTCCATTGAAATTGGTCAATAATTTTTTTTTTCAAATTATGAGCCGCTATGGGCCCACCATGAAAGGAACCATAAATGTGCCCACATGAGAATTTTGATGGGTGCTGCGGGCAGAATGTTTTATTTTTGTCTTAGAAATATGTTTACCAAGTTTGTTGCTTTTATCACAATTTGCAAGATTTTTTGACGTACCGCTAGGACTATTGTTATAACTGTTAAAAGTTAGCCATTTTCCTGATTGGCTAAATATGGCAACAATGGTTGTTTTTGTTAGGTCAGAACTGGGTTAATAAATAAATTTGACGTTTGAGTTTTAATTAAAATTTAGAGTAAAATCAAACAGTTCCGCCGATGACAGAAGACTTACGAGGGAATACGGCCAAAGAAAAACCCGAACTACTGGAAGGAACCAGAGTACAACGCAAGCATAATAAGCATTACGGGGGTATCTAAGAAGAGAGAGAGCATTGCACAATTTCAATGGAATATGGAAAGGTATACAGGGTATCCCAAAAGAACCGGAACGATCAAATATCTCGGCAACGGCGTGACATAACGGTATAAAATTTGATATACGGGGGTTCTTAACAGTGCCGGATCTGAAAATGATATTTACAATGTTGCCGGTTTTATAGTTTTACCGATAAATCTCTCAACTTTATTTCTTTAAATGCAGTGCTACAATAATTTTTCTTTTAAAATGTTGTTCAAACGAAAGTGTTTTCATTCCTAAAATATTAAAAATTTTTTGGTGGTTTTTAAAAGATCTGACAATACTGCATTTTCATTTAAAAGAACTGAAATGGTAAAATATCTTAGCAACGGCTCAATACAACGTTATGACATTTGGTATAAAGGGGTTTTTGAAAGTGCCGGATCCAAAAATAATATTCGCAACGTTGCCAGTTTTACAGTTTTTCCGATAAATCTCTCAACTTTAGTTTTTTTAAATGCAAAGCTATGGTATTTGTTCATTTAAAATGTTGGTCAAACCAAAGTGTTTTTAACTCTAGACTATTAAACTTTTCTTTTTCGCATTTTAAAAGATATGGCAATAATGTATTTTCATTTAAAAGAACTGGAACGTTGGAATATCTCATCAACGGCGTAACATAACGTAATATTATTAGAAATTATTTAGTTAAGTGTGTAAATAATAGAACTTGGATATTTCAGACAAATTTCAATAAAGTTCCGATTTTTATAAAATATTTTAAACACTTAAAAATCCATAACTCAAAAACTAAACAATAATCGGAATTCATACTTAGTGAGGTAGAATAGCTTCGGAAGAACTCAAAAAACGTGTTTCGACTTTTTCAAAATTTTAATATTTTTTTGTATTTTGATTTTTTTTCTTCAAATTCTGACATGTCCCCGTATGATATCCAATTGCTCGGTAATAGAGATGTCTTTGGTCAAATATCAAATAAATATCCTAAAAGACAACTAAATTACGAATCATTTAATACCTTTTTCGACCCGATTGGTCAAAAGATACATTTTAAAAAAATCTTAAATTTCAACTTGACATGAAATTTTTATTTGCCTGGCAATGTTCCTATTAATATTTCTACAAAAACAACTAGGTTGTCGGAAAGCAGATAACTCGACAAAACTAAAAGACTCACAGCTATTTGCACCGGTGTTCCTTAAAAACAAATTAAGTTAGGTAGAGGCTAAGCTTAAGGTGAACCTTTAGGTTGAGTTGCTTTGCACCGACCAAATCTTAGCTAAGAATTGAAAGCTATTGGCAACAGCGCAAAAATGCGTGTTTCAAGGCAGAAACGAAGGAGGATGTACCTATTTCAAGCAAGGAATTTATCCGTTAACCTATCTTTGCGATTAAAATATAAATATTTTCGTTAATTTCGTCTTTTCTTTCATAAGTTATATCACATGGATATTATTTTGAATATATTTTTGGCATTCTTGTGCAAAATTCTGTAGAAATTACCCGACGCAGAAAAATAAAAGCATTAACAAATAACTAAATAACAGCAACAACCATAAAAAAAACTTCGGAAAATTTGTTTTTGCTATGAAAATAAACATATATATTTTTTTTTTTGCTTTAAACATGCAGTCTTCGGAGAAAAGGCTCTTGGAACCTTGGATATTACGATATTCCAAATACAAAATCATCGATAATCAAAGTCAACCAGAATTCTGTCAAAAAAAGAAAACAAAACCCAAAAATGAGGTTAGAATCCAACTAAGCGGAGAAAATCCGGGGCTTAACTTAACTAGACTTGAGGTGTACCCTAAACAACGGTGCAAAGCAAAATCGTAGTTTAAGTTCCACTTAAGACTAAGGCTGATCTTAAGTTGTAGCGGTGCAAATAGTCGATTTTTGATTTGAGGGGGAATTATTTTTCAGTTTTTCTCATCCGCGTAGCTTCAACCCCCTAGCTAGGGGGAGAACAACCCCCCAAATTTTAATAGGGGATAGGGGTCATGTCATATCTCTTTTTAAAGGTCTCATTGAGTTCTTTATGCCCCTAGAATTTCGTCTCATTATTTTCATCCATAACGAAATGACAGCTTGTCAAAATCTTGGAAATAGACTATTAGTTTAAGTGGAAGCAAAAGCGATACTTACCTCCCCTAATGAAAATACTTGAAATGAAGTTTTTTCTTATTATTATTAATGAGGTGTACACGAGAATTGTAAATTGTAGGTATTTTCAATCATATTTTTTTTAAGGGAGGTAAGTACCGCTTTTACTCCTACTAAAACATAGTCCATTTCCAAGATTTTGACAAGCTGTTATTTCGTTACGAATGAAAATAATAAGATGAAATTCTAGGGCCATAAAGAACTCGATGAGATCTTTAAAAAGAGGTATGACACGACCCCTATTCCCTATTCAAATTTAGGGGGTTGTTCTTCTGAAGCTACGGGGATGAAAAAAACTGAAAAATAGTTCCCCCTCAAATCAAACATCGACGTGTCCGAGCGTTTTCCCGGATTCTCATCCCAAACCCAATAAATCGGGGTGGACTGTTTTCCCTGGGACACACTGTATATAGATAATAATGATAACAAAATGATCCTCCATTTATTGAATAATTCATTTATTACAAAAAATGTGATAAATGAAGAACCGCTCGACCGATTTTGTGCAAACTTCACATAAACCATCTAATAAATAGTCCGAACAAAGCCTAAACATTTGGTTTGGCTAGGTGAGCCCGTTCTTGAGTTATAAAATTACAACGAAAAGTGGCATTAATTTTTATATATATAGATTGCAAGAAAAATAGTAGGTATACTTGCCAGTATCATTTTTAAAAGCTCAGCGCTCTTTTTTTAATGATTTATGTCCTTTTTTCAATAAAAATGTTGTGAATCTTTCTTTTCAATTGGAGCTTGCTTCAAGCCATATTAATGATCGTTTAAGCAAACGTACTTGTTTTTGAGTTTTATTTTATACCCTTCGGGAACGCCTATAAATATGTCCTTATCTAATTCACCATAAAGGAAAGCTGCCTTAATGCCAAATTTTATGCATGCAATATTCTTTACAGCACTCTTAAGCAACATATATTTACCATTGCGCTGAAAGTCTCATGAAAATCTATTATGACATATTGTTACTCAAAACCACGTATTAATAAGTCTTGCTTTATATTGCCCATCGTCTTTCAGTTTGAATACAATACCAGTCAACACTTTTTTGTCTTTTACAATGTTTTTGTCCACCTATTATATCTAAGTATTATTTTTATTCGAAGACCTTTTTTTCTTCTTCAATGGGCCACTTTCACGTGCCGGGAATATGGCAAATTATGATATTTTTTGATGCAGATACATCAATGCAACCGAGAATGAACAATATTTTGCAAGATTTTAGTCAGATTATTAAATAGATTAATAAATAAAAACTAAAAATTTAAACGTAAAATCACGTGATTGAAAACGCTATCTAATTCGCTAAAGCCGATTTCGACGTTTTTGTAGCCACATGTAGAAATGCGAAATTTAAATGAGTTAATAAGGATTATACCTATCCTTTTTTTTTTTATAATGTAGTGAAGGACGAAAATAGTTTCTAGCTAGTGAAATGTGTAATGTTTTACTAATAAGAAATTTGGCATCCTCGCATTTTTGTTGATTTTCTGGTTTGTGACGTCAAAAACCAAGCTCGCGTTTTCGCGCCAGTTTAAAAATTCGATTTTTAAATAATTTTGTTTTTCAAAAATAAGCGTTTTTTTTTCGGGAAAAAAGTATAGAGATAGTATTAGAATGACTAAAAGAATAATTTAAATATGTTTTTGAAAAATGTGAAAGTGGCCCATTGCTTGTAGCCATTTGTCCTCCCTTCACCTTGTACTGCTTCTTGATAAGTTCTTATCTATCTATCCACAAGTATCGCCTTCTTCCAACCCCAATTTCCGTGGGTGTTCCTTGAAAGTCTGCAGTGTCCCGAGAGAAAACCGGTTAGAGTTTTGTGACTTTTCTTGCTAAGGTTGCCAAGTAGTTCTGATCTTTCCTGGTTAAAAGTTGTCCAAAAGATTTTCGGCCTGTCGTAGTCCTGGCTGTTCTAGCCATTGTTTGTTCTTTAGCCGGTTCTTTTCCTTTTTGACAATTCTTTGGGAGTGCGCATTACCGCAGCCGCAGAATACCCAAAGGAGGGTTACTTTGTCTTCTTTTCCTAACTGATTGAGGTTCTGTAGACATTCCCATACTATCTCAGAATTGATGACTGGGGAGATCAATGTTTTGATAGGTGCCTGGATGTGAGACATTATTACATTCTCTCGTTTCCAATATCCTCTGTTTAGGTTGAACTGCATGCATCTTCCGATTGCATGCAATTCTGCTTCAAATATGCTTGGTGATTTGCCCATTGGCTCCGAGTATCTGGTCCGTGGCCTCCTACTCCTGCTCCAGTTCTCTCAGCAGTCTTGAAACCATCTTAAGGTATAACATTCAATGTCTTTGCATTCAATAGTGTTTGCTTTCAGGGACTGAACAGATTCTATGCTCCATTTGTTTTCCATGCTTAACTCAGTGGAAAAGTTTCTCTCGAAGCTGAATTTCTTATCTTCTTTTTGTAGATCCATAATGTGTGCACAGTTTGAGAGAGGAAAAGTTCTATCAGAGTGCGTTTTCTCTTGGATGCCGATCTTCGACAGTCTCAGATATGATCCATTGGCAGCCCTCTTCACTATAATGTGGAGTGATGTGAAGGGTAGAATGACTTCTAGAGCCACAGTTGGACATGATCGCATCGCTCCTGTTAAACAGAGACACGCGAGTCATTGCAATTTTTCTAGGGTTTCCTAGCCCCACCATTTTTTTGAATTCTCATTTAAAAAAAAGTGTTTTTCTCTGAGAATCGGAATTGTGCTACACATATTTTCCCTCATAATTCATTCCATCATTCTATTTTTGTTTAAACATTATGACGGGGCTAACTTGACGTTCAGCCCCCCATTTTTTTGAATTTTCATTCTAAAAAAATGTTCTCGTTGAGAATCGAAATTGTACTGCACATATTTTTCATCCTACTTCATTCCAACATCCCATTTTTTGTTCAAAAATATGGCGAGGCTAACTTGTCGCACAGCACCATCATTTTTTAAAATTTTGCTTTTAAAAAAAAGTGTTCGATAATCGGGAATTGTGCTGCACATATTTTCCCTCCTACTTCATTCCATCATCCCATTTTTTGTTCAAACAAAATGGCGGGGCTAACTTGACGCTCAGCCCCACAGCCCCACCATTTTTTTAAAATTTTGGTTTAAAAAAAAGTGCTTTTCTCGAGAATCGGAACTGTGCTGCACAGATTTTCCCTCATTTTTCATTCCATCACCCTATTTTTTGTTTAAACATTATGGCGGGGCTAACTTGACGCTCAGCCCCCCATTTTTTTAAAATGTTGTTTTGAAAAGAACGTGTTTTTCTACGCCAAAAGCTACATTCATATTCAGTTTTTTTTAAATGAAAATTCAAAAAAAAGGGGGGGGGGGCTGAGCGTCAAGTTAGCCTCGCCATATTTTTAAACAAAAAATGGATGTTGCAATAAAGTAGGATGAAAAATATGTGCAGCACAATAGGGTAGTGGACAATTTTTTGAAATATTTTTTTTATTATTCTTCATAACAAAATAAATAGTAATTGATGATTCTTTGATTTTAGGAAACAAAAATAAACCTAAAAAAAAATTAACAAATTTCTACTTATTTTAAACGCTATAATTTACCGCCCGGAAATTACGTCATAGCTGTTGTATCGACGCGGTATGCGCGTCCTTATATTTTACATGCTATTAGAAAAAGATGCAGGTAAACTCAGACTGCTCTGATTGACAATGACAAATGATAATTTCTCAAAAAGTGGGGTTAAGTTGAGGGTGCGCCTAGATGTAATGATACCCGACAGACGCTGATATATCTCTCTCTTTTGCACTTATGAATAAGTTTGTGTCGAAATTTCGGACGTAGGTTTGATTTAATTCATACAGCAGCTATGACGTAAAATCAAGGCGCGAAATATTTTCGTTTAAATTGTGTGTCCCACAACTCTAGTTTTACAACCGTTTTAAACAAAGTTATTAATTTTTTCTGAAATTTCTTCTAATACGAATATATTTTATTTACTTCATAGATGAAGAATAGATCATCGATTTCATTGCAATCATACCTTGTCCACTACCCTATTCAGCACAATTCCGATTCTCAAGGAGAACTTTTTTTTTTTAAATGAGAATTCAAAAAAATGGGGGGCTGAGCGTGAAGTTAGCCCGTCATAATGTTGAAACAAAAAATGGAATGATGAAATGAAGTATGAGAGAAAATATGTGCAGCACGACCGATTCTCAGAGAAAAACACTTTTTTTTATATGAGAATTCAAAAAAATATGGGGGGGTGGGCTGAGCGTCAAGTTAGCCCCGCCATAATGTTTAAACAAAAAATGGGGTGATGGAATAAAGTAGGAGGGAAAATATGTGCAGCACAATTCCGTTTCTCAAGAAAAACACTTTTTTTTAATGAAAATTCAAAAAAATGGGGGGGGGGGGGGCTGAGCTACAAGTTAGCCCCGCCATAATGTTTAAACAATAAATGGGGTGATGGAATAAAGTAGCAGGGGAAATATGTGCAGCACAATTCAGCACAATTCTGATTGTCAAAGAAAACATATATTTTTTTTTCATTTTAAATTCAAAAAAATGGGGGGCTGAGCGTCAAGTTAGCCTCCCTCTACTTTTTCGTAAATAACTCAGTTACCAAACTAACACAATTCCTAATATTAGTAGCAAAATTCAGCACAATTCTGATTTCTACCAAAAAAGTTATGAAATTCGGTTATAGGGGGGCTAACTTGACGCAGCTGTTTTATGTTTGTATCTTGGTTTTTATATAACTCCTACGAGTTCTACCCGGAGAAATATACATGTAATCCAAAGACCGCAGAATTACCTTCAAGATCCAGAGACTCCGGCTCAAAACCGGAGTGTTGGCAACCCTGCCCGTAAGTAATGATAGGTCTCACTATCATCGAATACATCCATCGTCCGTTGTTGCAAGGCCCTACGTTTTGCCAACAATGTTTTTGCAGACCAAAAGCGCCGAGATTGCTTTGTTGTGTCGGTTACAGAGAAGTTTAGAACCTAGGTTTATTCTAAGAAATTTTACTTCTTGTCTCCAACTGAGTTTGCTTTCATTGAGACGATTGTTTCTCAGGTTTGGGAGTTATGTTCTTCTTGTAACCAATGTAGTTTTCGAGTTTAGATTCTGCACCACTGACTGATACCATTTCTTCGTGGTTTGGAGTGCTTTTTCTATGAGGTCACAGAGACTACATTCGAATTTGCTCCTGGCCATAATGACAATATCATCAGCGTATCCGAAGCTGGTAAAACCCTGATCGGTCAGTATACTTGAAAGATCATCATCATTAACCACTAGACTCCACATCAAGGGTGAGACTGGTGAGAGTGGGTACCTCTCACTGTGGACACGCTGTAGTTGTATTGACTTGAATGGCTTGTTTACCTAAGTCAGTTTCTGGAGGCTGAAATTTCGCACATCCAGGTGAATATGGTTTTGTCCGCTCCTTCTTTGCCTAGTGCATTCTTGATTGACTCATAGTGTTATCGAATGCCCCTTCTTCTTTATTTTCGAGTGTGTTCTGGTTGTTGTCGGAAAGCTCAAACAGGGCAGTTTCTGTTGATTTGCTCGCTCTGTATGCATGTTGCCAAGGATGAAGTGGCGCCGTTTCTAGAACACTTGTTCTGATGAAGTTATCTACAACTTTATCAGCTGTTTTCAGAAAGAACGATGTGAAGTATATAATATGGCTTAAGGACCTTTGGAATTAAAATTACCCTAGCTCTTTATTGATCTGGTATGTACCCAGTCGCCAAACTGTATCTGATAAGTTTGTTCAGCGGGACTGGTAAAATGCCGTCAACTCCAGGTGACTTGAACGATTGGAAAGAGTTAATTTGGGCGCGATGCAACGGTTCTTGGCAATCTCCCAGTTTCCTTGCCTGGTTTTCCTGAGCCGCATTTCGTTTTCTTCAGTACCATTGGGTATACTTCCTGGAAAATGATTTTCCAGTAATAGATGAACTCGTTGCTCTCCATTTTCTATGCAGCTACCATCTGGTTTCTAAAGTGTCAGCGGTCCTTACGCCCTGCCTTCTGCCGGGGTTTTGTATAGCCTGGTGATGGCGTTTTTGTGATGGTTTCACAGGAGTCTCCAGAAGCAGTTTGGCTTCTCTTATTTCTTTATTGTACTCAGTCAGCCTTTCGGTGTAACCCTGCCATTCTATATCTCGTTTTGCTTGTTTTTTTTTTAAAAAGCCAACGTACATAATGCTGACCTAAGTAGTGACAGGTAATTATAATTATTCAACCATGTGCTACCATTTTTGTTTGTTTTTTCTTTATCGGGACAACTGAAATCATATGCCTCCAAGATTGCCTTGTCAAGGAACCGGAAGGGTTTTCTCTACTTACCGTGTATTTTTGCACCTGAGGTTGTGCTGTTTAAGGTTGCATTGCTGGTTGGTAGTTTATTTTTCCCATTTCGTATTTCTGGAGTTTCTGTATGAAGTGATTCATTGATTAATCATTAATGCACTCCTTCTACATCAAAAATTATGATTCTATGATCAGAGAGAGAGGGTTTATTGAACACCCTCCAATTAGGTACTGATCATTTGATCGATTCAGAGTAGGTATAGAGTGTTAGATCCAACACTTCCTGTCTGTATACTTAGGTTAGTTTGAAAAATGAATTCTAGCCAATGATATCAATCTAGCAGTGACTCAACTCTCTAGTTTGTGTTTGGACGTTGGCATCACAGCCAAGTAGGAGCGGTAGTTTGCTCCCGTGCAGTACTCCCGGCTAGTCTCTGTAATTCTTCTAGTGGTGCTTGCTTATTTTTAGCGATGTAACCTGATGACAGTACTATATAGGTCGCGGTGTGGTTAGGTTTACCCGAACAGTAACCAGGTCCAGCGACGTGAATAATCCTGAAAGACATAAATGAATAATGTTTTCTTTTAAGAGATTGCATGATCTTGCGTCATCATACCGAGTGTTCCAGACAATGAACTATGAACTAGGTACACGTATCTGGAATGGCACCAACAGTTGTCGGATATGGATATGGCATTTGTATGGCATTTATTTCTCTCTTAGTGCGTCCAAAAATAGCTATACAGTGTGTCCGAAATTCGAGTCTCTACATGGGAATTTCGCTTATTATGAGAGATACAGGGTGGCTCAAATTAGGAAAGTTTTAGGGAATTTATTGCTCATTTATACCCTGTCGTTAAATTTGCTTCAAAGTTTTCTGTTTCCTAGAAATTCGAGAAAAACTGAAAATAGCCAATTTTTTGTTTCTTGTCAATAATTCATAAACCATTAACTTTAGACTTTTCTAACTTTAACATTATTGAGACACTCTTTTGAGATGGATATTTTCGTGATTTGAAAACATTCCGATCGTCGTTCGTTTTCGAATTATTAACCAAAACTTTCTTATTTCTTATGGCGGCCATCTATGATTTCAACAAAATAATATTCTGCGAAAAAAATCCTTTAAAATGATATATTACAAGCTATGAAAACGTTTTGCAAGCCTTTAAAATTACAGTTGGAACCCATATTTTGCTAAATTTGGCAACAATGCTCATAGTTATGAGAATAAAACTAAATAAGTATGATTATACCTAGAATCGGTATTTTTGAAGTCTTCTGGCAATTTTACTGGATAAAGAAAAAATAACTAGGTAAGGTATTCCACATGATTTTTTTTTTTTTGTAATGTAAGCAACATGATTTACAGCTTTTCCTCCTTTATTCTTTCGGTTTTACGCCTCAGGAAAAATTATACCAATTTGGATATTCCAGATACAATTCGTGTTTTTGCGTGAAGGACGAATTTGCACTCTCAGATTTTCGGTCTTTGAGAGTCTATTCGACCTTGTATTATTATTTTAATAAAATATTCTTTAATTCGAGTTTTATTTTATCAAGACAATAATATTACGATGGGTCGCTTTTTTGGCTTCTTCATCTGTGACGTGGACTGATAGTCCTATCAGTCCACGTTGGTATAATTTTTCCCGAGGCGTAAAACCGAAAGAAGAAAGGAGGAAAAGCTGTAATTCATGTTGTTTACATTACAAAAAAAAAAACACGTGGAATACCATACCTACTTATTTTTTCTTTATCCAGTAAAATTGCCAGAAGACTTCAAAAATACCGATTCTAGGTATTAAATAATACTTATTTAGGGGCTTATTCTGTAACTCGTAACGACGTCGTTATTCAACGATTGTCGTTAGCTAACGACTTTTTTGATTCAGTAACTTTCGGTTGTCGTTATTGTAAATATAAAATAGACTCAAAAGCGTCGTTAGATTACGACAGTCGTTACGCCAACGAAATCGTTATGTAACGACAAGTTACAGAATAAGAATAATAGTTTTATTCTTATAACTATGAGCATAGTTGCCAAATTTAGCAAAATATCGGTTCCAACTGTAATTTTGAAGGACTTGCAAAACATTTTCATAGCTTGTAATACATCATTTTAAAGGATTTTTTTCGCAGAATATTATTTTGTCGAAATCGAAGATGGCCGCCATAAGAAATAATAAAGTTTTGGTTAATAACTCGAAAACAAACGACGATCGGAATGTTTTCAAATCACGAAAATATCCGTCTCAAAAAAGTGTCTTAATAATGTTAAAGTTAGAAAAATCTAAAGTTAACGGTTTATGAATTATTGACAAAAAACAATATTGGCTATTTTCAGTTTTTCTCGGATTTCTAGGAAACAGAAAACTTTGAAGCAAATTTAACAACAGGATATAAATGAGCAATAAATTCCCTAAAACTTTCCTAATTTGAGCCACCCTGTATCTCTCATAATAAGCGTAATCCCCATGTAGATACTCGAATTTCGGGGAATACATTTCTCTTTCTAGTTCATTGCTGGTAGGTTTGATATATTGCTAACCTCAAATGTAATATTTTTTAGATAAGGAAAGATTTCCATAATTCGCCCATAAGGTAGGTATCCCCCACATTCTCCATCCCAATTTGCCTCAATTTTATGGGGCGGCGGGCCATTCCAGGTATTGTCTGGCTAGCGAAACGGCGAACTGCAAAAGAATTTGCTACTTTGCCAAACTTGACGGAAATAATGATAAACAAGTTGATGACATATTTTTTTTTTTGCTATATGGGCATGTGTAGTATTTTGAAATAGAAAAAAATCCGGCAACATTGCGAAATGATGGATGTGGAGAGGCGTGATTATTCAAAGGTATGATTCTATTGGTTAGAGTTTGCACGACAGCACGCAGTGGCGCGGTTATTGGCGAAATTAAACAATTTTTTTTCTAATAATTTTATTGGTTTATTTCCTTAATGTTTTCGGTGTCACTGAACGGAAAGACATTGCTGTCATCAGGTGGTGGCAGTTAAGGTGTCAGTGAATATGTTTAGGTCACGCCCCACTTTTCTTCCCCCTTTCGTCTCTACCAAGTTACCACTTGCCAGACTATACGTGTAGTTCATAGTTCATTGGTCCCAGATCACTTTAGCCCTTTTACTTGGTAGACCCCTGATTTGCCCTCTATGAAGCCAAGGTCTTCTTTTTCCTATTTTGAGGAAGATTCGAGTTTGGAACTTGAGGAGGTGGGCAACTTTAATTCCTCGCTTGTTTCTTTCTGTCCTTTCTTCTTCCTAAGGCTGTGCACTAGGATTCTCCCGAACCTGTAGAAGATGCTGTGGCTTATTCTTTCAATGGCCTCACAGAACTCATCTCCTATGCCGATGTTCAAAAGTTGGTCATTGCCTTCTTCCTTACAGCCCAGCACCTACTTTAGCTGGGTGCAAAGCCACTTGTTCTGGGTGTTGACCAGGCCGAGGATTATCTGGGTGTCTTGCCCTTTGCTTCTGTGATGAAGTGCGCCCTTGAGATGTTGTATCCCAGGCGTCTCCTCCCTGTCAGTTCTTCAGCCTGGGGACATGATCTTGCAGACACTCCTTTGTTTCCTTGGTGAGGCAGTCAATCACCAACATGCTTGGGCGGAAGTGTATGCCCCCAAATTGGAGCTTGTGTTGTCAATATTTAATACTTTAGACCCCAATCTGAACGTGAATTCAGTTATGTAACTCGTGTTGGGTACATCTTGCGATTTGCGATGCTTATCTTAGCTAAACTTGTGTAAAATGCTGCGCAAGATCTCACTACTCTTTAAGGCCGCGTTAATAATGACGAATGCGCCAGTTTACACGGTTCAATTTTATTTCTTGTCCAAAACAAAATCTGTTCGCCGGCGGTGCCGGTGAAACACTTAGTGAAAGGAAAGACAAATATACAGATATGATGCTCCCAATGTAGTTTGTTTGCCGTGGCGCCACCTACTTGAAATTGCTTGAACTGCAACTGTCAAATTTTCACCTTCAATCACTCTCAAAAAATCCGCAATAATTTCAAATTTTTTTAGCATAAACATTATTTGATAGATTATTATCTACAATTCGCTTATGTATTTTTTCGTGGTTATCAATAAAATATGCTTTTCTCGGATCCGAGCTTGATAAACATGCAAATGTGCAATCACCAACACAGTTAGTTGTTTTGGTGGTTGCGAACATGATTTTTGAATAAAAAAAGGCAAAATATCGAAAAATTAAAATAGGCGAACTGTAGATAATCGATCGAAGAATATTTATGCCAAATTTGAGCCAATTCTGATGTGCCGTTTTTTTAAATAGGTAACTTTAACAAGTTTCGAAAAATTAACCAATCAGAGCACAGCATTCTCATCGTTTTTGCGGCCTCAAAAGGAAATAACTTTGACTCAAAGCCACTTCAGAACCTTGCTCTAGAATGGTGTCTCCAGCCCAGGCGGTTTCGTCCTCGACTTTCGTTTTTACATCCGGATGTTAAGCATCTAACTCTTCTACCAATGAATAATCATCTCACTGGAATATTTGTTGCAACATAGTTGGATCCATTTGAAATTCTAGTATAATGGGCTTCTAACCTTCCTCTTTCTATATCGAAAGTTTCAAAATGTTGTAGCAATTATTTTCCTTATTCCGGAAAACAAATACTAGACATATAAGCACGGCAGCTGTTCATCAGTGGCATTGGGAAATGGGTTCAGATATTTGCTTGATTTTGACCTTGCCATTTGGACGCCACTAATTTTTTAAAAGTGAAGGATTACTTTCATAATTATTACAGTTTAAATGATGTTGAAATGTCAATTAAGAAAAAAATTAGAAAACCTTAATTTGAAAAGTACCTAAAACTGTGACCTGAAAATAAGAAAGATTTTCCAAACAAATACTCAGTACTCCCCAAAAATGAAACTTTATTTTCCTGGATGACAGAAAAAACACACTGTACACTGGACAATTACACCGGTATAATATATAAAACTTTTTAAAAATTAAAGTTATGAGATTGTAATTAAAGTTATGAAAATTTAAGTTAAAGATACATTTTGATATCGAATATGATTGTTAAATATATAGCACTATTTGGTCAAATTGTATTACTTCAAATAGGTAATTATACCACGGAAAACCTGGGTAAAATTCACGAATCTTCGGGGTTTCGGGGTCTTACTCAAAAGTACCTGAGGAATATACGCAATAAACATAAACTAAAAAATACCAAATCGGCCATTCACATTATACCCAAAAAACTAAAAATTATAAAAAATGTTTGAAGTTTAAATCATATTTTTTTATGTTTGGTTTTTCACTGAGCTGCCTTAATCTCTAGCAAACCTGTTAGATTGTCTGGGTATCCATGAAGTCCCAAATCTGGCTTATTGGGCTCTGGATAAATTCGAAGCTGGATATATTCGAATAAGACGTAGAGATCAATTGGACGCAAAGTGGACCAGAACTACAACTCGAACCAGTTGGTACTTGCATGGGTTGGATCTTCATTATAAAATTTAGAGACATGGTAGGCTTGGATCTGAATTTGGACTTGGATTTGGATTTGGACCCTCCAATAAATTAGGAAGTGAAAATTCCAATTCGAACATCAGCAGCAATTTAATGCCAATCGAAAGCAAAACTGGATAATCAAAAATGGATCTATTAAGATAAAAAACCATTAGATGTTAAATTCTTACCACGAGGCACGTGCAACTTACGCGAAATAATCATCCCAAATAACTCATAAAATCGCTCAAGAACCATAAATCTGGAAACTGGATCTACTGAGCTCACAAAATATTTTGTGGTCTACGCCAACTTCTACAAATCTTGATAAAAATCAAAAGGGCGATACGGACGAATTTTAGAGTTTTCAAAGCTCTTGACAAAGGTTCCGTGACCACTGGTACCAAAACGAAGCCTCCTTGCTCCAACAATGAACCAAGTTCAAGGCGGTGGGAGAACCACCAAAAATATTCGCTGAACGGTGACAAGGCCAGCCGTAATTTAAAATAGACCAAACACCAGGGTTGGATTTAACTTTGATGGAAAAATAGAAAAATTTGAAAATGGGTGAGCAAAGAGAACCTTCACAATAGCGGAATCTTAATTGGTTTTGGGTTAGATACAGGTAAATTTTCATATCACAAAAGTAATCGGTGATTTGTCTCATTTTTCTTTTCTTTTTTTTTTTCTCTTTTTAGGTTCTTGTAGACACCCAAAAGAAAACAAAAGTTGATGCCGGAGATTTCCCAACTAGAATTTACAGTTGCCAAGACAAACAGATGGTTTGTTTAATAATTTATTTAATTATAATTTATAAACATTCTTAAAACTAAAATTGATTGTTTCACTATATGTTCCAAAATTGTAGCATTTTATATGAATTTAAATTAGAGGAAGATAAAAATGCTACAATGTTCTCCTCAACAGTTCTTTGAAAAAATATAATAGTGCAAGAGGATGTTCCTATTTATATTTATTTTATTGGCCATTTTCCATTTTTATAGTCTAAACCCAAGAACTGTTCATATGGTTGTTGGATCCATTCTAAATTGTAGTATAATGGGTTTTTAACCTTCCCCTTTTTATACTGGAAGTTTCAAAATGTTCTCCTCAACAGTTCTTTGGAAAAATATAGGAGTGCAAGAGGATGTTAGTTCCTATTTATAATAATTCTATTGGTCATTTTCATAGTCTAAGCCCAAGAACTTTCCATGTGGAAGTTGGATCCATTCCAAATTCTAGTATAATGGGCTTTTAACCATCCTCTTTCTATACTGAAAATTTTAAAATGTTCTCCTCTTAAGTTCTTTGGAAAAATATTAAGAGTGGAAGAGGATGTTCCTATTTATAATAATTTTATTGGTCATTACCATAGTTTAAGCCCAAGAACTTTTCATGTGGTTGTTAGATCAATTTGAAACTCTAGTGAAATGGGCTTCTAGCCTTCTTCTAACTTTCCTCTTTCTATACTGAAAGTTTCAAAATGTTCTCCTCAACAGTGAAAGTTTCAAAATGTTCTCCTCGACAGTTCTTTGGAAAAATATAAGAATGCAAGATGTTCCTATTTATAATAATTTTATTGGTCGTTTTCATAGTCTAAGCCCAAGAACTGATCATGTGGATGTTGTATCGGAACATTTTCATCATTATAATAATGGTCACCCTGGATCTAGATTCCAACAATTCTAGACATTATCTACAACACGTGCGATTCATCGAAATTATCATTTATGTCTCTAAATGTGTTGACAGTGGCCCAGCGGCCGGAGCCCTTGTTTCTCGGAATTTGCGATGCCTGCTGTAAGAGACGTCTCCCAGCTGAAACCCTTTAGTCACGCCGGAGTGGATTTTGCATCAGATCTTCTACTTTGGGTTAGGTTGAATTGGTTTGGGTCGGTTGGAAAACAGAAGACTAAGTAACCCGGGAAACTGAAATAAATCATAGCATTCACTCGCTAACGAATATTATAAAGTGAAAGAAATAGGATTGCTCTAAACCAGCACAGCGCAAGATTAAGGAGAGCCCTTGAAGAAGTGAGAAACCACCGATGGGATCAGAAGATCCAAGTACCTAAAGTTTGTTTCGCCAGGGTTTGTACTTGCCACCAGCATTTGCCTTCCTTGTTTAACAAATAAAAATTGATTGAAACAAATCAATGACGTCAAAAACGTTCGTCGGTTCTCAAAAGAGAAGTCATTCATTTTAATTTGTCAAAAAAATTGAATGTGTCATATGAATTAATCTACGACAACCCTTTTTTTTTTCAAGTTTCAAGGTCAAGTATGAACCCTGGTGAAACGGACATTACCTCGCGGAATGTTCAATAGAACATTCAGCTTGACAAATGCATGTCAATGAGATGTTTTACTTTAATAAGGGGAAATCTGAGGCTTTCGCATATATTTTAGAGCGGAAAGGACACCCACATGGACACCCAGATGAAGATGAGAATCCTTGAAACAACATGCATCAATCCGCCGGCAGACTATCGTATGTTGATCATAAAATAGAGAGTTTTAAAACAAAATCTTAAACATAGGAAATATAACTATTCAAACATAGCATTGAAAACAGTAAAAAGCGAATTTGTTTGAGATGGCTATCTTTTCTTTACATCTTTGTTGTTTAAATACCCTATATCTGAAATGGCTTTGTAGTAGCATTTTTCTACTCATTCCACACACTTTATCCAGTTTGTTTGTTAGTTACTGTTACCCAAATTTCTAAACTAATTCAATTATTGCTTTTTTTCCTCTTTTTTTTAAAATTTAATTATCCTTTTTCCATTATTTTAAATATCCATGTTTATTTCATACTTTGTATAGCTCAATACATAGTTCCCTATTCCAGTTTTTTTCTTCCTATCTCCTTTTTCTGTTTTACTCTTAGCAGGT
This sequence comes from Ceutorhynchus assimilis, assembly GCA_917834065.1. Classification (NCBI taxonomy): domain Eukaryota; kingdom Metazoa; phylum Arthropoda; class Insecta; order Coleoptera; family Curculionidae; genus Ceutorhynchus; species Ceutorhynchus assimilis. The sequence continues at coordinate 12,865,914 of OU892279.1, forward strand.
AAATATTAAATTGAATTTAATATTTACATAATTATCAACGCAACCTTTCTGCTGAATCGCGAAGATCAATTATTACAGAGAAGTAAGAGAAAATCTGTAACGTAATTTCTCTGCAATATACAAACGATACTTTTTGTCTCTTGCTTTGAGCCTAAGACTGTAAATCCAGGATACGAGAAAAAAAAACTGTCAAAACCAATCACGTTTCCCAAAGCCTTAACAAAAACCACAACCACAAAAAAAAACGAGTATCATCATCCCAACCAAAACATTTCATTCATTCCCTTCAATACCCTGTATACTATACATATAAATTATTGTTAAACCCTCGGTGAATTTACGACGGGTATTGTACCCTGGGTGCATTATGAATGAATAAGTGGGTGCACGGATGAGCGACGATGCCCCGTGGCTAAAGCTCAGGCAATACACAACACAACAAAACTGTTTTGGGATCATTACGACCCAGTCAATAAAACGGTCCAGTGCACACGAGTACTGGGAAATTGCCGTGACTAAACGCCGAAAGAACTTGGGGGATGTTAGATTTTTGTTTGGAGATAGAAACGATATAGTTTGTTGGGAAGTCAACAAGATTTTTTTTCATTGACAAATGAAGTGGAATTTTATCTGAAATGTGTGTGTAGTTATGAGAAACGTATAAAAAGAAGTTGGCGGCCTCGGATGAATCAGATTATGAGAAAAGTTGTACCTAATTTTGGTAGAAGAATGATGTTGAATATTTAATGAATTTATTAGTTAGAAATTATTTTTTTTATAAAATTACCACCTTTTGCACATATTCAGTTCGATTTTTTTATTGACAATATTGACTGAAGCAAGTGAAAATATATGGAATTAGAGTCTTTTGTATTAAAATTTAAAATTGCAGAGTATTCCTAAAAGAGTAGGGGATTATTTGCATTAAACAAACCCGATCCTTGAAGAAAAAACTTTATAAAACCATTTTTCATCATTCTCTCGCAGACCAAACATTGACTTTTGCTCCCTTTCCGCGCGGTGTGTGTGTATAATGTCGACATTTACCGAAATAATTTATTTAGCCGGTGAATGTATAACTGTCGGTAAATATTTCCACACCAAACTCCATAGCATACTTTCGTTCTGTATACTCACCAAATACCGGCGAGCTCAAAAATATTCTCTGCCTCCTCACGTTTCAGAGCCGAACCGGGCTCGAGCCCGAGCTCAGGCAAAGATTCGTGTATACACAGTACATATTTAATCTAAAAGCAACGGAACACTTTATTATTTGACACTCTTTTATAACCGCGGGAACTCTCCAGGATATACGAAGATAAACATACCTAAACTCATTCCGAGGGTTTAATAAGGAGAAACGCACCAAGTAAATTTTTAATTAACATTTTTTGAAATGAATACAAAGGATTCTTCTATTCCAAATTTTTGGACTTATCATTTAAATTATAAGAAGCAAGATACAGAATACAAATTTAATGAAGGAGTGAGTGGAGTGACGAAAAACCTAAATTTATCAGACTAAATAAAGGCGCAAAAACAATGGACCACAGAAAGCAAAAACCAACACGGACAGATGGAGATATTTTAATCCAAAATTACCTGATATTATGGTAAATTAAAAGTTTAGCTTTTAATAAAGATATGGCGCTGTACGTGGTTGCGGTTTTTTATCGTGACTATACTGTATTGTATACCAGTTTTTTAGAATATTCAATGAATTTAGCTTTAGTTATTTTTCGTGTTCTCTTTACGTTCAAATAAATATTTCATAGTATATTGCTTCAAATATATTTCAAAGTACCCCGCACAAATCTTATGTAAATCCGGTCCCAGTAAAAACGGCTGAATTTTTTATATGTTGTAGTTTATGACCTGCTGATCAATTGCTCTCAAGGCCGCAAAAAAATTTATCGAGCCGTTTTCGAGATATGAGCTATCAAAGTTGGGATTTAATGATATTATTGTAAATGGAAAATAAATGTCAAAAACTATTTCTATGTATTTTGTAACGTACTTTTTCGCCAATATTGAACAAAAAACAATTTAAAATCGATATTCCAATTCCTATGCTGTTTCATAACAATCATAACAAAAAAAAACTCAATCTACAGTGTGCCTTGAAAGTGATAAAAAATTATATATTTTTTCCATTGTTTGAGAAACTGACTAGGCGTATTTTTACTATTTTTGATGTCAAAATATTTTTTTTTTCTACATAAAATATCAGCCAGAAAACGCTCTAAAAAATATTACATCGTTTTTTTTTTATACACGTATCGATTTAGTATTTAATTATTCGACAAAACTATGACTTAAAAGAAAGATTCAGACCATTATTTTGATAGCGTAGCGATAGCGATTGGGTATCTTGAACATAGGCAGGTGCCAATCTCAACTGATAAGTATACCTAATGTCAAATCTCTTAAGAAATTCATATCTAGCCTAGGAAAATTTGGAATGTGTTCCTCGGTTAGCCTTGACCACCTTCCATGTCTCCTGTCCAAATTGTTTAATACTATTTCCTTTATTCCTTTAATCCATTTACTAGTCGAGATCTCTCTAGAATCCTGTTGGCCATTTCGACGTTCGCTTCATTAACATTGATTATGTCGCAATACTTGTTTATAATTACTCCGCAAACTCTATAGAAGTCTTTTAAATTGTTAATGTGGGGCATTATAATTGTCTCAGAACAAAAATTGAATTTTGATTTGCCAGTTTCTAGCTTCCACGAACCAACGTGTTTTTGTTACCAAGCGCGATTCATTGGCGTGCTCCGTAGAGAGTTGTTGTTGTCCAGGCCTAACACTGCAGGACATTCTGTGTTCTAAGCCCAGTGCGTCCATCATGCCAATAGCATCACGATATCCTCTGTCTACAATAAAAATATCTCTCTCTTGGAACCAGCGTATAATCCCATTCATATCATTTTGAATCTCTGAAGACATTAGAGATGCATCATGATTACCATGGTCAGAAAAGTATGGGCCATGTATATCTGAAATGTATCCATTGGTGACGACAATTAAAATTGGCTTTACCAAATGTTTGCCTTTGTGAACACAAAAAGATTGTCTTAGGACCTTTTCTGTATTGAACTGTACGTTTCGTCAATATAAACTATTGCTTTTCTGTCTTCTGGATCCGGGTTATATAACTGATTTGCAAAATCGGTAATATGGCGGTTGGTAAACTGTTGCCGTGTAATAGAGTTAGTTCCTATATTTTCAAATACAAACTTTCCATCAAGAATTCGCGAACTGTGCTCATTGCTAAACTTCCTGCTTCTTTAGTGCTATAATTGAAAATAGCTTTTAGGAAGTCGTCCGAAATACCTTGCTTCATTTTGCATAAAAATGTTAATAGGTGCTTTTGCAAAATATTTCTATTCCCAATATTTACAGGATTGCAGTAGTTAAAGAGATCTCGAAATTGATTCCTATCGATAGGAGACAAAGATGCAAATTCCTCAGTAGTAAAACCAAAAACGTCAATAAATTCCCATTTTTTGGTGTTGTACCTTTTTCTGAGCCCCTGCAAAAATGCGCTGAGCTGTGAACCTTTAATAACGTATAGTCTGTTGACATACTCTAATCCTCGAAGAAGAGGCCTGAGAATAATTCCGTTTTCATCTAGATGATGAATGCATGACCTGACATTTTCGGATATATAGATATTTTCGGTAACAAAAACTTCTACTCGACACTCTATACTTAATCGCTGTAGATTTTCGATATCACTACAAATTAAAAAAGTGCTATTGTAGTCTGCTTTAGCACGTTTAACCTCAAACAAGTTGGATCGTCTTCAATAAGCTGAATTTCGTTAACAATAGAATTGTAACAATTTATGCATAACCTGGTCGGTTCCGATACTTGTATGAGGTACCTTCCAGTAGCTTCTCGTCTAGTCAGGGCTATTTGACGTTTGACAGCATTGTGTTCACCACCAATTCTTTTCATGGTTTTTTACTCGGCCTTCTGTATTGCACAGAAAGCACATCATATGAATTCTCTCTCCAAAACGGTTCATTATTATAATTATTTGGCACACTATCTAAAACTAATAACATAACATATTGAGTCCAAAGGAAAAAGCCACACGCGTCATCGATTGGTCATCGGTCTGCCTCACTAACATATTCCTAGTCGTTTCGCAGAGTGAGACAGAAGATGACTAGTCGATGGCTTTTTCTTAGTTGGATTGAGTTTCACTTACTAAATAAAAAAGATCCAAAAATTCAATAGAACTTTTAAACCCGACTCTCACTCACAGATTTTGCAATTCTTGCAATCACCGGAGTCATTGGAAATGAATGAAATGATAACACCATTATATGGAACCTATTTAACACATAATATATATTTATCTACGTCAGTGAGTGAGATACACAACTCGTGCTAAGCACTCGTTGTGCTACTTTCAGACTAATACACACGCGTCTTTTAAGTATCCGGTTAACTCACTTGTATCTTAAATATCTAGTATTTTATTGAAATCCCCATCCAATAGAACAAACGCTAAACGCTATGATTTTTGTCCCATTATATAACGCACTACGCCCACTGCGACACGCTTCGCCTTGTACTTCTAATTCCACCGCACGCCCCTGGCGACACCGCCGTCTTTTGACCTTGAACAAAAACTTCGAATGATCCCCATATACGCAGGAACATGAACATTTCCCAATGATAAAAAATGATTTAATTTCTTTTTTTTAATTTTTTTAATTCAAATTCTTTTAGCACCCTTTATTTTGGTAACAAATCGTGTGGCTCATATTTAAAAAAAAAAAAAACTTATTGTGACCTCAAAAATACACCTCAAAAATACACCTGGTCAGTTTTTTAAACTTTGAAAAAAGAATATAGGTATGTATTTATTTTTCTGTCACTTTCTTCCGAGAGACACTGTAGATTCCTTTTTTTTGTTTGTTATGGAACAGCAAAGTGTTAGAATATCGATGTTATATTGTGTTTTGCTTAATATTGGTGAAAAAGTACGTTACAAATTATGGAAAAATGGTTTTTGACATTTATTTGCCATTTACTATAATATCATTAAATCCCAACTTTGATAGCTCATATCTCGAAAACGGCTCGATAAATTTTTTTGCGGCCTTGAGAGCAATTGATCAGCAGGTCATAAACTACAACATATAAAAAATTCAGCCGTTTTTACTGGGACCCGGATTTACATAAGATTTGTGCGGGGTCCTTTCAGGTTATGGGGCCAGGTACGGAACCAGTGAATAAAGGAGTATCCTAGCTACGCTGCATCAAGCTTCACTGCACTACAGCTTGCATCAACGCGACAACATTTTTATTCTGGTTCTAGGTACCTACTATACCCCTTCTTCTGTATCAAGTGTTGATGACAATAAAGTTTAAATTAAAGATCGCTTGAAGAAAAACATGTTCATTTTTCGAGGCAGCACTTTTGCGGCACAATGAAATGCAGTGCAGCGAAGCTTGATGCAACGTAAGGAAGAAAACTCCTTACATTGCGAAAAACGTAAAATTTAAATAAAAGTGTCGCGAAACACGAAAAATAAATTAAACAACAATAATTTATTCCTCCTATAAGCCGAAAAGAAAAGAGGCACTAGTTTATCACAGTCTCGCTGGTGTTCATCCATATACATCTAGAGGTTCACATTCATGGTTTAATTGAACCTCTCGACCATTCCGTCGGACTGTGAATAAAATGGAATGGTTCTGTGCCTTATTTCTACTTTGTAGTAACCTCATCAGTTGAAACTTCCCCGCAGCCCCTGATAGGCATAAAGATATATCAATGGTCCTTGTGATAGGTGGCAATTTCTCTTTCTTTGCGAAGTTTGATTTCGAAGTCGTAACTTTGTAATCTCTCCGACCAACGCACAATTTCTTTCTGGATTTTTGGGCAGGCTCTAACTGAAACTTTCGACCTCTGTTTATGGTCAATGAATTTCATTGATACTTCGGATGACACAATAATTTTGTCTGTCTTCCCAAGCAATTCAATAAACTACCCGATAATCCTTTCTTCGCAGTTTAGAAAAGAACGACTCCTTTTCCACTCTGCAAAGCGTCGATGTTTAAACATTCCTTTATGCATTAGATACGCGTAAAATGGAGTATGCCAGTGTCTACTCAGCCCGGTTATCGCCAACTTCTACATGGAACATTTCGAACAAATGGCACTGCGAACGGCCACAAAGGAACATACTTGTTGGTTTCGCTATGTAGATGACATTTTTGTTGTTTGGAACCATAGACAGGCAGAGCTCGAAAACTTCCTTAATCATCTAAACACAATAGAACCCAGGATACAGTTTACGATGGAAGTTGAGAAGAACAACAAAATTGCATTCCTCGACATCCTGTTAGAAAATTTACCCTCAGGTAAACTGGGACACAGAGGAAAGCGACGCAAACGGACAGATACCTCAACAAGGAATCCAATCACCATCCTAGGCAAAAGAGGGGAGTCATTAAAACTCTATTTGACAGGGCAATCCGGATGTGTGAACCCAGATACCATCAGGACGAGATGCAACACCTAAAATCAGCACTTGAAGGAAATGGGTACTCCAAGCAGGAGATAAATAGAGGTATAAGACCGAAGCAACAGCGCACAACTGATAAGGAACCAGCACAGGTGGCAGGGAGAGCCTTTCTTCCCTACATCAAAAATGTCACAGATCGCATAGGACGAACGCTAGAAAAACACAACATTAAGCCCATCTACAAGCCCGCAAGAACAATTCAAAGTCTAACATCGCCAAAGGATCCTAGGGCACCTCTTGAAACGACTGCTCTTGTGGATCTGTCTATGCAGGAACAACCAAACGCTCTATCAACACCAGGATCAAAGAGCACAAAAGAAATTGACAGCAAGGACAAATAGATAGATCAGCAATCGCCGAACACGTGTTAATACAAACAAACCATGTCATTCGTTTCGACCAGACTGAAGCATTGGATAGGAGCAAACATTTTTACACCAGGCTCCACAGAGAAGCCATAGAATTTTTGACCAGTTGAAAGGGGAACACCCTGATATACCGGGTGTCCCACCGAAAACTGTCAATGGCCTATATCTTGAAAACGGTAACCGATGAAAAAAAAATGAAAAACCCGTTTGGAGGGTTGGAAGGGGGAACCAAAACAAGGTACTTTTCAGGACTCCCTGAATCACCCCTCCGGCCGTAGCTACCCTAACCTCAAAATCCTAAATGGCACTATGGATCATGTGATACCTTGTTTAAAAGGTCTTTTAATTCTCTTAATGGATCTCCAAAAAAAAATTATCCAGATTTGAATGTGACTCTCATTTTGATAAAAACCTCATTTGATCGGGTGGAACAAGTACATGTGATTTAAAATCGATTATATACAAATTGAATAACAGCATTAATATTTTTGAAGAAATCATCAAGATTTTATTTTTTTGAACCCCTCTCCCCTCACTGTACCTGAACCTCAAGAGAGCAAAGTTGTTAACTCGAAGCATGCGCCATTTTGTGACAATTTAAATTTGTATCTAGATAATTTTTTTTTGCAGATTCGTTTAGAGAATTAAAAAACCTTTCAAACAAGGTATCACATGACCCGTAGTGCAATTCAAGATTTTGAGTTTAGGGTAGCTACGGCCGCAGGGGTGATCCAGGGAGTCCTGAAAAATACCTTGTTTTGGTTCCCCCCTCCAACCCTCTAAACGGGTTTTTAATTTTTTCTTTATCGATTACCGTTTTCAAGATATAGGCCATTGACAGTTTTCGGTGGGACACCCGGTATATTTTTTTAATAGGCTCAATCATTCTATTATGGAAACAATAAGTATACTGACACTACGTTTTCAGGGAGTTTTCAAATCGTTTTGAATCCAATCCTCTTCCCCTTTTTCATGCAGATGCAAAATTAGAATAGAAATCGAATTGCATGTTTCTGTATTTGAATCTCGATACGATCCCAAAAAATGGTGAAACGACCTTGAGACTGAAATCGATTTCAGTACCTGTTTTCATGGCGTTTTCAATACCAAAACCGTATTCAAAACTCCATGGAAACGTAGTAATTGATGAAAAACACGGTTAAAATTGAGGAACATTCTTATTCGCTCCTCAGTCCAGTTTGTGGTCTGTCGTGGACTACTCGACGCCGCAAGGGCGTATCATTTGTCCTCGACTCGCAGTTGCTGGTATCGATACGGCACTTTGCCAAAATTTAGAACATCTTTGTAGCGTTTTTGTTGAACTCCTTGATTCCGTTTTCCCTCGTTCAGTTGACTGTAGACAATATGTCATGGAAGACGTGTTTCAGGTATGCGGACGAGGTGACCTTCCAAGCGAAGTTGGTACTTGATGATAAGGGCTTCCATGCTAGTTGTGTTGGTCTCCTCTAAAAGACTAATGTTCGTTCGTCGGTCTTGCCATTTAATCCGTAGGCATCGCTGGTGGTATTTTGCTAGGCTTTTTATGTGTCTTCTGTAGGTGGTCCATGTTTCGCAGCCATATGTATGTATTGGTATTGCAACTGCATTGTAGACGCGAAGTTTGATTTCAGCGCTGATGTCGTGATTGTTACACTCTCTCTAGAAGTCACCCGAACGCCGCGCTAGCACACTTGAAGCAATGTCGGATTTCACCGTCAATGGTTGCATTCGCTGACAGATGGCTCCCGGGTAGTATCCTACATTCTGCAATGTTTTCTGTACACTATAGATAAAGAAGTTGTTCCACTCAGTGCATACCTGAATTCCGAATTTCCCCCAAAGAATGTTGAATTTAACACCAACGCAAAATATAATATCCGGATAATTTAAGATATACTGTCGATAATATGGAGTGTGGGTGTGTTTAATGAATTCTATACGATAGCATGACGAATAGGTCTTTATCAAAACTATAAAATTTATTAAATCAATGAGTATAATTTCCCCAAGTCAAGGTGGAACAGCGAGTGCCAAAGACTGCATGGCCAAGGGGATGCTTGGTCGATAGCTTGCGAACTCCGGGGACCAGGCAATCTCCAGGACTTCAAGTTGCCCCCTGTAGTATGGGGCTCTGCTACAGGCGATTTTTACTTCCCCAATACTCGTAGGACTCAATATGAATGATCCAAAAGTTAAAAAACCTCTAGGGGTCGAGAACGACCCCACTACCTCAAGGGACAGCAATGTCCCCAAAAACTTAAAGGAATGTAACGTCCTTATACATTCAGGGGATAACAGTGCCCCAAACACTGAGACTCAGGCAGAAACGGAAATGGGCTCGCCTAAAAGCCCTGCCATTCCAGCAAATGATTCAACATCCTCTGGTGAAAGTGAGGCTTCAACCTCCCAGAAGCTTTGCAAGTCGTTAACCGACTTGAAGCTGAAAAGGAAGCACCTTAGTGAAGCCGCGAGGAAGCGCTTCAAGTGGCTTATTAGGGAAGGCCACAGCAGTGAGGAAGCGCGAAAACTGGCAGAACAGCCAATAAGAGCGGTCCGATAAAGGTTCCAACAAAAGGACCCGATCTGAAGGCTCAACCCCAGAGGCAACAGTCAAAAAAATTAAAGATGCCACAGGGGCAGTCAAAACAGCCCCACCACCCAAACCTGATACAGCCGCGGTTTCCTACAACAGGCGGTTCCAGGCATTAAGGTGGGCATCACACATAAAGACTTTCCGGAGGTACAGCTTATTCCGAAACAGCTTGAGGCTACCCAGGCTGCACTTCTGCAAAAAATTTTGCAGGAAAAGGATGGGGTTGTCAAACCCAAGTTCCTATCGTGCACCTTCAAACCAGGGTTCGTAGTGATCACCTGTGAGGATGAAGACACAAGTAAGTGGCTATTCTAAACGGCGGAGACCTTAAAGCCCTGGGATGGGGCTGCACTGAGGGCAAAGAAGGAATCCAGAATTCCTCGGCCGCAAATCTTTATGGGACACTTTCCCAATAGTGCAAATAGCCCCAACGAGGAAATACTTGGTCTTCTCAAAGGCCAAAACAAAGGATTGAGCGTTGAGGACTGGAGAGTCCTCAACAGAGTAACCGAGGGGACCTCTGCTAAGCTAACCATTTCCATAGACCAACGGTCTTATGAAAACCTGAAGAGGGAAAACTTCGGGGTGGCCTACCGATTCGGAGGGACTGAGACAGGTCCCAAGGGAAAAGGCAAAACTACAACGGGTAAAAAGCCCAACAAAACCAGGGATCATAAAGGACCCAGCAAGGAGCAATCATAAATTTATAATGGCTCCTTGCAAAGTGTTACAAGTGAATCTGCAACCCGCAAAAGCTGCATCACACGTGCTTAGCTGCAGATTCAACTGGGAACAACTGGACATAGTCCTCATTCAGGAGCCATGGACCCATGGTTCATGAATTAAAGGACTTCCAACAAAATCATGTTAGTTAATATACAATAATCAACATGAACATCGAAGGGCAGCAATAATGCTAAATAAGAATATCAACTTTGTTCCTTTACCAGAGTTCATTACAAGGGACTTTTCTGCAAAGGCTGTAGAGGCACCAACTTCAGGGGGTAAGCAAGAGGTAGTGATTGCCTCGGCTTACTTCCCTGGAGACGACGAGACAAATCCACCCCCAGAGGACGTTAAACGACTCGTCAGCTACTGCGAAAGGATGAACAAACACCTTATAATCGGTTGTGATGCCAACTCCTACCACACCATATGGGGCAGCACAAACATCAACAAGAGAGGTGAGTACCTTATTGAATATTTGTTCTCTAATGACTTGGACATTATCAACAATGGTAACAAACCCACCTTTGCAAACAGTGTGCGGCAAGAAGTGTTAGACAACCTTGACAAGCACACACATAAGCAAAGCAACCAAATTAAAAACTGGCACGTCTCCAACGAAATCTCGATGTCGGATCATAAACATATAAGATTCGATATAGAGGTCACAGAGACACGCCTTCTCGAGCATAGAAACACAAAACTGACTGGGGTCCAAAAGCAGAAGTAACCGACTACCCCAACGCAATAGAAACAGAGGGTGAGTTAGAGTATATCACGAACGAAATAAACACTCTAATAATAGAGAGATATCGGTAAAACAGATAGCGCGTATGAACGGTTATAACGTCAGGAGTTATTTTTTTAAAGTAAAGCGGTATCATACTTTCAAATTAGAGTTATCGGTAAACAGTTTAACGTATAATTTGCCTGTTCGCATTCGTTATTTTATAACCGTAGCCTAACTTGCACCTTGTTATGATTTGATTTGTGTTGTCTGTTGTTTATGGTCAGGGACAAAGGATTTGCTTTTTCACTATTTTTTGAACAATCCATATTCACTTGAACACATCAAAAATAATAAAATAAACAATAAACATAACATAACCTATTATTCCACGGCGTTATTTTTAGACGTTATTCGAAATAGCGCTTAACGTAAATGCTGGGTAAATTACGTTATGCGGTAACGTTATTGTAGTACGTAGTACGTAGTGTTGAAAATCGAATCGCGCATAGGTTTAATGTCAAAATAACGTATGCGCTAATACTGCATGAACCTATTTGAGTTACCGATATCTCTCTAATAACAGCCTATGAGAACAGCTGTCCTGTGGAACAAAGGGTCGTAGATAGAAAAACGACCTGGTAAAACAACCGGCTCAGTTCCCTAAGAGCTGGGACAAGAAGGTTATTCAATAGAGCAAAATGCACCAACAACTAGGGCCAATACAGAACTGCCCTAACTGAATACAACAAGGAATTAAGAAGGTCTAAAAGGAAAGCCTGGAGGAATTTCTGTGAGGAGATTACTGACATCCCTCAGACAATGCGACTCCAGAAAGTCGTTGCAAAAGACCACTCAAGCGGCATTGGACTACTGCAAAAACCTGATGGCAGTTACACAGAGAGTAGATTCGAGAGTGTGAAACTGCTCCTATAATCGCACTTTCCAGACTCTGTAGAGTGTGTGCTAAACGACAACTGAGCTAAGGGTATCTCACGCCCAAGCAACCGAATAAAAATTCTGGCCAGAAAAATATTCACCTCAAACAAAATAAGATGGGCTATAATCAATTTTCAGCCCTACAAATCACCAGAAGAAGACAGAATCTTTCCAGGTCTCCTACAACAAGGCTTAGAAAAACTTATAGCTCCACTAGCAATAATATTCAAAGCTAGCTACCTACTACGTTACATTCCCACCAGCTGGCGGGAAGTAAATGTGGTCTTTATTCCAAAGGCTGGGGAAACGTCCCACAGCACAGCCTAAATCGTTCAGACCCATCAGCCAGCCTCGTGTCACCTCAAAACCATGGAGAAAATCATTGATTTATACATAAGAAGCGAATTCGTAACCGATAAATCGCTCCACAAAAACCAATATGCCTATCAAGCAGGCAAATCAACGGAGACAGCCCTACATAGCCTTGTCCATAGGAGTGAAAAGGCACACTCCAACCAAGAAACCGCTCTCTTGATATAGAGGGTGCATTTGATAATACCTCTTATGAGTCCATACATAAGAAAAGCGGCAACAAAAAAAGGCTTTGAGGACACTACAATCACATGGATTGAAACCATGCTACAGGATAGGAAAATCAAAGCAACTCTTGGAAGCGACTCAGCGATGGTCCTAGCAGTCAAGGGGTGCCCCCAAGGAGGTGTATTATCCCCACTGCTATGGTCCATAGTAATAGATGAACTTCTAAACATACTGAGTGACCATGGATTTGTGGTCCTAGGATATGCTGATGACCTTGCAGTCATCATTAGAGGCAAGCATGATAGGATCATTAGTAACTCATTTAGAATGCCCTCAACATCATCAAAAGCTGGTGCTCGCAAGGTGGTCTACGGGTGAATCCTAGCAAGACAATAATTGTACCATTCACAAGGAAAAGAAAGCTCAACTTAATAGCTCCAACACTGGATGGAATACAAATAGGCTTTTCAAGTGAAGTCAAATATCTGGGCGTTGGCCTAGATCAAAAGCTCACCTAGAACTCACATTCAAAAAGAATAAAAGATCGAGCAACAGTAGCTTACTGGACATGCCGAAGACTATTCAGTAAAACATGGGGCCTGAAGCTAAAAATGATCTATTGGTTATATACGATGATTATAAGACCCCTGGTCACATATGCTGCATTGGTGTGGTGGCCAAAAGTGTAGCAGCAGACAGGGCAAAACCAATTGGCAGTTGTACAAAGGCATGCATGTCTTGGAATAACAGGTGCCATGAACACCTGTCCAACCGCTGCTATAGGGGTCATGTTAGATATCATCCCTCTGCACATTGCAGTGAGGAGGGAGGCCTACATGGGAGCCTCAAGGGTTGTACGTTCTCTAAACCTAAAGGAAGGGGACCTTGTTGGACATATGAACATCATTAAAGAATGCCATTGTATACCAACAAAACCGGTGGACATCATGCAGATACGAATTTAATCACCTTTTTAGTATGACCGCAGAAGGCCGCAAAAGTGACAAGATCGTACATAAATTCCCAAACGGTTCATCCATTTGGTACACAGATGGATCGAAAACAGAAGAAGGGGTCGGAGTGGGTGTATATGGCCCAAACTGCAGGCTATTAGTAGCCTTAGGAAGAAACTCCACCATATTCCAAGCGGAAACGTACGCCATAGAACTCTGCGCCAGAAAGTGTCTTGAAATAGACCTACGAGGTGCAAGAATCTTCATCAATTCTGACAGTCATGCGGCACTTAAGGCTCTTAACAGCTTTGTCACTGAATCCAGACTAGTCTGGGACTGTCAGCAACTTCTAAAGCAACTGGCGAACTGCAATAGTCACTGTAGCATGGGTACCAGGGCACCAAATGAATGAAATAGCGGACCGGCTTGCAAGAGAAGGCGTCGCGTCACCATTCCTCGGTCCAGAACCCTTCTTTGGTCTGACAAAACGCCATGTGAGGACCGAACTCAAAAAATGGGTAGAGGCACAACAGGCCTGCCATTTGAACAATACCCCAGGACTTAGACAGGCGAAGCAATTCATCTCGCCAAACACAACAAAGGCTAAGGAACTACTCGATTTCAGCAAACCAGACTTAAGGCTCATAACGGGTCTCCTCACCGGCCACTGCCCTCTAGGCTACCACCTGAAAAAGATGGGTAGAGCTGAATTAGACCTTTGCCGCTTCTGCAAAGAAGCATCCGAATCTGCAAATGCGAAGAATTATGTCACAGAAGACTCATTCATCTGGAGCAGACACATTTGATTGCTGCGGATGTTAAACGAACCAATCCCGGAAAAATCGTGAGATTCGCGAAAAGTCTCAACCTGGGACCCTACTAGAAAAAGGGGAAGCACAATAGATCTATTCAGGTCTCAGTGCAGAGAGGTCCATCACCTAAACGCCCCTAATACAATCTGATCTAATCTAATCTAAATCAATGAGTAAAGTTCGTTAGTTATGAACGTTTATTAAAATACTAGCATATAGGTACGTCAAGCTGATGAAACATATCCATTAATTGATGAACTCTTGATCATTGATTCCATGCATAACTTCATTGACACAATCAAGAAATTTCCATAAGCATGATGAACAAATTTTTTGGGATAAGAAATAATCATCAGCACAATGAATATGGTTTATGAACGATTATCCATAAAACCAAGTAATAGAATCAGTGGTCTTCAAAGAAAGTTCCTTATACTGATGAAAGTTCGAACAAAGGAAAATAAAAATTCATGGGTCTTATGCTATGCTATCGGGTCTTCAAAAAAAAAACCAATCAAAGATTGCTTTGGTTACGAAAACGTACGTCGCATTATTGTTTGTTTATTGGTCAGGATTTTTGACATGACTTTTTGACATTAAATTTCATTGACTGACATTGTCAAAATTAAAGAAAAATATTGCTAAGACCTACGTTCAAAAAACCATAGCAATCTTTGATTGTTTTTTTTTTGAAGACCTGATATTAATGAACATAAATTCGTCACATTAAGGAACAAAGTAATTAGGCTTTGCTATGAACACTGTTTAATTGGATTGATGAAATATTTCATTTAATTAATGACAAAAAAATAACAACCGCCATTCGTCAATATTATGAATGATTTTTTTTTTCAGTGCGCGCAATTGATTTACCTAGGCTTAAGGGCGTAGCAGGCCTTCAAACAATAAAAAATGGTCGAATTTTCGGGTGAATTTATTAATATTTGTCACATTCGAATTGTTTTTCATCCACACGTAACTTCAACGGAGGGCATTGACAGTTCAGCAACTTCTTAAAAGTATCCACACAAACTTGCCCGGTTTGATCTTGCTCTAAGCCCATTTGCCACAATTTCTGGAAATTATCTCCAGGAAAATTATAGCCAATTTTTTCAAACAAGCGTTTTATAACTTCAGGGGAGCGTGGCAGGAAAAAATCCCGATAATTCAGTCCATAGGTGGAATAGATGCTCGGACTAATCACAGCTTTGACCGAAGTTTCATCTCCCAGATGCTCAATGTCAGCCTTACAGCCTCCTATAGGAGGAACAGGACGTGGAAGATCATGCCTTATGGACGGAGTGCCTGCTGCAGGCATTTGATTATTGTCAATAAACAGATAATCGCATTGAGCAGCTTGGCTAGTCGAGGTGTAATATTTGCTGGCTTCCGGTATATTGTCAATTGGTTTAATATCACTCGGCTCTTTGTTAATGTCAATTAAATCCAGGAACTTTCTATAGTCAATTTGATCTTGGTAAATGTACTTTAAGTGCACGCAAAGATGCTCCAACTCTTTGGGAAAAGTTAAATAATAGTACTCACTGCATAATTGATAGAATACGTGTAAGGGAAGCAGGCCACTTTTAGATGCATCTAAATTCATTGCCCTTTTGTAAATATTCCCAAGTTCAACACTTCTGGCCTTCACTAAAAGCCTGATTTTGTTCAAACTGGCTAACCACTGGTAAAAATCACGCTTAAACATGCAAGGTTTAACTTTGGGGTCCTTTAAAAGATCCTCAACTCCATAGAAATGTTGCTTGGAAGGATCACCGTACGTGTGTCCTTTGGGTACGCATTCTATGTTATTGTTAGGTGCCAAAACCTTACCAAGCTGAGATTTATCGCGTTTCAGAAAATCAGCTTGAAATTTTTTGGCATGGCAATGGTCTGGATGGCGCCAATCGCATGCACAAGCTACACCTTTACCTCTTGCATCATAAGTTGTCTGCTTGCCAAAACGTCTATTTGAATTGAAATTCTTGTAGTTTCTAGTAACTTGTTCCGAAGCATTGTAGTCGTTGTGTGTCTTCTTGTACAATTCATGTGCGACTTGGCTCTCTTCCAACACTTGTTTATGACTCTTTGGAGGATTCACAAGCTCTTTAACTGTTACATTTCTTTCCGTTGGAACCCCAAAACAGGTTTCGATAGGATCCATGCCCTTAGGTAAGCCTGGCACTGGATCTCGAACTTTACCCAACTGAGCATTCCAATAACTCATATAGGGGGTATCCTTCAAATCCTGAATTAATTGCTCATATCGAGTAAGAACTGGTGGTTGTAAAATAGGGCTAATTTCAGTGTTGGTACCTAGAAATTGATGGTTTCCTATAGGTGGCATTGTAGCAACAAATTCCTCTTTTCTCCATATTTTAGCATCATGCTTCAGCGCTTCAATTTCATCTACCAGCCTGTACTGCTTGAGCGTTGCAGCCACAGTATCTTCAGGGTCTCCGGATGCTTTGCCTGCCGCGCATATAATCGGGGATCGGTCAATGTATTTTCCATAATTTCCTGCCATAATTTCAGTGTATTATTGTTAATAAATGTCAATCAGTAAATGACGTAAATCAAGGTGTTTTTTTTTAAATGTATATTGTCACGAGGGCCTTGTGGCTAGTTAGTGCCACAAAAGTTAGTGCTTGACTTGAGATTGAGGGTTGCTCTTCAGGAAAACACACAACTAAAAAAAGGAGCTTGACGTATATTGTCTGCTAGTGGGTATATGTTATCTTAAAAACTCTTGAAGACACTTTTTTTAAAAAGACAGGGTCTTTTATATTTTAAAACATGTTGATCTTGCTGTTTCTATAGGAGCGTTGCGACGATGGAGCAGTTCTTGGCGTGACATATTCAGACAGGATAACTTGCTGAAGAAGCGTTTAGAATTTGCGATACTTTGCACGACCATGGTGATGAGACGCGTCTGGAGGTCATTGTAGTCGTGAAATCCATATAACAGCTCCCCCATTAAGTAAAAAGTTGGTGCTTGGCAGCAATTTTTTTAAAAACCAACTGGGTTGTTGTGTAGACTGGTCATCTCTTGTTCTGAGGATAGATTTGGATGAACGGTGTTGTTGCCTATTTGAAGACGTGAATGAGATATGGCTAGGTTTGGGAGGTGCCTTTCGTGGACACTTACAGCAAATGTAAATGATTACAAGTGCGATGATGAAGGAGGCGAAACATTGACCAATGGTTCTTGGATTAGTTTATCCAGTTCATCGGAAAATTGGTTTAGTCTATGCTGTGCCACGTTTTGATCATCGATGTTGATTTTAGATAGTTTAAGAGGTTCCAACTCTGTCACATGAAGATTCACCGGCAGGTGTTTGCAGCAGTCATAGGGAATTTCCACTGCATGGATTTATAGGTGACGTTTCTGTATTTTTCCTCTAGGTGCTTACCATGAATTCTGGAGTTTCCTACAACGGCATTGCATGTTGGTTGGATCTTGAGCACTGTGTTGATTGTTTTTGTCACACTGTTTTTGCCTGATAGGCTTCTAAATCGTGCTACATATGGAAGATATGTAGGTAAAGGAAGGTTATTTTTGGATAAAGAGCGCAATATTTCCTGTAAGGAGTCAACCAAGTCTCTAGGAGTTATAATTGAAGTATGTAAGATCTTTAAACGTACAAACGTTATTGTTTCTAGAATGTCATTAGGGGATTTTCCAGAAAGACGTAGCTTTTCATTTTAGAGTTCTGGTTTGGGCTTCGTACAACTTTAAATCGTTCGAAATGTCAGATATGAATTCTCTGATTTCTGCTATATCGATGTTGAATGTTTCTTCATCGATTTGGAGTTCCTGAATAGTAGAATTAATTTTTTTTTTTTACTGAGATGGTTACAGAAATTTGGTTTTCAAGTGAACTTTCAAGTTCTCGTTCCTCTGTATTAATTTTGTCAATAAATTTATTGAAGTATTCACCATCGGTAGAGTCTAAGTTTCCGGTGATTGATTTAAATATACTTCCTATCCCGTTAATTAGTCCACGTTTGTTTCTATAGTTTGTGTCGCCAGCGATTTCATTAAGTTTCTGGTCGACTGAATCAGCAACTTGAGTTAAAAAGCTGAAATGAGTTTGAACTTCAACTTTGAAGGCTGTCATCCGAGGAGAAGGGTCATCAATTATTTTGGTGAGGCTAGTGAGAATCTTTTTATTGTTCTGGATAGTTTCTTTGAATGATCCTATTTCCTTGTAAACTAAAAGGGTCCATTTATCATTTGAGACTCCAAGACTACCTTCTTCGTGATAGAATATTCCAACTGTGTTGTCAATCGGAGTTAGAAGAAATTGAGGGGTGACGACTGGAATCATCCCGACGAGTCTCGGAAAGAATAGACTAGTCATAGAACGGCTTTAGTCTATCAAAGTTGAATTTTGAAAATTGATTTGTTTTGAGGTTTTTCACTTTCGCTGAGTTTCTGTAAACTTAAATTATTTCGAGAGGTCCGTTAAAAAGATTTTGAGCTTTGTCTTTTATTTGAGTTTCTTTGACATACACCTTGTCACCTGTTTTATATTCCGGAAGATTTTGTGAGACCGTCTTGTCGAACCTTACTTTCAACTTTTCTTTGTGGATATCGGTTCTGGCTTGAGCCATTCTATAATAATATTCCATTCTGTTGTTGAGGTCTCGTATGTATTTGGAAATTAGCTGTTTTTGATTATAAAGAGTCTCAGGAGGTCTATTCGACATATGGCCAATGATTAATTCGAAAGGTGTGAATCCGTGCGTTTTATTTTTGGTATTATTATAACAGATAACTACGTACGCGAGAATGTTGAATGGGCGTTTATCTGGATGTTCCGCTTTATGAACGCGGATCATCTCCATTAAAGTTGGAATCTTTCCAGCTATCCGTTGGATTGTGGGTAGCTAACGCTTGAAAATGTCAATTTTTTGTCGTTGACAGAGGTCTTTGAGTAAGGCGTTGTTGAATTCACCTCCACAATCACAGTGAATTCTTAAAGTAGTACCGTAATGTTGGAAGAATATTAGTAGGGTGTTAACAATTGTGGACGCCTTTTTGTCTGAGATTGGGTAAGCTTAAGTAGGGCTTCGCAAGACCAAGATCAAGACCAAGACCTGCCAGTCTTGGTCTTGGTCTCGAAAAATAAATGCGGTCTTGGTATTGGTCTTGGTCTTGATGTTTCAAGACCAAGACAAGACTGGCTCAGTCTTGGTCTTGGTCTTGATAGTCTTGGTCTTGATAGTCTTGAAAAAAATTTATACCAAATTTTTAAAATATAAGTACATAACATCCAACGACAGAGTAGAGATGGGTTTAGGACTTCAAAAATAAAAAATAAACCTCCCTTTCTGAAAAAGATATGCCGACGTTTCGACCATGCATTTGGTCTTCTTCACAGGCTATTTTTACCACCAAGAGCATTTCATGTCAAAAAATACCGCATAAAGCATTCCACAACAAACATCAATTCTTAAATTATATATTTTTTTTTTAACGGAACAGGAAAGTTGACAAACACATCATAAAATTACCATTCTGTACCGAGGACAAAAATAAATTTCTTTTTGAACCATAGATTAAACCTACCTTACCTACCTGAGCATTCAGGCCAGAGAAAGGTTTTCGAGAACCCTCACATAATCACATACCTCATTTGAATTTTATTGGCCTATTCACAATAATCAGATTTGGGTTAGTTTGGGTGAGATGTGGGGTTTGTGTTAGTTTGGGTTAGTTGGTTAGTTAGTTAAGAATCATCTTTGGAAATTCCAATACTTAGGTATTGTATTATGTAGGGATAGGAAAATATCGATGTGTTCTGTATAAATGAATGTTACCTACACTATGTTGTATTTATGTATTTTTGAAACCTATAATACCTTCTCGTGAATTTCAAAAAATAATAAATTTGATGAATTGATTTAATTAAAAGACATTAAGAGAAGATATAGGAATTTGCATATTTTTATAAATATTGAGTCGATTTTTTTTTTCAAGACCAAGACCAAGACGAGCGAAGCCCTAAGCTTGAGTGAATTTGGTAAGTTCATCCCTAACTGTTAGGGCATAGTTACAAATGGGAATATAAAAAGGTTAATGTTTATCCTTTCAAATGGAGTTTTGAGAGTTTCGGTGATAACGAGAGGAGAAATAAAAAATTTCACACAGATTTTGACTTTCTGGCAGATTTCACAGGCTCTGATGAATTTCTCAACATCTTTGGTTGAACCTTGCCAGGAGTATTTGTCTTTAATCCTTCTAACGGTTTCATTGATTCCACGATGTAAATTTGTTTTTCCAGTATGATATTGGTCCAGGATAATTGGGATTTGGTCTTGATCTGGGGTTTTGACGATATTTTGGCTTATCTTAAGCTTAATGTCTTTTTCGGCAAATATAAAGGAAAATATTTCAAGAATGGGTAATTCTAGATTGTTTTCTATGCAATAGGTTTTTTCCGGGTCTAATTCGTTTTAACACTTGAAAAGCGAGTAAAAGAGGGTAGGGACTATTTTCTCATTTTTGCAAGGAATGTGAATTATGAAGTATTTGCGTTCCTTAACAGATTTGCTGGATAAAATGTTAACCTGATTAGGTTGCAAATTGAAATTTTCCTCGAATAGATCATCAATAATTTTGTAATGTAAGTCTGTTAGTTTGATTTGCCAAAAGAATGTTACAATATTTCTGTGAGACTTGTCCAGAAGTTGTAGGTTGGAAATCTCTATCTTTGAAGTCAATAATTGATCTGGTTTTGTAGAGATTTACGAAGGAGTTATATTCTTCCTCATTTAGGGTTGTTTCATCATTGTTTTCAATTTCGTCGATTGGAATTTCTTGTTGTTGTTAACTTGTAGAGGGGCGGTTTCTTATATCGTCAATATCAGGTTCTTCGTTGTTAGAAGCGAGTATGTGAATTTTGGAGCTTAACTCTGAACAATCAGCAGGCATCAGCGTTCCTATTGATTTTCCCAAGTTTATACTCGATTCGATAGTCGTATTCTTCGAGCTTCAAGCGCCAGCGAGCTAAACGACTTCCAGGGTCTTTAATTGAGAAAAGCCAAGTTGAAGGGCGATGGTCTGTGATAAGGGCAAATTTTCGACCAAAGAGATAAGGTCTAAAATGTTTAACTACCCATACAATGGCCAGTAATTCTCTCTATGGTAGAGTATTTAGTTTCGGCATTGCACAGCCTTCAAGAGGCATAGGCTCTAGGGAAATCTTTTCCTATAGGGCCTTATGACAGAACTGCATCGATAGCAAAAGCGCTTGCGTCGGTGATTAATAGAAATGTCTCTTCGAAATTGAGATAAATCAGAATTGGGTCAGAAACTAGTGCGTTTTTCAATTAGTTGAATGCGGATATGCGTTCTGGGCTGAAGTGAAATGGAACATCTTTCTAGAGAAGTTTTGTCAAGGGCTTTGATGTTTTAGTAAAATTGGGGATAAATCGACGATAATATCCTGCTTATCCTAAAAAGGATTTAATATCTTTTGGATTTTTGAGTGTGGGGAATAAGTTCTGAATACAACTAATTTTTGCAGGGTTCGGTTTTACACCATCTTGAGTGATAAGGTGTCTCAGGTAAGCTACTTCTTTTTGAAGAAATTCACATTTGTCCGGCTGGATTTTTAAGTTAGCTTTACGGAGGCGTTCAAAAACTTCGGTTAGTCTTGAAATATGTTCGTGGATGGTAGGAGAGTAAACGATAATATCGTCCATGTAGACTAAGCATCTTTCGTTTTGAATGCCGAGGAGAATATTGTCCATGACGCTTTGGAATGTGGACGGGGCATTTTTCAATCCAAATGGAATACGTACGAATTCTTAATGGCCATTTTCTACGGAAATGCGGTTTTCGAAACATCCTTGGGGCCTACTTGTATTTGGTGAAAACCTGAGGCTAGGTCAAGGGTGGTAAAACATTGACGTTTTCTCAATTGATCCAGAAGATCGGAAATATTAGACAGCGGATATTTGTCGTCTACAGTAGTCGATTATGACGTGCCATTTGGGTTTGCCAGAAGTATTAAGTTTCTTAGGAACGACCTAAACGGGAGAAGACGATGGAGATACAGAATGGCGAATTATGCCTTGGTCTATCATTTTGGTAACTTGGGATTTGACTTCTTCTTTGTGGATTTGAGGGTACCTGTAAGATTTGGTATACACAGGTTTTGCATCATTGGTGTCAATCTCACTAGTAAATGTGAGCGTGTCACCTTCCAGATAGGTTCAGGCATAAGTTGGTAATTAGTTCTTTTTCTTCGTCGTTTAAATATTCTGTACGAAGTTCATTTTGTATGGACATTTGCGTATTATAAGTATCGTCATATTCGAGGTTAGAGTTACTAAAACTTAGAATTGTTTTTTGAGATTCACTTTCTGAGACAAATGGTTCGATAGACAAGTTCGAAAACTCCACGGTTTTTTCTATAGCGTTATTATTTACAATTGAGGTTAAACGTTCATCTTATTCATTGACTTTTGCTTTTACTAAAGCATTAGGTGATTTGACTTTTTCTTTTCCTTGAGAAAAGAGTAATGCATAATGCATCTGTGTTGGATAGATTATACTTGAGTTCAAAGATCTCTTCACATCTAGCTTCTATAGATATTTTGTTAAGTTTTTAAGCTTTTAAATCTATCACACATTGATAATGTTCTAGGAAATCCAACCCTAAAATTCCATCGACATCAATATTCAAGTTGTAAATATACACTTTGTGAGGATCTTGGAAGGTGAACGGTACAAGTGTTGATTCACGGATCTGGAGTTTTTTATCGGTGATACCTTGAATGGTCACGTTTTTTTCAGAACGATAGGGGAATTTATGGTAAGTATTTTCTTTAAAAATTAAAATACCTGCACCTGTATCAATAAGTAATCGGAATTTATTGGAAGCATCATAAATGTAGTACAGATTTTTCGAATTAACAGTAAGAAGTGGGTTTAAAGAAATGCTTGTTCCGGTAAATTAATGTTCGGATTCATGTTTTCTAAGATTCAGAAGTTGTATTTGAGTCTCGATATTCGAAGTGTGATCTTGAGGGGTATTCTTTGGCGGATGGTGATTGGTAAAAGGTACCAGAAAATCCTGATAATATTCAGGATATGATTTGGGTATTGAGTGAAGTTTGTATGACTGGAAGCTTGTTGTCTACATTGATTGGCTGTGTGGCCAATTTTTCCGCAAGAAAAGCATTTTATGGATGATTGTCGTTTGTTGATCAAAACTTTCTGAACAGGAAGTTTTGCAGTCTTCCGATTCTCAAAATAGGAAAGTTGGATTTCTCTCCTGATTCTACATTGAGCATCTAAAAGAAAGAGTGGGTTTCCAGCTCTGATAATCTGGCCAAGGCGAGGTCAGGCCTAGAACCTCTAGGAAGAGTGTTTAGGGCGATAGATTCCACAAGGGAGGACTGTGCTTCTTTTTGATCTACTGTTTTAAGGTGTGGTGACTTTTGGATAGAAGAATGCATTTTTGCATTCAGCACTTGGAGTCTGTTGTTGAAAGTAAGGGAGGACTCGTCAGGTAGTTGTTTGAGTCGTTGGAGGTCACGGATAAGAGCTGAGAGGTCTCTAGAATCTCCAAAGTATAAATTCAGGAGTTGTTTGATCTCAAAATAGAAATAGGGGTTTCGAGAATTTATCAGTAAACCTGCTCTAACTCTGAGCTTATTTTTAATGCGAATAACAAGTTAAACTTCTTTCTGCGTGGTTGCCATATTGTAGGCACAATCGCATGCATTTAAAAAATTTCCTAAGAAGATTTGACCTCCTTCAAATTCAGAAATTATCGGAAATATCTCGGAAAGTTGGTATGGTTCAACTTTCACAGTGGTTTCATTGGTTTCATTAGGCATTTTGTTGATTTAAATAAAAAATATTCAAAACCAAAAAAAAAAAATATTTCGAAAGTAATTGATTGACAAACTTTTCAAAATTGACAAAATATGGTAAATTTAAACAATTTATAAAAATTGGTTGGCAAATTTCCAAAATATGGTAGAATAAAACTTCGCAAAATATGGTAAACGCGAAAAATAATAATAAGGGAATGTTTGAAAAATTGAACAGTATCATAAATTACAAAAAAATAAACGAGACAATTCTTTAAGTATCGTCGTGTTCTCGTCGTGTTCACTTCGGGGTGGGATTCTTCCGTTTATTTTTCTGTTTAAAGGATTAGAATCCGCCGCTATCAGTTAGAATATTCTTGTTCTGACAGCGTTGACAGATCCTACCGACTGCGCCAAATTGTTATCTCAAAAACTGTTAAAGACACTTTTTAAAAAAACACTAATTTATTTTAAAATACAGGTTACAATTATATTGGACATTAACCTAACTAACTTAATAATGACGAATAATGACGACTTAAAATAAACATGTTGATCTTGCTGATTCTATGGGAGCGTTGCGACGATGAAGCAGTTCTTGGCGTGACATGTACAGACAGGATAACTTGCTGAAGAAGCGTCTAGACTTTGCGATACTTTGTACGACCGTGGTGATGAGATGCGTCTGGAGGTCATTGTAGTCGTGAGATTCATATAACATATATACGGGGTGAAACTGGTCCCCACACGTATAGGCGGCGATGCCCTGAAGGGGAATGCTCCAAGACTCTCTGTGGTAAAAGCGACCCTGAAGAGCAGTGGGATAAGGCGTTCCTGAGGAGAGCTTCATCCAAACGGATGCCGATGCTGGTTGCATCGATCTTTTATATTTGTGGAATGTCAATAATCAATTAATTAATAATAACATCGATCTACTAAATTGGCAAACCAGCGATGTTGCATATTTTACTATTCGTATTTACAGGGCGATTATATTTTACCAGTTTAAATTTGCCCTCTTTGTGAAAGCGTTGGCCTCCAAAGATAAGAACTATTGGATCGTGTCTTCTCATCTCATCGGATCATTATCGTTACTACAATAATTATTTCTTAATTCTATGTCTTATTTCCTAACATCCTATTTTTGTTTCTGGGCCATTCTTTGTTGGTCCTCGACTTCAGCGATAAGTCGTACCCTAATAATCCTATTCTACACCTACAAATAAACCAACGAAATCGTAAACCATACTGACAATATTTTACAATCTATTTAAACCTAACAGAAAATAAAAATTAATTGGTGAAGAACTTCTTGTCTCTTCCAGCGTGACCTGCTCTTGCTCCTAGAAGTTGCTGGACCATGGAAGCGATTATGACGTGACGACTTTCTTCTTTGGATTTGGGTCTGTTGTCTCGAACATTATTATTCGAAAGTAGGCATCAAGGCATCTTCACTGACTCCTTTGTGGTTTTAAATTGAAGAAGTAGTTCATATCTCAAAGTAGAGTTGAAATTTAATTCAAAAGAAAAACTCAAAAGTCTTCCTCCACAAATACTTTAGTAGTTTCAAACGGCCCTACAAGGCTACTAATCCCGAAACATGTAAGGCCGTTTGAAACGAATAAAGTATTTGCTGAGGAACACTTTGAAGTGTTCTTTCGAATTCATTGGTTTTGATGAATCCAGAGCGGAAGACCCTAGATCTTTAAACAGAAGGACTGGGAAATCGGGAAGTCTTCTCTATGCCTCTTAATCGAGGTAGGTTCTTGCTTCTCGAATGGCTGCGTGACCTGTAGCTTCCACATTTAGACCCTGGGACGACTTCTTTTGGCATAACTTTCCTATACGTGTACCCTTGCACGTATCTTTACAACTCTAATGCGTCCTCCATTTATTTATGTGGCCTCTAATTTTTTGATATGTTCTTTAACTCACTGCAAATACCAAATTTAACCATTCCTACTTTGCAGTTGCGGATTATGAGAACGCACTATATTTTCCGCTTATGTTATGACGTGCACTGTTTATTCTTGTTGTGGAGCCTTATTTTTTCCTGTGCCGACTATTGCAGCGTAAAATTCAGGTAGCAGCGGTTGCCTTCTCCTGGGTACTTCGATGCTGAATATGGGGATTAAGCACGGGACACTTACCAAAGGTACCATATCCATCCATATTATATCACAAGGGCTTTGCGGCTATTGAGGGTTTTACTTAAGGTTAGGGGTTGCTCTTCAAGAAAACGCACAACTACAATAAGGAGCTTTTTTTTTTTTTTTTTTACGGATATGCGCACTCGCAAGGAAATGTCCTATCACGCTCGAGAAGCGGCAAGTGCGCGGAAATGTCGGTGTATGTTGGTCTTGAAACGGTTCAGGTTGTAACCTGCAGGGAAAACCGTCGCAGGGAGTTTATTCCACAGCGAATCTGTTCTCCAGAGATATGAATTCTGATATAATGAGGTTCTTGGTGCCTCTAGTTTGACAGTAAATTCATGGTTACCGTCTGTTTGACGGGTTCGCCTGGTAGGTGCTACTCTCGGTGGAATCATACGTGCCAACTCTTCAGAGCATTTTCCGTGATAGTACCTGTAGAAGAGAGATAAATCGCCCACAGATCTGCGATGTTCGAGACCATCCAAGTTACGAGTAAGTGCGGGGTCATTGATCAGCTTGATAGCTCGTTTTTGCGGGAGTGTCAGCAATTGGCTTGGTGTGTACAGATGTCTTGTACGAAATAGCACCCCCAGCTTTTGGGAGGCCCTTTTAGCAATATCTGCCACGTGACTGTGCCAAGACATGTTGGTCTCTGCAGTAACCCCCAAGATGTTCAACTGACTCTGTAATGTGACAGCACTTCCAGATAGCATGATGTTTGGCTCACCGGTGCTGGTCTTTTTTGAAAACAGAGCTGCTTGGGTTTTCTGCGCGTTGAACTGTACAAGGTTTTTGTTACCCCAGTCCTTTATTATCTCCAGGTCGTTATTTATCTGCGATATTTGAGTTAGTCTAAGATGATGGAATTCACGTGCGGAAAGACCTGTGGGTGGTATGAGTGAGGAGACTACATTGCCATCGTCTGCAAAGCAATAAAGTGGATTTACTGTTTTATCTATGAGGTCATTTATGTAAATCAGGAAAAGAGTTGGCGAAAGGATTGCTCCCTGTGGCACACCAGCATTTATTTGGTAAGAGTTGGAGTTCTGGCCATCCAGTGCAACATAAATGGATCTGTCCTTTAGGTAACTTTCAAACCAAGTGCAAAGTTTCGGCGATAATCCCATTGCTTTGAGCTTGTTGAGCAGATTTTCATGCCAAACTTTGTCGAATGCTTTAGATATATCTAAGGCAATTGTTCTTGTTTTACCCCGCAACTCAATCGCTTTTTGCCATAAGTGAGTGACGTATGTAAGTAAATCGCCAGTTGACCTATATTTTCGAAATCCGTATTGCTTATCGTTGATAATTTTGTACTTTTCCAAGTACTTGGTTAGGTGATTGTTCACAACTCTTTCCATTACTTTTGATATCACCGGAAGTAGAGCAATTGGTCTATAGTTTAACGGATCTGTCTTTTTTCCTTTCTTTGGAATGGGTTGTACTGCGGCAGACTTCCATGATGATGGATATACTCCTTGCCTGTAAGACAAATTGAATAATTTTGCGAAAGTTGGGGTGAGTTCGTTGGCGCAATTTTTGAGTACTATTGCGGGAATGCCATCCGGACCCATTGCTTTGTTTGTATCCAGCTTTTTTAGGGATTTTCGTATTTCTCTGTGACAAAAGGGTACCTCTGGCATACTATGGGAAACCCTTTCAATGAACGGTGGAGTTTTTCCGTTTGGCACTGTTAGGTTGGAGTTGGAGGAAAACATTTGGGCAAGCATACTGCCTTTTTCCTCTGATGTTGTGGCTAAGTGATTATTTTTATCTGTAAGTGGTGGTATGGATGACTTGGTGAAGTTAGATCCAACAGCTTTTGCAAGAGACCAAAAAGACCTAGAACTACTTGGACAATTCAGCAACCTGTTTTTTATTCTTTGATTGTATGTTTCTTTAACGTATATTGTCTGCTAGTGGGTACCTACATATACAAGTTGCAACTAGTCCCTACACGTACAGGCGGCAATGCTCTAAAGGGGATTGCTCCAAGACTCTAGGAGTAAGGTGACCCTGAAGAGCAGTGTAGCTACTCTTCCTGGGATAAGGCGTTCCTGAGGAAACTTTGCTACTCTCGCTGGGTTGCCGATGCTGGTTGTGCATCGATCTTTTATATATATTTGTGGAATATCTACAATCAGTGTGCCTATTATTAATAAATACATCGACCTACTAAACTGGTGAACTAGTGATGTTGCATACTTTATTATTTGTATTTATAGGGCGATTTTATTTCACCAGTTGACAATATGTATAATTATACCAATGAATTATACAGAGAGGTCCTAAAGTCCGTCCTCCACACAACTAACTTCAGGGCGCACTCAGGTATTTACTTTTGCACTAGTGAGTGGTCCCAAAGTTAGCAGTGGGGAGGAACCTAAGGTCCTATCTGTATAACGTATACCTGTCGGTCTATGTCTTCCTGTCTATCATTTCCTCCTTTACTCCACTTCTCCAGCTTCTGCTTGTGGTCTGCCGCGTCTTGTTCCCTGGCTACTACTCAATAATTTGCTTGGGCATATTTGGACCAAGAGTAGTGTAGTTTTAGATCTAGTTTAGTTTTAGTTCTACTCTGTGCTGTTGCCTCCATAGCACATGTAAAAAAATAATTTCGAAAGAAAAAGAATCAGATGGAGTACCACCAAGAAACAAATATGCTGGATAGAATGCGCAACAACGATTGTAGACGCAAAATTGGATGATTGTTATGTAGTTTAGTGCGATTTCTTCTGGCTTCTGCCTTTTGTTTATGTTTTCAATTTCATGTTATTTATTGTATCACAGTATCGACTATAAGGTAGGTAGTGCTTCAAAATGTGTAATAATTTCAATATAATCCTTTTGAATAATCCGTGATTTAGGTCATATTATATAATATATTCAAACGTAGGTAATCAATTTATAGTTCAACCTCACTTCTTGAGCTCAAAATTTTCAGACAAAATTATACAAAGTTGTCATTATGTATGGAAACGGTCTAATATTTTAGAACGCACTTAAGAAAAATGTACAATATTTCCTACCTCTGGGGGTTTTTGGGAATGCCCGATTCAAAGGTCGTATTTGCAATGTTGCCAAGTTTACCATTCCTAAGATGCTGCTTATATTTTCATTTTTTCAATGAAAGTCCCTCTTTATTTTTATTGTAATAAATTCAGCGTCCCAACATAACTAAAACCCCTAAATGCCGAATCTTCATTGGACTTGGTTTTTGAAATATGACAACACAGTTTTTGTTGAAATGTATGGAAACGTTTTAGTATTTCAGGCTTCAGAAAAATGTGATAAATGGCCGAAGATAATGCGTATTCCAGATTTATAGAAGGGTTGGTAGGCCGAGGTAGGAAATATTCTAAAGTCTGTTTTTTTTTTAAAGATAATTCCCCAAGTCAAAAATTTAGTAACTATGTTGGCAACACAAGCTTCTTCTACATAAAAAATTTGAAAGCATTGACAATATTACATTGTATTGCCAACATAATGTCATTTTGACTTTATTCTTTGAAAAAAAAAAAACAGATATTACATTTTTATGAAGCCTATTCTGAAATACGAGACCGTTTCCATACATTTCAACAAAAAACTGTGTTGTCATATTTCAAAAACCAAGTCAAAAAGAGGTTTCGCAAGGTGTCGGTATAGTGTAGTCGGTTGCTATGAATATTGATTTTTCAACCGGTAACGATCGCTGGTAATAAATTCACCTATTGTCATTCCCACGTCACATTGAGACATTTATATTACACACAATTTTTTTACAGCAAAACATTTTCTTACAATGAGGCGCAATTCAAGTGATATTTTCTGTCTCAAAGAGCCACAAGCAGGCGATACAAGAGGTACGCAAATGTTTTCAGTTAATGGACAATGCCAGTTGTCAAAAGTAGGCAGAAGACGGCACCTTCATTCGGGATCCTCTAGTTTTGAGTATGGTTCTCATTCGCCACCACCCGGGGATTCAGCGCAAGTGCTCCAGGAGCCACTGATGGAAGAAGTGGAGGGTATAGACGCATTGGAATTACACTCGGATTTACATGAAGCTCATCTAGATTCGCCTAGATCTGATATGGCAGTGGGTACGCTTTCATCATCCGCTTGCAGCCCCAGCACTTATACGAGCGCTGCCAGTAGCCCCAACAAGTTTAAAAGGCCTGCCAAAACAGAATTCCGTAAGATTAATTCTCAAAAAGAAGAAGAAAAAATTTTGCCCTCTGTCATGTCAAGAAATCCTTTAACTGGTGCAGGTCTTGAAACTGAAACGCGCAGGAATACGAAGAAAGGAGCTACGAGACAGCAAAAGTGGACGTGGTAGAAGGCAATTGTTCTTATTTAAATGTATTTTTTTCTAATAAAATTTCTTGGAGCTTTTAACTTTATTCGAGTTTATTGACTTTATCCTTGATTGATTATTATTGACTAAAAAATTCACATATTTTCTGCATTTATCATTTATCATATCTTAAATAAACATTAAAAGAAGTTTCACGTAAGTAAAATAACATGTGATTGATGTGAAATATGGAATTTATCGTTGAGCAAATATTGATTTCCTCTGTGCAACATATATTCAGTTGAAATTTTTATCTTTGACCATAGTGATGTGATTTTAAAATAATTCTTTAGGGCACATTACATTATTCAATATACTGCGTAAGCCATTCAAATAAATAGCTTTGTATATAGCAATGTGGTCAGCGGAGTGATAAAGAAGACCAACTTCAGCTTGCTTTGATTGCTAGCTTGTAGAGTATGAAGTACCTACACATGAGTATGAAAATACATCGAAGCTTGGGTCCCACTTTAGGCATAGGATTTTGATAAAACTAGGCTCACCTTTGTCAAAGGAACAAGATGTTTGACCTTGATTACGGGAAACGCCGGCAAGGAGAGCTGGATTGTTAGCTGCTGGCCGTCTTGCTTAGTTGAAAATTGCCCTTTCTCAAGATCTGGGAGAGTAACAGAGAGAGCTCCACATTCGAGAGAATTGTTGCCTGCTACGTACCTAATTCCCTTCATGAACCATGGCTGCTTCCAAGCTAGATTCTCTTTGATTGGCTAGTTTCTGGAGACTTTTCGAAGCTATATGAAGGAAGATCGATAGGGGCACTTGGAGAGAGCCTGCATAAGATCCTTGGATAGTCATATAATTGGGATTGAATGAAAATGTGCCTGTATTTTGATACAATCGGCAAGGTAACAGAAGGCATGCACGCGAAAGGAAAAGGCACAGAAGAAATATCTTCTTTAGAGTGGTTTAATGGCAAGAGTACTGCTAACTTACCAAAGGATTTACGACATGTGGGTCATTGGTAGATTTTCTCATGTTTCAAATTGTCTGAAGATTGCGGTGCAGCCATTGGTGTCTTTCTTGTAAACGAAAAATAACGTAATTCAATATAAACAACAGTTCCAAAATTAAAAATAAACAATTATGATTAGTAAAATGTAGTATGCTCTGAAAATTAGAAATTGCTCCACGATGCTTTTCTGGGTGACTTGCTTTAGAAGATAACTCTGTCACAGTAAACTCTAGCCATTTGAGATAATAAGGTGAGGATTGTACGCCAAACTTCGTCTCTGGCAACTCAGAGCTGGACTGATTCAATAAACAAAATTCATAGATTTGTGCTTGAATAGCGCCGCGAGGCGAACCAAATGACATCTGCATACATAAAAAATTACTAAACATACAGAGTGGGTTTTAAGTAATGGCTTGCACGATTTTTATGAATTTTTGTTTGAGAGAGTATCGTAGTATGGCCGAAAATATGCTAGTATTTACATGGTTGTCAGATCTTTCGTTTTTCGGGAAATATCAAAAACTCTGTTTTTTCCTCGGTTTTTTCATATAGATCACTCTGTATATTATGATATTTATGGATTCTGGGAAAAATTCTAGACATATTTCATGTACAATGTCATATACCCATCCTCGACTGTTTCGGAAATATTGACAGTTGAAAATTGGCTTTTTTGCAACTTTGACAGGCTAAACGGTTAATTACCAAGTTTATGCTTCCGTTAAACCGTTTTAACCGCTATAGCTATTTACCTAACAAGTGCGGAAAATGAATTTTTCCGCAAGTGTTAGGTACAATATTTTTCCTACAGGCGTAAAAATGTAGAATTTTTCTTTTTTTTTTTTTTGACTGCCGTGCGGTAAAATTTTTTCCACACTGACAGCCGTGCGGAAAAAGTTCTACCGTACCGTGCGGGAGAACTCATTTTCCGCACGCATATCAGTGCGGAAAATTGATTTTTCCGCACGGCTGTAGGAAAAAACGTTTTCGAACTTAAAACGTTTTATCCTGTGTTTATAATTCTGTGAGGCTTTCTCCAAAACAGTTTTTAAATGTCATAAGAAGCAGTGCTGGCACTCCCTTAAAATGGTTTGAGATGTTTACGCAATATTTAAACCGTTTTCAAATCGGTTATAAACACGTTTTCAAGACGTTTTAAATCAAAACGGTTTGACGGGATAAAACGGTTAATGGGGTGTTTATACAAGCATTTTATAGTAAAACGTTTTCTGTTAAAACGGTTTAACGGGAAGCATAAACATGGTAAATTTTAGAGAAAAACCGATCTCACATTCTTGTTTTGGATTTTCATAAATTAGGTATCATTTGACACCAACTTCAAATTTATTCCATGATTGAAAATTTCAATTAAATTTAATCTCCTATTAATTTCAAAGTTGGTGTCAAATGATAGTGTCACGGCTCTGGCTTGCCTCACAGAAATCTTGGTATCGTTTATTCCAAAATCAAAGTTCAATTAACACAACAATAATTTATTCTACCTAACTATACACTCCGATACTATGAACTTCACTAATTAACTCAAACAACTAAACTCTTTACAATTCTCAACAATAATCACTATCCAAATCATATCACAGTCAAACTTAAACTTAAAAATGACTAACTAATAGCGGCCTTATGCCACATATATCCCTAATCAATTCGTGTAGAATCCAGAATAAACGCGATAATCGTATTTGCCGGAAAAAGGCAGCCTTTTCTAGAATTTTGGCATGTATTCTGGATACCATGGCAGAGGCGCACGTAAATTCTGTTACATTGTCCTCCTCTTAAGATTGATCGTCCCAATACAACTTCACGACTATGATATTTCGTCAATCTGTCCAAATGTACAACTTTCATTTTACTCTTGGTGAACTCGATAAACCAAATCGTTTCCTCTTATTATTCTGTAGGGTCCTTCCCATGCTGAAGACAATTTTGGTGACACTCCTTTCTTTCTTGTTGGATTATACAGCCACACCAAATCATCTTCTTGAAATCCGGCTGAATTGGCTTTCAAGTCGTATCTAGTCTTCATTCGGTCACCGGCCAGCTGAATATGCTCCCGAGCTAAATCGTGTTTTCCCGAAAGTCGTGCTCTTACTTTGTCGGCATAATCTCGAATTTCTTCTCGTTCTTCTTCAGGTATTTCAAACATCAGATCGCAAGGTAACCTGAGTTTCCTTCCAAAAACGATTCTAGCTGGACTTTCACCTGTTGACTCGTGAACAGCTGCTCTGTAAACCATTAAAAATAGAGGCAAGTGTTTGTCCCAATCTCGCTGGTTCTTTGCGACCACTTTTGTCAGGTGTTCCTCTATGGTCTTATTAAATCGTTCTACCATGCCATCAGACTGTGGATGTAAAGGTTTTTTCCTTGTTTCATGAATGCCATGATCTCACAAATTTTCTTAAAACTGACAGATTCGAAATTTCGTCCGTGATCTGAATGTAAGTCTAGTGGCACACTATGACTAAAAACTTCGTCCACCAGCACCTTGGCAATAGTGATGGCTTCTTGATTGGGAATAGCGAAAACTTCTGGCCATTAACTGAAGTAATCCATGATAACCAAGATGTATTTGTTACCACGCTCTGACTCAGGGAACGGTCCGGCAACATCTATCGCTATTCGTTCAAATGGGAGACCAACTGTTTCATGGGCCCCCGAGATGTTAGTTTAGGGCCTTTACTGGTAACACAGATGTCGCATTTTCGGCACCAGTTTTTAACGTCTTCATGATAGTGGACCCAGTAAAAACATTCTCGAATTTTATCTAAAGTGTTGTTAACTCCAAAATGTGCCCCTGAAGTTCCTTCATGTATTTCTTCTAATACATCTTCTACTCGATCTTTTAGAATAACCAGTTGGCTCTTACTGGGTTTCCCATCGGCATTTTTCCAAACTCTTTTAAGTAAACCATTTTCTACGGCCAGAGAGTTCCATCTGAGCCCACAACGCCTTTTAAACTCAAGCTCTTGTTCGGTTCGACACTTCCCTCCATTTTGGCCTACATTCATCATTTTCTTTAAGATGTAGAATTTGCCCAATGTCCTGGTCTGCTTCTTGATTGGCTCTAATTCAATCTTCTTTGCATGGCCATCTAGACAGAGCATGCAGGTTTCCAGGTCGATGTTTAATTTGGAAATCGTATTGCTGCAATTTCTCAATCTAAAAGCCATTTTAGAGCCGCGTCATCTGTTCGAATTAGAAACTTACGGCCGTAGAGATACTTATGGAAATGGTCAACTGTTTTTACAATGGCAAGCAACTCTCTTCTGGTGACACAATAATTTCGTTCCGGCTTTGATAAGGTTCTGCTGTAGTACTCTACGACATGCTCTTTTTTTTTTGGATTTGTGAAAGGACAGCTCCAATACTGGTGTTGCTTGCATCTGTGTCTGAAATTAACATGCCTTTCTGATCGGGATAGGACAACACTGGCTCGTACATAATGCTCCCTTTAATTTTCTGAATGCGGTATCGCATTCTTGGGTCAAATTGAGTGTTGATTTTTCTTCCGTTGATCGATAAATCCTCCCACAAATATTCGATAGTAAGAACATAATCCCAGAAAACACCTTAGTTCATGTTTGTCGCGTGGCTTTGGTCAATCCCTGACAGCATCTATCTTTCCTTCCATATCTTGTATGCCATCTTCAGATACCACGTGACCTAAGAATTCCAATTTCTTTTGAAATAGAAAACACTTATTCAGATTGAGTTTTAAGTTGGCATTCCGGAAGCGGTCAAAAAAAATTTCTTTCAGGTTTTTGAGATATTCTTGAAACGAATTTTCCATGGTCATGACAGCATCCAAATATACTAGGCAAGTTCTCCATGTAAGGCCTCGCAAAACAAGATGCATTACACAATCCGAAAGGCATTACGTTAAACTGTTATAACCCGCTTCCGGTACTGAAGGCAGTTTTCTCTTCGTCATCTTTATGTATTGCCACTTGCCAGTATCCACTTCTGAGATCTAAGGTGGAAAACCATTTGGAGCCCGATAGAGTTACTAGTGCATCGTCTATTCTCGGGAGAGGGAAGCTGTCCTTATTGGTGACGTCATTAAGCTTTCGGTAGTCCACACAAAATCTTAGACTCCCATCTTTTTTCATAACCAATACTACTGGCGCAGATTATGGACTATTTGACTCTTCAATGATTCCCTCTTTAAGCATTTTATCAATTTGGTTTTTCACTTCCTGTTGTTTAGTTACTGGCATACGTCGGGGTGGTTGTCTAATAGACCTATCTATTTTTATCTGGTATGCGCGCGCAACACGAGGCAATGTCTTTTTATTGGCTAGCTAATACAGGTGTGAAGTGGTCGTTTTGCACGCTGGGCATCTCTTTATCCTTGTTCATTGCACGTCGTCTGACAAGAATAAATCTAAAGTTGATATTCAACTTGACAAGTGTCATTCAAAAGTTGTTTGACATTTGCATTGACAAATACGTTGCACAACACGCGGTTTTTCTACTTTCCTTTTTATCCTGTGCAAATAAGAAGGACGGATTGCTATACGTAAGTCTAACATAATTTGGTACGTTTTGCCTCGGCTTGCGCAATGAGCGTTCTGTGTCTTTTTTTATTTAATGAAGTTTTCGTATTATTACCTCTTTGTCTGGTAAAATAGATAGGTCTATTGGATGTGCCAATCCAGTATCAACTTTGTATAGAATTAAACTGGGTCCGTCCGGTTTGATAACAAATACGTCTGCTTTTTTCACGATGAAATCTGTGGCTTCTTGAAGTCTATCTGGATCAGATGTTACCATGATTTTGGTAGGTCACAGTTCGATATTTGCTTAACTGGTTCGAGATTTCCAATAATATCTCCTTCCTTTATTTTTACTGTTTCAGAAGAAATTCTTATCATAATGTCCCCATTTGTTCTCACTGTAATGGTATATTACAACTTCAAATTGAGACTTATCACAATCAAATTGAGAACAAACATTTCCAAATTGAGACTAGGCAAAATCAAATTGAGACTTAAAACAATCGAATTGAGAACAATCGATTTCAAATTGGTACAACGTTCGTTTCCATATAATGTACCAATTGGAAAATATAATTTAACGTAATTTACCAACAGTTAACATCAACAACTGCACAAGATAATAATATGCTGCTCACTTTCAAACTATTATTCCAGGGTGTTTATTCTCGAAACCGGGGAACAGCGTTCTCACGAGAAGGATTGCTCAGTCTTTGTCAATGTTATGGAAATATGGGCAACTAAGACAGAACTTTCGTTCTCATGAGAACGCTACTCCCCTGTTTCGAGAATCAGAGTCCTGATGCTTTGAACTAAGTGATTTGCATTAGGTTAAATTTCACGTTTATTCATATCGAGATTCATACCCATACAGTATTTTGTTTTTAAACTTCTTTTGTATGATTTGATTACTGAAATTTGAATTTCGT
Organism: Ceutorhynchus assimilis; assembly: GCA_917834065.1. Classification (NCBI taxonomy): domain Eukaryota; kingdom Metazoa; phylum Arthropoda; class Insecta; order Coleoptera; family Curculionidae; genus Ceutorhynchus; species Ceutorhynchus assimilis. The sequence goes on from OU892279.1 coordinate 12,902,862, forward strand.
TTATATAATTGAATATGATATGATCACTCTATACTTGTTTGTATTTTTTTATCATCTTCTGTGCCTGAAGGTGGTAGATCCAAAAGTAAGTTCAATCATAGCTTCTCCTTGAACTGGTGCCGATTTACCCGTAAGCGGGTGGATTGCCTGAGACTTGACTAATGTTCTTCTAATTATAGAAACTTCAGCACCCGTATCAAAAATGATGGTTTTAAATTTTCCATTAATTTGTCCTTCGAATATTAATCCTCTATAATGACGGCCCAATGATTTTATGTAAACAACCCTGTGAGCTTCGTCATTACTAACCAGCATCCGCCCCTCCATACTCAGGGCCGTAGCAAGTCAAAACCGGGCCCTGGTGCAAGACTAGAGCACAGTGGACCCCCTTCACCATGGACATCGGAAAGTTCAAATTCATTGAAGTGGGGGGGGGGGGGGGGGGGTTGGTTATGGGCAATATGGCGCATTCAAATTAATAGGCGAGACATTTTTGGAGGATTAACAGACGATAGCTATTTTTGGAACAAGTACCTAAAATAAGGTTTTTCGGCAACCGTTCTGAAAGTACATACTTTCCGAACGCGTTTTACTTAAGAAAGTATGCCTTTTCCAGCCTCGGCCGGGAAGTGATTCCTATGCGGCCTAGTCTGGAAAGTATGTTCTCTCCGGCCAATAAAATAGTGTACGTAATGCGCCCAGAAAGTGTTTTTTTGGACTCGCAGACTTCCAGGACTCGGCTATGCTTCGCCCTGGATTCTTGTCTACTCGTCCAAAAAAACAGTACTTTCCGGACTCCTCACATAATATTATATACTATTTTTGATGAGTCTAAAAAACCTAATTTAGGTACGTGATACCAACAATTTTTTGTAATAGTTCTCCAAAAATTGATTGAATTCCGTTAACCAAAATGTCAAGTGAATAATTGTGACATTAAAAATTTTAAACTGATTACGCATTGGCATTATTGTTGTGGCAAGACCGCCAGGGAAAATTTGTTTTTGATTGCTATAACGACGATTTTAAGGGACTAGGCCGAAAATGGAGCATTTTACGGACTGAAATTGGTCCGTAAAATAGATATTTTTGAGAGCCAAATACACGAATGGGATTGACAATTGACAATATTGACACGAGTACTGGAAGTAGGAGGGCTGACTGAGAAGAAATCTGTTATGATCGATATTACAGTTTTCTGTTTCGGTTTAAAATCGCCGAAGCCAATATTGCTTGGGTAAGCGTCCGTAATATGATATATTTTTTTTTAATTTCAATTTATTAATTTTCATGTATGTTGTGTCCAAAAAGCGGCAGGACACGCCGGGCCCCTTCGGGTCCCGGCCCTTGTGCGCGGCACGACTTGCACGCCCTGTTGCTACGTCCCTGTCCATACTGGTTAGTTGTCGTTTTCCTGTTTGTTATTAGGGCTGACGTCTCTAGATCTCGAAAAGCGTTGGAAACGATCTCTAGATGGAGAGGACATCCTTACACTACAATCTTGTTGAATATGTCCAAGCTTATGACACCGGTAACATTCTACTCGGTTTCTCGGAGTTGGTGTTTGTCTGGAATCGTTTCCCGTTTTTCTACCTTCAAGTAACAGTTTCTCCATTCTCTCCATTTTCTCCATGAAATTTCTCAACAGTCTCGAAGCTACCATCCTCTTTTGACACCTGTTTATCCACTGGGTCTTCAATGGACACTGCTCGTGTTCTGGGTCGTGAGGCACCAATGATAGCTTCCAGTTCCAATGCTCTCACAAGGGCTTCGCTACTTTGTCTGAAGTTGAACATTCTCAGGTTTTTCTGGATCTTCGAATCTCTGAGACCGTCAATAAACGCAGATACTGCCATCCATTCCTGCATGTCTTCCCCAGCTGCAGGAAACGCCAAACTCACTAGCCTTTTAACTTCCGATTCGAATTCTTGTAAACTCTCGCCGGGTTCTTTAACTCTTGATTTAACTTGAGTTATGGTCTCCGAAGCGCAGTTCTAACGTTTGACTTAGATGCTGGTAATTATGTTGGTAGATTGAAGGAATCTAAGGTCTAAGGCAGGTCCTCGTAGCGCCACTATCAGTGCTGTAGCTTTTTCTTGATCTTTCCATTCGTTGGTGTTTGCAGCAGCTTTAAATTGTCGGATATACATGGTCCAGGATGTAGAACTGTCAAAAGTTGGTGGCTTTATCTTCATACTAGAGAATGCTCCAACACTAACTGGATTGATGGAGTGTATTTCTAATTTAGCCGTCTTATATTCAAGTGCTTGAACTTTGGTCCTCAACTTCTCAGCTTAATTTGATGAACATCGTTTTTAACTTCTTGAACATTGTCTCTAACTTCTTGAACATTGTCCTAAACTTCTTGAACATCCTCTTTAACTTCGGCTCCAACTTCCTTAATCTTTTGTTCCAGGTTAACGACCGATCCTTGTATGATTTGTAATATTTTCTGCAGTTGTCCAATGTCTTCTTGCCGTTCTTGTTGTAGTCTAGCTTCTTCTTCTTGTTTTTCTTTTTGTGGTTTAGCCTCTTCTTATTGTCGTCTAGCTTCTTTTTCCTGTTTTTCTTTTTGTCGTCAAGCTTCTTCTTCCTTTTTTTCTTTTTGTCGCCTGGCCTCTTCGTCTTGTTGTCGTTTCGTCTCTTCTTCTTGTCGTCTAGCTTCTTCTTGTTTTTCTTTTTGCCGTTTGGTCTCTTGAAGTTCCAACATTTTGTGCAGAAGTTCTTCAACTTTTTGTTCCTCCATTTTTGCTTGTTGTCTTGTGATAGGCATATACAGAATGTTCTAGAATTTCCCTTAAACTTTCTTCAAATATCTTTCCTGGTCTTTGCTTGAAGTTCCAAATACGCCGGTGAGGTCACAAATTAGATAACTTGCTTTATTCTCGAATAGAATATTCTAGAATTTTCTTGAAATCTCTTTTCTGGGTGTCGATTGATATAGAAAACACGTGAAGTCACAAATTCGATACCATGGCGGAGGCGCACGTAAATTCTGTACAATAGTTCATGAAAATCTAAGACAAGAATGAAAGATCGGGTTTCCTCTAAAATAAACCGTTTTGGTTTTACAGCTTGTCAAAGTTGCAACAAAGTCAATTCTCAACTGTCAATATTTCTGAAACAATTGAAAATAGGTACCTATATGACATTGTAAATAAAATATTACCAAGTTTATGCTTCCGTTAAACCGTTTTAACTGCTAAAACATTTTCGAACTTAATACGTTTTATCCTGTGTTTATACAATGTGTCCAAGATAAGGAGGGCCAGTATGGGGATCTTGGAAACGGTAAGAGATACGACGTTGCTCAAATTGGGAAAAAGTTGCGCAATTTTGTGCTCATTAAAATAGCGTTCTGATATTTTAAAAATTCCGATTGATACCGGAGATATCCGGGAAAACCCGAAATTCGCCCAAAACGATTTTATTTTTCCTGACCTTATTTGAAGAGATATTTCAAAATGAAGGGCACTTCGTCATTGCCACTTTTCCTCCTCTACAATATGACAATATCAAATCGACTTTTCGTCTTTGAGCCACCATATCATCAGATCCCCATACTCGCCTTCCTTATCTTGGGACACATTGTATACTTCGATAGGGCTTTCCCCAAAACAGTTTTTAAATGTCATAACAAGCAGTGCTGGCACTCCCTTAAAACGGTTCGAGATGTTTAAGCTTTTCAAATTGGTTAAAACAAGTTTTCAAAACGTTTTAAATCAAAACGTTTTAACGAGATAAAACGGTTTATGCGGGGCTTTTATTATAAGCATTTTAGAGTAAAACGTTTTCTGTTAAAATAATTTAACGAGAAGCATAAACATGGTATAGGTCTAGAATTTCCCGCAGAAGCCAGAAATGTCATAATATACAGGGTGATCCATAAAAAAAAAAGTTTCTGATATTTCCCGAAAAACGAAAGATCGGACAACCATGTAAATACTCCCATATTATCGGCCATACTACAATACTATTTCAAACCAACATTCATAAAAATCATGCAAGCCGTTTTCGAGATAATTGAGACGATCCATACTTAAAACTCACTGTATATTTGGCATTGAAACTATTTATTTCATTATTCATTGTTTAAATCTCAGACCTATTGATCCTCTCTGGAAACTATTAGATCCTGAAGAATTTGAAGCCAGACTTAGATTGAATATTCTGCTTTGACTAATGAGTTCAAAAATACTTTTAAGTGTTTTTAAAATATTCCCATTTTGGAAAATTTACAAAATGGGAATTTTCTCGGGAATATCCCTCCATGAAGGTTAAATAGATTTCCATCACAAGGAATTATCTATTCACAATCCGATGTCCAAAGGTTAAGTTAAAATTTATCACCTTTCAGTGCTATTTGATAGGGAAAGGTGATACATTTACCATTACCTTTGGACTACGGATTGTGAATAGGATATATGTGAGTTTATTCACGCTGGTGGCGCTGTTGCTGGTCGTTGATGACGTGAATGTTTATTTTGACTTTGTGCGGAGTCTGGATATTAGAACTACGCTATTTGGTGAGTGTAAACAAGTTTTGTAGTACCTAATCGTGAATAGTGCAATCTACTGAAACAAAAATGGGAAGAAAATGTGGAGAAATTAGGAAGTATTTTGAAATCAACAATTAGATGGCTGAATGCAAATTTTGTAAGACTGTTTATAAAGTGTTAAATGCTACTAAAATGCAAAGGCAAATAAGAAAAATCTTCTAAATGCCCTTCAGAAGTAAGAAAAAAAAATTCGAAAACAAGTTTGCAGTCGGCAGAAAAAGTGGTTCTAGTGCCGCCTGTGGAAGAAAAAATGGACGAAGCCCAACCGGAAAGACTTCCCAAAGTTCAATCTCAACATTTATGAATCAAGGGCATGATGGCCGTAAAGTTTCTACACCATTTACACCAACACCATCCGGATCCTTCGTGATGAAATCTTTTTTGGATACCATAACTAACATAAGTTGTAATCCAGATGCAGGTAATATTAAACTGACAATACATTATTTTTTTGCAGGTTCAAATTAATGAGGATTTGGCCCGGGCAATTTTTGTTTCCAGTACACCATTTTCTCTCGTAGAACATCCATTATAGATAAAAGTATATTCAAAAGTAGACGGAGATTATAAAAGAATATAATGTAGTTCAATCAAATGTAAATCACTTGCTAGACAAGTCAAAAAATCTAAACCTGCAGTTGGATGGATGAAGTAATATTCGAAATGAGGACATTTTGAATTTTCTTGTTACAACTCGAACCCCCGTGTTTGTGTAATTTTTCAATACAAAGGATAATCGGCATATCGAGAAATATTTAGCAAACGAGATTGATGAAGTATTACCACAGTAAAACGCCGAGAAATTTTTTGTCTTGATTGGCGATAATTTTATTAGGCCTAGTACAAGTAAAGGTCATTCTCTAGAACGCTCCCATAAATCTTAAACTTTTTAGTATTAGAAGGATGAAAGAATTTTAGAAAGTGATACAGTGCGATAGCTTAGAAAAATCTGCATCTACTGGATACATTAACTGACGAGTAAGTCCAAGTCTAAGTAACGAAAAGTAGATTTGTTAATTATTATTGAAATCTGTACAGGCAAAAAAAAGTATGACCGGTACGGATAAGAGTTTACCAACTGTAGGTCTTTGATATAGCGTTTCGACCGGAAAATGAATAGTTTTTAAAGTGAATGGCTGAAGAAGGCAAAATAACAAATGAACAAGTATTCAAGTTATCACAGTAAACGAGTAATGACGTGACAGTTATAACAGAAGATGTTGCGGAATACAAAAAGGAAATCGACAATTTAAAATACCAAATAGAAATTTTGGAAACAGAAAATTATGAATTAAAACAAAAACTTTCGTCTCAGGAAATTTTACTGAAAAGGAAAAAAAATTTAATTTTTGGAATTCTAGAAACCGATACTAGATCGTTCGAACAAACTTAACTTGACTTCCTGAACAATAAACTTCTCGCTCAAATCAACAACCTCGACTTGGATGTTTTCTATAGAATTGGACAACGGAAAAATGGAGAAAGAAGGCCAATTATGGTCAAATTTGTAAGGGAAATATCTGTAGGAGAAATATTCAGAAACGTTAAAAATCTGAAAGGAAGCGGAATAAGCATCTCGAAAGATCTATCGGAAGAAAAAAGAGCCGAAAACAAGACCCTTTATGACTATTTCAAAATTGCAAAGGCTTAACAATTTCCAGCGAACATTTCCAAATCAAAGCTCATTATAGAAAAGGATGAGGATACAGTGGAGACTTCAAGAAACATAAACAAAGATGCATTCTTGGAGCCAGTTGTAGATAAAGAGTCACTTTTCCCTAACACAAGTGCTCCAGCCACACCTACAGTAGAAAAAGTTGGTTTAGATAGCTCAATTGAAAATTCTGCATTCGAATCGCCAGAAAAAGAAAAGAAAAAAATTGAGGAGGTCAAAGAAACATCAGCGAAAAAGAAAAAAGTGAAGACAATTAAAAATCACGTAGCTAGTCATCTTCAGTCAACTCCGACCTCTTCTGGTCGGAGTTCTACCAGTGGCAACGTAAACCAAAGAGTACCACCAAAAAAGAATAGCGTCACGAAGGTTACCAAAAACTAAAGACATTGATATCTACACTGTGGGCCAAATTTATTTGGAACTCAATTTGGCTCTAAATATAACTTCTTTTTTATTTGGCGGGTTTTTGTGAAATTTTGTGTGAATATTAAGGGGGCCTTTCCTTAATTGTATAAAAAATATCTAATCAAAATATAGAGGGGCAGCCAAGTAAGAAGCAGTATTTTGATTCGTTGCCTTTGGGGCTGTTGCAAAATTAAATGTTTCACTCTAAAACGACATAAATTATTTGAAAATATTAGGAAATTATCGGAAAAAAGGCTATAAAAAAATGCTTCGCAAAACTTCAGGTTTTATATTGAAAACGTATTTTTTTCGAAAACTTTCTTAAATAATATTACCACACGGCGTAATAGGGTTTTATTGAATAACAAATCAACAGAGTGAAAATATGATAAAAAATAGTATATTGTGTATTTAGGTGGAAAAGTGACACATTCTCGGCCGCCGGTGTAAGTTGGCGGGCGAGGCGTAGCCGAGGCCGGCAAACACCGAAGGCAAAGAATGTGCTTTTCCACCGAAATACACATACTATTTTTTCTGCGATTGGTTAAATATCTGTTAAATGTTTGTCTTTTTGTTCAAATTATTCAGCAGTATGAGAATCACTTTCCCAGCCTAGGCCGGAGAAGTGATTTTCGTATTGTTATTCATTGATTCCTTAGCAACTATTGAAACATAATTAAAATACCAGAATATTGAGTTTTGCGACCTGTCAACTGGTCAAAAATGGTGACATTTCTGTCAATCGCAGAAAAAAGATTTTTCAATAATTTTTCAAGAACCCATTGTGAATATGACCTCCCTGAATATCTACTACAGCTTGGAGTCTTCAGCGCCATTGTCCAATTGACTCATTTATAATTTCTTGACTATATTGGACAATGGCGCCGAAAACTCCAAGCTGCTGTATAGATAATCAGGGAGGTTAGATTCACACTAGGTTCTTGAAAAGTTATTGAAAAATCGTTTTTTTATCATATTTTCGGTCTATTAATTTGTTATTCAATAAAACCCTATTACGCTGTATGATAATATTATTTAACAAAGTTTTCGAAAAAAATACGTTTTTAATATAAAACCTGAATTTTTTGAAAACATTTTTTTATAGTCTTTTTTCCGATAATTTCTTAATATTTTCAAATAATTTTTGTCGTTCTAGATTGAAAAATTTAATTTTGCAATAGCCCCAAAGGCAAGAAATCAAAATACTGCTTCTTACTCGGCTTCCCCTGTATATTTTGATTAAATATTTTTTCTACAATTAAGGAAAGGCCCCCCTAATATTCACATAAAATTTCACAAAAATTCGCCAAATAAAAAAAAAACTTATTCAGAGCCAAATTGGGTTCCAAATAAATTTGGCCCACAGTATATATATGAAAAAAAAAGGAAAAAAAAAGGAACAAAAATTAAATAAAAATCTTCGTAGTAAATTCTAGTCTGTAATTTATATATCTGTCTTATATTGTTTTTGTTTTTTTTTTTTTTGGGAAGGTGCTTTCTTGAATTGAGAAGGATCCTAGTAGAAACTGTGCTAGTAGTAAATTGTAGTCTGTAGTTTGTATATCTTGTATTATTTTGTCTTTGAATTTCTTACTTTTGGAGAGGGTACTTTCTGGAATTATTTTTCACTAGATAAGTACATAAAAAAAACATATATCAGTGATCTTCTCATTTTTGAATAAAAAGGTACGTTTTGCTTGGAGCGACTATTGCGATGATCGCAGAGCGATAATCGCAGGGCGATAATTGCTTGCGTTAATCGCTAGATGGAGCGTTTTGCTTGACAGCGACTATATTCACTATTCTGTCAACTTACTCCTAAAAAATATTTTTTGGCTAAAATGTCTATTAGTAGGCTCTCAACTCTTCTTGTAGATATATTGAGTGTCGCGATGAATGTAACAAAAAGGATTAGTAGATACATCAAATTTGAAATTTCAGGGGAAACAACTTCGGTAAATTATCGGAATCCTCAAAATACAGACTGGGACGCATATAACGCTGATCTGGAGTACAGTCTGCCGAACATCAGGAAGACATAGTCAGTTTTGAATTGTACAAATATCATATCCCGTGTGCAACTTAGTGAAGCAATATCATGCGATACCTTAAAATTTTCAGGAAATTAAAAATTTTAATGGGGCGTATCTCGCAATGGCGGCAGAAGGGCGAGAACCAGCCTAATGCAGTAGGGAAGTACCTATACTACGTATATTATTCAAAAACATATTTCCTTCAATATAAATGGATTTCATAGTATTCACCACTTTTGTTTCAGGTAACGTCGATGAGATGTTTAAAAATATTACGAGACCATCCCCTGATCGGGGGATGATTTCATAACACAGCTTCTTTCAAGCATACCGGGTGCCCACGATATTACTTTCCGGCTGCCATTTTTTTATTTGTTCATCGATATTAATGAAACTTGGCAGGCTTGATATTCTAACGATACGTCATTTCTGTGCATCCACGACAAGTTTTCCTGACTTCCGGTTTTACCGGAAATTACCGACATTTTTGATTTTCAAATGGCACACCCTGTATATTTTTTGTTTTTTGAATTCTACAGATTATTTTACGTCCTAATGTACTACTTTCAAATCAAGTTTTGTTCAGATTTCGTTTTCAAATAAAATTTTAAGTAGAAAAAAAAAATTACCTACACAATAAAACAAAAATATTTGAACAAAAATTAAGAAAAATATCATAGTGTATTATACCGTTGGATTCGCCTTAAAATACTGCATTTAGTAATGTTATGAAAGTGATATGTTTCTATTCTAGTTTTTGAGCTAGGGCAAAAATACTAAAATAATGAAGTTTACAGCCCTCTATCAAAAAAGTTTACAAAGATAAAATTGATTTTGTATTTTTCTGAAATTAAGTAAAATATGTAGAATCATTTTATTCAAAAGTGATGCATTAGGAAGTAAAACGATCTGTAGAATCCGAAAAACAACAAATATACAGGGTGTGCCATTTAAAAATCAAAAGTTTCGGTCATTTCCGATGAAACCGGAAGTCAGGAAAACTTGTCATAAATGCATAAAAATGGCATTTGGTTAGAATATCAACCCTGCCAAGTTTCGTTGATATCGATAAACGAATACAAAAATGGCAGCCGGAAAGTGATCTCGTTGGCACCCGGTATACTAAATTAACTGTTGCAACTAACAACAATAGTCAAGCAACATGCAAATATTGTAATGTGATAATATTATGAAAACGTGGCCGCCCAAACATCTGAAATGCAACTTCTTAGGCGGCGATCTAATATTTGGACGATAATGGAGAGTGATTTGAAAGATGCGTTACGTTCAGGCCCATTTCGTTCGAGCTATATCCTAAATACAAGCGATGTATCAATGATCGCAGATTGCCTCAACACCCTTGCTGAAACTCTGGTGAAAATCAAGAAATGGGATCCGAAACATTAGCAAGATGTACCGATCCTTACTTTAACAGCAGACCAGTTTACATCGGATAAAATAAAATACATGAAAGTGAAATGGCACCTTGAATGTTACAAAAGAATTTAAAAAAAATTTATTTGGTACAAATGGAGAAAAAGTATAATGCCCAGCAATTGGAAGCTTCAACCATCAAGCTTCTCGGGTGCCGATATCACAGGAAGTTTCAGAGGAAAAGGAAAAATTAGTTTTTGGGAGCAACTCCATCCATGCTTCAGGCTTTGGCATCTTTGGGCAAAAGTGAAACGTTAAGTAACTCTGATATGAAGCAGATTGAGTTGTTTATTTGTTCAATATATTCACCGTCCAAGAAAAGTGTGAAAAGCCTAGCAGAATTGAGATGGAGGTTGTTTTCGCAGAGGCAAGTTTCGACCGAAAATATGCCCCCCACTCGAGCAGCCTTGTAAATGACAGTAGAGCGATGCCACTCAGTGCATTGAATGGAATCGAGATACACAGGCTTACCTCAATTTACCACCTCTAACAAATTACGTTTGGAAATTTGGCACTGATGGATTGGAATTAGAACCGATTATGTGTAGTCTCTCCTGCGCACCTGAAAATAGTATATTGTTGTACTAGGAGTAGAAGATTAACTTTTTTGTGCTGAAGCGGTAGGCTTGCGAGCCGAACGTAGTGAGGCTTGCAATACTGCTGAAGCACAAAAAAGTGCTTCTACTCTGTATGCAACACGCTATTTTTTCTCCAAACGAATGGGGTAAACCCGAGGGCAAGTGGATCGTTGAGCGGCAGTAAAAGTACGAGCGGCACTAAAAGTAATTTTGCTGCCGCTGGGGGTGCCAAGCAGCATAGAAATTAAATTTCTACCACCTCGACAGGTGTTAACCCGCTGGAAATCAAATTTCCGACATCTTGACAGAAGTTAACAAAATGACGTTTTTCTGACGATTGGAGAAAAAATCATTAATCTAATAAAATTTTCCTGTAAAAATAGTTATTTTTGTATCTAGTGCGGGAAATACTACTTTGTTGATCGAGATCTGATGATGACTAACCCAAACAATATTTTCTCTACAACTCCATTTAAATATCGATCATTCGAAGCCAAAATTGCATTTCCAATCAAAGGTAGGTCAATTTTAATTATTTTTGGTTTCCTGACAGGTATGTGTCACCATGACACCAGTGTGCGAACTAGCTATTTCGCGCACTAGGGTGCGAAATAGCTAGTTCGCGCACTGGTGTTATGGGAACGTTAAAAAATCAATACCTGGGAAAAAAAGTGTCACTTCGCAAACTGTCATGAGTGTGTGAACATCATCATTTTTTGACAGTTGTAGCAAATAGTTATTTTTGTATCTAGTGCGCGAAATGTTACTTTGGTGATCGAGATCTGATTTTTTTAACGAGGCGCAGCCGAGTTAAAAAAATAGTCGAGATCACCAAAGTATTTCGCGCCCGATGAGTTGCAAACAATATTTTTTCTACAACTCCATTTAATTATCGATTATTCGAAGCCAAAATTGCATTTTCAATCAAAGGTAGGTGAATTTTAATTATTTTTGGTTTCCTAACAGGTATGTGTCACCATGACACCAGTGTGCGAACTAGCTATTTCGCGCACCAGTGTGCGAAATAGCTAGTTCGCGCACTGGTGTTATGGGAACGTTAAAAAATCAATACCTGGGAAAAAAAGTGTCACTTCGCAAACTGTCAGGAGTGTGCGAACATCATAATTTTTTGACAGTTGTAGAAAAAATATTTTTTTTTTCAAATTTTTAGTAATTCCCTATACCAAATGGAAGCATTTTCTACTATCTTGTTGCAGCTAAAACATTTTTTTTTTTACATAGGGGTGGTTTAGGGGTATTTTTTCCCTTCTGCCACCCTTACAGGTTACGCCCCGATGATATTCGTAATCTACATATTTTTCCGAAAATTTTGATTTATAGCACTATATTGCTTCACAAAGTTGCATACGGATTACTAATTCAAAACTGACTAACAATCAAAGACACTGAAAGCTTGGAGGTGGTTGTGGATCAATTCAATGATGCAATCCTTAGCTTTCAATGAAAATTGCCCACTTACAACAGGGACATCCACTAGGAAAGTGCCCTGGTGGAACGAGAGCCTTGCAAGGTCAAGGAAAAAAACTAAAACAGAATTCAATAAAGCCATGAGAACCGGGCAGTGAGAGACATACAGAACCACGTGGTTAAAGTTCAAGAAAAAGCTGAGGGGATCCCAGAGGAGGTTTTGAAGAAAGTACTGGGAGGATGTAGAAAGTACTCAAGATTGCTAGACTACAAAGGACTCTGTCAAGGGGCCCGAAGACAACAATCGAATCACTCAAGAACAACCTTGGTGAATAAATACAAAGAGGGGGGAAGAGACGGCTAGGGAACTCCTAAAAACCCACTTTCCCGGCTCAAAGATAGTTGATCAGAGTCAGTGGACATGGAACGAGCCTAGACTTCGAAGAGCATCCAGGAACGACTGGCTGACTTCGAAGAAAGTAGTCAACTATGAAAAAGTCAAATGGGATATAAACACCTTTGACCCATATAAGTCAACAGGGACAGAAAGGATCTATCTCATAATGTTACAGAACGGAACTGAACTTGCAAACAGGATACTATGTGTTCTGTTAACTCCTTTTAGTTAGTTTAGTTTGTCTGGTGAATACCTGCTAAGATTGACAAGCGTCACAAATTAGCTGGTATTCTACCAGATCGTGAGAGTTTGGCAGTGACAATTTTAGTCAAATTTAATTTAATTGTAGTTGTTAATAACTTGCCTTGTTCAGTTATTTCTCTAATAAAAGTTTAGTTAAATATCGAGATAATAATTATACACTATGTAACATTTTAAGAAGTAGTCTAAAGTCCTAGAGGCGCATTAGGGTATCGTTCATACCAAAACCTGGAAAAATAGGAGAGGACGCGGCAAAGTCCCTAAGACCTTACATCATTTGAGCTCAAGACACTGGAAAAACTTCTGGATAGGCACATTAGAAACGGTGTTTTGGCAAATAGACCACTACACTTAGACTATTATGCGTGCGCAATGAATGCAGTAAAAAGGGAAAAAAAGTAAAATACTGTCATTGAAACATCTTTTTCTGGAAGAAATTGATAATGAAAACATGCTAGAAATGTTGGGATTACCATGACTTCCTAAACATCAACACCCCATCTTCAAAAGAAGAATGGATGAAGGATACCTTAAAGTTTTGTTCACAAACCACTTGTGTGGTGACGACAAAAAACACGAAAACACATTTACACTATTCTACATCTATCAACAATCGTTCGCGATTGGCGATTATATCTGCTCTAGGACCAGTCGCGCGCGATTAACGTTAGCGACTCTAGCAATGGTCGCTCCAAGGAAAACGGAACAATTTACGAAACATACAAGCAGGACTCCACGATTATTGCCCCGCGATTATCTCTCTGCGATCATTGCAATAGTCGCTCCAAGCAAAACGTACCTTACTTATGAATGAATACATAAAGAACTTTTTTCCAAAACAACACGAGTTTTCACTAGTTAAAAACGTGAATGACTATTATGCAAAAGCTAAAAAATTAGGGCATTCAATTAAAGTTTTTCATATAAACGTTTGTATAGTCCGGGAGCCGAGGACCTTTTTTCCAAATCATTAATAACAAGCTAGTTTTTTCAATACAGCTTCATTTTACCGAGACGCCCAACTTTTTTCTCTTCGAAAATTGCGAAAACAGGTAGCTAACATACTGCGCAGGTGTAAAACATGTCGATTTGGTGACTATGAAAATTTAATTAATAACAGTTAGTTTTTCAGCTAAATGTTGAGATAATTTTATGAATAATTTGAAACAACATTTGTCCGACAAAATAAAGGGTTTGGTCTACGATGTCCCCCCCCTCAAACATGTAGCAATTACGTTGCATAAAAAATGATTAATAACAAGTTGATTTTTTCAATGTAGGTTGGTAAATATTATTACAATTAAATGGTCACACTGTCCTACAAATAAACAGGTAGCTATTTTCAGTCCTACACTCAAAAGTTGTCGATTTCACGATTTAACTTTTTTCATTAATAACCGGCTAAATCTTCGTGAGTATCTTCATTTTGATAAGACGCCCAAATTTTCTGTTGCGAAAATTCCAAAAACAGGTAGCTAACAGAGTGTGCAGGTGGAAAACATGTCTATTTGGTGATCATACAAATGTAAATAATAACAGTTAATTTTGTAGCTGAATGTTGAGATAGTTTCATAAATAATATGAAACAACATTTGTCCGACAAAATAAATGGTTTGATCTAGGCTGTCTCCCTTCTCAAACCTGTAGCAGATACGTTACATAAAAAAATAATGTATAACCAGTTGATTTTTTTAGTGTAGCTTAGTAAATATTACTACAATTAAATGGTTACACTGTCCTACAAATAAAGAGGTACATTTCTCCAGTCCTACACTCAAAAGTTGTCGACTTCATGGTAATACTTTATTCATCAATCACCGGCCAAATCTTCTCGAGCATCTTCGTATTGATAATACGCGATTGCGAAAAGTTTCAAAAGAAGTAGCTACTAAAGTGGGCATTAGTGAGCACATGTAAAATACCTTGATTAGGTGATTATGCAAATGTAATTATTAACAGTTAACAGTTAATTTTTCAGGTGAATAATGAGATAATTTCATAAATAATTCGAAATTCGTTTTGAGCCACAAAATTAATGGTTTGGTCTGCAGTGTCCCCTTTCTCAAAAATGAAGCAATTACTGGCTCATAAAAAACGATTTATAACCAGTTGATTTTTTTACTGTAGTTTGGTAAATATAACTACAATTGAATGGTCACATTATCCTAAAGAGGTAAGATTTCTCAGCCCCACATTCGAGAATTTCGAAAATAGCCTTATGCATATTATACGTAAATATGTACAGTGCTTTCATTTCAAAACTTGCGACTCACGTTATCGGCGTAAATAGACAGATTTCTAGAAATCGCCGAAACATGTCAACAAAATTGAGGGAGTGCGTTAATTTGTTTACATATTCCGGCGATTTCCAGAAATCTGTCTCTTTAGGCAGATAACGTGGGTGGCAAATTTCGAAATGAAAGCCCCTGTATGTACATATGTACGTATACAGATGCGTCTAAAACAGTATATGTGTTATGTGTTTTCTAAGTTAGAGTTTTTCTTTTTAAATAACGTGGAACTTAAAAAAATACAGGAGTTTTCCAAATAATATTTTCTCGACAGCTCAAAAATAAAAGAGATAGGTATGTTCATTTCAAATAATATCAAAAATCAAATATTTTAATAATTATATTTTTCAAAATACAAAAGGTAAAATTCTTGAATTTAATCTTTTTTTCCAGAAATCTGTCTCTTTACGCAGATAACGTGGGTGGTAAGTTTTGAAATGAAAGCCCTCTACATATTTACGTATAATATGCATAAGGCTATTTTCGAAATTCTCGAATGTAGGGCTGAGAAATCTTACCTCTTTAGGACAATGTGACCATTCAATTGTAGGTAGTTATATTTACCAAACTACAGTAAAAAAATCAACTTGTTATAAATCGTTTTTTATGAACCAGTAATTGCTACGTTTTTGAGAAAGGGGACACTGAAGACCAAACCATTTATTTTGTGGCTCAAATCGAATTTCGAATTATTTATAAAATTATCTCATTATTCACCTGAAAAATTAACTGTTAACTGTTTGTATAATCACCTAATCAAGGTATTTTACTTGTGCTCACTCTAGTAGCTACTACTTCTGCAACTTTTCGCAATAGAAAAGTTAGGCGTATTATCAATACGAAGATGCTCGAGAAGATTAAGCCGGTGTTCGGTGATTGATGAATAAAGTATTACCGTGAAGTCGACAACTTTTGAGTGTAGGACTGGAGAAATATACCTCTTTATTTATAGGACAGTGTAACCATTAAATTGTAGTAATATTTACTAAGCTACATTAAAAAAATCAACTGGTTATAAATCATTTTTTATGTAACGTATCTGCTACAGGTTTGAGAAGGGAGACAGCCTAGATCAAACCATTTATTTTGTCGGACAAATGTTGTTTCATATTATTTATGAAACTATCTCAACATTCAGCTACAAAATTAACTGTTATTATTTACATTTGTATGATCACCAAATAGACATGTTTTCCACCTGCGCACTCTGTTAGCTACCTGTTTTTGGAATTTTAGCAACAGAAAATTTGGGCGTCTTATCAAAATGAAGATACTCACGAAGATTTAGCCGGTTATTAATGAAAAAAGTTAAATCGTGAAATCGACAACTTTTGAGTGTAGGACTGAAAATCGCTACCTGTTTATTTGTAGGACAGTGTGACCATTTAATTGTAATAATATTTACCAACCTACATTGAAAAAATCAACTTGTTATTAATCATTTTTTATGCAACGTAATTGCTACATGTTTGAGGGGGGGACATCGTAGACCAAACCCTTTATTTTGTCGGACAAATGTTGTTTCAAATTATTCATAAAATTATCTCAACATTTAGCTGAAAAACTAACTGTTATTAATTAAATTTTCATAGTCACCAAATCGACATGTTTTACACCTGCGCAGTATGTTAGCTACCTGTTTTCGCAATTTTCGAAGAGAAAAAAGTTGGGCGTCTAGGTGAAATGAAGCTGCATTGAAAAAACTAGCTTGTTATTAATGATTTGGAAAAAAGGTCCGCGGCCTCCGGACTAGTAGCATTGCAAAAAATTTGGACGAACTCTTCATATTTATAAAGAGTCTAGATGAGGTGTTTGATATTATTGTACTCACTGAAACTTTCATTATACATGACGAAAATCTGTATAATAGTCCAGAATACCTACTATTTTATTTTATTGATAACCCATTTCACTTATTTAAAGTACTCTTCAGCGTGTTTAAATCGAACATTCAAAAACGCGCGTGTTTTAAAGTTACTAATGGCCGGTTACACACGGACGTGGATGTCTTAATACATATACGTGCATACATCAACGTGCAAACAACAACGTGCATGGCGCTTTTGTACAGACGCTCGCACAAAACTGCAGTCTTGCTATTCTTGCTACGGTGTTCCGAGTGTGCATACAAAATTGCACATTCAAAAACGCGACGATATTTTGCATACACATTGATGTTTTTGTTTGTACGTTCATGTATGTGCGTACATGTCTTCAGACATCAACGTCCGTGTGTAACCGCCTAATGACAACATCAACAACCAACAGCCCGAGAAGGGTCTAAATGTCAACTTTTTAATTATTGATTTGTCACGAGTAGGTACTTGTAGATAACGTCAAATAAAATATAACAAGTGTTAAGCACGAATTTAGCATTCTACAATTATTAGTAATTTATGATTGGAACGTATATCAATAAAAAAAAATAGTGTAAAGTATTCGTGGATAACTCGTCTTTAAAACACTTGCTCTATTTCGAGCACTCCGGCTGCGCCGTCGTGCTCGAAAAATCGCGCGTGTTTTAAAGACCTTATTATCCACTTATACTTTAATATACTATTATTTACAATGAGAGTATGTGAAATAGAAACGATGGTATGGCAGTTTATATTAGGTCAGATATTTGTTACACTTGTAGAATCTGCAATATTGGACTTACGAGGGGAATGGAACTGAATTTTAGCATAAATGAAGAACAATTTTATTTGACCGCGCTATATAGATCCCATGAGATCAATGTCGGAGACTTTAGAGAGAGCTTGGATGGATATTTTCAGAAAAAAACAACAAAAAATTGCATTATCGCATTATCATGATCAGAGATCTAAATATTGACATTTCGAAGCAGACCATTGTCTCAGATGACTATTTGAAGTGTTTGTATGCGAATGGCTACTTACCATATATAGATAAAGTAACCAGAACCAGAGGTGAGCAACGTACTTGTCTGGATCATATATTTCTGAAAACAAACAAAAAGCAGCTGAAAATAGAGTCCATTATTTTCGAATTTAACTTAACAGACAATTTTCCGGTAATGGCATTCATACAATCTGAAAAACGACAAGAACGTTGCTCACAGAAATCTCATAAAAAAACGTATATAAACTTTACAGATTTGCAAAACAAACTGCAAGCTCCAGAAATGTGGACCAATTTTTTTTTATTTTGGTGTCATATCGAAGTCTTTTCGACACTAAAAGTAGTTTCGAAAAGAAGCTCCTTGTAACACTACTTTTTTACTTATCGGAAGTTGGTAACACTGGCTGACTGATGGCCATCGAACTGTCATTCGCGATTTTATATGGCGATTTCCATTTGTCAATCAGTGCGCACTGAGTGTATCCGCGTCTTTTTCAAAAAGCATGTAAAATATAAGGATAGGTATATATTTTTTTTTGCACTTATTCTACAAATGGAAATCGCTGATAGAAGATTTAATTCTATATTTGGCATGTAGTGTTACCAACCTAAACATATGAAATCACGAAATATGAGAATAAAATTTCAAAGAAAAATTTGATTTTTTCAATTAAACAATACCAAAATAGAAAAAATAGTATAAAATATTCGTTTCATAAGACATTTTATCGCACTCACCCTTCAGAAAACTCGCCTCCGGTTCGTTTTTTAATATAGGGCTCGTGCGATAAAATGACGTCTTATGAAACTTGTATTTTAATGTACTATTATGCTACTCAAACTTTAGAGACAGCGGCAGAATTGTTGATTGAAACAATAAAAAGAACAACTGAACTTTGCACAAAAACAGTCATTTCAAATGTTAAATCTGATAATAGCTGGTTGACGAAACCATTGGTAAATGCTGTATCACAACAAAAAAAATGTATACACAAGTTAAATTACAGCCAACAACATAGAATTTCTCAATAAATATAAAATACATAAAAATAATTTAACTAATGAGATTAATGAAGCTAGAAACAGTTATTTGTTTTGTTAGAAAGATTTTTACAGGTAATGACCAACGTGAATACAGGGACACTTCGGTCCCTGTTTGGGAATCGGCCCACTGAGCAGTGGACTCAGGCTTCCCGTGCCAATCCTTGACGCGTTTCGTCCTTGTTAGGACTCATCAGAAGGACATAGGCTGAAGCTCCCTGTCCAAGCAAAATTGAACTTCGTTGACCAGTCAGAAACAACTACTCCGAGGGCAAATACCCCTACCGGCGTTGAACTACACTGATTGGTCTGAGCTTTCGTTGGCAATAGAAATTGTTAGAAAGATTTTTACAGGTAATGACCAACGTGAATACAGGGACACTTCGGTCCCTGTTTGAGAATCGGCCCACTGAGCAGTGGACTCAGGCTTCCCGTGCCAATCCTTGACGCGTTTCGTCCTTGTTAGGACTCATCAGAAGGACATAGGCTGAAGCTCCCTGTCCAAGCAAAATTGAACTTCGTTGACCAGTCAGAAACAACTACTCCGAGGGCAAATACCCCTACCGGCGTTGAACTACACTGATTGGTCTGAGCTTTCGTTGGCAATAGAAATTGTTAGAAAGATTTTTACAGGTAATGACCAACGTAAATACAGGGACACTTCGGTCCCTGTTTGGGAATCGGCCCACTGAGCAGTGGACTCAGGCTTCCCGTGCCAATCCTTGACGCGTTTCGTCCTTGTTAGGACTCATCAGAAGGACATAGGCTGAAGCTCCCCTTCACGTTGGTCATTACCTGTAAAAATCTTTCTAACAATTTCTATTGCCAACGAAAGCTCAGACCAATCAGTGTAGTTCAACGCCGGTAGGGGTATTTGCCCTCGGAGTAGTTGTTTCTGTCTGGTCAACGAAGTTCAGTTATTTGTTTTACTAGGCAGAAAAGTATAAGATTTAATGCCGCGGCTGGTGTTTCATAGCCGAGGCATAGCCGAGGCTAAGAAACCATCCGAGGCATTAAATCTGCTTTTCTGCCATGTAAAACATATAATTTTTTCTACGAATGTTCAAATTCACACGTGGACATCTTTTTTATATTTATTTCATTCATTATTATTATCCAAATTATTAAATTATTTTGACAATTGTCATTGCCACCATCAATTTCAAATACCAAATTGAGTGAAATTATTACCTGAAACGTTGTGACACTGTCATTTTTAATGCCTAGGCAGTAAAAATACAACTTTTGATCCTGTCAAGTGTCATTAAAAAGCCGCTTTTAATGTAATTCGGAGAAAAACAATATTATAAAAAACAAGTAAAAAATGCGTCAAACTCATCACAAAAACTCTGGAAAATGACCAACATAAAAAATAACAATAAAAAAACAGAGCTAGATTCAAAACAAATAGCAATAGATAACAATACAACAATAACAGAAACTAAAGATATTGTAGAAGCTTTCAACAAACACTACTCTGAACATGGAGAAATTTATGCAAAAAGTACACAGAAAAAAATGCACCACCAAAATTCAAATAAATGGTGTATTTGATTGGGAAAAGATGATACATATTTAAATTGACTAAGCTTTATTTAAGTTAATCAATTATGCATAATTCAATTAATTTTATGATTTATTT
The DNA here is from genome assembly GCA_917834065.1 of Ceutorhynchus assimilis. NCBI lineage: Eukaryota > Metazoa > Arthropoda > Insecta > Coleoptera > Curculionidae > Ceutorhynchus > Ceutorhynchus assimilis. Next base: position 12,923,468 of record OU892279.1, read on the forward strand.
AACCAATATAAAGTCCGTCGTCCCCCCCTCTAACTTTTGAACCGCTCGGTATATTGCAACGAAATTTGAAATGATGATATGTGGTCAAATTCTCCATCTTCTGAAAAACAAATGACAGCTTCAGCTGTCAAAATGACAGCTGAGCGCAGTTTTCAAACATTTTTTTAAATAGAAGGCGGTGTCGAGTGATAGATCGTTTCAAAGATCTCGTTATTCTTAATTTAATCCCCGATTCTGAAAACATTTGGTTTAGTGATTTTCAAATGATGGCGAAACAAAAAAGGCTTGTTTTGGTCATAAATTTTTTTTTTAGTAATTGAATCATTATTTTATGAGTACTTTTGTTGTTTTTTTAAGTAACCAATGTCATTACGTCATTATTATTACTGAAAAAAAAAACAATAATGAGTAAAAAACCGATAATAGTTATTTACATTACAAGTGCGAACATGATTACAATAACGAGTGTGAAAGATTCTAATCACACGAGGTTTGTAGTCATGTTTAAACGCACGCGTGATGTACAACGTTTTATCTATAAAGCGAAAAATAGGAATGTTTTTTTAATTATTTTCGTTTATTAGTAGTTGTCTACCTTCATTTTACCTTTACAGGTTTACCTTTGACATTTGTCAAATCACCAAAAATCGTTGTGTTATAGATTCATACCCTCGTCCATAACACCACTAGTTGTGTTATGAATTCATAACCTAGTCTATAACACCACTAGTTGTGTTATGAGTCTCATAACACAACTCAAATACTAGAAAAATAGTTATGAAAAAACGTCATAACCAAACGCTTGTAGATAAAAAAAAATTAATTTTTTTTTTATGAGTGTTTATGAGGAAAACAAGCCTTTGTTTTTTTGTCATCATTTGAAAACCGCTAAACCAAATGTTTTCAGAATCGGGGATTAAATTAAGAATAAAGAGACCTATAAAACGATATATCACTCGACACCGCCTTCTATTTAAAAAACCATTTCAAAACTCCGCCCAGCTGTCATTTTGACAGCTGAAGCTGTCATTCGCATTTTAAAAAATGAAGAATTTGCTTACATATCACCACTCCAAATTTCGTGGCAATATACCGAGCGGTTCAAAAGTTAGAGGGGGGCGACGGACTTTATGTCCTCACTGTATAATTAACTCAAGATTTAAAATAGTTGAACCAAATATTTTAAATCTCTATATTATCAAGTAAGTTGAATAAATATACAGGGTGTCCCACAATCAGCGTTACAGGCCATAACTTTCTTATTTTTAGAAATAAAAATCTTAAAAAAAAAATTGACCAATGATTAGTTAAGCTCTCTTCAAAAATATAAAAAAATCTTCCCCTGACAAAATCATCCCCTATTTACAACCCTTTACTTTTTTTTTTCAAATGGCAACCCTAATTTATTTTTCTTTTTTTGAGAAGTTCATGAAATTGCAAATTCAATGATGTATGAAAAGTTTGTTTTTCCATGTTTCCTTGGAAAAAAAAATCAAAAATGAAAATAACAATAATGGGGTTCTATTTGAAAAAAAAGGCAAGAGTTGTTTTTAGGGGATGAGTTTGTTAGGGAAGATTTTTTTAATATTCTTGAAAAGGGGTTAATTTGCACACAATTAATTTTTTTTTGTCATATTTTTATTTTTGTAGACAAAATTGTGATTGCCTGTATGAGACTAAGGGTGGGACACCCATTTTTTTCCCCCCAAGAGACATGGAAAAACAAACTTTTTATACACCATTCAAATTTGTAATTTCATAAGCTTCTCAAAAATAAAAAAAAAATAATAGGGGTGCCATTTGAAAAAAAAGTCAAGGGTTGTAAATAGGGGATGATTTTTTCAGGGGATGATTTTTTTATATTTTTGAAGAGAGCTTAATTAGCCATTAATAATTTTTTTGTTTCAAATTTTTATTTTTGAAAATAAGAAAGTTATGGCCTGTAACGCTGATTGTGGGACACCCTGTATATACCATTAAGTTAAATAGATATTTGCTTCGATGAAATAAATGATATTCTTGAACCTAAATTATCATTTGCTTGCCCTAATGACTGAAACTATCGCAATAATACGATGATAATTTGAGACAATCAATTAATGGCTCAAATCCTATTTTAAACATTTGACCCAACACCATACGTTTATGTTCCAGTAACCTAATTACTAGTGATTCCCTGATTGAGAATAGGTACCAACCCTTCGTGTTGGATCCTATCTCTATCTAGTCGTGTGGGATTCTTTCTAGAGTCCAGATAGCCGAACCCGAAATAGAATTATTCTAGCATCTCTGGCTGGCTAGGCTAGTTTAGTCCTTTTTCCTTTATAGTTTATTTGGCAGACGCAAGTTGCTACTCGTGAGTTCACAAGGTTCATTGAAGTGTGGTTGTTTGAGAACAGTCTAACTCATTTTTTGAGTTCAAATTTTGAGTGTAAGTATCTACATTAGGTAAACTACATCTATTCATCTAATAAGGTTTTATATTAGTAGGACAGCTAGTATAGGCACAAAATAAATAGTTATTTATTTTGTGGTAATATTACCTACATGATTGTTTCATATAGGTACTTTTTTGAATATCAGTTTCCATTATTAATGCCTCGATTAAATTATGTATTTTCTTATAGATAAAAATGGCGATTATACATCATCCTGTTACCTCGAGGCATGCAGATCTTTTAAAATAGAAAATTCAATCGTTGGTATATTTGAATCAACTAAATGCAGTTTTGATTGTATCTACTTATGTTAGTTTTAGTGCGTTGTTTTTTCAGTTGTGAAAAACTTTTGAGTTTATCTTACTTATAGGTATGTTTTTTCTTATATTTTTTGTTACTGGAAAGGGTGTTTATGAAAATATATTATTTTTTCTACAAACGTGTTAAAAATGCAATTTTTAACACCCCCCCGTAACATTAAAAATGTTACTTTATCGCACTAGTGCCATAAAGACTTTATAACGCTAGTGTTAAAAATGAAACATCAAATTTTGAGTGCGAACGTCAAAAAAAGTTTTTATTTTTAGTTATTTACATTGATATTCATGGTGAAATTTGAACAACTGAGGTAGCCTGATTGGCCGCCTCATCTATATTTTTCAAGGGATCGATGCAATCCTCTTTTTCTTCTGTATTTTGTTGCATTTTTAGCAAAAAGCATTACTGACCACGACAGACTTTCAAGAAACTGACAAGACATTTCATTACCTGTAAAACAAGGTGCTGGTTGTTTGGATTTTTTGACAAATGTCAAATTCAATAATTTTATGTAGGAAAGATGCTTCCAATTAATTATTCATTCTAAAAATTCAATTTGTTACTGGTTAATGCCGTTTGTAGAAAAAATATTGTATGATATTTGTGTTAAAAGTATTTTTAAGGCACTTTCACATGCGTGCCTTAAAAATGTACTTTTAACACTTATATCATAAATAACTATTTCTCATTTATGTTTTTTATTTATTCTCCACTTTACTAACCTGTCCCCTCCGAGGTTCCCTCCGAATCTTAAATTGCTTTTGAGATGAAAATACGAGTGAAAATATAACAAAATCTCAGTTAATTATTCTATATGGTTGAACTGATTAATTAATTTTATTGATGTAAATAAATAATCTTGTCCAATCTGTAGGTACAGGTTTTTGGAAAATATAACCCCACATGTCCAAAATACCTTCAATCTTTATCAAGTAAGGAACTTGATAAATGTTGAAAAAAATCGGATTATGGTCAAGATCTCATAATCGAAGCCAGACAGAAAAAAACTGAGAACGTCACTGAATTCTGCTTGAAAAAGTGCTTCCAAAAGGTCTTTACGGAAATGAATTATTTTCATAAACAAAAAAGTTATGGAGGCTTTACAATATTGCTCAAAATCGAGAATCGCCCTCTAGCGGCTAAACGGTTGAAGATATCAAAATGCGGTTTGCATCAATCAAGATTTCATGAAATTTGAGCCTCAGAGTGGGGGGTCCATTTTTTTCTTTCTCTAAAAATAAAGGGTGTTTCCATAAGAAAGTGTCCAATTTGGACCACCCTGACATGTAAATATCCTCGTCAAAAAGCTAAGATATCTGGTGTCTAGGTTCAAATGTTTCAAAAAATATTTTAATATGTCAGATTTACGAATATTGTATTTTGCATTAGATCAATCGCACTTGACATATGGCCTCTCTGGGTGGGGAGGTGTGAATGATTTTCATATCTCAAAACTAAATACTTTGCAAAAACTGATTCTTAAATTAATCCTAAACAAAAATAGGAAATATCCTACAGGAAAACTTTTTAGTGAAAGCGGATTTTTAAATATTAGGTAGCTATTGTGTGAGAGGATAGCTTTAAGGATAGAGGAGATGAGTCATCCACACCGATCAAGAAATGTTTCTAGAAAGATATCTAGGCTTCCTAGAGCTAAGAAAACAATAGGCACTAGGCATATTGGCTATATTGCTCCTAGATTGTAAAACTTGATGCCAGATTCTGTAAAATCTCAACGTAAAATTATTAAATTTAGGAAAGATCTAAAAAAATTGATAAAAAGCGCTAGTGAACTCGTAGAAAATGTTATGCAGTGATCAAAATGATGTGAAAATGTATTCTCGAATGTGACCTACTAACCCGGAAATGACTGAATTTAAACCTGGATATGACTTTTTACTCGAACATTGTCCAGTTCGAGTAAAAAGTCATATCCAACCAACCCAAATTGGACAAATTTTCTAAACAAGCAAATTGACTTACAAACCTCACAACAAGTTTTCTACACTTCAAACGTGAGCCTGTTTATTAATTATTATCATGTATTTTTAAAATTGTTTTGTATATTGTATTTTTCTGAACGATAATAAACATTATTTATTATTTATTATTATTTATTTTAATGCCTCAAATATTTAAAGGGCATTCTCAATATTAAAGGAACGTTATCCACATAATATAATCTCATTAAGTTGCATTGCGCATATTTTGTATTTGTTATGTGGATATATTTCAAAATTAGAATGCGTCATCAAATTCACGAACCAAGTGACAAACATCATCAAATCAATACGAAGTTCACAGGTGCTTAGTGTCATTCTCGAAAACATTAAAAAAGAAAAGGATTGTCATATATCTCTCAAATTACCATGTAAAACCAGGGGAAAAGTATGCTGATATGCGAGCCTTCTTTACAATTTTTGCCTGTGAATGAAGTTGCGGCTGAAATATTGGAAAAATCAGCGAAACAAACTCTTCTATGAAAACACATCATCGTAGACGATCATGTGTTTTGGACAAGGGTTACCAATTTTCATAATTTGTTAAAACCTATTTGCCAATGAATTGTACAGGGTGTCCAAGATTCGATGGTTTTAAGTGGTTCCGGGTATTTCTAGAGGAGCTAGAAAAAATCTGACCCCCACTTGCGAGCCTCAATTTTCAAGAGAAATTGACTGGAGAAAACCGCATCTCGATATGTTGAGTCGTTATCAAGTTACGAGGGGTTTTTGAAAAGTTTGCAGTTTGGCAGGGGAACTATAACTTTTTTATTTATGAAAATTTGGCAATCTTGTACAAGGCTTTTTAATAGATTTTTTTACGTAGAATTCTATGTTGTAATTTATTTTTATCTATCTCATCTAGTTTCTGAGATATTACACGAAGTGTGTATTCTTCTTATGGAGTGGCCCCTGTATTATTGAATTTTTCAAATCAGCATTAAATTTCCTTTAAATTGGTCTTTTGCACATGGATTTTACTTTAGTAGTTCCAGAGATATTTTATTGTTTTCGTTTTCTACATAGTAGGCCTTGTTATTTGCCAGATTTTCCAATTGTTTGTAGTCATAGATACCCATTTGTTTTCTCACCTTAAAATTGAACATCTATTAACGTAATTGTCAAATTTATATTCATCGTCTCAAGTCGTAAAGTTAAAATGTTTGAGTATAGCGAAAAATATGACATGTTGAAGTGCTTTATTGAATCAAATGAAAATGCGGAAGAAGCTGGTAATTTATATTTAGCGCGGTTTCCTGAGCGTCGATAACCATTTGTGAACATGTTCAAAAGAATTTTAAAAAAACTAACCACAGATGGCTCCTTCGGAAAACCTAGGGCCTCAGTTTACAACGTGAAAAGAGACCGAGATTTGGAGGAAATAGTAGTTTTAGGTGAAGTTCACAACAATGCGCAATTGTCTGTGCGTCTTCTTGAGGAGAGCACCGGGATTGTGCGCAGCTCGGTGCATCATATCTTGAAAAAACATAAATTTAAAGCCTTTAGAACCCGAAAGGTACACCGTTTATATGCGAGAGACTTCGAACCAAGGATGGCCTTTTCAAATTGGTTTTTGGATGAATGTGAGAATAATAATGATTTCCCACTGAACGTAATGTGGACAGATGAGGCGCACGTGACCAGTAATGGAATATTCAATAGATATAATAGCTATTCTTGGATTCAGGAAAATCCCCATATCACGGTAGACATCACGAATCAAGGGAGATTTGGTTTTAATGTTCTGGCGAAACGTTATCCTTGGAAATTTGACAGGTTGACCCTCGTATAATAATGACATTTGATGACAAAGTATTTTTTTAAATTCAGGGTTATGAAACAGAAAGCCGAGCTGCCATAATGTGTAAAATATCTGAGCAGATTCAATTCCAAAATATTTTTCCAAATTGATTATAAAAAATGAAAGATTGGGTAGTATGGTAATAAGTTTATTTGATTTATTTGAAATGAGATAAATCACACGTAACCATTACAGTAAGCTTAACAGCCTAAATATGTTTTCACAGTAACTTTTGTTTCGGGTTTGGTCCAACAAAAATATTGATTGCTGGTTATAAGAACTGGCATCTACATTTAAACTATACTTACCTACCCCAAATATATCTGGTAGTTAAGCTTCAATTTGTATTCCCTGAAAAACCTCCAGGTTTGTTTTTTTCGAAATAGCCGTGTCAAATTTGATTGTCCAGATAAGCCAGAGAATTTTAATACCGCGACACTTACGAATATTATATAAAACACACTTCAAACTGTCTGAAATTTGACATATACTGTCCTTATTATATACAAGGTCAACCTGCCAAACTTCCAAGGATGATGTTTCGCCAATAATATCTGAAAGGCAAATATGTTAATGTTTATGTTGAAACTTGCTTCTTTCACCACTCACTCAATTTCAAATTCTGTTGAAACTTTTTTATTACGTATTAAAGAATTTCTTTGGTTCACTTGTTTCCAGGTATCAACATGAAATTTTGGAAGGGGTCGTTGAAGAGTATTTGGATAATCTGCGATAAATTGACTATCCAGAAAAATTCTATTTCCAACATGATGGAGCACCATCACATACGACAAGATTTTTAAACCGAACCTTTGGCAATAATTGGATAGGTGATGAAGGACCTGTACGTTGGCCTCCGAGGTCACCAGATCTAACTTTGTGCGATTTTTATTTATGGGGAACAATCAAGAATGAAATGTATAAGCAACGGCCGGAAAATCGACAAGATCTAGAAGATGCTTTACATGAATCATTCAATGGACTACGAAATATAAACTTGATCAATGCTGCGAGGAATACGATCAAACGTTGTCGTTTGTGTTTGCGACGAAATGGACATCAGTTCGAACTCTTACTTATATAAAATAAATTAAATACGGGTCTGTCAAAAATGATTAAGTTTGCTTTTTTCTGTAAATGTGGGCGCCATTTTTTTGAGTTAGTTTGGTTTAGACCCGGACAAACTTCTTAATTGGGACATAATTAACCCAACAGACCCAAAACCAAATCCACTCGTAGAAAATATAGCGAGTCATCTCCGGGTTGATTTTAACTCCAGGGTAGACGTGTCCAGTTGCAATGTTTACCCTGGAGTTATACTTAACCCGGGCTTGACTTGCTCATGCTATTGAGAAACCGGCCCTAGATGGGATTCAATTAAATTACCAGATTTTCTCAGAGTGATAGTAGGATACTATACCACACACAAATGATAAATCTGGCAAATCACAAGGCCTACTATGTAGAAAACGAAAACAATAAAATATCTCTGGAACTACTTAAGCAAAATTCATTTGCAAAAAACCAATTTAAAGGAAATTTAATGCTGATTTGAAAAATTCAATAATACAGGGGCCACTCCATAAGAAGAATACACACTTCGTGTAATATCTCGGAAACTAGATGAGATAGATAAAAATAAAAAAAACTAGATGAGATAGATAAAAAACATAGAATTCTACGTAAAAAAATCTATTAAAAAGTCTCTTACAAGATTGCCAAATTTTCATAAATAAAAAAGTTATAGACCCCCTGCCAAACTGCAAACTTTTCAAAAACCCCTCGTAACTTGAAAACGACACGACATATCGAGATGCGGTTTTCACCAGTCAATTTCTCTTGAAAATTGAGGCTCGCAAGTGGGGGTCAGATTTTTTATAACTCCTCTAGAAATACCCGGAACCCTCCAAAACCATCAAATCTTGGACACCCTGTACAATTAGAAACTGATGAATCAATCATACACAGAGATTATGAAGCATTTGCTGATATAGATCGGTGCATAACTAAAGAACTTCCACGATCATTGCTGACAAAGGCAGAAGAAAACAAAGTCCTAAGTGCATTTAATGGAAGAAAGAAAAAGGCCATAGGAACCATTCACTATGCGGCCGATATCCTCAACCCAGCTTCTCAAGGTCACAGAGTACAGAGTGACCGAGGCAGACATTATCGAGCTCATCGATTCTGTAGCTTCACAGATGAATCAACATTGATGACACCCAAATTATGGTAGAGTTTGCAGGATACAGATCCAACAAAAGCTCCGGAATGTGGACCAAAGACTTTCTATGGAAAAGTATTGATCAAATATCCTCGCTAATCCGGTGGAAAGAAATGTGCAGTACCTCCTAATTAAGCAATTAGGCAGGAAAACTAGCATACATTTCACATACCTAACTGGAAATTGTTAAGAAATAGCCAAACAGAACAGTCCGAGCAAAAAAGTGTTCATCTTCATCATCAGCATCAAAAAAAATTAAATTTACTGTTTTGAATGAACCATCAGCAGAAAAAAATTCAGAACCAGAAACGTCAGATAGTGATGAATAAACTTTTCAGGGCTTGGTTTAGTTATATTTGCGTTGTTTCTGAATTTTATGTTTATTCAATGATCGTTTTTCGTTTTCAGCTTTGGAATAAATAAAGCTGTGACTTATCAACAAATATTTAGTTGTTTTATGGCATATTTCACACATTACTGTACAAGTCTCCAACTTTACTCATATAAATAGGGGTTTTCACCTAAAATAGAAAATTTCCCGGAAACTCCCACTTTGGAAACATTCTTGGGAATATGCCCACAAGGAATATTCCCAAAAAATAAATTCCTGGAAATTTACCATCACTAGCTATTGCTTAGGGCATATTATTTAAATGTGCCCTTCAGTTTAACTAACAATGTGTCTATTAAGTATTAGCATTTTGCTCATAATTTACAATTTTTTACTGTGACTATGACAATCCTATAATGCGACTCTCATGGATTATTTCATTTTTTTTTATTTGTCCGCTCACAAAAGACAACTTCTAAAAATTTGAGGTGCAATCGTTGAATCGTGGTAAAAAGCTTGCTTTTTTATCTGAGACATTCACTATAATTTGGTATTCTAGACTTTTGTCCTAGATCCTTTTGAATGTCTCACCAGCTATTTATATTCCTCTACGTCACAACGGCAAGTTTTCCAAGTAAAAATATCGTTTATTTGCACAATTTTTATTGTTCAACAGAAAATTCTTTGTCCGAAATGGTATTTTCCTATTCTTAGAATTATTTACCCTCGAGCATTGTTTAAATGTAAGATAAGCTCATGAATACGCTATAAATGTCAAGTTAATGAAGCCTTGAATAAACAAAGTTAAAAAGATAACTTTAATATAATCATCACGGTAAACATCTTTAGGTTTGTATCTTGGTCCCTGGTGCCATGAGACAATGATAATAACATTTCTATTATAATTCTTTTTTGAGGCAAATAGAAGCTTTGAACAATGCCCCGTATTCTTGCTTCTTAAAGATTAAAGTAGCTTCAAACAATGGAACAAAAAGCCATTAATTGCATATTATCGCAACGACGAGTTGGGATTTTTGTTTAATTTTAAAAATGTTAATTAAATATTTGTATTTCAGGAGCTTCTATTTACCCCTTTTCCTAAATTGCGATAATAAAAATTGAATTATTATTTTTATGTTTTTAATATAAATTGCTACAATTTCTTTTGTACGAACGCCAAAACACGTTATACCCACCCTTATACCAAGTCACAGTATTATTCAAAATTGCAAAAAAATATTAAAAGCACATTAACTATTGACAAATAAAAAGACAGACCGACAAACCCTACAGGAAACGACATACCTTTTTACAAGAAGAGCAAACAACACAATACTAGACCATAGAATTTCCGGCGTAAAATCTTGTAGATTCTTTTAAAGGCGACCGTGGAAATTGTAAAGTCAACAATAAATTGATTCTCTAAATAGAACGCTTCCATGCTCACTTTAGAGAAAAGAACACGAGGGACAAACATGTCAAATTTTAAATATTGCCATGCATGTTGTGCATTATGTTGACATCCACATAAGAAGGCGACGTTAACAATGGGGGATGCACGGGGCGGAAATGTATACAAAATTTAACAGTTCCGTTTTGATGCAAATAATTCCCATACCTATTATTCAATAATTTAAGTATATTAGGTCAATAACAAGTTCAACTGATTAATTGTTGCCGAAAAAAAAATGGAGTGGTAAATGTAGGTCGTGTAGTACTTTGTTGAAAAGGTAAAACAAGAGATCTAAGGTACTATTTACTTGCACGATTGACTTTAAAAATAATAAATCTATATCATGGCACGAAATCCGTGGGGCTTCTAAATCTCTCTTAAATAAAAACCTCAAATTTGGTTGAACTAATTCACAAAACCTTCATCACTTTTAAATAAAGGCTTTTCTGCAGTAATGCACGTTCCGATCTGATCTTTTATTCTCGTGTTAAGCCTTCCTTCACACTGTCAATCTGCATTATCTCTTCTACGTCTATTCCAAACCTCAGATCCAAATCATTCTCCTGTCCCTACTACCAGCAGTATATTTCCCAGAGACCTTAGAACCATGCCGTTGGAAATAATGGCTCAGTGGTTCTTCTTCCCATGGATTGTGGTCACGGAAACTAGAAAGACCGTCACCTGTTCCTTGTTGACTTCTATGCTGTCAGCCGCATTGTCTGCACCTTGCGCAGATGGTCGTAGCAATCGTGGTACTCCTCATCCTAGAAATCGATATAGAGCGTCTATTTGAAGTTTAATATGACCTGGGATGGGCTGACCTGGATCAGCAGTCGTATACCACCAACCTTCTTGTTTTTGATTTTCCTTTTGCAGTGTTAACGATCTATTGTCGGTCTTCTCTAGGTCCAAAAATGGTTTGATGTCACTCTATTCTAATTAATAACTTCTAAGCTGTTCGGAACCTCATTCTTGATCCGTTTGAAACCGGTGATCTTGAAACAATTTCCTCCACGCTGATGAATTCTGAAGCAGTGCTCACTTCAAACTAGTCATGGTTGCCTGTAAAAGGCATGTGTGTTGATATGCAGTTTACCAAAACGTTTGATTTGAAAATCGTAGTATTGCAACTTCTCCATTGAAGGGTTACGAATCACCAGGAGAGCGAACTCCATACTCTACAGTTACGTTTAGGTAAAATTTCGCGCGGTGCTCTCTTTAGTTTCTAGTTTCCTTGATCGCTGATGGTAACAAACCTCAGTGTTTCTTCAGTGGCGTATCAACCGAGCTCCAGGCCTGTGTGCCAAAATCTCTGCAGGCCCATTGCAGGTCCCCCGCCGGAGGCTAAATTTTTTTTTGGGTAACCCAAACTAACCCAAATTTTAACCCAAAAGTCGTTCAAAAAACACTCTAGTCCCTAGTCTCTAGTTGGTTTGAGACAGGGCCACGCAGTGCTACAATCAAGGCTGTAGCCACATCTTCAGGGCTCGAATTCCTAACCATGTTTGACCGTCGTATTAGAGTTTCCTATAAGCAACAAGCTTGAGAAAGTTGTTATAAATTTTTTAAGCTTTTATCAATGTCCGAGGCAATGTCATAGAGTAAAAACAACCCTAGGGCTGTTTTCAGTATAACGTTGAAATGATTGGGTGAATTTTCCTGACGCCAGTCCTGTTCTTCTCTTCTGTTGATCTCTTGTTGTTGTGAAAGACCTGCAAGCATGCGACATTAAAATATTCCCTAATCTCAATTCACATTCCAACTTCTCAATTTTCAGTGTGAATTTAGTGGCATGCAGCATGCATTAATTGAAATTGATTAAACATTTTCTTGCTTCGACTAGGATTTGAACCCAGAACCCTTGGCAGTGCAGTGCTTTACCAATTGAGCTACCGAGACTCTCATTTCTACCTTGTCGGTCAAGTCTTCATCAATTTTAAGTCGTTAGTTGTGCGGTTACCGTACATATTTGGAGTAAATAAAACCGAAAACACCATTGCCTGCGAGTGCCAGCATATTCTTTGCCAGCAGGGCTGCTCAGGAAAATACGGATGCAGAAGGGTTGGGTTAAACCGCTCAGTGACGATCAAGACGTTTCGCCTAAGAAGATCGAAGATAATTCATACAATTACAAATAAGTATTATCCTAATGTATTATTTATCACTGTAAATTTGGAATTACCTCTCTCCGCATTATACAGCCCTGTCCATAAACGGAACATCTACGAATGCAATCCTGAGCCTTGAGCCTTATGCTGGTATTGACTTCTTCATCTTATTTTCGATTTTCTCTTTTAAAAATAATTATTTAAACTCTATTGTGCAAAGACATAATAATTTTTTTCCATAATGAACACGAACGACATGGATTCTAAATGTAGTTATCCAAAGTCTCCATTCTCTTTTTTTCCGGTGGTAATTCTGCAGATGAGGACGACGAATGAATATGAAATTTTTTAAATAATGGTGTTTTTGCTTTTTTTTGTGTTTAAATATAAATTTATTTCAAATATGTTTCTTTTTATTAAAACCTTAGTAAGAATAACGTTTTCAACTTTTTGAGAGGAAAGTCAAAAAATGCCATTTTTTCAACACGATCTACCAATGTTGAGGATTGTTGAGAACTTAGTATACGTACTTGTAGGAAATTTTGTCTTCTTCAATTTGGTATGCTATTTCAATTAAAAAATGCTTAGTTTTCGAATTATAGTTGATAACCTGAAAAAAGTCTAGATATTTTTCGTAGAAGAGACCTTTCTTTATCGCACTATTAAGTATGAGTATTACTTGCACTGGATATCGAATGCGACAGCTCCTAACGTCTCGAGTAATACGAATCGAAAAATGGAAAGATGGAATCGCTATTTTGACAAATCGGTACGAATTTCGAGTCGACTCGTAAAATAGAATCCGGGCCTCATCTGCAAATTGAAGAGTAAACAGGCACCTATCATTTTCTCTATCTTCATTCCATGAATCTTCCTCTTCCAATTTTTCAGTGCTACTGCTACCTATTTTAAAAAGCATAGAAGAGATACAACATCCTTGGCGTTATCCTTTATTCACTATAAATATGTCTGTGAGTTTTTTACCTATCTAAATTCTCGATTTTGATTCTTATATGCTTTTTGTAGGTCCACAAATGTGAGCTAGGTTTACAAATGTCTAGCAGACCTCTTTTCTATGACTTGTTTTAGGCAAAATACGCTGTCTGTACCTGATCTTCCTACTCTAAAGCCGCACTGCTCTTCTTCTTCTTGCTCTTTATATAATCTTCTTCAATGAGATCATGCAGGATTCTACCGTATAGTAGGTATGCTTAATGTGCTTGTGACTGATATGCCCCGATAGTTATTTCAATCCAGCTTATTTCCTTTTTTGTGAATGGATGATATAAAAGCCGTTTTCCAGTCTTGTGGAACAGGATGTCCATTGAGGCATTTATTGATAATACATGTGAGAACTTTAAAGAGCTTCTCAGTTCCCCGTTTTAGCATTTCGAAGTTTATCCCTTCTGGGCCGCTAGCTTTATCTGACAACAGTCTATTTTACTGTTTCTTCAGATATCTCAACTACTTCTCCATGTACTTCAATATGTCTTGGAGAATCTAATATATCTTCCGGTCTGTACTTTCTTGTAATAGACCTTTGTAGTGTTCTATCCATTGCTCTGGTTTATAGCTCTGTCCTTCCCTAGGTTTTTGACAATTGATATCCATACCTCTGAGCATTTCCTTCCTCCTATGTATAGGTGTCAATTTCTTCACATTTCTTATCCCATGACTCGTTCTTAGCTATAGTGATGTACTTTCTTAGTTGTCTTTTTGTGTCTTTATACACTTCAAGATCTTGTTCATTTTTTGTTATTAGACATTTCATTTTTGCTTCTTCTCTATCTCCTCGTTCCACCAGGATTTCTTGTTGGTGGCTTCTGTTAGACTATAATGTTCTCTTAGAGTTTATTGAAGGTACATTCTTCAGTTCAATAGTTTGCTTTCGAGTCGCCTCTGATATAGAAATACAGTGCTGTTATCTCCAAAACTGTCAAAATTGTATTTTCTTGAATCGACTGTCCGTTAGTATGACATTGATGTTTTGTTCCTCTGGGTTTTTGTTCAGTTTCATAAATTGCAACGTTATTTTAGCTCTTACTATAAAAAATGATCTGACCCGCAAGTTATTCCTCTTTGGACTCTTACGTCATTTATCTCTATATTTGTTTCTTGCATTGGCGTATCCAGGATTTTGGTTTGGGGGGCTCTGTTAACAAAAAGTGTTGACCAAAAAAAAAGCTGCGCACAATAGTCCATTTTCACGTGCCTCTCATTGACTAAAGCATTCATGCGCATGTTGCCACATTTGAAATGACGAAATATTTTAGGATCATGTTACTAGGTAGCCAGAGTTCACCGATTATATATCCTGCTCACAATCCGATGTCCACAGGTGCAGGTAAATTTATCACCTTTCCCTATCAAATAGCATTGAAAGGTGATTTTACCTGTACCTACCTGTGGACATCGGATTGTGAACGGATAATACCTATACCTTCTTTTTTTCGTAAAGTAGTAAAGGAAAGAAAATAGGTCATAGGTTGCAACTAGTTTTTTATCAGCCATATTTTCAAATGGTTTACTAATGAGATCTTCGGCATCCTCGCATGTTTGGGAAAGTGACATCCCTTTCCTATCCGGCGTTTTCGCAACAGTTTGAAAATTCGTTCTTCAAATCATTTTATTTTTAAAAATTAAAGTTTTTTTTTGGAATAAAACTATACAGATGTTATCAGAATGACTAACAGATTAATTTAAAAATGTGAAAGTTGCCTATATTTTTGTCAGGAATTCACCTGTAACATACCTACTCAAATGTTATGTTACACGCCTATTCTTTTTTGCAGGGCGACAAAAATGTTCACATCGGGCCACTTATTCGCGTTTTTTTAGTAAAGCAGCGCTCCCAGGAGAACAAGTGTTCCGTCTTTGTTACTTTTTATCAGTTGCATATCATTGAGAAAGACGAAACACTCGTTCTCCTGGGAATGCTGCTCCCCTGTTTCAAGAATAAGAAGCAGCATTTGCATGAGAATAGCTTTTCCATCTGTGTTACTCATATTATCATTGGGAAAGACAGAAAAATCGTTCTCACGAGAACGCTGGTCCTTGGTTTCAAGAATAGGTACCCTGAGCTGGGATTCTGTAACGGATAGAGATCGTCATCCCTATCGTTAAGACACTTGCTGTCTTCTTCTCTGTTTCCGAAATTAATAGAGACGGCACATCGGCACATCAATAGAGATAGAGAAAATATTTCTATTCGTTAAAGAGTCCCATCTCTGGGGTTCGATTCTCGTCTCAGGAAGTAGAGCCTCCCCGAGAGAACAAATTTTTCGTCTTTATCATTCTCTTTTACTTTTCGATTACGTTGGCAAGGATAAAACATGCGTTATATCGAGGAGCTCTACTGCTCTACTCCCTGAGACGAGAATCAGGCCCCTGGGGAAGGAAGTATTTCGGACCTTCAGGATGATCGAGATGAAGCACTGTTTCCCTTGCTGCATTAGGCATTAGGCGCCCGCCATAGAAAAACCTTATTATAGAAAGAAATGAATTTTATTTCTATTTTTTTATACAAAAAATTGTAAATTCACATAAAATACGCTAGAAAAAAAATAGTCCAGACTTGCCTTGGGGGGGGCTGCCGGGCTGCAGCCCCCCCCCCTGGATACGCCTATGGTTTCTTGTTTGCTTATCACATAGTCAATAATAGTTTTCAGGTTACGGGTATTCTGTATACATGTGTAGCGGTGAATATCTTTGTATTTGAAAAATCCATTGTTTATTCTAAGATTGTGGGTCTCACAGAGATGTATGAGCCTTAGGCCATTATCATTGATTATTTCTTCTCCAATTAGTCCTACAACTAGGCTTTTGTTCGTCCTTCCCGTTCTTCTTTCTCTATTTCTTCCAATATCTACTAGGATTCAATCCAATTTGTCAAAGATCTCCTGCTTAATGCCGACACTTTCGTCCTCTGATGGAGTGTAGGCTGCTATAATGGTGATGTTATAGCCGTTAGGAAATTTTCATCTACAGGTTCCCAGTTGTTAATTTTATTTTTCCACATTTTCCTTATCAGTATGGATACCCCTCTAGCGGCTCATATTTCCTTTGACACTCCGGTAAAAAGGTAAATATATTATTCCAAGAAAAAAGAAAGTGGCACCGGAAATGTTGGTTTCCGGTGCCACTTCCTTTTTTCTTGGTTTTCGTTAGTGCTCCTAAATCGATGTTCAACTAATAGATCAAGGCACTATTTTGACATACATGCATGCGCAGTACTGTTCATATTTAAGACCGCCACTAATAGGTTTAGTGCCTTCCTTTATTATTGGAGGAATAAAAACTAGGCACATTTCTGTCCTTACTTGTAATTTTCAGACATCCAGTACTTACATATCTGACATGTTTGACGTAAGTTTGTTCACAACCTGTGAGGTACGGTACATTTACTTCAGTTGTCATGATAAACAGCTTCAGGCACGGCCTGGCACTTAAATCGGCTCAGCCATCGCGGCTGCGTATTTCAGTGACTCTAACTTACAAAATACACGCTTGATAATTCCCCAAGTCAAAAATTTAGTAACTATGTTGGCAACCCAAGCCTTTTCTACGTAAAAAAATTGAAAGCATTGACAATTTCACATTGTATTCCCAACATAATGTCATTTTGACATTTATCTTTAAAAAAAAAAACAGACTAAGTTCTTGTTTATTCAATGCAAACAATAGGATTATTTTTTGAATATTCCTGCTCCCATCGTGCATAGTGGAGTCGACTGTCCCGCACCAATGCAGTTTCGCAATACGAAAAACTCTAAAGTCTATTTTTTTTTTAAAGATAATTCCCCAAGTCAAAAATTTAGTAACTATGTTGGTAACACAAGCCTTTTCTACATAAAAAATTTGCAGCATTGACAATTTTACATGGTATTACCAACATAATGTCATTTTGACTTTTATCTTTAAAAAAAAAAACAGATTTTAGAAGAAGGCATCGTTGTTTTGAAGTAATGAAAGAAAGATTCTTCACAAAACCATGCATTTGAAAAACGGCGACAGAACAGAATAAATGGACAAAAGCAAAATCAGTTAACAAAAAGGAAAAACACTTGGATTAGAGCAAGAACTGGATTGAATGACGTAGCATCGAGATAAGTAACTCATCTAAAAAGAGATTCGAAAAAATCGCAGGACACATTGCAAGACAGGAAAATTACAGATGAAACTCAGAACTAATGCAGCAGAGTTCATATGCTGGGCAAAGATTGAGAGGCACATCACAGGTGAGATGGATCGACGATCTCGAACAGGATAAGATACATCAGAGACAAGAGGATGAAAATAGAGCTCGCTGGTGAGGATTTGGAGATATGTACCTACATCCAAAGATGGAAGATAACAGGCAGGATAAGAAGAAGCAAAATGCTATCTCTAGGTCTATAGAAGAAAAGATAAAAGAATTGACTTAAAAAACTTTCAGAATAGGAAAACTTAGCGAGAAACACGTAATAATTGTGACCTTGAAAGATGCTCTAGTGAAAAATATAGAGTTATAACAGATGCTGGTGATTCAGACAGAATAGAATAGAAGTAATTGTGATAGACGATAGACGGGATAGAAAGGAAGCATGTAGTGGAGCATGTGGTGAAAATAGCAAGAAGTAAGAAATAGATCAATGAGGAAAAATTTCCGCTTTGTATTAAAGCAGAGCAAAGAGAAGGATATTAGGCGGGCGGCAGAGGCCCATTTACGTTCAGAAACCCAATATTTTGGTATAACTTATTGAAACCCACACCATCTTATTTATTAGGTCATAACAAAAGAAAAATGTATATACGGCGACTTTTAATTTTGGTCGAGACAAAAGTTACGTCACGAAAACGGAGAAATGAGGTTCAAAAATCGTACCATTAATATTTTTCCTTCGAGCGTACGAGAAAAGCCCATTTTTCGCACGCCTTGGCGTGTAGCAAGAAAAATTTTCCACACTAATGTGTAAGAAAATTTCTACAAACCAATGCGTGCGAAAAACGGCGTTTTTCACACGATTTTAGGAAAAATTGTTTAGGTAATCCAATTTTTCCGCACTTATTAGGAAAACTATTTCCTAGGAGCGGTGCAAAAAACTGTTAGTGCGAAAAGCTCATTTGCGTAAGGAAAATAACTACTTTCCGCACTCATGCGTAAAATTATTACTGCACGTGTCGGATAAATAACTACTTATTAGGTTTTGATAATGTATAATAATAATAATGTATCCTAGATATACATATTCATAATTTTAACAACAGAAACTTAGTGATTTAATATCATTTGGAACCCCTGCTTTGGCTGAAAATTTAGGCACTAAAATGTTATTTTCACGGACCCAACTAAAATTAGTGGGATCCATATTATGCCCATTGCCTATGGCTTTGAATCCAAATTTTCACCTGCAAAAAACACCTGAGACGAAAAAATGTTTGACAACACAACAACTAAAAAATTTAGGTATAATAATAATATACAGGGTGATTTACGTAGCTCGTGCATTAGCTTGCAGGTGGATTAGATGCTATCTGCTATCCCTATTAATCCACCTGATGCAATCCAATTGAATTCTAATGCACGGGCTACGAGAATCACGGTGTATACCATTGAACATGTAAACAAAATGCATCTACAGTTGGAAGTATCTCTTTTGCTGACTGTTTTGTTTCCTGAGTTAATTTCAGTCTAATTCCAATATGACCTTACAATTTTCCTTGTGGTAGAGGTAAGAGACAAATTCTTAACTTACGTGGAACCAATGGAACCTTCCCGAATTCGTCTAAATCAATTTTGTCAATATTGCGGAAATAAATGGCCCAAGCAGACTTTTTTCCAATTTTGTAAAAGGAACTAGTTGTGTCCCAGCCCATCAGAGCGTGTAGAGCTGGCAAACCATCAGAAACTTTTTTCCCCAAAGTATTCGCAATTGCGTGGACATATCTTTTTTTATTTAAAACTCTTATGCTTTGTCCTTTTTCCATATACCTACTTCGATTTCTTTCAATCTTAGCATTTCGTCGTTCCAATAATAATAAATTAACAATAGGAGAACATCAGTTTCATCTGACTTTACCATAATAATTGAGAATGTTGAAGATCAACCTGCTGTCTGCCTCTTCATCGTTGCAACGTAAAACAGGATCTTCAGTGTTGGAGGAGTTCGATACCTAAAATATGAATAATATTGATCATAATTAGGTATCACACTTTACATTATCCCATGTCTTTATGTCTTGAAGTCCTCCAGCACCTATCAATTCTTTACCACGCGGCAATTTTCCTGGGAGAGACATCAGATACTGTGTTACGAATTTGATGAAGACATTTTATTCGTTGAAGAGTTCTGTAATTCGGAACGTTTCTTGGGCCAATCGGCCAATTATAGCATATATAATTACTTTAGTTTCTCCTCTTTTCTGTCTCTTTGAATCTTCTATGGAATATTCAATATCTTATCTGTCAAATATGAAGAATGAAGAGCAATGAGAACTCTTTAGAATCGTGAAAATATTACGCCTATGACTTAATCAGTTTTTTAGTAATTATGGTTTAAAAACAGAACCTATCCATTGACCATTTTTCTCCCTTTTTTTTGAATAACTTTTATCTCGACTAAAACTAAAAGTCGCCATATAAGAATTTTTCGTAGAAAATGTTGTGATTTACAATATTTTTTAGGTCTCATAAAGTTATACCGAAATATTGGGTTCATCAAAGAAACTACGTCTTTAGAACGCCTGGCCGCCCGCCTAAATAGTTTATTTTCCATTTCCTCCTCTTTGCCCTGTAATTTTGAAAAGCCTTACAGTTCCAGAGAATGAATTAGAACACTAGAAGATTGGATTTCTTTTGAAGGGCCAAATAGATCGACTTTGTTATTTCACTTAAAAAATGAGCAAAGTCTGTGAACTTCATCCTTTTAATTCGATAAAACAACCATAAGATAACGCAAAACAATATATAATTATCAATTTTAGCTACAGCACTTTTCAAAATTCTTCACCATACGCGACCATGTCCTCTCTGTGTCACTCTGTGACTAATACTCCCCCACCAGTCGGCATCTCGTCGCCTTCCTTTCCTTAACACTGACATGGAGTACAGTGGCAAACCTGACCAGTGACGGCGTGTTTTCATAAGTAGAGAAAAGAAGAGTGGAAAATCTAAGTGATTAAAGTGGTGAATGCAAAAGCTACAGGATAGCGTATTATCACAAATGCTTCGGAAACATTATAGAAGGTAAACATCTATATCTGTCTGACAATCAATTGAGGATCCAACCAAAACAGCTAGGCCAAATTCAATCAAATCAATGTAAGACTTTTTTTTTATTGAAAAAAAACCGCCCTTTCAAGACACTTTAGTACACTTGTTGGTATAACAGTAACGAACTATTAACTGACAATTAAACAGGAGAACTCACACTGAAACTACAATGGAACAAACAAGAACAAGACCGTTATCCAGGAAAATATCTAAAAAAAAAACTATATTTGGATTAAGGTGAGAAATCAGAAGAAAAAAACGAAAATGATGGAGGAAACTTTTTGAAGATGATCCCTTGTCCCAGTGTGAAAACGTTATTCCGAATAGTGAAACTATTTTTAAAAAATTATACAGAAGCCAGAAGATGATTTTGTTTTTTACAGATCTATAGACCAAGTAACCTATCATCATTGGAGTTAAATTTTAATCACAGTAAGTTGGAGCGTGAAATTTATATGTATAGATTAGAGATTTACCATTGAGAGAGAGGGGGGGGGGGGTGTTAAAAATACGTCGCGTCATCTAGAGTATGACCTATGAACTGTTCACCTGTACAACAATGATACAGGTAGATAATATTTGATAGTTTAGAAATAATTAGGCCGCCATTCATCAAAAAAAAAAAAGAACTAACTGGTTAATCCTTTGCACTCAAGATTTACAATAGTGTTGTGTTACACCACTGAACTTATTAAAACCATTTGTTTCAGACAAAAATGAAGCTGATACATTACACGCTACATGCTCTTCTCATAATTACGAAATGTCGCGCCCACCTATCGCTCACGGAGGAGCAGGCTTATCAAATAGCACTAATTAATAACCAAGCAGGCATCTTTTACCAATCTCTAGGCACCGTAAAATTATACGATGATTATTTTACTCTCCTTTCGTTTTGAACTATTTCCTTTTCCATTCATAAATTCCGAGTTGTGGAAAAAATATATGTAAAATCAAAAAACATATGTCATGATTCCAATCTGGGAAATAATGAAAAAAGTAACCTATCATAATTGGAGTTAAATTTTATTCACAGTAAATTGAAGCGTGAAATTTATATGTATAGATTAGAGATTTACCATTGAGGAGGGTGTTAAAGATACGTCGCGTCATCTAAAGTATGACTTATGAACTGTCCATCTGTACAACAATGATGCAGGTAGATAATATTTGAGAATTCAGAAATAATTAGGCCGCTCTTCCTCCAAAAAAAAAAAAACAACTAACTGGTTAATAATCCTTTGCATTCAAGATTTACAATATACTGTTATGTTTCGCCATTGCTTTGCTGCTATTGTCGCGCCACTGACCTGCAACGAAGCTACCGTGCCTATTCAGCATTCCGCTTACTCAGCATAGTTATTAAGTTTCCATATTGTATTCTATTTTACAGCTTTTTCAGAGATCATTCTTGAATCAACCTCCGAACAAGATTGTTAATTGGGACTTTTTAACTTTAATTTTAATGTCAAATCTGTGCTAATAGGTTACGTTTTGATGTGTAATTGTTTAATAGAGGTTACAACGGAATAAATTGATTCCAAGAGACTTGTTTCTTCTCCCTAAATAAAAGAACTTAACAATAGACTACCAGAAGTTTTGCGATTCCGTCGAAACCTAAACACCTTTGCGATCCAAGAATATTTCGAAAATCGATTCCAGAATAGTAATGAATACCTATAGATGTTAAACTATCCCCTATCCCGATCAAGACCCTTCACACTAGTGGTGGATTCCAGAGACGATGGCGTGATAATATCCAAATTATCGCAGTAAAGGATTGGATCAATCATGCTGAGTTAGGGAGGAGCGCAAATCCATAGATTATTTCCTTCAACTACCTAATTTTTGTCATTACATCAAATACCTAAATATTGTCATTAAATTTCGTATAACAATATTTGAATTACATAAAAACATCTTCATCAAGTGAAAATGTAAACATAAAAATTTTGTTCAAATTTACTGAAAGACACAAGAAATATTAGCTATCTAAACAGAAAAAGGAAAACCGTGTCTGTCTGGCGTGCACATATTTACAGATTTAACTAGTAACGTTTGTGGAAAGTAAATACCCTATTCATTCATAAATTTTTCAATCAACAAAAAAATATTACCAAATATTTACGTCAAATAATAATATTAAATATTGAAATTAATGAAAAACCCATAGTTTGAAGTAGGTATTTAATAATAACTTTATTAACAGTTTACATGGCAAATTTACAGAACGATTACATTCTCGAGCACAAAACACAAATTTTAAACGCCAGGCAACTGTTTGTGTAGAATATATAAATAAGATGGGTCAACAAAATAATACAAACAATTGCTTTAACAAAGTTCCACCATCAAGCTTTTGATGTTGAGCGTTTTCTTTTGTGTACCTTATAGTTTATTGATTCTTTTTTGTTTGAACGTTAATTATCTCGCTAATAATTTGTTGTTGCCTTTTCTACTTGATTTTGTCACTCTCGCTCTGTGTTGACGTCTCTATTTTCGGTTAGTTTATTTTATTAATATTTGCATTTTGATTCGTGATGCTTTGTGGATTCATTGTACAGTCGGCGCAATAATTGACGATTTTGTCAACATTGGAGTCAATATTGATTTATAAATAAATATGTTGTTATTTTTGCTGACAGTTTCGCAGAGGACTAGCAGAAAAGAAAAGTTTAAAGCGACTTTTTCATATGTGTCTTTTTCATATGTATGGTTGATCAATCAGAATTTTGTTTGATTTGGTATTGTCAGCTTCACGTGTGCTTTCAAGATATACTGAGGAAGTGAAAAAGCCTTTTTTTTTCAAAAGCCTTCGAAGACTAATGGTGGGTTTATACAGACACATAACATAACATAAGACATGAAAGTTGACTTTATGGCGTTTATACAGAAAATAACATAACATAACATAAGAAATAGGAAAGTTGGTTAACTTTTAACTTTTATGTCTTATTTTATGTGAAAATGGATCTGCGCATGCTCCTCCCTTGATGTTGGCAATGGCAGAGTAGTAAACAAAACATTCCTACCAAAAAAAAATATTTTGATTTTGTTTTCAGCTACTGGTAATTTTTTGGAATTCGATATTTATTTTCTGTTTCTGCTAAATTATTAATTAATAATTTTTTTGATCAAATATAGTGTTTTCGGTAGAGTTTACATAAGTACACGTACCAGCTGATTGGTTAAAAATAATTTCTTATGTTATGTTATGTGTCTGTATAAACGCTACAAAATAATTTTTATCTTATTTCTTATGTTATGTTATGTCTTATGTTATGTTATGTGTCTGTAGTCTGTATAAACCCACCATAAGCAATTATAAGTCGTTTGATTACTGCCACAAGCTTTCACTATAGGTTATGGGTCCAGCAAGTCCGAATTTGTGCTAGTAATCTGAAGTTTTATGCTTTCGTCTACCCCACTTCATCAGCTTCTTCTTGTTCTGCCGCGTATTTTTCTTTCGTCTGGCTTCCACTCAGTAATTTGCTTGGGTATTCTTGTATCTTAGTAAGATTGATTTTTAAACCCCATTTCTCGTATTCTTCTATCAATTCACGTGTCATGTACTCTAGATCATCAGTCCTGTACAATTAATACTGCGAAAGAGTATGTAGATGGAATTCATTAAGCGGTATTCCCACGTGACTGCATTAGTTTTTCCACCCCTTCAACGCTGGTTCTAAATATATTTTAAAAAAAAACGTTGGTGATATGCAGCATCCCTGTTTAAGTCCCTTTAGTTGCTGTAAAGCCTTTGCTGATTATGCTTCCCTGTTTATTTTTGGTTTTTGCATCACTAGAGCGTTTTAACTGCCTTCATTAGTACTGCAGTTTTGTGTCTGTTCTTTTTCTTCTTCAAACTCCGCCCGTTGTTCTGTCAGTAATTCTTCAAAGTACTCTCCCCATTGCTGAGGTTTTATTGTTATCTTTGTGATATCCTTGGTTTTTGTTGTCCTCTTATTTTTCAGTAATCTCCAACTTTCTGTGTTTCTTTCACCTCCAATTAAAGCATTAATATGCGTACAGTTTTTTTCCCATGATTCATTTTACTTCAACTATTTTATTCCGTAGTTTTGCTTGTTCTTCTTCACATATCTATTTCATTGTCTCTTGCGTTATTTGAACTTAGATACTATTGGTATTTCTTCCTTTTATCTGCTATGTCTTTCTGGATTTCTTGATCCCACCAATAAGGTTTTTGTCTTCTCTCTTTTTTCTGTCAGTTCCTGCTCCTTTCCGTTTATTTATTGACATTCCATATTTCAAACCTGACTACAATTTGTCCTTTCCTTTATTCTTTCTGGTCTCTCTTGACCCTTAGTGTATACTAAGTATTGTCACGGATTTCGGGTTCACTAAAATTCACTCCACAAACAATAACAAGTAACAACTAATTGGCTTTATACAATATTCACTTATCACTTATCGAAACGTACACGATAAATATCGAGTAACAACTGACCCACTCAAGCTACTACTTCGCGCTATTTATAGCAGACAGTTTACTCGGGATTTATCTAGAAAAACCTGGCCCCCAATTTGAATAGAATTCTTCGAACTGTTTACGCGACGCGAAGACAATTCCATTTCTTAGAGTCAGGCCGGGTTCCCGAGGCAATTTCGAAACACTGCCTCCTTCTCAAATCAGATCGTCCCGATCTCCCAAGACGCACTACTTTCTCTTCTTCATCTATATCTCCATTCAGATCCATAATGATTTAATCTCTTCTTTTGTTGAACATCTCTATGCCTGTCTAAGTGGACTGCGACCTGAACGCAGCGCCTTAGACCGCTCGACCAGCTTGACTTCCCAGATCTACGCTCACGTATGCATGGGTCTTCTAACCTTGAATTGATGTCATGGATACTAGACGAATGGTTGAATGGTCCTGTTCGACCTGTTCCCTGTTGATTGCGATGCTGCCAACTGCCTATCCTGCGCCTTCGTGTGTCGTCGCAGCATTCGTAGCACTCCTCTCTGGATCAGCATCAGACGTAATCGACCAATTTTCTTGGTTCTGGTTTCTCTTTTTTCGCTTGTCCGATTTTTCTCATCTACATTTCGTTGATCTATCCCCGGCTTCTTTAATCTCGAAAAATGATTCGAGGTCGAGGTTCACGTCCAAGCTGTTCGGGACTCCGCAGCCTTATTCTGTAACTTGTGACCGCAGATAATTGCGCAATACTCGCTGTCAAGTCGCTATCAAACGCGAGTTTTCTATTCAAAAAAAGCAACTTGCGACCGGTTGCTGGTTGCTATGTTGTTGCTGTTCGTAGAGAATAGGCCTGCCGTTCTTGATCAGCATACAATCGGAAGCTTCTAACAGGTATTCATTCAAGTTGATCAATTTTGAGGCAGTTCTTGCCTTGACGACTTGACCTGAACATACTCGGCGTTGAAGGTTCTCAATCGAAGGTTGACAATCATAAGAATGAGAGCGAGATCCCAGTTGTACTCTACAGTCACGTTTGAAATGGTCTCTTCTTCCGCAGCAGTAAAATTCGGAGTTCTTGTTCAAGTTACCTACCCATTGGAAGCGAGATCTCAAAAATCTACAATCACGCTTGAAATGTACACTTCTTTCGCAGTGGTAACATTAATGCTTCCTTTTAAGTTTTCCAGTTTGATTCTGATAACAGCCTTCCGTAATTCTTCCAAAAAATCCTTTATTATGGTGCTGTTAATTTCTCCCATTGGGTCTTATTCTTCACGAATCGACATAGATGAAACCTTTTCTTCTGAAATATTATAGGCCCCCCTCGTATTCTGGGGCATTGATTAGAGCGTCGGTGCTATTTGATGGTTTGGTTATGAGCAGCATTCTCTGTACATCCATATCTCTAATGCCCTATACAAAATATAAGGTCAGGCGGATGTCGGCTTCAAATTCTTGTAGGCTCTCTGCAGCTTTTTGCTGCCTTGTTCTTAGTTGTACCTGGTAAAGCTGCCTTCGGTGTTGATCTCCATAACGACGCACTAAGGCATCGACAAGCGCATCATAGTTTTGTTGGGAAGCTGGTGGATGAGTCTCTAATAGGTCTAAGGCAAAGCGCAACGCTACTGGCAACCCTGTAGCCATGTCATCTGAGCTCTAACCATACGCTATTGCAATAGTCTCGAATTGACGTCTGTACATGGCCCATGATGTCTGTCCGTCGTATGGTGGTGGCTTAACTTTAATACCAGGTTGGCGAGGCTGATATATGTCCTGACTTCAAATTACATTTCAATTTTTAAATCTTCTTCTCAAAACTAATCATTTCTTGGCCAACTTTCTGGCAACAGTTCCAACCTCCTGACAAAGAGTTCCAACCTCGGTTCCAACTCTCAGAAGGACACTTTCAACTTTCTGATGAACACTCTCAACTTCTTCAAGTACTTCTTCCATTGCATTCGTGAATTTATTGTCTTGCACTTCCAAAATTTTCTCTACTCTAATTTATCACTCAGAGATTACGGTTTGAATCCATTCTCGCTGAAATTAAAAGTTTTCCTGAAGCCGATCCTGTTCCCCTAGTTTCTCTTTCTGTCTTCGGTCTTCTTGTTGTTGTAAAAGTGCTGCAAATCGGTCCTGTACTTTTTGACTTCGATCTTCTTCTTCTTGTTCTTCTTACTGTCTTTGGTCTTCTTCTGGTTTTTCTTTTTGTCTTTGGTCTTCTTCTTCTTGTTTTTCTTTCCTTCTTCGGTCTTCTTGTTGTTGCAGAAGTGCTGCATGCTGGACCTGTCCTTCTCGCTTCTCTGTCTGTCTCCAGTCTTCTTCTTCTTCTTGTTAGTCCGCCAATATTTGGTCAACCTGCTCTATTTCGTCTGTTTGCTGTCGCGTATTTCTAATAGAGTATTCTGTATTTTTCTTGAAACATGATTTTGAATTTAAAGTTCTATGGAAAAGTCAAAAACTAGAATAGGATGGAATTTTCCAGAAAATTACCTAATGGGCTTGCTTTTCGAAGTCGAAATCAGTAATGAAGTCACTATTCTTGTATCACTCACGGTTTCCAGATGATATTCTATAAAAGTTTGTAGAATTTTCCAGAAAATGCGCTTGTGATCTTGTTTTTCGAGGTCAAGTCCAGTACAGTGGGAATCATTGCAATTGGCACACACTCTTTAAAAACCCTCGTATTAAGTCAAAATTCTAACAAATAAATCTATTTAGTGCAGCATTTTGCTATTACTGTGTGTCAGATTTGACACATTACGAGGGATATTTATATAGTGTGTGCCAATTGCAATGATTCCCACTGTACCTAATAAAGTCACTATTTTAGTTTGATAAAAGATCACTGATAGATCCCGCACTAATAAGTTTCAATTAATACACCAATTATCCAATGTAATACTGCAAGAGGTTTCAGGATTACCGGATAATATTTTTACCTGTCACGAAACGCGTTGAGTGTCAGGTAAAAGTATTAGGTAATCCTGAAACATCGAGTGGTATTCAAAAGGTTATACAACGAACTAATCTTTAAAATTAAAAAAAAAATCTATGATAGAATTTCCTATAAATGCCACCAAGCGCGATACTCTCAAAAGGCTTATCACTTATTAGGCCTCTCGTGTTAATGGGAATAATGTAGTGAGTTGTATAATCTTACTAATATCCCACTAATCAACTCAAACTAGTCCAGTAGTTATCTTGCTAATTGTTTCACTATTTTGATCAAATTAATGCATGCTACATGATCCTACTAATTAGTAATTAGCTCAAAATAATGCACCAATTGACTTACTGATGCTAGTGACTAGTTTACTGAATACACAAAATGTTCTGTCCTTCCAGTGAATTTTATATCGTTTTATTTAGTGGCAAAAATTAAACGTAATATTTATTTCTATACCAAGGCCACGAAATGCAGCGTACGTAGAGAAAAGTTATCGCCGAGGCCGCCCGGTCGAGTCAAGATAATCTCGAGAACGCTAAAATGTTTCGCGGTCATGGTTTACACACTATTTTTTGTGCAACTATAAAAATTATGTGAAGCTAAAGAAAAACTGTATGAATTTCACAAAGATTTGACACATTTTGCACGTAAGTTGTGGAGGCCTCGTAATTGAATTTCGCGAACTGTGTGGCGGCTGGCGAAAGCTTATTTCGCGGACGGTTGCACATATCATGTGAAAGATTAGAGTTATCATCACATTTTATTTCGGTCTACCTGACTTAGTTATGGATTCATTCAAATGCAATTAAGTTTAAAAATGCCAAAAAGGTTATGTAAAGGATATTCTGACCGTTTTTTTTTAAATGTTTCTGGTGAATTTATCATATCTAATAACAGAATCACGCGTATTTTTGTTATTAGAAAATTTCGGTCTCTCACCAGGACAAGAAGAGGTCTCCTCACGTTTTTCGTGAAAGATGTAAAAAAACGCTAAGTTCTCAGGCTTCAGGTGGAAACAGATCTTTAGGTTCTAACATGCCAATGGTATGGAGGGAACCATCCAACCACGAAAATGACTGTTACTTGTGTCGCAAAAAGACATTTGGTTTCAATCATAAGAACAAAGAAAAAATTATGTATCCAGATTGATCAGACGTATTTTCTAGGCAGGACCATGGGAGAACGACATCAACTTCAACTATTTACACTATTTACAAACACGATCCAAGGATACTACGAAAGTAGAGGTACAAAACCATGAGCAGAACTTTTAATAAATAATTTAATCTAAATATTTCGGTGTCATTATGACACATCTAGCATTCTCATTTGAATGTCATTAGGTCCTTCATAATAGCACTAGTGCTCTTAAGAATTCATAATATCACACTAAGTATAAAATAAAAAATATGCAAAAACAAAGTTAGTTATCAGAAGAACCTTTTCATTGATGCTGTCTCGATATATCCGAAGGAACACTTTCGGACACAGAATCACCCATATTAATATTATTTTCTCCTATAAAATTGAATTTATGGCACAAAAATGGACTCTGCTGAATTTTGAATGTTAATTCAAAAAGTTTTTGCTATTCCATGGCAAATCAAATCTATTTGGACCATCGCATGGCAGGAAAACCGGCAATATTGACGGATATGTGATCGTTGCAATGGATAATTTTCACATAAAAGATTACCTCATAGTTCCCTTTAAACTAAATGGATGGGTTGCCTTGATTCTCATGGCCGCAACACTTTGGTGGCTGGGCGTAAACTAGCCTTTTTTCTGAAGGAACAATGTTATCGTTGCAATAGCTGGAAATTGGTAGATATATTCTTTAATATGTCTTCTCAAATAATATATAGGGTTGCCTCGATTTTGGCCGGAAATGATGGCAACCCCTCATTGAAAGTCGAGCGCGCGCGTTATTTTGCTTGCTGAATACAAATTTTTAAAAGTGACAGCTTTCAAAGGCACTTTTATAGTTAAAAAAGGATTCTGTGAAGAGGATTTTGCATACGGCTGTAGGTCTTTAGACAAAAAAAGAAACATGAAATTGTGTTAATAAAGTGTTTGCTGCATATGATGAGAACCCCCTACACCGCAAGGTACTTATTATTTGTTGCGCTTATGGTTTTGTTCTATTTATAAAATTAATAAAGTATCTTTTTATAGAACAACTTTACGGCCATGAGAATCAAGGCAACCCATCCATTTGGTTTAAAGGTTACTATGAACTATTGTTTTATGTAGAAATTATCCATTGCAACGATCACATACCCGTTAGTATTGCCGGCTCTTTGACTAGTAGATTAAATTTGAATGATACATTATCATGTTCGATATGAACTTTATTAATAAAACTTGTAAACTGTAGCTAAACGCCTCGTGGTGGTGATGACATTTTATTAGGCAATGTTGCCATGTTATAATTTATATACAGTGTGTCCCGCTTTTCATGAATACACCCCGATAACTCAGTTATTAATAATGCGATTTTATTCAAATTTTGGTGGTGATTGTATTTTAGAAAAATGAACTATTTGACATAGTAAACATTTTCTTTACCCATTGGCGTGCGGTGTTGGGGGGTAAAAAGGGGTTGTATTTTTGGGAAAAAGATATTAGGGCTTATTTAACATAATTTTTTGTATCAGATTAAGAATCAGCATCTCCAAAAACCCCTTAATTCATATTGTCGCGGCTTTGGGTTGCCTGCTGACAAAATTCTTGGGTTCGTTGTTCGTTTCGTTTATTCCAAAAATCAAAGTCCAATTAACACAGCAATAATTTATTCCACTTAACAAAACACTCTGACACTAATTACTTTATTAACAAACTCAACAATTCAACTCTTTACAATCACTATTTAAATCGTATCACACTCGAACTGAAACTAACTACAAACCAATGCCGGCCTTCTTATATATCCCTAAATCTATTCCTGTAAAATCTAGAATACACGATAATATTATTTTCCCGAATTAAGTAGAATAATTCACTAGATTCTAGTATACTCAAGAGATAATACCGAGAGATTCTTGACAGCCTGGCGGACGTTTAGCTTATTGTGACACTGCCCTCCTCTTAAGGTTGATCGTCCCGATCAACTTCTCGCCCATGATATTTCGCCAACCTGTCCAGATGTACAACTTTCATCTTACTCCTGGTGTTGCGCTGGACTCGATAAACCAAATCATTGATCCTCTTGATTACTCTATAGGGTCCTTCCCATGCTGAAGACAATTTCGGTGATACTCCTTTCTTCCTTACTGGGTTATATAACCACACTAAATCACCTTCTTGAAATCCGACCGAATTGGCCTTCAAGTCGTATCTGGTCTTCATTCGGTCACTGGCTAGTTGAATATGCTCCCGAGCAAAATCATGGATACCCAGAAGTCGTGCCCTTACTTCGTCGGCATAATCTCGGATTTCTCTTCGTTCTTCTTCGGGTACTCCAAACATCAGATCGCAAGGTAACCTGAGTTCCCTTCCAAAAACAATTCTAGCCGGACTTTCACCTGTTGAATCGTGAACAGCCGCTCTGTAAGCCATTAAAAATACAGGCAAATGCTTGTCCCAATCTCGTTGGTTCTTTGCGACCACTTTTGTCAGGTGTTCCTCTATGGTCTTATTGAATCGTTCCACCATGCCATCAGATTGAGGGTGTAAAGGTGTTGTCCTTGTCTTACGAATGCCCATGATCTCACAAACTTTCTTAAAGATAGCAGATTCGAAGTTTCGTCCCTGGTCTGAATGTAACTCTAGTGGCACACCATGACGACTAAAAACTTCGTCCACTAGCACCTGGGCAACAGTGATGGCTTCTTGATTGGGAATAGCGAAAACTTCTGGCCATTTACTGAAGTAATCCATGATAACTAAGATGTATTTGTTACCACGCTCTGACTCTGGGAACGGTCCTGCTACATCTATCGCTATTCTCTCAAATGGAAGACCAACGTTGTACTGTTTCATGGGCTCTCGAGATCTTAGTTTAGGGCCTTTACTGGTAGCACAGATGTCGCATTTTCGGCACCAGCTTTTAACGTCTTCATGGTAGTGAACCCAGTAAAAACGTTCCCGAATTTTGTCCAAAGTCTTGTTAACTCCGAAATGTGCCCCTGAGGTTCCGTCGTGTATTTCTTTTAATACATCTTCCACTCGGTCTTTTGGGATTACCAGTTGGCTCTTAGTGGATTTCCCATCGGCACTTTCCCAAACTCTTTTGAGCAAACCATTTTCTACGACCAGAGAGTTCCACTGGGCCCACAACGCCTTGTAAATCAAGCTTTTGTTTGACACTTCCCCCCATTCTGGCCTACATTCATCATTTTCTTTAAGATGTAGAATTTGCCCGATGTCCTGGTCTGCCTCCTGATCTTCTCTCATTTGCTTGGTAGTCCATTTTTCATCGACGATCAGGCCCGTTCTTCTTACAGCTGGACTAGTGTTTTTCTCATGTATATCGATTCTTTGACAATGTTTGCAATCTTCTTTACATGGCCGTCTAGACAGAGCGTCAGCATTTTTATGCAGGTTTCCAGGGCGATGTTTAATTTGGAAATCGTATTGCTGCAATTTCTCAATCCATCTAGCAAGCTGTCCTTCAGGAGTTTTCATTTCTAAAAGCCATTTTAGAGCTGCGTGATCTGTTCGAATTAGAAACTTGCGTCCGTAGAGATACTTATGAAAATGGTCGACTGCTTTTACTATGGCAAGCAACTCTCTTCTGGTGACACAATAATTTCGTTCTGGCTTTGATAATGTTCTGCTGTAGTACTCCACGACATGTTCTTGTGAATTTTGGATTTGTGAAAGGACAGCTCCAACACTGGTGTTACTTGCATCTGTGTCCAAAATCAACATGCCTTTGTGATCAGGATAGGACAACACTGGGCTCGTACATAATGCTCCTTTCAATCTTCTAAATGCGGAATCGCATTCTTGGGTCCAATTGAATGTTGATTTTTCTTCTGTTAATCGATGAAGTGGAGCAGCTATATTGGCGAATCCTTCCACAAATCTTCGATAATAAGAACATAATCCTAGAAAACTCCTTAGTTCATGTTTGTCGCGTGGTTTTGGCCAGTCCCTGACAGCATCTATTTTTCCTTCCATAACTTGTATGCCCTCTTCAGATACCACGTGACCTAAGAATTCCACTTTCTTTTGAAATAGGAAACACTTATTTGGATTGAGTTTCAAGTTGGCATTCCGGAAGCGGTCAAAAACTTCTTTCAGGTTATTGAGATGTTCTTGGAACGAATTTCCCATAATCATGACATCATCCAAATATACCAGGCAAGTTCTCCATGTAAGACCTCGCAAAACAAGATGCATCAGTCGCTCAAACGTAGCTGGAGCATTACACAATCCGAAAGGCATTACATTAAACTGGTATAGCCCGCTTCCGGTACTGAAGGCAGTTTTCTCTTTGTCATCGTCATGTATTGCCACTTGCCAGTACCACTTTTGAGATCCAAGGTGGAAAACCATTTGGAGCCCGATAAAGTTGTTAGTGTATCGTCTATTCTTGGGAGAGGGAAGCTGTCCTTCTTGGTGACGTCATTGAGCTTTCGGTAGTCCACACAAAATCTAAGACTCCCATCTTTCTTCGTAACCAGTACTACTGGCGCGGACCATGGACTATTTGACTCTTCAATGACTCCCTCTTGAAGCATTTTATCAATTTGGTTTTCCACTTCCTGTTGCTTAGCTACTGGCATACGTCGTGGTGGTTGTCTAATTGGGTGTGCCAATCCAGTATCAATTTTGTGTTGAATTAAACTGGTTCGTCCGGTTTGATTGTCCATCACAAATACGTCTGCTTCTTTCAAAATGAAGTCTGTGGCTTCTTGAAGTCTATCTGGATCAAGATGTTTCCATGATTACGCCAAAGTCTGCATCAAGGTGTCTGTATCCAATTTGGATTTTACAAAGTGTCGCTTATCTGGTAGGTCACAGTTCGATATTTGCTTCACTGGTTCGAGAGCTCCAATAATGTCTCCTTCTTTTATTCGTACTGTTTCGGAAGAAACATTTGGCAATTCTTATCATAATGTCTCCATTTGTTCTTACTAGAGTCTTTCCAACAAGAAACCTTTCTGGTTTATCTCCAATGAAATTACGTGTTAGCCCAACGCAGCACCCAGGGTTTGTTTCTAATCTTCCGCAAATGATCTTCTCAGTACTTCCAGGAATCCTCACTGGGGTTGTGGCCAAGATCTTAACGTCATCGGATTCTTCTTGTGTTGTTAGGACAATTTCTTCATTACCAAATTTAAGGATGTTCATGGAAGGGTCAAAAGAGAACCCATGTTGGCCGATCAAATCCATTCCCAAAATAAAATCATATCCTATATCGGCGACTAATGTTTTGTGCCTGAAGGTGGTAGATCCAAAAGTGAGCTCAACCATAGCTTCTCCTTGCACTGGTGCAGATTCGCCGGTGACTGTTCGTAGTGACAGGTTTCTAGTGAGCGGTTGGATTGCCCGAGACTTGACTAATGTTCTTTTAATTATGGAAACTTCAGCACCCGTATCAAAAGTGATAGTTTTCAATTCTCCATTAATTTGTCCTTCGAATGTTAATCCTCTATAATGACTGCCCAATGATTTTATGTTAACAACCCTGGGGGCTTCGTCATTACTAACCAGCATTCGCCCCTCCATACTGGTTAGTTCTCGTTTCCCTGTCTGTTATTAGGGCTGGCGTCTCTTGATCTCGAAAAGCGTTGGAAACGATCCCTTGATGGAGAGGGCATTCTTACTCTACAATCTCGTTGAATGTGTCCAACCTTATGGCAGCGATAACATTCTAATCGATTTCTTTGTGTTGGTGTTTGTCTGGAGTCGTTTCCCGTTTTTCTGTCTTCTCGTAATATTTTCTTTATTTCCTCCATGAAATTACTCATAAGGTTCTCGAAACTGCCATCCTCTTTTGATGATTGTTTTTCCTTTGGGTCCTCAATGGACACTGCTCGTATTCTGGGTCGTGAGGCACCAAATATTGCTTCCAGTTCTAATGCTCGGACAAGGGCTTCGCTACTTTGTCTGAACTTGGACATTCTTAGGTTTTCCTGGATCTTCGAATCTCTGAGACCATCAATAAACGCAGATACTGCCATCCATTCCTGCATGTCTTCCCCAGCTGCAGGAAACGCCAAACTCACTAGCCTTTTAACTTCCGATTCGAATTCTTGTAGACTCTCGCCGGGTTTTTTGAACTCTTGATTTAACTTGAGTTCTGAATACTTCTTGTCTGTAATGGTCTCCGAAGCGCAGTTCTAAAGTTTGACTAAGATGCTGGTAATTCTGCTGGTAGACTGAAGGAATGGACTGAAGAAGGTCTAAGGCAGGTCCTCGTAGCGCCACTATTAGTGCTGTAGCTTTTTCTTGGTCGTTCCATCCGTTGGTATTTGCAGCAGCTTCAAATTGTCGAATATACATGGTCCAGGACGTAGAACCGTCGAAAGTTGGTGGTTTTATCTTCATACTGGAGAATGCTCCAACACTAGCTGGATTGATGGACTGTATTTCTAATCTACGCATCTTATCTTCGAGTGCTTGAACTTGGTCCTTAACTTCTTGTCTTAATTGCTGAACATCGGCTTTGACCTCAGCTTTAACTCCCTGAACGTCGTTTTTAACTTCTTGAACATCGATTTTGACTTCAGTTTTTACTTCCTGAACGTCGTGTTTAACTTCTTGCACATCGTCTTTAACTTTTTCAATCTTCTGGTCTAGGTTAGCGACAGTTCCTTGTATGGTTTGGAATATCTTCTGTAGTTTTCCAAGGTCTTCTTGCCGTTCTTGTTGTCGCCTAGCTTCTTCTTCTTGTTTTTCTTTTTGTCGTCTGGCCTCTTCTTGTTGTCGTCTAGCTTCTTCGTCTTGTTTTTCTTGTTGTCGTTTGGTCTCTTGAAGTTCCAACATTTTGCGCAGGAGTTCTTCAACTTTTTGTTCGTCCCATTTTGGCTTGTTGTCTTGTGATAGGCATATACAGAATGTTCTAGAATTTCCCTCGAACTTTCTTCAAATATCTTTTCTGGTCTTTGCTCGAAGTTCCAAACACGCCGGTGAAGTCACAAATTGGATAACTTGCCTTATTCTAGAATAGAATGTTCTGGAATTTTCTTGAAACTTCTTTTCTAGATGTCGATTGATACAGCAAACACGTTGGTGAAGTCACAATTTCGATATCTCC
The DNA here is from genome assembly GCA_917834065.1 of Ceutorhynchus assimilis. Taxonomy (NCBI): domain Eukaryota; kingdom Metazoa; phylum Arthropoda; class Insecta; order Coleoptera; family Curculionidae; genus Ceutorhynchus; species Ceutorhynchus assimilis. Next base: position 12,959,993 of record OU892279.1, read on the forward strand.
CTTGGTTTCCAAATAGAATGTTCTAGAATTTTCCCGAAACTCCTCGAAAAACTTCTTCTGAATGACGATTGATGTTCCGAATGCGTCGGCGAAGTCACAAATTCGATATCTCCCTTAGTTTCCAAATAGAATTTTCTAGAACTCACTCGAAGATTCACTATCACAGTCTAAATCGGGGATAGAGTCACTTCCGGGGTAATTCACACGATCGGTTGAGTCTCTTTTTGTGATTGTCACTGTTTGCACTGCACTAACTGTCCCAGTGTTCACTTAGTGTTTAGTTTTTACACTACACTAGTGTCCCCACACTTCCGCAATTGGATTTCACTCTGCAGTCCTTTATATCCCACTTCTTGGCACCAATGTCGCGGCTTTGGGTTGCCTGCTGACAAAATTCTTGGGTTCGTTGTTCGTTTCGTTTATTCCAAAAATCAAAGTCCAATTAACACAGCAATAATTTATTCCACTTAACAAAACACTCTGACACTAATTACTTTATTAACAAACTCAACAATTCAACTCTTTACAATCACTATTTAAATCGTATCACACTCGAACTGAAACTAACTACAAACCAATGCCGGCCTTCTTATATATCCCTAAATCTATTCCTGTAAAATCTAGAATACACGATAATATTATTTTCCCGAATTAAGTAGAATAATTCACTAGATTCTAGTATACTCAAGAGATAATACCGAGAGATTCTTGACAGCCTGGCGGACGTTTAGCTTATTGTGACAATATTTTCAAAATCTCAGGAGATGATTTTAGCAAAAAAATAAATAAATTTATTTTTTCTACAAACGTGTCAAAAATGCAATTTTTAAAACCTCCCCGAAGCATTAAAAATGTTACTTTATCGCACTAGTGACATAAAGTCTTTATAGCACTAGTGTTAAAAATGAAACATCAAATTTTGACAGCGAACGTCAAAAAAATTTTGTATTTTTAGTTATTTACATTGATATTAATGGTGAAATTTGAAAAACTGAGTTTGCCCGATTGGCCGCCTCATCTATATTTTTCAAGGGATCGATGCAACCCTCTTTTTCTTCTGTATTTTGTTGCATTTTTAGCAAAAAGCATTACTCAGAGATAAGTTATCACTGACCACGACAGACTTTCAAGAAACTGACAAGACATTTCATTACCTGTAAAACAAGGTGCTGGTTGTTTGGAATTTTTGACAAATCCTTCCAATTTAATATTCATTTAAAAAAACGGCAATAAAAAGCTTTTTATTGCCGTTTGTAGGAAAAATATTGTATGATCTTTGTGTTAAAAGTATTTTTAAGGTACTTATGTGAATTGCAGAATGAGCGAAGCGAAACTTTCACATGCGTGCCTTAAAAATATACCTACTTTTAACACTCATATCATAAATAACTATTAATTTACTTTCTCTTATAAGCTGTTTATTTCTAATTAGAAGGTATGTATGTTGAAAATACAATATTCTAAAATAATGTAATCTGTAATTTGGTCATCACAATTAGAAATAAACAGCTTATTAGAAAAAGTGAAATAAATATCAATTTTTTTTGGTAAAATCAGTTCTTCAGATTTTGGAAATACATACGAATTAAGGGGTTTTTGGGGATGCTGAATTTTAATCTGATACAAAAAATTATCTAAAATAAGCCCTAATATCTTTTTCCCAAAAATACAACCCCTTTTCACCTCCCAACACCGCACGCCAATGGCGAATGAAAATGTTATAGTATATCCAAACTCAATTGGAACCAGGTAGGTACCAACTGGTGGCTGACTGATCACTGACAATTTCCATAAGAAATGCACTGCCACTAGTCAGCCACCAGTTATGATTTATGTTCACCTTGTTCCAATTGACTTTGGAAAAACTTTAACTAATATCCGTTCACAATCCGATGTCCACTGGTACCAGTAAAATTTATCACCTTTCAATGCTATTTGATAGGGAAAGGTGATAAATTTACCAGCACCTATGGACATCGGATTATGAACAGGATATATGTCAAATAGTTAATTTTTCTAGCATGCACTCACCACCAAAATTTGAATAAAACCGCATTAATAATGTCTGAGATATCGGGGTGTATTCATGAAAAGTGGGACACACTGTATACCTACGTTGTTGTCACATGTAGGATCTTGTATCCAACACTGATGTTCTTTCGGTTACTAAACCTACCTACAGTTAGTTTAGACAAGCAGCAAGTTCCAGAACCTCCCGGTTGTTCTAACAAACATTGATGACTACCACGAAATCCGAAGAAGATTAAACTCAAAGTGACTCAAGCTCAGATGAATTGGTCGATGTTCATGAAGAACCACACATGTCTGAACTGGATGATTTGGTAAGAGATTTACACCTATCTAAATCCAAAGGTGAATAACTAGGTTCACTACTGCAACAATGGAGGTTACTTGCTCCCAAATACAAGAGTTACTATACATATATCGTACGCGAAATAAATGTTTTTCAGCATATTTCATAAAAGAAAACGAATTTTGTTACTGTTATGATATAGCTGATGGGCTGTTTGAAGAAATGCAGCAACTTCATAAGCCAGAAGAATTGCGGCTATTTGTTGATTCTTCGAAGACTAGTTTAAAAGCTGTACTTCTGCAATGATAACGAGAAGCCGCCTATTCCGATATGTCACGCAGTACATTTACTGAAGTAATCCATGATACCCAAGACGTATTTGTTACCGCGCTCTGACTCAGAGCACGGTCCGGCATCCATCGCTTATTCTTTCAAATGGGAGACCGACGTTGTACTGTTTCATGGGCCCCGAAATCTTAGGTAAGGGTCTTTACTGGTAGCACAGATGTCGCCTTTTCGGCACCAGTTTTTAAAGTCTTCATGATAGTGAACCTAGTAAAAACATTCCCGAATTTTGTCCAAAGTCTTGTTAACTCCAAAATGTGCTCCTGAAGTTCTGTCATGAATTTCTTTCAATACATCTCCTTCTCGATCTTTTGGAATAACCTTTGGCTCTTAGTAGATTTTTCATCATTTTCTTTAAGATGTAGGAATTGCCCGATGTCCTGTTATGCTTCTTGATCTGCTCTCACTTGTTTGGTAGTCCATTTGTCATCAACGATCAAACCCGTTCTTCTCACAGCCGAACCAGTGTTTTTCTCATGCATATCGATTCTTTGACGAAGCTCCCATAGTCTAGTCAAGTTTTCCGAAAATCGAAATTTTAGAAGCATTTCATATTACTTCTGGACAAAAGGCTTTTTTTGACACCGCTGAATCCGAAAATACCAGTTGTCCAACGAAATCTCGACTGGAAGTCAGATATCCAAGATGGCTGCCAATATGGCGCCAAAACTCGACATAGGAATGCGTCCAAAATATCTAGTAGCTAGTACCCATTCGTCTTGGCACTAGATGTTGGACCAGTTCCTGATCTTGGTTTTCACCAGGCAGGAAGCAACCCCAAGTGCAGGCTCTGGTCCAACACCCCGTCTGTGAACCATGATGAGCCCCTTCGACTTGAGGATAGTTTGGTCAGGCTATAGCCAGTCTTCCCTTGGAGAGATGTCGAGCTTGTTTTGTCTACAGGGGCTGAAGTTTTTGGCATTGCACTGGTCCTGTCTGAAAGTATCATTCCAGATGAAGAAGCATTATTCTCAGTATGGCCGCCTCCATTGCTAGCGTTGGAGTGGTCCTAAAGGCTCCAATTGTAGCCATGCAGGCAAGTCATTGGAGGTCCTGCTTGGATTTGTTAAGCGCGTCCCATCAAACTAAGCTGCCGTACGTGATAATTGGCTTTATCACTGCCGTGTAAAGCTAGTGGACAATATGAGGATGTAAATCTCAGGTTCGTCCGATGGAACAAACCAGCCCCAAAGGCTAGCTGTGGCCTCCTGGACGAACCTGTTGACGTGATCTTTCCATTTCAGCCTGGAGTCAACGATGACTCCTAGATATTTGACATACGGAAAAGAGCAAGTATCGATCCGAAGAGCGTCACCTCTTCCAGTCCCACGTTTCTCTGCTTTGTAAATGGTACTACTTTGGTTTTGTCTGGATTTACCGAGAGCTCGTGATTATTACATCATCTTTCGACCATGATAAGAGCCCTTTGCATCATCCCTTTGAACGTGCTGGATGCCCTACCAGCTTCGACGATGACAAGATCGTCCGCGTAGTTTTGAGTGTACAAACCTTCCTCGTTCAGAGTGCGTAGCAGCCCATCCAGCAATAACGAGAGTACACCCCCTGCAGATAGCCTCTGGCTACGGTTGAGCTGATCTCCGCACTTCCAATCGACCTTGTAATATCTCTGCCTTTCAGCATGACACAGATCCATTTGACAATGGTGTTTTTTGTGCCAAAGCTTTCTGCAGAATTCTTTATCGAGTCGAAGGAGGTGCTATTAAATGCCATTTAGGGCCCTTCGATGTCTAGAAATACCCCCAGAGCCATCTCTTTATGAGATATGCCTTGCTCCAGCCTTGCCACAAGGCTGTAAAGAGCCGGTTCAGTTGACATAACAGTCCTGTAGGCGTGTTGATGCATGGGCATTGTCTTTAATACCCCTTCCCCAATGAATGTGTCTACCAGTTTTTCAAGCGTTTTTAGAAAAAACGAGGATAGACTGACACGTCTGTAATTCTCAGTCGCTTCGTAACTATAACGTCCTGGCTTGGGGATGAATATCACTTGGACCGTATCTCAGGACCCCAGGAATGTGGTATTTGACCATATGTGAGGCAGGCCCTGAAGGAAAGTATTACTGGCGGAGTCAGCTGCCCTAGCCCCTTTTGTAAAAGAACCGGAAATATTCAATGGTCTCGCATTCTTAAAAGCTCCAAATGAGTAAATGTTCATCTGTAGTATAACGTACCCGGGTTCGCTCAGTAAGATTGAACGATGAGAATTTTTATTACCTTTTAAAAAACAAACCTTCTGAAAAACGAAATGAAAAACAAATAGGCTCTACGTTGTGGAAACTTACTCAATTTTACTTACTGGACATGCGCCCGACATAGCAAATATTTGGGAAATTTAAGGGAAGTTGTGATATGTGAAAGGAACGAAAAATTTGTGAAACGTCTCCTTTATTATCACAGAAAAACGTACCGTTCTCGACCCAGAATTCTCGAGGGAAAAGAGAACGGCAGAGAAAACCTCGATCTAACATTCCCCAAAATTCGAAACATACTGTGTCATTTTGAATAATAATTGTGAGTCATTAATTCAATAATTTAAGTCAATAAAAGTTTAAATCAGGTACCATCCTTTGTTCTTGTAAAATTTCAGTTACACACACTACATTCAATCAATACTACCTATAATCAATACTGAAGAGTTTTTGGTTAGTTAGCCCATCTGTGATAGGTACCGAGGTCCCTGGTTACGTAAACTGACGGCTATAGTTGTTTTTGAGCCAATATTTCTTTCCTTTGTTCGGTAGGATATTCGCTCGTCAGGGTAGGAAAATGTTAGTAAATTCAACAAGGCCCTAATGCACGCTCCAAATACACGAAATCAAAATCTCAGCACAAAAAGACAGCACATAATTTCTTAGGTTTTAATTTACTCTATATCTGTGCTGTTTACAGCATGATACGATTTTGGTTAAATACATAAACAATGCACATGTTATAAAAAATTGTTATAAACAAACAAAAAAACATGAAAATGAACAAAATAATAGGAACTTGCATAAATTGAACTCTCAAAAACAAAATAATAATTAATCAACTGACCTGATGATCGCTCCTTACACACACACTAATAACAAATTGGATTGAACCATCAATTTTAATGCAAAATAGAAATGAAAATTGAATAATGAATAATTACAGACACGCGACACGTTTTCTAAGGGACCCAGCCTAAGCTTCTTCTCTCGTCTAGTTGCGTATTCCCTTCTGTCTCCGTCTCCTGTTCGCTTCGGTATCTTCGTTTTCTGTGGCGCAGTACATGGTTGCAATATTTAATTTTATTCAGTAAACATTTTTTTAAGAGTTAAAATTTGAAATCTTATAGAGTTTTCTTAAAGATGAAGTGAAAAAATAAAAAAAAAAACAGAAACTTGCTATAGATAAGACATTTCTGATGAGCAGTTTTTACGTTGGTTCTCATAAAAAAATAAGAATTGAATATGTATAACTATGGCAATTGTTAACTACATAAAAAGATAAATTTGTAGAGTAAACTTTTATAACCGATACAAGAAATAGTCAACTATAATTTACACCAAAGTGTTGCTAGTATTGCATGTAAGAGCAAAAATTTAACCAACGCTTTTTTTACAGGTATTTTTGAATTCGTCATGCTAAAAACCATTAGGTATACTAGACATTTTGGACGCGTTTCTATCTCGAAGGGGGGCTTCACTGCGCCGATTTTGAGTTTTATTTCCATATCCGTGACATAAATCTTGGGTATGTTTATTCAAAATCAAAGTCCAATTACCACAACAATAATTTATTCCACGTTACATTACACTCTGACACTAATTACTTCCTAATTAACTTAAACAACTAAACTCTTTACAACTCTCAACAATAATTACTATCTAAATCATATCACAGTCAATCTTAAACTTAAAAACTACTAACTATTGCCGGCCTTTATATATCCGTAATCCTTTCTTGTACAATCCAGAATAAACGCGATAATCTCTTTGCCCGAATAAAGCAGTCTTTTCTGGAATTTTAGGCATGGATTCTGTATGGCGAAAGCGCATCGCGACAGCATCTATAATTTGCTGTAGCGACAGATTTGAATTAGAATATTTTTCTCTTCTTTATTTTCTTTTAACTTTCATTCTAGAACGATTCCTCATATTTTGCTCATATACAACCGTACCAAATATCGTTACTTTTTTCTTTGGTTTCTTTTAATTGGATAATGTTATATCTGAGAATTTTTTTATGCTTCTTGCGTATCAACCTCATTGCACGTTAAAATGTAATTTTTTGTCGAAACTTTCCAGATAGATTTCTAGAAGTTCTTGAAGTACATACATATTTTGCTTTTGTTCTATCACAAAAGCAGAATATATAGGTATATCTTTACAAAAAAATTCACTTGCGCGGCCCGACCTACTTCTTTTACAATTTAATTGGGCGCAAATATTTCACTTATATTGATTTTACAATACCTATACCCTATTTAATCCCAATAAATCATCAAATAATTATTAATAACTATGCGTTTTTCCCACAAAAAAAAAAAGATAAAAATAGATTCACACCGTTATAGTTTAGTGGGAAATTATTAGATATAGGGAACTAATTAATCAAAAAAAGGGTGAAGCTAGACCTCGCTATCGCTTCCGGCCAAACGCTCCACAGGCCACGTGGCAGAGTCTATTAGACCGGGGTCACGTGTCAAAAGTGTCATTATTAACAATTTAGTCTAATGCAACCTCTGTTATTGTTTGGGTATAGGTGTGCGTGGCGGTGGTAGTTTATGCGATACTTCCTCTACATTTTTTTAGGGGTGATCTTCTTATTAAAAGGCAATTTGATGGATTCTATGGGAAAAACTTCTTTCAAAGCAAAACACATAAATGTCCTTTTGCAAACCTTTATCAGTCCGATAGAGTCTGTTTTTTTTTATTATTCCTCATTTCCCCCTCTATCTGAATGTTCTGCCATCGTTGACAAGCTAAAAACCGAGGGGCTGAAAACAACACACAAAAGCCGTTATTAGAGGTCCATACACCGGCATAAACCGGAATCAAATTACAGAACAATCTGGGCGGTTGGGTTGTATGTATATAGGTAGATGGATATATGGGATATCCATCACGACACACCTTTTTTCCTCTCTCGCTCCCTCTTCTTCGGGTTTAATTGAATGCAAGCGCGGATTGAATAGAACAGCGTTGCCCATATTAGAACTTGATACAGAATTAAAAAATCGAATTTAGCAATAGGAAAAATATATAGAATAAATAGAATATTTTTAAATGAATTTTTGATTATTATGAAGAAATTTACCAAATAAAATAGAAATAGAAAAGAAACTCGGTAGTAATGCTAACTAGAAGATGCTAGAACTCATAAGATTTTTTTGAGTAATATGAAGCTTAAAAAATTACTTTTCCATTGTAGATTGTTATTCAAATGGATCAAGATATCTCAGACTAGAAAAAAAAGACCCACATTTACCTACTTATGGAATATCGAACGAAATAAAACCTCATTACCAAACATGAACTATGTAAGTATGTCCCTGTCCAATTATTCTCACATAGAATATTAATGACTCAAATCCCTACTTAAATTGGAAGCTTGAAGCTTATAGTTTTAGGTAATTTTTTGATAAAAATGCTGGATATCTGCCAAAGTAAGTGAGAGGTGAAGTTGTATTTTGTAATAATGACATAAATTTTGGAAACGAGTGGAGGACGAAATTAAGAAAATATTGGTACCTAATAGATGTTGTACAGTAAAAGATGTTTTTAATACTTAGAAGAAATAAAACAGACATTATCTTAAATTGACTATTGACAAAAACTCTCGAATTTAGGATACATTTATTGATGTATACATGCCTGGAATATATTAAATTAATACAGAATATTACAAATATGCTGGGGCTATTTCTGGAATATTGCAATATGCCTTGGAAAATTGGCAGATTGTAGGCATATACCAGCAATATTGGGTGCCGTCTGGGAAGGTGATATAGGATGTTCGATAGAGACTTTTGTTATCCAAATTTTTAGTAAGACAATGATAGTGACGATTCTTATTAGATGTTTCCAATCAGAAAATTATGATATCAGATATAGGTACCGATGTAAAAAACAGATCAATTTCAATTTCATCATTCTCTCTGAAACATGAAGCAATCTGATGGGAAACCTTATTGGTAGGATGCTGCCAAGAAAAAAAAGTATGTTTGCTTGAACCATGACTACAAACCCAAAATCCAATTCGTCAATGAAATGCCGTATTTGCAACAACCAGCATCATACATACTTACACGTCGATTCGTTTAGACCACAACAGTCTAGAAAATCAGCGTTCAGAAATTATCAATGAACCGAAACAATATAATAAGCCAAATCAGCCGACAAGATGAGATGGTATTCCCGGCAACTCATTAAAATTAGAAATGCTTTTGGAAGTTATGAAAATTTGAGAGATCTCATCGACCCTGGTTCCCAATTAGCATTTATAATCGAAGAGGCTGCAGGTCTACTCGCCCTGCCCAGACAGAAAATTCAAACAAGCAAGCATACACAGTTAGAATTCCATTCAATGGAAAAGAGAATCTATTAGGAGCGTCTAGATCACGAGCCGTCGCACGACTGGTTCAATTAGAGCAAAGAATGAGTAGTAACAAAGAATTGGAAATCGCCTGTGAGGAATTTATGCAAGAATATCTAAACCTTGGTCACATGAAAATGCTTCCACATACAGAACTACAGCATCAATATATTATCCCACATTAACCGGTATTCAAAGAATCCAGCATTACAGGGTGGTCTTTAATGCTTCAAGTAAGACTTCATCAGGATTGAGCCTCAACGTGTATGCCGGTCCCAGATTCCAGCCAGAACTGTCAGATATACTGCTACGCTGGAGAACACATAAAGTAGTGATAACAACTGACATTGAAAAAATTTACAGGCAGTTAAAGATTCACGCTGAAGACCTGAAATATCAGAAAATCTTATGGAGATTTGATAATAACACACCAATTAATGAATATTGCTTAACAACCCTATTTAGCTATTATAGTATATTGTGTATTTAGGTGGAAAAGTGATACATTCTCGGCCGACGGTGTAAGTTGCAAACACCGAAGGCCGAGAATGTGCTTTTCCACCGAAATACACATACTATTTTTTTTTCGATCGGTTAAATACCTGTTAAATGTTTGTCTTTTAGTTCCAATTATTCAGCAATACGAGAATCACTTTCCCGGCCTAGGCTGGAGAACACATGTGGACGATTTACTCTCAAGTGCTGACACTATAGAAGAAGCTCTAGCACTACAAGGCGAACTCATCAAAATATTTCAACGAGGAGGGTTCACGTTGCAGAAATGGTCCAGCAACAGACGAAAGTTACTACAGAAACTTCCAAATGAACTTAAAGATCAATCAGCCGTGGAGATCCATGAATATGACATGAGAAAGTCTCTAGGTATCCAATAGGCTCCGTATAATGACACATTTAGATTCAATACTGAAATATCGACATGGTGGTATCGAAGTGGTAACATTACCAAAAGGAGCGTTCTTTCAGAGGTTGCTAAGTTATTCGACCCACTAGGATGGTTACCTCCAATAATCATCAGGGCGAAGCGCCTTATCCAAGAATTGTGGCTGCAAGAGCTAAATTGGGATGATCCTGTGCCACTCTTCATTAAGTGGGCAATTGTCCGAACAGAACTAAACACTGTCGAGAAAATTACTATATCCAGGTGGACCTACCAAGTAAAAAACAGTCACGTGGAACTACATGGCTTCTGTGATACCTCCGAAAAGGCTCCATATGCCTTTTCGGTCTGTCAGTCTACATGAAATTCAATTCCCTGGATGAAACAAAAATAGTTCTGCTAACAGCTAAATCCAAAGAAGCACCAGCAAAAATGAAAGTGACGTTGCCAAGACTAGAGTTATGTTCTGCAGTGCTTCTTGCACATCTACTAAAAAAGATTGCTACAACCTTATCACTACAAGATACCCCCGTACATGCCTGGACAGACTTTAAAATAGCACTATCATGGATCAAACGGGACCCGTCCAGGTAGAAGAATTTCGTAGCCAACCGAGTAGCAGAAATCAAAAACCTTATTCCACATCAACATTGGCACCACGTGCGAACCGACGACAACCCCGCTGATATAATATCAACAGGGATAAGTCCAACTCTATTAAAAAATCATACATCGTGGTTGAAGTCGATTACCACGTAACGCCGACGGACCAGATATCAGTCACCACAGAGGAGGCCAGGAGAACGTGTCACCATGTTACAATTGCAACTCAAAGCAATGCAATCAAAAATGAAATTTTAGAGCGATTTTCTTCATTAAACCACATAATTCGAGTTGCATCGTACTGCAGAAGATCTATTCAAAATTGCCGGAGACAAACAAATCCGCACACTCTACTCACAGCCGATGAAATGGGAGACACCCTAACACACCTAGTCAAGATTGATAAGATTCAACATTTCAAAGTAGATATACAAAAGTTAAAAAAAGGGTCTCAGCTAGACAGTAATTGCAAAATTCTCAATCTTACTCCATGGCTGGACGACAAAGGAGATTTTCGAGTTGGAGGAAGATTACAAAACTCAATGTTACGTTACCAATTATCTTCCTCTATGCGAGTCGCCTGACAAAGCTAGTAATATTGAACGCTCACGCCAATACACTACATGGAGACAAGAAGCTGACACTATCCTATACAAGAGGCCGTTTCTGGATAATTAATGGAAAATTCAAAGTAAAGTGGATTATTAGCCACTGTGTAAGATGCCTGCGATTCAAGGCTCAAACAATCGAGCAACAGATAGGAAATCTTCCAGTTTCCAGAATAACACCTTTGCACCCATTCCTACATTCCGGTGTCGACTACGCAGGACCTATTCAAATCAAAATTACAAAGGATAGAGGTTACAAATCCTATAAAGGGTATATTTCAATCTTTGTTGTCTTGCTACAGAGGCAATTCACATAGAAGTTGTCACTGATATGTCATCAGACACGTTCCTTGAAGCTTTCCGGCCATTAATTTCCAGACGAGGAAGATATGCGCATCTATATAGTGACAATGGCACCAACTTCACTAACCATTAAGATACTACATGATGAAATTTACAAAACAATAGAAGTCAGAGATCCAAGATACCTTAGTTGCAGGTGGAACCCAATGGCACCTCATTCCCCCAGCTTCTCCTCATTTTGGAGGATTATGGGAAGCTGGCGTCAAGTCTATGAAGTACCATTTAAAGCGAATAATTGGCGATACACCATTCACTTATGAAGAAATGAATACATTAACTCACCAAATAGAAGATTGCCTTAACTCTCAACCTCTGTGCCCAATATCAGATGATTCAGATGATTTAGCAACATTAACTCCAGGTAATTTTTTAATTGGAAGAGAAATTATATCTTTTCCCGATCCAATAACTACAAACATAAACTCGGACGTTGTTGGAAGATGGAAACTAGTTTAAAAAATTAAGAAAGATTTCTAGAAGAGCTGGACGAATGACTATCTCCATCAACTTCAGCGGCGTTACAAGTGGAAGAATCACCAGGATTCACTCAAAATTGGAAATTTAGTTCTAGTAAAGGATCAGAACATGAACCCAAGCAAATGGCCACTAGCAAGAATCACTGAAGTGCATCCAGGTAAAGACACAACTGTTAGAGTGGTCACTATAAAGAGAGCAGAAGGAGGCACAATCAAGAGATCTACGCATCATTTAATTCCAATATTATCAAATGCCAAGACTGAATAATAACAAATGAAGCCCAAGACATCACAGGAAAAAGATATTGATCGCTATCCTATTCATTGTGATGCCCCAAGAGTCGAAAGCAAATCAATATTCGATACATTATCCTCATCCAGGACCGTACATTGAGCATATGGAAAATGCACGAATAGACTCAATAGACAAGGGCACTTTCAGAGTTGACCTTAAATATGAGAAAAACAACATAATAAACGATTCTATGAACTTTCAAGATGCAATTTATCAATAAGACGACCTGTGTCAGCAAGTAAAATCACTGATCCATCATTTAATCAAAACGGACTACAAACTGTGGTATCCAAACATGAAAAAGGAGAAGTTTTGGGAAAACTATTAACCGCAGTATTCGGAGTAAACGACATGAATATTGACCAATTAGACAACAACCAGAAGGAGATTATCAAGGCATTCAACTACCAAACCAAATTCATGCTACATCCTCTATCCACTTTCAATGACACCAAATCCAGAATCAACAATCAACTCCAGAGATTCCGGAAAAAAAATAATGAAAGCATTGCTTCGATAAATGAAATGAAAATATGATATCGAACGGTGGATGCAAATAAACTAACAATTCACGTTCTCAGTTCATATCAAGTTGTCTCCAATTACATAGATGAACTTCTGGACTATTAGATACAGACGATTCTTGTTAGATGTTCACTACCATAAATAACACCTATATGATCTAATATCTCCGACCCCTGTTGAACAGATAATAGCATCTGCATCAAAAAAGATTCCGTCCAATATCGAGATAATATGTTATCTTGTGCTTCACATCAAAGTGAAACACAGTGAAGAATTTATCTACGTCTATGGATATTTTGTGATGATAGAACACAACGAATTTATGCTAATCAGATGACTCCAATTCCATTTAAAACTGAAAAAGAGTCATACTGGATCCTGGATATTCCAAACGAAGTATTAGCAATAGATTATGATTCACATCAGCTATACTTCCAATGTTTTCATATGTTCACCAGCCACTACAAGAGGCATAGAGACAAGTCCTAACTGCATAATAGACCAAATATATCAAAGAGAAGAAAATACTTCGTGCAAAATCCTACAGCAATCCATAGCATCAATTATATGGAAGCAGTTACACGCTCCAAACTCATCGTTAGCCTGAAAAAACAAACCCGGGACGATGTAGCACTAAATCAACCAGCTATTATAAAAATAACTTCAAATTTCTTCATTAAAACTAAGAAGAACTCCTACCTCCTAAAAAGGGCAGATACTGTCATTGTCTTAGAAGTATATTCTCCAAACCATACTACAAAATATATCATTATTCCCAGTTATGCATGGAAGGGAAATCACGCTAATTGACGAACCTGTAATTGATGCATTCCACATGCTCAATGAATTCAGCAATGAATAAATGAACATCAAACAACAACTACGCATTGGCTAGCAGTAGAAAATAGGGTTGCCAACTTTCGGTTATTGAAATAAAGGACACATTTTGAAAATTTTTTGGGTGCCAACGAGGGTGCCACGTAGCGTAGGTAAGGCTACCATATTTTTTTCATAAAAAAAAACTGGACACTCCCATAATTAAGCAGAAGTACCTAGATATAAAAAAAATAAGCGCCGCAGGTGAAAATTTTTCTCAGAATTACGCCCAATTTTTTGGTTTTTCACAGTAATATCTTCGGCGATTCTACTTAGGCAAGTAGGTATTGTCCGTCGTTTTTAATCTGACATTTTCCGTATGAAGAGCAAGGAAGGAAGCATTTGGCAAAAACAGGTGTGACGGTGACGTCAGGTGACCATTGGCGTTCTTACGCATAGGGAGCCACCAGCTCACATTCCTTTGGAGTATCAGATTAAAATTGACGTACTGTACCTACCTAAGTTACAAAAATAAACGATTTTTAATTTGAAAATTTAGTTTGAAAAAAATTGTTAGAATTATAAAGTGGGTGTGAAAACCTGAAATCAGCGCTGCATTCGCTGGCGCTGTGAGTAAAGTAAATACAATGACTATTTATGGTCGATTCTTTTCAAAATTGAAAGAGACATATACATATATCAGAGAATACGGGACATTGTGCGTCCCGACAAAAAATTTGGGGACGCGGGACATGAATCTTGAAATAAGGGACTGTCCCGTATAAAACAGAATAAAACGTGGATATGGTGGATGATGGTGTATACGGCTCCAATACAAGAAGAAACAGAGATGCGGCAGACATTCTATTAAAATGATTAAATACAATTAGAGCTGCCCAGCCACCCACTGAAACTAATGTCCTCGATCCACTAACGCACCGCCAGTGGGTCAACAGGAAACATAGGCAATACTATGATCTATAGCAGACGCAGCGTCATCAAAAGTTTAATCATCAAATCTTTCGATGTGGAGCACACAACAAATTTTGTCAGCGATTTATTAATTACCATTGTTCATGACGTTTTTCAAAGTTACATTTTTTGTATATACATAGTATATTATACTTATAATAAGTGTGGTAACTAAAGTGTGTTTTTTTTTTTAAAGATAAAAGTCAAAATGACATTATGTTGGTACTTCTTGTTAAATTTATTTAAAATCTGTTTTTTTTTAAAGATAAAAGTCAAGATGACATTATGTTGGCCTTACAATGTAAAATTGTCAATGCTTTCAAATTTTTTATGTAGCAAAGGCTTGTGTTGCCAACATAGTTACTAAATTTTTGACTTGGGGAATTATCTTTAACAAAAAAACAGACTTTAGTAAATTTCATCTTAGTAATTGGCAGGCATGGTGTAATTTTTGGGCATGGCGGGAAAACGTTAATTGAAAAATACCAGGTAAACAAATATATTGAATTCAAAAACGCGCTGCTTATCTGCCTGTATGATTTGACTTTTTGGAAAATTTTGAAATACCTAAAATGCCTAGAGGACATTTATCCAAAGAAAAGGGGGAAACCATAATTAGGGCCTATTTGGAATTTAAAGATTCGTTAGGAAAAGAAGAGTTGTTCGAAAAACTTGTGAGAATATATAAGGTAGATACCAAAATAGTTTAAAATTTTATATTTCAGACTAGACCAACGCGGGACTGCGGGAGCGGGAGCAATGCGTTAGATGCGGCAGTGGGGAGTTAGCATAGCATGCTCACCACCGTGATAGTTTCCGTCATACTCGAAACACGTGGTAGCGTCCAGACAATTTTAAAAAATCATCAAACTCCTAACTACTTATGGAAACTGTGGGAAAACGCTGCACGCTGGGAACCGAAATTCATCCGCATCAAACGTCCCGCAGAACGAATGCGTTCTCCCGCTCTCCTACATATACCGCCGTTCCGTTGATTTACGTTCCGCAAAAGTTTTCGCGTCGGTCTGCGCTTACCTCTAAACTGATACCACAGTTTCTGATACCTACATAAAAAGCTTTTATGTCCGATTGACCAATAAAGTGCTATTTATAGAACAGTTTTGTGTCAATAAAGTAGCAATTTATTGTACTAGTAAAATAAAGTGCTACTTTATTTTACTAGTAAAATAAAGTGCTACTTTATTGCCTACCTGGACTACCTGATAAGGTGAAACAGGTCCTGACAACCTGCCAAAGTGAAACAGGTCCTGACAACCTGCCAAGGTGAAACAGGTATACCTAAGCGAATTTTACTTTTTTCATTCAATTTTTTAAATTTTTAACAAAAACCAGTAAGAATCGTACATAAAATCATGTATCTAACGCTTACATAAACAGGCTTTATTGCCTCATTATTTAATAGCCTCGCTCGCAAGCTCGCTCGGCCATAAAATTATTCGTACAATAAAGCCTTATTTTATGTACTTGTTATATAAATAGCTATTATTTAATGCATGAAATGCATTTATTTTACTCTAAATTTGCAATTTAATTTTAGGTAACACGACCAACTTGGTACACTATTTTGCGAGATTATGAAGATTCAAGAACTGTGAAAGAATGCGCTAAAAGGGGTAGGATTACTTAAAAATTGATAGTAGAAAAATCATGTGTGAAAGAAGTCACGTTGCCAGGGCAAAAATTACCTTTTTAAGAAAATATCTGCAATATTTAAATTCTGAGGATAATGTTGAATTTATATTTTTAGATGAGACGTGGGTGTACAAGAATGGAAGTTCAGTAAGAAAGTGGGTGAAAGAAGGTGATAGTAGAATGAACGATATCAAAATTACAAGCGAAGGAGAAAGATTCACAGTTTTACATGCGGGTTACAGGGGTGGGTTTCTTCCAAATTGTGGGTTACTTTTTTCGAGTAAAAATAATGATAGGGATTACCATAAAACAATGAATGGAGAGATATTTTTTGATTGGGTAAAACATAAGTTAGTTCCGGATCTAAAAGAATTTGAAAGAAAATGTGTTATTGTGATGGATAATGCTCCGTATCATTCAGTGATTTTAGAAAAACCTCCATCAAAATTTTCTAATAAATCAATAATTTCGGCCTTTTTGGAAAAAAACAACATTATTATTAATCCAAATTCAACCAAAAAGAAATTGTGGCAGCTAGCTGAACCATTTATAAATAGCTCAAACAATAAAAAAAAAACGTAGTCGACGAATTACTTAGATCCGAATGTTTTGATGTTCTTCGACTACTAGTGATATGTGGAATAACTGTGTGAATCATACAGAACAATTAATAAGGGAAGAATGGAAAAAAAATATGGGAGACATGAACATATGTAATGTCCCTCCTTTAATAATATCATTTGAAAATAAATCAGACTCTGATTCTGAATTTAGCAATCATTCTGAAAATTCTGATAATGAGGACTCATTTTCAAATGATATTCTTAAAGGAGAAGATTAGGAGACTTCTTTGCTTTATAGTTTCCTTTATTAGTTAATTTTGTTATTAATGTCTGTTTTTTGTGATGAAAAATTAGGGGAACATACATACGCATTATCCATACCGGCATTCAAGCCAAGCAACGTGGTGTTGGGATGGAGCGAGGGATGGATATTCGATGGGTGACCGCAGTAGTACGGTAGATCGCCCGCGCTGCCGCCAATCATCTACTGTCCAAGTATGAATGGGAAGGAGTAGAGTCCATACAATGAGATACAAAAAGCCTTTAAGGCTGCAGTGTAGAGTATGGGCTCGAAAGGGTGAGAACATTTAAACATTAAACATGCATTATCCATCACAATGTTTTTTAAATTGGTATATTTGGTATAGTAAAACACATTTTTACGCAACTGATTTTAGTCCAGAAAATAAGCCTTTAAAGGTATACAATACAATACAATAAATACAACACAATACGATACAGTATTAAATACAATTTTTCTATTTTAACCAATTCTTCGTATTTGGTTAAGGAAGGGAGGGGTACAAAGTTCCTTAAATAATGCATTCTATCATATTATCTGCTCTCTTGGAGCATTTAAAAAAGACCAATGTTGGAGAAAATATAAGCAAAAAGAAGTAAAACAAGAATAATAAGGCCCAATAGCAGAAGACAAGAAATGTAAATATAATTTACTTATTTATAATTTTTATTTAGATTTAAATATATTCTCTTAAACAGAAAAATAAATTATTATCTGCGATACAAAAAAAACGACCATCAGCCGCTCAAATGGCTGATTTACTTAAGTCGCCAACTGGTCGTCTCGTCCGGTGGGCTTTGGAATTAGTGCCCTATGAACTAAGCATAGAATATATTGTTGGCAAGAAAAATGTAGTTGCCGATACACTTTCGCGGCCACCACGTAAAAAAACTGAGGAATCAGTAGAAATAAACTATGTTGTAGCCGTTTTTCCCACTCTTAGCGTTGCTGACACTAGGAAAAAACAGATGTCTGACCCTGATGTGGAGAAAATTATAAAATGTCTCGAAGACTCTAACGAATCTTCCGTCGATTTCAAGAAGTGGGTTGAAAGAGGGAAACTTTCATCCGATGGGACAGTAAATAGTTCCAAATATTCGGCCGTCGTCGTTGAAGATCGATTCTTGACATTTCGCCGTCACGAGTGGATGGCATCTTCAGGAGCCGGCAGCTGTACTTGGGAATCTGCTGGTGTTGATCGACCGTTTCGTTGTTCCAGTGTAGCATGGAACACAAGAGCATGGTACACGATATACACCAGCTGAGCTTAGTGGATCTCTCTTATCATTGGCAGATTTGAACATATTTTCCAGAACTTGGAAAATTGACTTGAGGTACATACATAGGGTAGAAAGTAGTTGTATAAAATTTGACACTGGCAAGAGTTCTTGACATTTTAATATACCTGGATGATTTTCTAACCTTTTTTGTTTAGTAACTTTTTTAGTTACAAATATTCATGGTTACCAATTCACCTAACTTCAAAAAATAGATACTGCCAATCTTTCCCCTTCCCCTAAAACTTTGACATGGGGTTTTATCTTTTAAAAAAAACAGACTTTAGGTTATTACCGCTCGCGAGGGAAATTTGCAAACCGAGCCGGCGAGGCGAGGTTTGCAATCTCTAAGGGCGGTAATAATCTAATTACCATACGTATTATATACAGTATTTTATCTATAACCGTGCGGTAACAAAATATCGGGAATAAGAAGTTTAAAAAATTATATAAAATAAAATTGCGTCTGTCACCTTTGACAGGGTCTGTTCACGTGCGGTACTGATATTACCGCAAGCCGTGTGGTAATATGGTACTTACTCACCGCACGCAAAATCGTGTAATATACCTTAGTAACCGCACGGTTGTAGATAAATAGTTGTTAACTGTTTAATAAATATCAGTATTAATCCAAGTGGTTCTTACTCCCCAGTTATCAAACTTCCCGGGTGTACTAACCCAACCTACAAACCACAAACAACAAATTACCAAGTGTTCTGAGCATCCTCCTAAATTCCAATGTAGGAATTTACACTGATAGAAGGCGTTATAAGTCATTTAACCATTTTTTTAAAAGTAATCGTGTAAAAAGTCTCGTTTTATAAACCGTAATTTTTATATTTAATTATTATCTGAAACTAAAAAATTCAAAAAAGAGCTGTGAGCAAATTACATTGTCGAATTTGAACGCAAATCAACAATCCATTTTTATTTTCAAGCTTTGCCCAAGTAATTATATCTAAATATTCTCTTTAGCAATCTTGTAATGTAATACCCATTTTCAAAATCAAAGTTGTTGAATAGAAAATATATCTGGCGCAGCTGGTAGGATACGAAACATTTTACACTCGGAGTGCGTAGTGCGTGACCGTTGCTTATATTTCGAAAGTGCAAAAAATGGTAATTTAGATTAAATTTGGGACTCCACGTATTTGCCCACTTCTACGGATAACTGGATAACCGAATGAGAAAGAGACCAACGTACGAAAAAAGTGATTACTGGTTACAGATTTAGCATCATATATCCATTTATATACTTGAAAATATTTTTAATTTTTTTGAATCCACTTTGAAAATCCTCCTTCTTTTCCGTGCATATTTCATATTATAGCGGACGAACAACAAACAGTTGTCGCTATTAAAGTATCGTTTGTCCTCCATTATCGATTCACCAAAAAAAAAAAATCCGGCAACATTGCATAACAGATTACCGTATAAACTCGGCAGCGACGGCATTTACCATTTATCGTATGACCTCAAACGGAAAAGTTGCACGGCACGGCGCGAGAGCTGGGTAGAACCTCACTCTCTCGCCGCCGTGGCGTCCGACCGCCGCCCTTCCCCCTTTGAGTAAACAACCAATCAGGGACCAGTCTGATAAAATCATGGGACCATAAAGCTATGCATGTTTGCGTCACATGCGTGTTTGCACGAGGCCGAACGGTCGAACCTTATTTTCTTCTTTTTGCTTTCGTTTGGCCTATAATAACGAAGGCGTTGCTGTAACGCCAGAAATAGATCAAGTTACAAATTACACCTAGAGGTGGGTTTGGGATTTGCGTTGCACAAAGCCATTTGTCACGTTTGCTTTCTTTTTGTTTCTATCCGACAACAGACTAATTTATGTATTCGGTTAAGTTCTATATTATTTATAGGAACTAGGTACCTATAGCAGATAGACCATAATCTTATGTTAAGTTTTCTGTTCAACTATACCCCAACCCCAGGTAGGTACCTTAGTTAACAGAACCTGTGCAAAGTATCTATAAGGAATATAAATCTCCACGATAAGCGAATTATGATGTGATCGAATAATGTGGACGTTCGCTGTTCGCACTGATTAGCGTAAAGTAAAGTTTGACCAAAACGCTGTCGCAATGTTACCTCATATCGTGCCATCTTTCTTTATATAGGTACCTATGTCATGAATTGGTACCTGGTACCTACCTTTATATATCGGTGAAAATGTGATGTGACATTTTTTACATCGATTAACTTTAACTATGAACAGAGATGAGCCTATCTAACATAACTGATCATTTTTATGATGTCAGTAATGACGACGTAATATTGCGATAGCTTTGGACATACTATAGGTCTGTTCTCACAAGACAAGAGTCTCTGAGAGTTTGCAAACTGTCAGATACTCTTGTGGGAACAGACCTTTTATAGCGCTACCGCCAATCAATCTCCAAATTGCAAGAAACAATTTATTAAGTAGGGGAGAGTGGGGCAGCTTCGACATGTTAAGGTTTGCAAGATTTTAAAAACGATTTGTATTTACAGAAATAAACACAACTTTATCTAAACATAGTGATAACATTTCTTTAGTAGGTAATAGGTATTTAAAATCAATATCGTATAAATTCAAAGAGAAAAATATTTTTTTTTGCATCAATGTCAAATGACAAACTTGCCCTCCCCTAGGGGGCAAATTCGACAGCATTATTCTGATACAAATACCTAAATTTTATTTTTTACCTAAATCACACCAAAAATTACTACTCTTCTTCGTATGCATCAGATCGTTTTTTTTATAATCTCTAAGCATCCTAGTAACAAAAAAAAAAGTTCGACAGTGCCGAAATAACGATTGGCGAAGTTGCCCCACCCAAGCGGATTCTAGTAAAATATTTAAAAACATCTCACAGAAGCCTTTTTTACCGCCTATTATCAAATATTTCTACAAAAGATGGGTCAAAGTCACTCTGTAAAAATTAACTTATGAAATAGAACGCTCTAACGGAACGAAAGTATTATTAAAGTAATAGCCAATCCTTAGATCAGAAATTTGAAAACTCGATAATTGCGTTTTATGCGACAAATTGAGTAGTTACCTTCTCCAGACTTAAGGAGCAACTAACTGATACGTACGATGCACCCTCAAGCCAGTTTCGGAATTTCCGAATCCAACCGATTCCTAGTAAACCGCGGTGACAAACTTGCCCCGCATGTCGAAGTTGCCCCACTCTCCCCTACCTACTCAATTTCCCTTGTTATTCAATGCAATCTTAAAAGGTCCTAGAAACGCTAACAGAAATAGTTAGTGTTACCGCCCAAGGCAGTAGCGACTTTGTATATCACGTACGGTAACGCTCATCACAGCATTCGTACAGTACTACGACCTCACCTCGTCGTGGCAATATTTCCCATCCTACTCGTTACTGTAATGGAGCTCCTAAAAAATCAAATCAAAACATCCTAATTTGTTTGCCAAGCTCCTTTAGGAGCTTAAGTCGCTTATGATTACTTTTAAAATAAATGTTTTTAAATATTCATATACATATAGTTCCTTATCTCCCCTTTGTTAAATATTTGTTCTATAATACAAAAATCAATGAACTGTAATATTGAAAGCTCATTTTCATCAAAATCATAGGACTTATGCCACAAAAATTGACCTTGTGTAATCAATGAATTTTGTATTTAATCAAATTTCCGATGTAGGTACAGGGTGATCAAGTATAAAGTGAACACCCCCTACCTTTTCGCTAAAAAAATTTTTTTTGAAAAAATCAAGACAGCCATTTGGTGTATTTTGTTTCTACGTGTTTGAGAACGTTTTTCGAAATTTAATTGGATTTTTCGTTGAAGCGCTGTGACCAAAAAAGTAATTTTTTTAAATGGAATAACCTATATTTAAATCAATTTTTTGAACGTCCCTATTTTTCTCATTTCAAATATATAGTTTGTTTATCTTTATTTTAAACATTTTCGATATATTCTCACTTCAAAATTCAAATAAAAATAGCCGAAAAGGTATCAAGGTAAATCTAAATAATTTTACCTTTAATAAAGCTGCTGGTGATTATGTTTTATGATACCTTTTCCGCTATTTTTATGTGAATTTTGAAGTGAGAATATATCGCAAATTTTTTGAATAAAGATAAACCAACTATATCTATATTTGAAATGAGAAAAATAGGGACGTTTAAAAAATTGACTTAAACGTAGGTTATTCCATTTAAAAAAATTACTTTTTTGGTCACAGCGCTTTAACGAAAAATCTAATTAAATTTCGAAAAACGTTCTCAAACACCTAGAATTAAAATACACCAAATGGCTATCTTGATTTTTTCAAAAAAAAAATGTTTTGCGAAAAGGTAGGGGGTGTTCACTTTATACTGGATCACCCTGTACAGTCGTCAGCATTAAGGGCGAGTTCTCATGAGCGTAAGTTGACATTTCAGGCGTAATCACGTGATACCTAAAATGGTTAGATTTTATTGGTAAAATATTCACCATGCTGGAGATTTTACCAATCAAATTAAACCATATTATCACGTGATTACGCCAGAAATGTCAACTTACGCTCATGAGAACTCGCCCTAAAAGTGGGACACCCGACTGACAGGTCTTGTCATTTTTCGCTATTTTGGGTAAATCAGTCTTTTCTGTAGAACGGGTTTTTTTGTCAAATATGCCAATCCCTGTCATTGCCGACGGTGTAGCTGGTGAGCCCGTTTTACGATAGGAAAAATCGGATGACCCACTTTTTATGCTCACGACTGTACATGGGGCTAGCAAAGTAGAAATACATTTCCTGTGGAATTTACTTGATTTCGCAAAACTGTGTCCTAGTTAGTTAAATAAGAGTGGCATTCAATTAATTGAGTCAAAAAAGGAACCTATTATGTTATTTCAGAAAAAAATATATTTATTTTTTAATTAATTTCTGTAATTTAAGCTCATCTTTATTTAAATTGACCGCATACCTACTATTAACCTAGGCTTACAATTAGACTATCCAAAACACGTGACATAAAAATGGCCCACAAGAGGCACACAAACACAAACCATAACGTCATTAGGTTATGTCATTAATGATCATAATCAAATACTCATTGTCTATTGTGTGCGTCTCAATTTTTGGCCGTTTCTACCCAATTACGGAATCCCTATTGTTTGGGCAAGATTGCTCTACCTACATTTCACTTGGACACCCAGGACCTACCCTTAAAATGTGAAAATATTTATTTGTTGCAACTCCACCGTCCAGTGTTGTGCTACCTACTTTAAATAATGGATACAGGAGCATCTACAGAAAGACGATGGAACAGGCAAGGAAGATTAATTACAATGAGAGGTTGGGCATCCGCATCCAATAAACAAAAAGAGTAGGTAACGACCTACGCGAAAAAAAAAAAAGAAATATACGTGCTTCCAATTTGAAAGCAGATAATATTAATTCATACTACTGTACGATTGCTCCAGAAACTGAGTATCAAAAATAGAAAATCTTCTGGAGGCTGTTGATGTGTTGGCTGATTTCATTATTAATTATTTTCTTATGGGAAGTTTTCCCCCATTTTTGAAGCAATCTTGGGTAGTACCTTTGTTTAATAGGGGGGTGATAAGAATTTACCATCTTATTACTGGCCAATATCCTTACTGGCAACTTAGACGAAAATTGTAGAGTGGCTAATTAAGGTGGATGGTGAGCTTCCTTGATAGACATAAATTGCTTTCTCGGTCTCTGTTTCAGCAGTCAAAAAACACTGATGATGCCATATTTCATCTCCTGGATGAGCTGTATTAGAAGATAAATGACGAAGAAGTGGCCGCGGTAGTTTTTTGTGACCTGAAAAAAGCTTTCGATTGTGTCTGTCATGAAGTACTGCTTCTAGGGGTGCAGTACTTCAGAGGAGTTGGATATCACTGCAGGAGTGCCCTAGGGATCTGTTCTATTTCTAACATTAATAAAACTACGAGTAAAAAGAACGATTATCAAAACGCAAATGAACAATGAGCACTATTTTTTTGAAAAAAATTTCATGACACATTGAATGACACATAAAAAAAGCATCTTGGATAGTTCAATAGGTTTATTATGTACAGTTGCGATAAAAAAAAAGTAGTACAAGAAAAATCTCCAAAATCTCTTGGTCTATTATACATTAATTTAATTCATAACCAAAAATGATATATTTTTGGCATTTTTGACAAGTTTTTAACCTAGAAAGCTTCAGATGACATTATTTTGACATTTTTCCACCCGTTTTTAACCAAGAATATGTCATTGCCTGTCAACACTTTGTATCTTACACCGGGAGCTCAAATTGGGGTGAATAATTTTTGTACTACTTTTTTTTGATTGCAACTGTACCATCGTCACCAAAAGTATCTGGGACACAAATAATGAATAATGCATAATAATCTCCTGGACTAATTCTACTGTCATTCATTCCAATGCATTTAATTCATAGTTTGACAATAAAATTCATATAATAGGACGAGCTAATGTGATGCTGTCCCAGTTACTTTTGGTGACGATTTACCTATTGTTTGCCCAGCGGATCTGAGTCTACGGCAGGAATTCGGATGTAAATGCCATATTGCCACGTTTAATTATAAAAAAGCGAAAATACTAGACATGAAGTATAGTTCATTTGAAAATCCATTTTTTAATAACAAAATATTGATAACAATAATAAAACTCTATATTTTAACGTGGTTGTTAGATCTATTCTTATTTCTCCTGATTTCTTCAATTTGATCTATTGTAAAAAATAAACATTTTCTGAATATACCATCCGCTTTTGACAATTTGGCAAGCATCCGGCCTGGATGAACCTGATTGGTCGAGTTTTTGGCAGGATCGCCGTTGCCATGGGGAACCATACGGTTGTCAATGAGCCAACGTCACCTTATGTCTCGCTATTGGCCAGGCCTGACGTCATTTTATCCTCCCATCTTGGAATATCAATTTATATTGAAACATCCAGTGGCGGAGGTTTGGTCATTGTCAATTTTCGTGTACGAGTTGCAATACGATAACACTTCCAAAAAGTTTCGCACGCAGCTGGGTATTTTATGAATGAAATCAGCCATTTTTTTTTACAACTGCCCCGTAGACACAGATTCGCTGGGCAGACATTATATGTTATTTATTCGACAAAACAATAAATAATATTATTAACATTCATATTTTTCGAATTATATTCTAAGTATAATTTTACATTTATTTCCTTCCTACGGTTTGAGCGGTGCTTCGGATATAGAGAGTAGTAAGTTCCCGATTAATAATAGTTCGACGATACGAAACAATATTCTCGTATTGGAGAATAAATTTTTAGTACTCATTAGATATATGGGATTGCGCTTCAGCTGTCTGTATAGATAGGTGGAGGGATCTAGCAGTTCGGAAATCAGTCACAAATATGACCGCTATGTAAAAATAATCTGACTAGAATAGCAAAAAAACATAATTCTTTTTTAGAGGAAATCGGAAATGCTCCACGTTCTCAGTACATAATTGATTTTATTTTCAAACGTCACATAAGAGTAATTTTTGTGATCATTTTGACAAGGTATAAGTGCCACTTCAATGACTTTCAGCTTGAGCGGAGTATAAAGTGTTATACTCCGCCGGAGTATAACATTTATACGCCGTTACACATGTTTTTCCATAGCGATTTAAGGTAATTCACCTGTACATACAGGCATAGGTGTGCTTATAAAGGTGATCCTTCTAAATATGAACGTCATAATTTAAATTAAAAAATCTGCACTATTTGGAATAAAGATTGTTCGAAAATAAAATATTGTATTTCATTCGGAGTATAAGTATTCTTCATGTGACTTGCATGAATTTGATTCGCCTCGCTGCGCTCGGCGTTCAAACTTCCATGCGCGTCACATAAGTATTACTTATACTCCTAATAAAATAATAGATATTTATTTTATTAGGAGTATAAGTAATACTTATGTGACGCGCATGGAGTTTGAACGCCGAGCGCAGCGAGGTGAATCAAATCCATGCAAGTCACATGAAAAATACTTATACTCCGAATAAAATACAATATTTTATTTTCAAACGATCTTTATTCCAAAGAGTGCACACTGTGAGTGCACAATATTTAATTTAAATAATGACATTCCTATTTGGAAGGATCACCTTTATAAGCACCTATACCTGTATGTACAGGTGAACTACCTCAAATCGCTATGGAAATTCATGTGTAACGGCGTATAAGTGTTATACTCCGGCGGATTATAATACTTATACGCCGCTCAAGCTGAAAGTCATTGAAGTGACACACTAGTTATACCTATATAAAAAGATTACAAAAATTATTGTTATATGACGTTTGAAAAAAAATATCTATTATTGAGGAAAAACACAATAGTGCTGTTTGAATGCTAATTCGGAAAAGTTCGTTCTAATGATAAGTACCTGAATTAGGCTTTTGCATGATGTATAGAATTTTTTTTTTCTTTGCAGAATTATGAAATGTAATAACGAAAAATTATGAGAAGTGAGAGGGAATACAATAATTTGGGAAGCGATTTTGTACCTATACAGGGTGACACAAGGAATAGGGAACAGCCTATAACTTTTTTAATATATAAGTTGAAAATTTGAAATTTGGAGAGCTTAAAAGAGGTAACTTTTTGAGTTTTTTAGAAGTAAATTGCGTTACCAGTCACTTCCGGTTTCACCAATTTTGATTTTCGAATAGGACATCCGGTATTTTTTAAGTTTTTTGGCATCAGCAGATCATTTTAAGTATGATAGGACCATTTTTGGAAAATTTTCAACAAAAAAAAATAAATTGAATTAAATTTTAGAAAAAAAAATTCGGCGCTGCCACTGGTGTAAATTGATTTAGTTGGATATTCTTAAGGCCGCGTTAATGGCCGCCATGTTTAAACTGTGATTGGTTGATTTTTAGAAACTTGTTTTAAGGTCTTTAAAAAAACGGCGCATCAGAATTGGCTCAAATTTAACAATAGTTATTTATGCAACAAGTGTGTAAAGTGAACCTTTTTTCACGAATGTGTATTTTGAATGTGAATTTTGACGCACGAGCCGGAGGCGAGTGCGACAATCACATGAGTGAAAAAAGGTGCTTTACGCACGTATTGCATACAAAATTTTTTCTACTACCAATCAAATATGTGTAAAAAAATAGATTTAGACAAATACTTTACGCACTAGTGCGTGAAGTATTTTCACTTTACGCACTAGTGCGTGAAGTAATTTACCAGAAAAATATTACATTGACAGTGTTGGCATCTGTCATTGACATTATTTTACGCACTAGTGTGTGAAGTGAATTACTTCACGCACTAGTGCGTGAAGTGTAATTTCACGTCTTCTGAATAGTGCGTAAAGTGAGTACTTTACGCACGGTAGTAGAAAAACATTATTTGATAGATTATCTATAATTCCTTATTTTGGTTTTTCGATATTCAGCCTTTTTTTTAATTCGAAAATCTTATTGTTCGCAACCACCAAAACAATTAAATGTGTTGGTGGTTGCATATTTGCATGTTTATCAAGTTTGGATCCGTGAAAAGCATATTTTATTGATAACCATGAAAAACTAAAAAAAGCTAATTGTAGAGATTGTAGATAATATATCAAATAATGTTTATGCCAAAGGATTTTGGAAATTATTGCGGATTTTTTGAGATGACCTTAAAATGAATTTTGAAGGTGAAAACAGTTCAAGCAATTTCAAGTAGATGGCGCCACGGCAAAAAAGCTACATTGGGAGCATCTTAATTGTATATTTGTCTTTCTCTATCACTAAGTGTTTCTTCGACAAACAGATTTTGTTTTGGACAAATAATAAAATATTGAACCCTATGTGTAGAGTGACACAGTCGTCATTTTCAAAAACTAAATTTAAACATGGCGGCCATTAACGCGGCCTTAATATCAGGAAAATCTGTAACTTCAATTTTTTCCTAATTGAACGCCATAATTTCAGATTAAAATGAAACAAAGAGGTTTTTTCAAAGTATTCCATATTTTTCAGATCTAACCATGCCGGGACCTATCAATTTTTTGAAACTAGATTTTTTTTCCTATTTTTTGATATCAACGTTTTTGAAATCCGCTGAGAAATAACCCAACAAATTTTAAAAATCTTTATTTTTAAAAGCAATTTTTTTTTGGTTTTGTTATAAATCTTTCAAAAATGATCCTATCATACGTAAAATGATCTGCTGATGCCAGAAAACTGAAAAAATACCGGGTGTCCCCTTTGAAAATTAAAAGTTATGGCCACTTCCGGTTTAACCGGAAGTGACTGGTAACGCAATTTACTTCTAAAAAACTCGAAAAGTTGCCTCGTTTAAGCTCTCCAAACTTAAAATTTTCAATTTATATATTAAAAAAGTTATAGGTTGTTCCCTATTCCTTGTGTCACCCTGTATACCTACACCAGATTTACCTTTATCGATATTCCCAAATATACCTTGTCCATCGGGTGATGAACGATATCTAACAACCATTTAATATTGAGCAAAATCAAAAAGGGGTATTCTAGCTTCGTTTCAGCGACTTCCCACATAACTTTATAGAATACACATTTAAAGACGTGTTTTTCTGACGGAATATTTTGAAATGTTTTGAAACGTTTTAAAACGCTACATTTTGGTGTTGCAACGGTGACGTCATATACGGAGACGGTTCAACCAGTTTCGAACCGCTCTTTCAGCCTGTTTCAAAATAGACGTTAAACAGCTGACCTCAAAATACCATTGGTATAGTACACAGAAAAATGATATTAGAGATGTCACGTGCTCAGTTTTGAAACGTTTCAAAACACGGTTTAACAGAAAAAGGCGTCTTAAGTTGTACATCCTTCAAGTTTGCATATTGCCAATGGTAAATTGCTTCTGGCAGATATTTTCTTTGATCTGCTGCTGCGCTCAGAGCTGAGAAAAACTTCTAGATCTCTCTTCTTAAAGAAATTTGATTGTTTCAATGGGGACTTTCACCATATTGCATATTTGATCGTTTTCAAAAATATTAACAATATGGCTTGTTATAGGTACCTACTTCAGGTTTGTTGCTTATGGGAAATTTCATATTCCAAGCAACGAAATACAGTTTCAGAACACAAAATTTAAAAAACAAACTATGAAATCAGAGGTTGTAATAATATTTATCAGCAGACATTAGACAATGCGCCGTCGCCCAACTGACTGCCGTGATTTGTTAAAACTAAAATAACGTCAGGGCATAGATCCTTTCTCAACACTACAAAAACTGGTTGTTTGTTGTACAACAAAACGTACTACTTAACAATTAAAAAATTAAATTAATTTTATAACTGTAGTACAAGAAGGTAATCTTGGAATTGGAAATCAACAATGACAACGACTAACGACTATCTGACAACGTTACAATATTCACTTTTTTTTGCAGTATAGGGTGAGGTGGGGTAGGTTCGGACATGAGGCACCTCCGGAGATTTCAAGTTTACCGCGAAAATATGACAGAAAGTTAATTCCATGCGCCGCGAATTTTATAACCTTGTGAGTCCTCTTGGTAAAAGTAGCGATAAACGAAAAAAAACTAATCAGGCATTTTATATTTGTTTAAATTTGGATTATCTTTGTAAGGTTCTACAGTTTTTTCACGAGACCCAGGTAATAATTCTTTTGGGCATATCAAAGTTGGGTGTTGTTGTTGTTGTAAATCAAGTTGAAATCCTGTTATGGAGTCTTTATATTTTTTAGCAACATGAATGGGGCATGTTGTGGAAACAGCCAAACAATCGTATTTATTTTTTATGATCACAGTGGCAACGTTGCAAAAAAGCCCCCCGCCGTGAAAGCTGGATGGCCGCTGGCGCCGTACCAGGCTGTACTGTATCGAGCCAGTCTGGTTGTTGTCGCTAAGGGAAAAAATGCATTCCTTATCTTTTTCACTTCGCAGTGTGATTTTTAGCAGTGTGATTTTAGTAGTGTGGTTTCACTAGCAGTAAATAGTGCGTAAAAACGTCTAGCTCTATACAAGTTTGAACCTGCTCACTTTTCTCTAATTATTTAATTATTCTCTCTAGTTGCACCCTTGTGCAGTCTCTCTCTCGCTCTCTAAATAAAAAGACTTATTTTTTTATCTCTCTGGCTGTTGGCTTGAAAACTCAAGTGATATAATATCGCGTAAAACATTGAGTTAATCACACTCCCCTTTTTAAGGGCTCTCTAAAAATATAAAAACTCTCAACTCCCGAAGATTTCTATTAAGAATAAACTTTATCTTGTGCTCTCAACTAAAATATTAGCGTTCCGCTAATACTGACAATTATTGTTAAATTGACTATTGAGCACTTACAATCAGTGAATTTATACCGATTAGTGAATGTTCTCGAATAACTCAAATGCGACTTGTTAACTAACCTGTGAATAATTAAAAGTACTTGAATGTGGTTACAGTATTTATTACTTTATTAAACGATTATTTTGGCAACAATAGAGAGATATAAAACTGGAAGTGTGAGTGCATTATTTAGCAGTGACATTCCCATCCCCTTTATGATCCAGTGATCTATCCCTAAATTAAATGTTAACACCTCAGTTAGAGGCCCTAACATTTTGGTCCTTCGAGCCGGATTAGGGGTGTGCTGCTGGAAGTGTTACGTCCCTTCATCCCTTGTTTGTTGCTAATGATCAACAACCATCAACAACTCGATCCACAAGTAAGTTTCTGGGATACTTGTCGGAAAGCAGATAAATTGGTACGTCGTTCTTCAAGATCTTCTACTCCCTTGTCGACCTTCACAATAGGTAACAGAACTTGTACTTTATTTATTTCAAGACTAAAGTGTTCAGCTCGGTGTTCAGTGTACTCTAATGCTCTATAACTAAAACACAGTGATTCATTGTTCCTATTTTTGAATGTTATACAAACTATTGTAAATATTGACTCTCACTCTCTCACACTTGGTTTTTTAAGCTTAATTATTTATTTACTGAATTATTTATTGCATTTAAAAAAAAAAAAAAAAACCTTGATTTATTTGCAAATTTAGATTTATTTTTATTTGATTATTTTGCTCATTGTTTGAATTTTTCTACTCTGTAAAGTTGAGTTATAAAAACTTATTTACTTTTCTTTCTAGGTTCAAGGTATTCGCTTAGTGTAAGGGTCTTGATTTTTCGATTTGTATTTTTTTTTAATTGCCCAAAGTTAAAATGGATTTAGATCAACTAAAATCTATTCGTAAATCTGCCAAATCCTCTCAAACAAGAATTTTCAATTGGGTTCTGACAAATAAAAGCACGGTTCAAGATATTGGTCAATTTCAAACTCGTTTAGTCTCTTTGCAAAATGCTTTTGATAAATATAACTCTGCACAAGACATAATTGAAAATTTTGGTGAGGAAGATGTAGAGGATAGGGTGAGCACAGAAAATAAATTTTACGATACTTTTTCTCTAGTTAATGATTGTTTAAGTATTCTAACTACTCAAGGCAACCAACCAGCTCACTCTTCTGCTCCTTCACAAAAAAATTTTGGTGTTAAGTTGCCAGATATTACAATTGCACCTTTCACTGGTAACTCAATTGAATGGCACTCTTTTTACGAACTCTTTCAATCACTTATAATTAATAATGCCCTACTCACAAACGTTCAAAGATTTTTTTACTTAAAATCGTTCCTGAAAGGAGAGCCTTTGAGCGTTATTGACTCATTGCAAGTTACAAATGATAATTTTGCAACAGCAATTGATATTTTGAAAAATAGATATGGAAACTTGAATTGTATTGTGAATGCTTATGTAAATTCTATAATGGATACACCCTCAATTTCAAAATGTAATAGTAAAAATCTGCGGGAGTTTGTAACGAATTCTAGAAAAAGTTTGGACGCTCTAAAAAACTTAAAAATTTCGGATTCTCAAATGTTTGAACTATTTCTCATTAATATATTTCAGAAAAAGCTAGATTTTTATAATAGGAAATTATTTGAAGAAGAGCGTGACTTAACAAAATTGCCAGATCTTAATGGATTTTTTGAATTTCTGGACAAACGGTGTCTTATTCTTGAAAATCTATCCTCCAATCATGACACATCACATAATACTCATAATAGAAAGCAAGAGAGAGTGTCCCTGTTAGCTCAGCAACAAAATAGAGAGCAGGAGCCACGTCGTTCCTCATTGACTGATTTTTTATGTCTATACTGTAACACTCGTGGCCACCGTATTTATTCTTGCCAGAAATTCATATCCCTTGTTCATGATGACAAACTGAAATTAATAGATTCAAAAAGATTATGTAGAAATTGTTTCGGAAGCAAGCATTCATTGAATACTTGTACCTAATCTCGTAAATGTGGCCATTGTAATAGGAAGCATCACACTATTCTTCACATACCTACAATGCGACCTGCAACTTCTCCCATAAACTCTAACTCTGCACATCAGGCTCAAAATCGAGCTCAAAACTCTCCTCACTCACAAAACACTCCTCAAGGTTCAAATCCAAACTCTCAACCTCGACAAAACTCTAATTATAACTCTCGACCCCAATTTCACCGTAATCACCAAGACAATCAAGCTCTCGATCAACTCCCAAGTCAATCTCTAACCAGTAGTGTAAATTGGGAACAAACTCAGAGCCCAAATTTAATCTCATCCCCAAATTATTCGCCAAATTTAAACATTAATGGTTCTCGACTCATTTATTACTCAAAATTTACTTGATCAGCTCTCACTGAAACCCTATCATAGAGTTCTCAATATATCAGGAATAGCTCAGAATAATACACTGTCCAACAAAATGATTGATGTATTTTGTACTCAAATGTCAATCCAGAAAAACGTTTCAGACTCTCCTGTGCTGTGTTAGACCATATTACTCATAGGCTACCTCAAGTGCCCATTAAAGTGGATAATCTAAAAATTCCAAGAGACATTTTAAATCAGCTTGCCGATCCTAAGTTCTATACACCTACTGACATTGACATACTTATTGGTGCAGATTTGTACTACAATTTACTCTCTCATGAGTTCCTACATTTGGGCACAAATTAGCCTACATTGTTGAATACACACTTGGGCTTGATAATAGCTGGAAATGTTCGATCTCAGTGTCTATCTTTTCATACTCAAAATAACTCGTTCTTCTCTTCATGTAATTTTTCTCAAGAAATTGAATCGTTCACAAACTCTCAACTCGATAATGCTTTGACAAAATTCTGGGACTTAGAAAAAGTCTCTGAAGATCCTGTCTGTTCCCCTGAAGATGTACAAGTAGAAGACATTTTCGTCTCAACTACTAAGGTACTAGAAGATGGCTCTTACCAAGTGGATTTTCCTTTAAAATCTCAGAATGAGCATCAAAAATTGGGCGATTCTTTCATGATCGCTAAAAAAAGGTTCTAAGCACTTGAAAAGCGGTTTGAAAAAGATCCTAAGCTATTTTCTGATTACAAGCAATTTATACAAGAATATGTTTCTCTTGGCCACGCTCAATATGTTCCTCTAACTCAAAGAAATTCCCTAGATGAAAACAAATATTTTATTCCCCACCTATGTGTCATAAAAGAATCAAGTGTCACTACAAAGTTACGTGTAGTTTTCGATGCTTCGGCAAAGAGCTCTACAGGTTATGCCCTAAATGACATCACATTCAAAGGTTTCCAAGTACAACCCGATCTGTACGATATTTTAGCCCGATTTAGACTCTTTAGGTTTGCACTGGTGGCTGATGTGCAAAAAATGAACCGCCAGATAAAAATAAACCCCGATCATAGATTTCTTCAAAATATCTTATGGCGGGAGAGTCCTGATAACCCTTTAGCATGTATAGAATTATCGACAGTAACATATGGCACTAATTTCGCTCCCTATGTTGCCACACGTGTATTAAAACAAATTGCCGATGATTCTGATAAATACCCAAGAGCAAAAGATTCCACTTTGACAATGTTATATGGACGAAATTTGACAGGTTGTGATGATTACAACGAATTGAAAGATCTTTATAACTTTATAACTGAACTTCCTCTTGAACCCGTGTGGTTTTTGTTTACACAAATGGTGTTCAAATTCTAGAGACTTCTTAAACAAAATTTCACACGAAACAATTCACGAATATGACATGAATATTGATAAATCTCCTAACAAGATTTTAGGTCTGAAATGGCACCCTATGGAAGATGTTTTTTGTATATCAACACCCGAAATTTTAGACGATAAGTTCCCAACTAAGCGAAAAATTCTTTCTTCAATTTCTCAGTGTTTTGATCCCTTGGACTTCATTTTTGAAAAGTGTAACTCTGTTAAAAAGTTTGAAAGTTCCTCGAAATATGTTCGCCCATAAAAAGATTGAATCTGTGGATATTCATGGATTCGCTGATGCTAGTTTAGCAGCATACGGTGCCTGTCTCTATCTCCGAACTGTCTACTCTGATCAGACTATTTCTTGTGACTTAATTTCATCAAAGTCCAGAGTCGCTCCGATTAAAAGCATTTCTCTACCAAGGCTTGAACTCTGTGCCATGGTTCTTTTAGCCGAACTCCTCCAAAAGATTGATTTTGTTTTCAAAAAGAAAATAAGCCTCTCTAAAGTACATTTATGGTCCGATTCTCAAATTGCGCTTTCTTGGTGCAAAAGTCATGCCAGCAGATGGACTTTTTTTGTTTCTCATAGAGTCTCGCGAGTTCAAGAATTAACGTCAAACTGTCATTGGCGATATATAAAATCTTCAGAAAATCCCGCAGACATGTTGTCTCGAGGGTTATTCTCCCAAAAAGTTTTGGACTCTGGATTTTGGTTTCATGGCCCTAAATTTTTAAACAAATTTGATTTAAATTTATCTGATTACGACACACCTCAAAAAGAAATAAATTTACCCGAACAACGAAAAGTGACATTAATAATGCAAAATCCCTCACAAAATAAAAACACATATTGGTATGATGAAATGTTCGAAAAATACTCATCATTTCCTCGATTACAGCGAATATTGGCTTATATTCTGCGTTTTGTACGTAACATCAAGGAAGATAATATGCCTCCGCTCAAGTGGCCATTGGCCAGAGTCACTGAAACTGTCAAAGGCACAGATGGAAAAGTTAGAATTGTTAAGCTTAAAACATCTGATGGAAGTTTCACACGTTCAATAGCAAAGGTTTGTTCCTTACCAGAAAGTGTTAACTTATTGCCCCCACATAATAACCCTGAGTATTAGATATATTATAATCTTCCTCATTGTCTCAATTTCTTAATTCTTAAGTTTCGTAATGTATTTTTTTAATAACTCTCAAAATTCTCCTCTTGTAATCTCTTTTAATTTCTTGAAGTTGGAAACTTCAACCCGGGGCAGAATGTTGTGGAAACAGCCAAACAATCGTATTTATTTTTTATGATCACAGTGGCAACGTTGCAAAAAAGCCCCACGCCGTGAAAGCTCGATGGCCGCTGGCGCCGTACCAGGCTGTACTGTATCGAGCCAGTCTGGTTGTTGTCGCTAAGGGAAAAAATGCATTCCTTATCTTTTTCACTTCGCAGTGTGATTTTTAGCAGTGTGATTTTAGTAGTGTGGTTTCACTAGCAGTAAATAGTGCGTAAAAACGTCTAGCTCTATACAAGTTTGAACCTGCTCACTTTTCTCTAATTATTTAATTATTCTCTCTAGTTGCACCCTTGTGCAGTCTCTCTCTCGCTCTCTAAATAAAAAGACTTGTTTTTTTATCTCTCTGGCTGCTGGCTTGAAAACTCAAGTGATATAATATCGCGTAAAACATTGAGTTAATCACACTCCCCTTTTTTAAGGGCTATCTAAAAATATAAAAACTCTCAACTCCCGAAGATTTCTATTAAGAATAAACTTTATCTTGTGCTCTCAACTAAAATATTAGCGTTCCGCTAATACTTACAATTATTGTTAAATTGACTATTGAGCACTTACCATTAGTGAATTTATACCGATTAGTGAATGTTCTCGAATAACTCAAATGCGACTTGTTAACTAACCTGTGAATAATTAAAAGTACTTGAATGTGGTTACAGTATTTATTACTTTATTAAACGATTATTTTGGCAACAATAGAGAGATATAAAACTGGAAGTGTGAGTGCATTATTTAGCAGTGTTATTCCCACCAAATGATCCAGTGATCTATCCCTAAATTAAATGTTGACACCTCAGTTAGAGGCCCTAACAGGGCACATTCGGACTGCCCGAAAGTGCCCCAGAGTCCTGTCCGATTGTGCTTCATCTCAAAATAGGATATCTTTTCAGGATGGTAAGAACATACAAAAGAAAAGAAGAATCGTCCTGAAATTCCCAACTCCGTAATGAGAAATGCCATAAAACATCAAAACATGTTTTTAAACGCACAATGTCACACAAGAATGGTCAAACTGAGATCGCGTTAGACTCTGGAAACGATAGTACGTAGCTCCGATGAAAGATTGTCAAAGAGTAGGCTACCCGACAGGTGTTTACTCTTACCGAAGAGGCTGAATGGGCTCTTTCACTAAAATTTAAATACGTAATTGAAGTATAAAATGTTAAAGGAGGGAATATTTTAGGCATATATACCAAAAAAAAAAGATCTACAACGTGAAGTTTTTTACAGGCACTTAAAATTGGCCAAATTCAAAATGATTTAAAACGCGCCAAGTGATGACGTCATCTGAATAATTTTAATTTGGCCCATGTCTGGGAGCAGCTGACCGGCTCGGCTGCGTTACCGTCTAGTGAAAGGCTCGAATGCGCTGTTGTCGGTTGTGACTTAATGTAGTACGACGGATTTAAATTGTGTTTAGGCATTTCAAAAAAAAAAAAAATTATAAA
Organism: Ceutorhynchus assimilis; assembly: GCA_917834065.1. Lineage (NCBI taxonomy): Eukaryota > Metazoa > Arthropoda > Insecta > Coleoptera > Curculionidae > Ceutorhynchus > Ceutorhynchus assimilis. Next base: position 12,997,355 of record OU892279.1, read on the forward strand.
ATCTTGAATCCATAACTAATTAATTTAACTACTTTTCATGGTATTTTTCCAACATTTTGGAATTATATCTATTACAAATTTTCAATGTTGATAATTAGTGGCAACATGGTCGAAATGCAAGCTGCGACGTCTTGGAAATAAATTCTGGGTTTTTATTTGGAGGTATTTATTTTTTTTCTATTTTTTCAAGAAGGATTAAGAATTTTTCGGAAGCAAAAATATAGAAAATTCTGTTTTTAGTGGCTTTATCCAATTATGCCAATTTCAAAAATTAGTGAAAGAGCCCATTAGAACAATATATGAAAGTCTCTTCGAATATGTTATACGGGTTGACCTACAGGTGTGCTAGAAAACTGGCTTTTGAATATGCCTCTAAAATAGACAAGACTTATCCGCAAGCATGGAATGAAAAGCAAATGGCAGGGGTAGAATGGATGAGATCATTCATGAAACGCCACCTAAACGCAAACCAGAGAACACAAGCATTGCAAGAGTTACATCTTTCAACAAGTCAAATGTAGATAATTTTTTTAAGAACTATGCCGAAGTTCAAACAAAATACAATTTTACTGCTCACAGAATTTGGAAAACAGATGAAACGGGTGTAACCACAGTTTTAAAGGCCCCAAAATTAATAGCGTAAACAGGTTCAAAAGGCGTAGGACTAATGAATGTCAGCTGAAAGAGGCGTTTTAGTAACCATGTGTGGAACCATTTACGCAAGGGGAAATTCAATTCCTCCTTTATACATTTTTTCGAGAATTCGAATGAATGAATCATTTTTGTGTATGGTGCAGTTCCAGGATCAGTAGGATTTGCCGAAATATCAGGTTGAATGTCATCAAAAGTATTTGTCAAGCTTTTAGAACACATACAAGCACACATGCAAGTTGTAGCCAAGCAAACCCAATCCTCCTGCTCTTGGATAACCATGAAACCCATGCTACAGTTGACGCAATATCTTATGCTCGGTAAAATGGTATTGTTGCACACATCGCATGCAACCACTGGACAAAGGTTTATATGGTCCTTTTAAAAGTAGATGTAAATTCTCTTTTATTGACTACATATTGGGAAATCCTGGAAAGCCAATATATCGCGATATCAAAAAAAAATTTCCACGGACGCCTAAAATTGCGATACAACTTCAATTAATCCTCAAGCCAGTCGAGCGACTTTCATTCCAGCAGACATTGCTAGCACATCGGCCGCTTCATGCTCGCATGCCCTAGCTGGACATGACCGAAGTAACGAATATGATAAAGGGCCTACTAAACGATATTGTTGATAAAGTTTTTAAGCCAAAGATTATTATTGCATCCATTGTCGGAATAAAACCTTACCCAAAGGCAGCTCCCAGAATGAGGGAAGGAAAATCGCGTTTGGGAGAGTCAGTACTCCAGAGAAGGATAGAATAGTGGAATTGGAAAACATGATGAGAAAACAGAAATTGAGTAATACCACGACAAAAAGGAAAGTTATGTTAGGTGGAAGCAGACAAGCCAAAAGCAGTTCAGGAAAAGCTTGCAACAAGAAGCCATTATTGTTAAAAGTTGGTAAAAAAGGCAAAGAAAGAACGATACCTCTTCATCTGAGTCCGATACACTTGCCCAATAATTTAACAAAGGAAAACAAATTTTTAGATTCCGATTCCGATATAGACATGAACTCAGACCCAGAAGAAATAATGAAACCTGATCAACTTATTGCCGGCGATAAAATAGAATGCGGTGATTACCTATTGGTAAAATTTTCTACAAAAAAGAGAATTTTATATTATATTGTAATAGTTATCAAAGAATCTCTTAACCAGTAGTATTCAGTTAGCTATTTGAGAAGATATAAACATGGGTTTCACTTTCCCCAAACCGAAGACCTACCATTCAAAGAGGCGATATAGTCAAATTACTTGAACCTATAAGTATGAAATTATAAGTGCGCCAGGCACTTCGCGGATGGCGGCCATTTTAAGATTTGATGATAACTTTCTCGGCTATGACATTCAATAGCTAATCTGTCATTTTTCGTTTGCAGTTTATGTTTATTTAAAGACATTGGCTACCTACGTGCACCAGAACCAGAACGGATTGTAAACAGTTTACAAATACCAACAGAATATGTTGGGTAAACTCTTGGTTCTGCTGAACGATTCAACTTTTCAATGATATATAGAACGTCACTTTCTGAATGACAGGTCACCACACAAAACACAGTGTTGAAAATTATAAACACTCTGAAATTTTGCTTCCAAAAATGGCGACTGTTTGCAAAACATGTTTGGTTTTAACACAAATTCAACGTAGCGTTAAGCAGAACGATCGCAAACCGTTTACCAACGTTTGTATCTGGTGAACGCGTCCATTTTGTTTCCATATTTTATGTTAAGTAAGAGAAGCTTCTGCAGAATATGTTTCATTATTTTAATGTAAAGGTGGAAATTATTTGAATAAAGTTTTTTTTTTTTACAATTAAATTGAGTTTTTAACTGAGATATCTTCGTATAAACAAAATAACATGAGCTTTTAAAGCTTTGCCTGAACCTGCCCCATTAAGTACGATTGTACCTCATGGCATGTCCGCACTTATCCCAATATGGGACAGAATCGGCCAATCTACTCATTTAGAAAAATAATTAATTATCAAGTAAGCCTTGAACATTTTAAAGAAATATATTGTTTATATATTGGGAGTAACCTCACGGTTTACAACGCGATTTCCTTTTCAGTTTAGTTCGAGTTGGATAAAAAAATATGGCAGTTTGCAAAAATCTGCCCGAACGTGCCACTGCCCCATCTTCCCCTACCTAATATTGCTAGTTGTAGCGAGTGACGTCATATTCGGTGGGTGTTTTGGAGGTTTGAAATGCACCTGAATTTATATTTTTTTATAGAAAATTAGCCACACCTCTGTTCTAGAATTAGAAAAAATAGTTGAATTTATATTACATTAAAAAAAAATCGGTCATTATAGTAAAGAATGACAGTTGTTATTTCAATGACGGTTGTTATTTTTTTTTTCATCAAACAAATATTTCGTAAATTCAATGGAGTGGTCATAGTTTTATGACTTCTGTCTGACTTCGCTCCTTAAATGTAACAAATCCATATTCACTAACACTTAAAGTTAATTTTGCAGTGTCCTTACGTACAGTTTCATTGGTATGAAGAATTTTCTTTAAATACCAGTAATTTTATTTCTCCATTTTATGAATAATTGTTCATAAACCGCATGCATTGTACTGATGTTTATTAGGCAGGTACTTCTTATACCGTCCCGTTCGTGTCTATGAAATTTTTTCACAACCTATATTGTCGTTGTTTTTTTTCCTCTCTCTCAGACCTGTCCAACTTATTGTCTACATCATGTAGCACTGAAGCCTGAGAAGGCTTATTGTGCTTAGCTTAATTGCTTTATTCCAACCAGTCTAGTATATTTTGGTGCCCTGTACAAGGTTGTACAGGATTCAGTCCAGCGCCTCGCAGTTTACCAGGATGTCTCGGGTTCCTTATTGCAGAGTCTGCAGTTAAGGTCTCCGTCATACAGGTTCATCCTGTTCAGGTGGACCTTTACTGGTGTGTGGCCTGTCATAAGGCCTGTTATAGTCCTACTGATTTGTAGCAGTTCTGCGGCCCTTTTTCTGAATGGTTGGTCGATGAACTCCCTACCATGATTCTACTTGGAAGTTGTCCAGTAGTTTCGATGTTCTTTAAGAACCTAGTCTTTGATGTAGCTTCTGGTCATACTTTTTGGTATCCCTGAAGCCAGCTAGGGCCCGATAATTTTTGTTTCTGATCCTCTCTTTGCGACTTCATCAGCATTCTCGTTGCCTTCGCTTCCTCTGTGTCCTAGCACCCAGATAAGTTCTTCCTTATTTTGGACCGTCAAGGCCCTGAGTTCTTCCTGGCATTTACATGCTAGTCTTGATGACACTGTACGAAAGGGCCTTCAGTACCGCTTGACTGTCGGACATTAAAAGGATCAGCCTGTTGGCTACGGCCAAAGGATCTAAAGCTCTCCTGTTATTCTCTGCTGCGCACTGGAGTATAGCATAGACTTCTGCCTGAAAAACAGAGGTGTATAGTGATTTCTGTAGCTGGCGGAGTAAACCCCTGCCCCAGTACCAGCCGCAGTCTTCGACCCGTCCGTGTACCAGGTCCGGTCCTTCTTTCTGGTCTTTGGTATGCCCTATTCCGATTCAGTTCTGCTTGGAAAGCTGACGTCGAAAGGACTGTCGAGGCAGTGTTGTCTTGGCATGTGATCCGTCTTCATAATGAATATATTTCCCCTCATAAGTTCTGCGATTGCCATGTGTCCCGCGTCTTTTTGTCGTAGGCGGTTGCAGTCTGTACGCTCCCATCCTTACCTTCAGCTATGTATCATAATGTGCAGAGGTGGGAGGTCTAGGAGGGACTCCATGGCTGCTGTTGGTGTGTACCGCATTGTTCCTGTTATTCCGAGCTCAAGTTGGCGCATTGCACTTCCCTGTTGTGTCTTTCGCCAATACACCAGCGAGGCATACAACTACGTAGCTATAGCTTTTACATGGGGGAGGGGGTGAGAGCAGTGGCGGCTCGTGGTCTATGCTGGAAGTGATTTCAATTTCAGACCAGACGATGTATAATAGGTAACCTGGCGTAGCATAGCTCAGGATATCGGGGGTGAAAAAATTTTTCGAGTACAACTCCCAAAAACGTTTATTTTTCTTTAAAAAAATATTATTTTTAAGTTCAATGGGGGGGGGGGGGGTTCGAACCCCCAAACCCCCCCTTATATGCGTCCTTGGAGGCATATATGTCAAAATGGATTTGACCATCATGCTGTATATCCAGTACAGCATGTCCGGTCTCAAGCCCCATAATTTTCCATAGAGGCGTCTAGCTCGGTGATGTTTTTCAGATGCTGCTTCCAGGTAAGTTTCAAGTTTAGTATTACCTTCTGTATGTTTTCCCCCTTTAGTCTAAGTGGTCTCAGGTCTTTTGCTATTTTGCGCCTCCGGGTAAATGCCATTATAGTGGTTTCTACTATTTTTCGTAACAGGGAGTTGATCCTCACATAGGTGTCCTCAACCCCTTTATGCTTGAGAGATCTGAGCTGTTTTTTCGAGTCCAATTTTTTGAAACGAATTCAAAACATGTTTGAAATAGTATATTCTCGCCATGAACCCATGACATAACAAAAAATTGGTTCAAACCATTTCGAAATACAATTCAGTCCACGTTTTTGAACCATTTTCTCGCGCCGAGGAGTTATGACGTCATTGTGAAACTGTTTTGAATCAGTTTTGAAAAATGTTTCAAAACTTTCAGAGGCGAGAAAACACCTCTGGTTATTGAGTCGAAGGAAGTGTTGTCAAAAGCTCCCTCTATGTCCGAAAAGGAGCCAAGTATCACCTACGTGTTTTCCAATGTAGTATCCACTATGCCCACCTGCTGACTGGTGAAGCGCTGTTTTTTTTGACATCCCTGTCGCATATGCATACTGGTCTGGGTGTACCTAGTGGTTGGCTTGCTAACACACCGTCACTTATGTGCCTATGCACACATTTTTCCAATCTCTTAGGCTCAAATGACCTGAGACTAATGGGTCTTAGGGACTTTGCCGCGTCCTTTCCTATTCTCCCAAGCTTTGATATATGATCACCCTAATCCTAATGTGTCTACAAGTCTTTAGTACATAGCCAAAGGCTAGGCTACTTCTTAGAATGTTGCCGAGTATCCTCTATGCTGGTTCAGTTCCGTTCTGTAACATTATGGGATAGATCCCATCTGTCCCTGTTGACTTGTACGGGTCAAATGTGTTTATAGTTCATTTGACTTAACATCACTTATAATTGACTACTTTTCCTCATCGAGGCTTGAGCTCATTCCATGTCCACTGAGTCTGATAACTATCTTTGAGCCGGGAAAGTGGGTTCTTAGGATTTCCCTAGCCGTCTCTTCCCCGATACTGTTGTATTCACCAAGGCCGTTCTTGAGTGAGCTGAATGTTGTCTTCGGGCCCCTTGAGAGAGTTCTTTGTAATCTAGCACAATCTTCAATACTTTCTATATCCTCATAGTACTTCCTCCAAGACCTTATCTTGGATCCTCTCAGCTCTTTCTCGAATTTGGTCAACGTGGTTCGTGGTTCTATGCATCGGTGAAAATCTCCAAATCTTCAGTGCCTCTTATTGTCTGTTCCCCCTGAAATTAAAAATTTGATGGATCTGTGATCCGAGCAACTTGCCCCATCAGATACATGTCAGTTTGTGACGTAATTACCCATATGGTTTAAGGCAAGTATCACATCAATTACTTTCTTCCTAGTTGAATTAACAAAGGGAGGTTTATTTCGTACATTCATTATATCTAAATTTTTTGCTTTAATATATTGTAGTAAAGACTCACCTCTGCCGTTGATATTGGTACTTCCCCAAACTGTGTGGTGAGCATTTGCATGGCAACCGATTAGCAGCCGAATACCATTCTTCCTACAGGGTCTCACCAGATCCTCCACATTTCTGATGGTTGATGTTGACTCAGGGTCACCGTAGGATAAGAAGCCGATCCGATAATTATATCCCTCGGCCCATTACTCCCGATGATCCTGATTCTGAATACCGTCAAATCCCTAGAGGAGAAAAGAGTTGGGGGCAGTAGATTCATGTTATTTTTTATATTATATATAGGTAGGTATACTTCGTTTGTTAAGTCCTTACAAAAAAAAAAAAAACCCTTAGATTGTGTCAATGTCAATAGGATAGGATATGTTATTGTGTGATACAATCTAAGGTTTTTCTTAACTAACAAGGACTTAACAAACAGTTGATCTAGCCGCACTCAGGGGGATAATTAAAGAGATAATTAGTAGATTTATTTGAGCTAAATGGTGGGAACAATAAGTGAACTTTTGGTAAGCGGGAAATACGTATTTCTATTCATTTGTCTTAGTTGAATGCGTACCTACCTATTAAAGGACCCCGCAGAAACCTTATGAGAACTGGCCCTCAGTGGAATCTCATGAAATTTTGCATATTGATAGTTTTTAACCTATAGATCAAAAGTGTCCATGGGCACAAAGTTCTAAAAATTCGCTTTTTGGAGTTAGAGGTGTTTGAAGTTGCGTCATATGTGAAATTGGTCAAATCTTATACAGTCTAGTTTTTTTTCTGTTACTTATTGAATTTTAGAACGACATATGCATAAAGTCTGTTTTTTTTTTAAGATAATTCCCCAAGTCAATAATTTAGTAACTATGCCCGGAATTACAGAAGCTCTGCAACACCAAGATACAAATGCAGGACCTGCAAGTTTGACTTTTCGTATTACAGAAGCAGAACGCATTTGCAAGTCGCCTGCAAATTTGCGCATGGTGAAACGGTCCCGCAAGTTCTTGCAATCACTGTGACAACTTTGGCATTTGAATATGGTAAATCAGTAGCGCCCAAACACTTTTTCCGATTAATATGACGAAATTGCAGATTTTTTCTGTAATTTGCTTGGTTCTGCAAATACAGCACATTTGCAAGTCGGCCATATTTACGGAACTGCAAATTTGCAGATGCAGATATACTGTAATTTGGCCCTATGTTGGCAACATAAGCCTTTTCTACATGCAAAATTTGAAATCATTGAAAATTTTACATTGCATTGCCAACATAATGTCATTTTGACTTTTATCGTTAAAAAAAAACAGACTTTAGTATAATTTATTCGATTCCAGAAATGGCGACTTTTAAACCATAGACGTCCTAAGAGGGGTTTAATAGTTATTTATGTATCAAGGGTACTAAGTAGATAATTATGCCCTGAGGGCGACAGTCTTACAAAGCCGAGGGCCTCTGGCCCGAGGGTTCGTAAGTCGCCCGAGGGTATATATCTATTAGTACCCGTGGTGCATACAAACTTTTATGTCATATCAGTTGGTTCTGAATAATAAATACCTGGGAAAAAAGTGTCACTTCGCAAATTGTCATCAGTGTGCAAACATCATCATTTTTTGACAAAAATAATATGTTTATAAGCGTAAATTTATATTTTGTCAATAAAGAATAAGTTAATTGAAAACTGTTTTTTGCGTCTTTATGCCCGCGCGGGCCATAATGTGTACTTTATGCCCGCACGGGCATAAAGTAATGAATTATGTAGATGGTATCTAAGGTATAAAAACACAATAATGTATTGGTATGACATAAAAATAATTATGGGTAAATAATGAGGCGAGTACAGGTGGTAAAGGTACAGTCGTGAGCACAAAAAGTGGGACACCCGTTTTTTCTTATTGTAAAACGGGCTCACCAGCTATACCTAGCGCAATGACAGGGATTGTCATATTAGCCTATCCAAAGCACGTGAGTTTGACAAGGAAAACACATAAACGAAGGGTTTGTGTGCCTCTTGGCGGACATTTTAATTCAAGTTTGACAGCATTTTGGATAGATAATCAATCCAAAACACATGACTTTGACAAGCAAAATACATAAACAAATGGTTTGTGTGCCTCTTGGCGGACATTTCAATTTAAGTTTGACAGCGTCTTGGATAGTCTAATGGCAGCAAATATCCAGTAGTTCTCCAAAATTTTGTAGAGGGCGCGAGTGAACTTGTAGTGCTTCAAATTTTGGCGGTAAATGTCAATAGTTTTAAACTGTTTAAATTGAGTAGAAGGAAAGATGACTACAATACGAACAATGGACAATGAATAAGTTAAAATATCTTCCAAAGCATTCAGTGGCTCTTAGAGAATATTTTTAAAAGTGTCAGCGTCAGCTTGTCTTGAAACTACACATCAGACTTAACTTTTGAGGTTAAAATTACAATCAATTATTTACGCGCCAAAATTTGAATAGCTCCAAGTACAGAAGCGCCCTCTTCAACTCAACTGTCAACATTATATGCCATTAGACAAAAAATCCATTGTAGAGAAAAGACTGATTTACCCAAAATATAGCGAAAAATGACAAGACCTGTCAGTCGGGTGTCCCACTTTTTTAGCTCGCGACTGTACATGTTTTATACTAAATTGATGAAGGAACATTATAGTCAGTAGAAAATAAAGCATTGTATGTACCATTAAAAAAAAATTAACCCACTCGCTAGGGATCGTGGGTTAAACTTTCTTCTCATAGGTAAACATTCATGAAACTCACTTGGTGTATAAATAACTATTATTTTATAATTATTTTTAACCCTTCTTAAGACGCCTATGGTTTAAAAGTGGCAATTTCTGTTATCGTATAATTTAAAACGTATTATACTACAATCATACTATGATGTTCTAAAATTCACCAAGTAACAGAAAAAACTAGACTATAAGGTTTGAGCAATTATTTCACATATGACGTAACTTCAAACGACTGTAACTCAAAAAGGCGCATTTTTAGAACTTTGTGCCCATGGATACTTTTAATCTATAGATCAAGAACTATCGATATGCAAAATTTCATGAGATTCCACTGAGGGCCAGTTCTTATAAGGTTTCTGCGGGGTCCTTTATCAAGATACAGCAGTTTAAAAGTTCAAAACCAAAATCAGAGAATACGTTAATGTAATTATAATGATCTGAAAGGATTGCCAAGAAATACTTTTTTTGCTGTGTCTATAATAAATAAAAAAGGATAAAACTTGCATTAATTAATTTAAATGTTAAAAGGGTCTTCAATTTCGAATTCCTTTTGAACCGTAGACATTTCAAAGCCCTCTTATAAATATTTAGTACTGTGTGCAAAGTTTATTTACAGGCACTTTATACGAAACATTTTTTCGAGTCAGAAAGCTCCTGCAAATACACGGTTTATTCGCAAAAACACTCACGTCGAACTTTAGGCGAAAATTATTGAGGCTTTGAATCGCAAAATTCCAATTAAACTTTTCCTTTTGAATGCTACACAACTAAAAACGAGATCTTTCACACAGAGGAGTTACCGAGGGTTAAAATGTATCGTCATCAACTGAAAAGATCTGAAGGAATAAGAACCCTTCACACTCGTCGTGATCTCTTGTACAAACAACGGATGTCGGGGGGTTGATGTATTTCATTTGCCTCTATTATTGCGAAGATTTAATACCAGCATGTGTCACCGATAATTTTGGCACTAGCTCGGCATTTAATTTTTAAAGAACTTCTCTTCAATTACAAAAACTTTCAAAATCCTCAAGATATTAACAATCAATAAGGATGGGCGACATATGTCTTTCATTATGTCGCTTTCTAACTTAATTCGCAATTTTTGAAAAGAAATATTAAGAAAAGTATTCATGTCATGTCATCATGATCAAAGAATCAAGTTCATATGTTTCCTACTACAAGAGTACAATTAAAATTCCTCCAACGAGACTCCCATCAATATACTTATGTAAACAATGTATAAGTAAAATGTACACTTTCCTAGGCCGGTTATATTCAAACTCATTAAGTACCTCATATTCAAATAAACCTAAAAGCTTTAAAATTATGTTTCGAACCTCATAAATCAATAATTAAGCTGACATGAAGTAAATTCGGAGCAGCAGAACTCTTGCTCTAACCTGGTGCAGTTCTGCCCCTCTCTCACCTTCCGGGTTCATTTTCCCCATCTCTTTTTATTTATTAATAAAAAAAGAGATGGAAATACTAATATGAGGGGAAAATCCGCAAGAGACTGAAACATGTTTGCATTTCAGTCCTATGTACACATCCTTTGTCCGGGACTCGCACCGATATCGTATTTACAATACACATCTGCTCGGTATGTACCGGCCTAATGTAGAACCGCTTGTCTCTGTATCTTGAACGATAACGAGATAATTAATTTATCAATGTAATGTTAAAGAGCTATGATTAAATTCAGAATTGTAATGCTTAAAATACAGTAACGATTTTAAGAGTGCGCTTCTTTATATCCTCACTACATTCTACATTCATGTTGTAATGATTTTTGAATGTCATAGTCAGGTATAATTACTGCGATAGTGCTTCTTCGAGCTTATCATCTTACTATGGAGCTAATGTAAAGGATATGCCATTCCATCAGTTTGGATGTTTCCCGTGATTTCAAACCAGTAATGGGAGCGTCGTTCGCTCAATATTTGATGAAAGATCATCACCAAAATTCTTTTTTGATATCAGTGTGTCGAGAGACAAGTTTGGCAGTTATTAGGAGAAATATAAATAGTTAAAGCTAGAACCTATTGCGGTAACAAAAATAGTTATGAAAAACTTATGCTTTTTATAGTGGATCTTTACATTACGTCATACTAGAATATAAAAAAGAGTTTACAATTGATAATAGGCTCAATAGTTGCAGATAACATCTACGCAACATCTGGGATATTACATTTATGTGCGATTCCATCTTACAACTGTGGTCTATGTTCTTTTGATGAGATCATAGAATTTGAAAAATAAAGAGTTCATTACCCAACGAAATGTATGCACACCCATTTACAATAATTGGTATATAGTGGTGGCCCAAAGAATAATTCACTGTATATAATGTCGTATTGGGCGACCTGTAATATCTGCAAGTAAGTACCTACTAGAAGTAAGGTTTGTTACGACCTAATAATATCTATAGTTGATTTATCTTTTTTAAGTTCAAAACACAAAAGTTGGAACATCAAAATATTTTTTACCAAGACTGCAGTGGAATAATTTTCATAATAATGCCTCATTTTCATCATATCAATTTTATTAAGGTTGAAAAAGTATCCAATGTATTACAAATCAAATTAATATAAAGTCTAAAACCTCCAAAATCTCTTTGACTAGAAAAAAAATAGGTACCTAATTACTATATTATGAAAACCTTATTCCATAAAATTTATAGAAAATACTACAATGCCCGACTATAAACTCTATACGCTTTTTATCAATCATTGCTAAAATACATCCTTTCGGTTGATAATGATATTTCTAACCAACTTTTGAACGAACTAATTAAACCCATTTTAACATAATACGTATAAACGACTAATTTAACCAACGAATCTCTACTCATAAAACTAATTTTCAAGGTTATGATTACGACTTATTGTTCATTCTTAGCGTTATTACTACCAGTAGGGTAGAGAAGTACCGCTTGGGTACCATCGAGATGGATACCCAATCTGTTGTATAACGCTTTCATAAGGATAGGGAGGGTAGAGGTGGGGGTGTTGCGGTTTATTTTTAAAATACAGTCACGAAAATCTGGCGGACGCGCCAGGGTGTACAGGGTTATCCAACGAAAGTGCTTTTTCACCTTATATACCTGTTAATTGAAGAGGTACAAAAAAATGCTAAATATAAAAGTTGTTGGGATTTTTATGACGAATAAGGGGCATTTTTATTTTTTTTTTAAATGTAAAGGCGGGTTTAAAATTTAACATTTCTTGCTTAATTTAAATGGAATTACCCATTTTTGAAAATGTTTTTGGATTCTACATTAAATTTGAGCCCTGATATATGTAACATGTTCTATAATTAAATTCAGCGATTTTGGAGATATCGCTTATCAATGATTTTTCGATATAAATTACGAAAAAAGTTATATTTCGTTGTTGGAAGCTGGTAAGAGTGGTAAGTTCCCGTCTAGTCTTGCTTGTTACTATTGTTTATAATCATTATATTGAAAATGTGTCCAATATTATATGCTTTTCACTTATTATTGGCGTAGCATTATCCATGGAAATTTGACAGGTTGACCCTCGTATAATAATGACATTTGATGACAAAATATTTTTCAAATTTCAGGGTTATGAAACAGAAAGCCGAGTTGCCAGAATGTGTAAAATATCTGAGTAAATTCAAATAGTAAAATTATTCAATTTATTAATTAAACGTAACCATAACAGTAAAGGTTCGGTTTGTTAGGAGAGTACGCGTCGCACAACTGACAACGTAAACGTCGTCATTGGTTCAGGTATGACGTCGGGTGACGTCAGCGTCAGCGTCAGAAAACGGGTGTACGTCATACCTGAACCAATGACGACGTTTACGTTGTCAGTTGTGCGTCGCGGACTATCCTAACAAACCGTACCTTAAGGTTTAAAGTCAGGCCTATAGTTTATTACAGCAACGCGAGATGTCAATGCTGTCGCCCCTATAGTGTGCCCTAACTTGACTGTCAGAAAAAAATAGAAATCTTCATTTGGTTAAATTGTATGATGGAACGTTTTTTCTTTTTTTGGCGGAAATTCGAAGTATTATTCTGTTTTACATAAACAGGGTTGTAGTTTCGACCAACGCAAATAATTTTGAACGTTCATCCGTCGAATTTTTTTCAAAACAGTATATTTACGGGCGTATTTTCAACTATTTTTGCAGTAGCGAGAAAACTACAAGTTCAAAAAATTTGAAAAAAATATATGTCGCGTAGAATTGCAATAGTATAGTCCAACAAATACCATTTTAAAGTCGCGTGATTTTTCTCTATCCTTGTTGAATACATCTCAAACAGCGGTGATAGTAAAATTGACAAAAAAATTTCTGTCTAATTATTGTTCATAAAATTCTCACCTGAAATAGAATCCGTCACTGTCATCAATTAGTTTGTCAAAGTTATTTTCGAAAATAATACAACGAACAAACACAGCTAATAATTTTGACTATAATTACCTTTTTCTAACTCGAAAAGAAGCAAATAGAAAACGGGTACCCAGTTTAAGTTCAGAATGTATTACAACAGACAGCAGATGCGACAAAACTGAGTCTCGCAACAACTGCAAGTATTAAAATTACCCTCTGATTGGTCAATACTACTTCAGAAACGCGTTTGTAAAATGCTATAGTAATTAACCACCAGTAGCTTTTTGTAGGTGATATCAACGACATTATCAATGGACATACGTTTTTTGCCACCAGTATCACGTGACTTTAAAATGGTATTTGTCGGACTTTATTTAAGGGTATTGGATGCGCCTCAACGCCAAAATATTTTTTCCTGCACGAAGCACCTAACGCAGTCATCATTATATTCTTCCGCTCCGATTAATACTCCTTAGTGGGAATCAGTGGCGTGCGGTGGTCTTTAGAAATACGGAAGCGGCGAAGAGAGGTCACAGGGGGTACCCCCCCCCTCCCCCCTTTAATGCGCCGCAAGGACAATCATTTTTCTAGAACCATGCATATAGGTACAATTGTAATTTTGCAACCGGTAAACCATTCATATTTCTCATAAAATCTCACGTGAAAATGCTTCGTGAATTTCTTTGCCGACTTCTCTACTTTCGTTTCTAAATTAATAGGATCCATTAGCCTACCCGAATTAATAATCTCCCTTTTCTCTTCAAAGTTTCGACTAGAAAATCCTTTATTCCTGCATTGCAAAAAAAAAAACAACCACGAAAAACCTCAGAAAATTCAATAAAAAACACAGCACTACGATTGTGTGCCATGGTCGCTAAATGGCACCAATTGGCGGCATCGGATTTTCAATGCAAATCGAGATAAAATAAGTGGAAGGCGGCCGAACGAGCGCTGCCTTGGCTACTGAATTCGCACGTTTTCGCCCGCCGGCCGGCGTCGCGTTTTTTTTTTTACGGATATGCGCACTCGCAAGGAAATGTCCTATCACGCTCGAGAAGCGGCAAGTGCGCGGAAATGTCGGTGTATGTTGGTCTTGAAACGGTTCAGGTTGTAACCTGCAGGGAAAACCGTCGCAGGGAGTTTATTCCACAGCGATGCTGTTCTCCAGAGATATGAATTCTGATATAATGAGGTTCTTGGTGCCTCTAGTTTGACAGTAAATTCATGGTTACCGTCTGTTTGACGGGTTCGTCTGGTACGTGCTACTCTCGGTAGAATCATACGTGCCAACTCTTCAGAGCATTTTCCGTGATAGTAGCTGTAGAAGAGAGATAAATCGCCCACAGATCTGCGATGTTCGAGACCATCCAAGTTACGAGTAAGTGAGGGGTCATTGATCAGCTTGATAGCTCGTTTTTGCACGGTATTCAAAAGCATTAAGGTATGTTTGGGTGCTGCACTCCATATATGTGAGCAGTACTCCATAGTTGGTCGAATCTGGGCTTTGTAGAGTGTCAGCAATTGGCTTGGTGTGTACAGATGTCTTGTACGAAATAGCACCCCCAGCTTTTGGGAGGCCCTTTTAGCAATATCTGCCACGTGACTGTGCTAAGACATGTTGGTCTCTGCAGTAACCCCCAAGATGTTCAACCGAGTCTGTAATGTGACAGCACTTCCAGATAGCATGATGTTTGGCTCACCGGTGCTGATCTTTTTTGAAAACAGAGCTGCTTGGGTTTTCTGCGCGTTGAACTGTACAAGGTTTTTGTTACCCCAGTCCTCTATTTTCTCCAGGTCGTTATTTATCTGCGATATTTGAGTTAGTCTAAGATGATGGAATTCACGTGCGGAAAGACCTGTGGGTGGTATGAGTGAGGAGACTACATTGCCATCGTCTGCAAAGCAATAAAGTGGATTTACTGTTTTATCTATGAGGTCATTTATGTAAATCAGGAAAAGAGTTGGCGAAAGGATTGCTCCCTGTGGCACACCAGCATTTATTTGGTAAGAGTTGGAGTTCTGGCCATCCAGTGCAACATAAATGGATCTGTCCTTTAGGTAACTTTCAAACCAAGTGCAAAGTTTCGGCGATAATCCCATTGCTTTGAGCTTGTTGAGCAGATTTTCATGCCAAACGTTGTCAAATGCTTTAGATATATCTAAGGCAATTGTTCTTGTTTCACCCCGCAACTCAATCGCTTTTTGCCATAAGTGAGTGACGTATGTAAGTAAATCGCCAGTTGACCTATATTTTCGAAATCCGTATTGCTTATCGTTGATAATTTTGTACTTTTCCAAGTACTTGGTTAGGTGATTGTTCACAACTCTTTCCATTACTTTTGATATCACCGGAAGTAGAGCAATTGGTCTATAGTTTAACGGATCTGTCTTTTTTCCTTTCTTTGGAATGGGTTGTACTGCGGCAGACTTCCATGATGATGGATATACTCCTTGCCTGAAGACAAATTGAATAATTTTGCGAAAGTTGGGGTGAGTTCGTTGGCGCAATTTTTGAGTACTATTGCGGGAATGCCATCCGGACCCATTGCTTTGTTTGTATCCAGCTTTTTTAGGGATTTTCGTATTTCTCTGTGACAAAAGGGTACCTCTGGCATACTATGGGAAACCCTTTCAATGAACGGTGGAGTTTTTCCGTTTGGCACTGTTAGGATGGAGTTGGAGGAAAACATTTGGGCAAGCATATTGGCTTTTTCCTCTGATGTTGTGGCTAAGTGATTATTTTTTATCTGTAAGTGGTGGTATGGATGACTTGGTGAAGTTAGATCCAACAGCTTTTGCAAGAGACCAAAAAGACCTAGAACTACTTGGACAATTCAGCAACCTGTTTTTTATTCTTTGATTGTATGTTTCTTTAGCGGAGTCAATAGTAATTTTGCAACTATTTCTGGCTTCTATAAATTCTGTGTGGTTTTGAGCGGTTTGTTGTCGTTTCCAAAGGTTATATGCTCTGTGTTTTTTCTGTACAGCCGTTTGACACTGGCTGTTGAACGTATGGAGCCAAAGGGTCAATAACCCCTTCGTCCTCTTCAAAGCGAACAGCAGCGATTTCCAGACGCGCTTCCAAGCTTGGGCCGGCCGGGTTCGA
The DNA here is from genome assembly GCA_917834065.1 of Ceutorhynchus assimilis. Taxonomy (NCBI): domain Eukaryota; kingdom Metazoa; phylum Arthropoda; class Insecta; order Coleoptera; family Curculionidae; genus Ceutorhynchus; species Ceutorhynchus assimilis. The sequence continues at coordinate 13,013,924 of OU892279.1, forward strand.
CGCGTTGCGACAAATATTGGTTGCGTTTACGTTTTCGCAATGAGCTTTTAATACATTTACGTCATGTTTCAGAGAAAATAATTACTAAATTATTGTTAATTGCTATACATTATAATTTAATAAATAGTAATTTTTTTAACTCCCTAAACTCAAAAGTTTAGCACCGCTTCCATGGACCGCACGCCCCTGGTGGGAATGAGATGAATGAAACAAGGAATGCATTGCATTCTCAATTTCAACCTAATTTTTTAACAATTGAAGTTATATCAACTTTCTTTTTTACATTCGATTTATAATATAGGGACGAATGGCGCTATCTTTTTAGAAATCCGATAATAGAAACAAGTTCTCGAAAAATTACAAAAATGTAATTTGAACTGAAAAAAAAACAAGAAAGTTAATCAATGTATGGTGTTTTTTTTAGTTAGCGCCATTCTTATGTGTGTGTGCAATACAATGGCGCAAACCAGAATTCCAAAAATTATCTAGTTTTTTTTGTAAAAATTTAATTGATTCTTCTTGTTATTTTGCCTGTCTCTGTTATACCTATGGCTCTTTCCTCCGCCTGTTTTGCGATAAATTTTAAATCGCTATTATGAAGGATCCAGCGCCAGCCGGTCAACAGTAGCCCAATGCAATAATCGCGATGAACCTCGAATCTTTATTTGTATTAACTTGTTGGGTAGTCGTATAGTTCGACGTGCGTTACAATATATTTTAAACGGCGCATTCAATACCCTTAATTTAATTCTGTGACAAATTGTCAACGGGATATTTTCAGTGTTGCCGATTTTAATAAACATCAAAATGCTAATAACTTTCTTAAGAATGCCACCAGATTTTTGAAATTATTTTTCTGGGGGTTCCTCGAAGGGACCCTTACTACGTAGTGGAGAGCTTTTACGGTATTTTCCGGACACTCTGTATATCTATTTTTTTTATATCTACAATATAGATCTGTTCTCACAGACATCACATACCTATCAGAGCGAATTTCATTGGTTATAAACTATCAGAAAACTAGTTTCTGGCGATTTGCACCAATCAAAAACACTCCGACTGGTTTGTGATTTCTGTGAGAACAGACCTCATGTAATAAGTAAACGTATGATATACGCTTCTAAAAAAATGAAGTTACTTTTGTTGTCTTACTCTCTAAGCGATAGCCTAAAATTCATTGTTTATCATATTGATCTTTAACCATTTTGACAAATCAATTTGAGACGGGGGGCCCTAGAATTGAACCTTGTCTCGGCATAAAATACCTATTGGACCGGCCCTGGTTTAGTTGTTCGAGTTAATTAGTGAAGTAATTAGTGTCGGAATTTATATAGTACGTGGAATAAATTATTGTTGTGTTAATTGGACTTTGATTTTGGGATAAACGAACCCCAAGATTTGTCACGCAAGCCAGAGACGTGACAATACATATAATCCAGAGATTGTGTCGTTTGACTTTATCATTGCAAATTTTCTGGAGTATCTTATTCTTAAATTAAAAATTAAAAATAAGTTTTATAGCTTTTGCGTATTCTATCGCCCTCCCAACACCAACTTTAATGCATTGATCAATGACTTTGAGAAAAATTTTTCAACTGTTTTTCCTTCTGTGGAACAAATAATATGCATGGGTAATCTTAATATCCATTTATTGAATGAAGACAATCCTTTAATACCTTTATTTGATAATTTTAACATGGTTATAATTATAGACTGTGAGATAGGGAATGTTTAGTGGAGTCATTTTTTTTTGTCTGGTATTTTGAGGGCCGAATGTGGCTAGTTAGCTGATGAGAATATGGGTGATTTTAATGCCTGCTCCCCGAAAATTTGGAGAAGAAAATAATTGATTTGCATGAAGATTTTTTTTTTCATGATCTCAAATTTTCTGCCTTTTAAATAAAAGATTTGACATTGATAAATAATTCACCCATAAAAAATACTATAATATGCTTTTCAATAGCTGAAAAAGTGGGGATGGGTGTAAACTTCCAAGAGAGAAGAAAAGAACCTTCCGCACGCTTCCGCGATTACTTTTTCTCTAGTAAAAGAGAGAATAAAAGGTTTTATGTAAAAATAACGTTGAAAAATCGCCAGACAGTAATCACAGTTCGAAATCGAGCTTTTTGGCGAAACATTCAGGTGGACATTTCGAGCAGGGAGCAGGCATCAAAACAACCTATATTCTCATCATCTAACTAGCCACATTTAGCCCTCAAAATGCCGGACAAAAAGAAAATGTCTCCACTAAACAGGCCCTATCACAGGGTCCATTATAAATCAACCTACTAGAATTTCTCGTGATGGCGCTTCACTTTTGAATCCTATCTTTGTAATGGATGATACTTTGGTTCAGGATGTAGGGATTCGATTATCTCATTAGACGATGTGTTGGATTATTGTTTAGTCTATTGTTATTTGAAGATTGAACGAAAGTTTAACAGACACCTTGGGCTCATTACCTATAGAAATTTTGATAACTTCAATGCTTCCGTTTTCTACGCTGCCTCCAATTATTAGATTGGAATAATATAGTTTATGAACCAAATATTGATGATAAAATTTCAACATGCAACAATATTTTTTTTTTCTATTTTTAATAGACATGGCCTATAAAAAACTGCTAGGATAAAAAAACCCTGAGAACCCGTGCAATAGAGCAGTGGGATAATTACAAGAGATTAAGAAACATCACGTTATCAGTGATAAGAAGGGAGAAAAGGCAGTTCTTGGACAATACATTTGCAGAAAAAAATTTAAAAAAAAAACCTGGAAAACCTTAAAATCGCTCAATGTAAGCTCAAATAAGGTAACTAATTATCCTGAGAATTTCATACATCTGTCAAAACTGGTATTCCAACAATAAATTGACATGTTTTGATAGTTGATTTGAACCAATCAGATTGTAATTACGCGATAATTTGCACTAGTGCAAATTATCAAATAATTGCATACTAACTGGTGCGAAAACTGGTGTTTTGATATTTTTTGACAAAAAATTTAAATATTTGATTTATTAAATTCTCTCATTAAATACAACTCGTGCAATGGAAATATATTTATAATTTTCGACAAATTTCCCAAAAATTATCAATAATTTCCATTGCACTAGTTATATTACTATTGAAAATTTACTTGACTCTAATGATATTATAAACTTGTATTTTCGTGAATTTTTACAAACTATTTCTGATTGTTTATCCAAAATAAACTTTTACAAACGAAATGTTTTCAACAGAAAAAAATTGTGTGTTGTTTTGGACACTGAGCTTAGGTTTCGACGTTCGTGAATACGTAAGATTATTAATTATAAAAATGCATTTTTATCATTGAAAATACCTACTATATGTATATAATAACCGACACATTCTCAGTTTCAACATGCGTAAAATGCTTTATGAGCGTAAAATGCTTTATGAATCTCTGGTCCTGTCAAACTTTAACTATTGTGATTTCATTTATGGCCGTGCGACATCAATGACAGAAACCGCATACAGAAAGTACAATAAAACACTTGCTCACGGATGATGATATTTGGATTACGTAAATACGATCACATTTCACACATATTTAAAGAACTAAACTGGTTGAGAATGGACCGGCGCAGAGAGTTGCATTTGGCAAACTTTTTGTTTATTCATTTTAATCCCGTCCTTTCCAGCAGTTCTTAAAAGTAGATTTATCACCCGTTTGAATATTCACTTCAGAGATATCCGTTTTTCTAATGAAATAAAACAATGCCCCATCATCGGACTGCTATGTTCCAAAGATGTTTTACATATACTGCCATCAAAGTTAACAACTCTTTACCAATTGAACTAACAGGTCCTAATGGAGTAAAATTTAAAAAAAAAAGTTTAAGCAACATTTGTTGAGCACCTAATAATATAGACCATTTATTTTTTATTTTTTAATATTTATCATCTTTTTCTATTATTATTTTTATCATAGTTATTATTATTGTTACTATTTTTGATGTTCTCTATTGATTGTATTACATAGTTGATAACACTCCGTATTTATTAAAATTTTTGTTTATCCAGAAATTTGGTAATTGAGTTAACCAGATAAGTTGGGTTTAGTAGAGTAGCTACCTCTCAGCTAGACTGCACCTTGCTTTTCTGGTATTTTCTTTGTGTAACATGTTAAGAAAAAAAAATACTGTATACTTTGCTGTAATATAAGACATTTACTATTATTATTATTATTATTATTATTAATTTAGAATTTCTAATTGAATTAAAGTCGTCAATAAAAGATAAGCGTCAATTCGCGAGCATTTCCAAACCATTCTGGAGCTGATTATTGGTGAGCTCACCACTTTGATGGCTGCTTGATTGCCTGAGAATATGACAGTCTCTCTCTTTTTATAGTTTCTGTCAAGATTGAGACCTACTTATAGCGTTTATTTCCGCCTGACATATACAGGGTGAATCTGAAAGTGAGGGTTTTTTTTTAACAGGGTATATATCTCGCCAAAATAAGTTGTTTGGCAAAAAATTGTTTATATAAAAAATTTAATATAACGGAGTTACAGGTATTTTAGGGTTATGTGCATTAAAAATCTAATTTCAATAATCTAAGATTTAGTAGAGAAAATATGATAAAAATTATCGGGGATAATACCACGAGAGCTTCAAAATTACCGATAATTTTTCACTATTGCGTGTTTTCTATAATTTCACGAGTCCGCAGGACGAGTGAAATTTGCAAAGAAAACACGCATGAGTGAAAAATTATCTGGTCCATTTTAAAGCTCGAGTGGTATTTCGAGGATTATTTCACGAAAAAAAAATGGAAAAAATAAGGAAAAAATATGGTTGCTAACAGGATCCGTTTGTTTGTATTGGTACAAATGGATGGCTGGTAACAACTGTTTGTTTGTATCAAAAATTAGTATGACAATCATGTATACAATAACATGGGAGAATTATCGCTGTAATTCTCTCTAGTTAAACTAATGGAAAAAAGAATTTTCGCTGTCATTTTGAAAATCGTCACTTGTCTTATGGGATTTCTAACACATGAGTGGAATAATCACAAAAATTGTTCAAAATTATTCCCATTTGTCTGATGCTTCATTTCCCTCCTAAATTTTGTCTGTTTCATTTTAAAACGAAATTTTTTTTCTGATGGAATAATGCAACTGTGAGTACCTATTATGGAATAAGACTCATTATGCTGGACTAATAATAGCTTTTTGCGGCTTGTTTTTTGAGAAAATGTAAACAAAGTGATTTATAGTGGAAGACTCCTCTAACCTCAAAATAGCTGTACCTCCGTTATCTTAAATTTTTTATATAAACAATTTTCTGCCAAACAACTTATTTTGGTGAGATATACATCCTGTTAAAAAAAAAGCCCCACTCTCGGATTCACCCTGTATCTGGGTGTTTCCCATTGCTTCGGAGAACTTGATTCCATGGCCAAGTACTCCGGGTCCGGTCCTTTGCTCTTGACCCATCAGTATATCATTTTGCTTTCTGCTGCATTGTAAAAACGAATGTTGTGTTTCCTTTCCATTCTTCTCTGCTTCTTATGACTACTGTGAAGCGTTTCTCAAAATTATATGTTTTGATCATATCATCCCTGGGAAGCTCGAGGAGCGGAATAAGCTTGTTTAGAGATGCTAATTCTCTCCTTCGAAGCCAACCACCCTCGACAGCCCCCACTCTCGCGATTTTATTCATTGCTCGCCTGCGCCTCCACCACGATGTGAATAGCTGTGAGACCTACAATTGCCCGATGGCTGCTGTAGGACAAGTTTTCATTGCGCCCGTGATGCATGTGTACGCCAGGCACTGTAGTTTGTTGAGAGCTGCTTTTATGTTCTGCTTCTCAACTTCTTTGAACCAGACTATCGATACATATTATAGTAGGGTTGGTCTTACTATCATGGTGTACATTCATCTCAAGATCCCTGGTTTGCATTCCCAGGTTTTGCTTTTAAGGTTTCGGCACACCATGAGAGCTCTTGTATAGCCTTGGTCACAACTTCTTCAATTTGTTTGCTCCATCTGAGTTTGCAGTCTAACCTTATACTTAGATATTTGACTTCCGTCACCGGTGTAATATTAGTCCCCTGTATTCGGATAGCCTTTATTCTAGGGAGTTTTCTTCTCCTAGTGAACGGCACTACGGTGGTTTTTAATGGGTTTATCTCCAGTCCCACTGTTCGGCACTATTCCTCCGTGCTGGAAAGATCTCGTCCACTCCTGGTGATTTGAGAGGATTTTTTCTTTTTGCCTTCCTGATTTCTTTGTTATACTTTGTGAGAGCCTCTGTGTAACCTTGCCACTCTCCGGTCCTCATTGCTGTTAGACCCTGAGATAGGGCCTGTTTAGTGGAGTCATTTTTTTTTTATCTGGCATTTTGAGGGATGAATGCGACTAGTTAGCTGATGAGAATATAAGTGGTTTTAATGCCTGCCTCCTGTTCGAAATGTCCACAGAATGTTTCGCCGGAAAACTCGATTTCGAAATGTGATTACCGTCTGGCGATTTTTCAGCGTTATTCTCACAACAAAACCTTTCATTATCTGTAATGTACAATTTTTCAGCGTTATTCTCACAACAAAACCTTTCATTATCTGTAATGTACAAAAAGTAAACGCGGAAGGTTCTGTTCTTTTCTCTTGGAAGTTGACACCCATCCCCATTTTTTCAGCTATTAAAAAGCATCTGATATTTTTCATCGGTGAATTATTTATCAATGTCAATATTTTATTTAAAAGCCAGAAAATTTGAGATCATTAAAAAAAAATGCTTCATGTAAATCAATTTTTTTCTTCTGCCATTTTTCGAACGGGAGGTCGGCATTAAAATCACCCATATTCTCATCGGCTTAGTAGCCACATTCAGCCCTCAAAATGCCAGACAAAAAAAAATGACTCCACTTAACAGCCCCTATCTCACAGTCTATGTATTGAATGAACTCCGAGCTTGGGTTTCTTAGGTGTGTCAGATTCATATTTTACCATGAGGCCCCATTAGAGCAGTTTTTCCAATTTGTGGGGCAGTTAGGCCTCCTGGGTTGATTACTTTGAGATTTTCTTCCAGATAGGCTCTGTATAATTTCCAATTTGCTCTCATAGGGTTTTTCTTGAGTCTTGCTTTGGAGGTGCTTACTTATAAGCTGAACTCTATATTTCTATGATCAGACCGGGAGGGTTCAGCCGAAACCCTCCAGTTTTTTACGTAGTTCTTTATTTCCGAACAACTCCCTCGCCCTTGTTATAAATGCGGGTAAATTCCCTTTATTGAAGTTAATTTCAAGTAAGAATTGAAAAAGGTACCCACCTCTGGTTGGTGTTGGTGTTTGAGCTCCGCCACAATGTGTGGTGTGCATTAGCGTGGCACCCCACTAGGAGTGGCACATTTTTCCTCCTACAGTGGTGCGCTAGCTCCTGCAGTTCCGCCGATGGTGTGCGTGGTCCATCCCCAGTGAAGTATGTGGCAATGGTCCATTGTCTGCCCAAGTGGCGGAAATTCACCATGATTGGTATCTACTAGGCCTCTTGTCATATATTCTGAAACACAAGTAACAATATAATGTTTGCTTTCAAATACTATGTAGGCTCTGGGCATTTCATACCTATACATATATGTCAAGGTCAGGCACCCAAATTCCACAAAGGTCGAGATCTATGCGCGCCCGAGGCTGATCAAGCTCCAACCTCTGGAGAATCTGGGTGCCGGAGAGTACCTAAATGGGTTATTATTTTCTAACAAAAGACTGAAATCTAAACAGTTTAATTCAGTCGACTAAACGTCCCTCCTCATCCTGCTTCAAATCTGACACCGACAACACGTAGGGGAGAGTGGGGCAACTTCGACATGCGAGGCAAGTTTGTCACCGCGCTTTACTAGGAATTGGTTGGATTCGGAAATTCCGAAACTGGCTTGAGGGTGCATCGTACGTATCAGTTAGTTGCTCCTTAAGTCTGGAGAAGGTAGCTACTCAATTTGTAATATAAAACGCAATTATCGAGTTTTTAAATTTCTGATCTAAGGATTGGATATTACTTTAATAATATTTTCGTTCCGTTAGAGCTTTCTATTTCGCAAGTTAATTTTTACAGAGAGACTTTGACCCATCTTTTGTAGAAATATTTGATAATAGGCGGTAAAAAAGGCTCCTGTAAGGTGTTTTTAAATATTTTACTAGAATCCGCTTGGGTGGGGCAACTTTGCCAATCGTTATTCCGGCACTGCCGAACTATTATTTTTGTTTCTAGGATGATTAGAGATTATAAAAAAACGATCTGATGTATACGAAGAAGAGCAGGTAATTTTTGCTGTAATTTAGATAGAAAATAAAATTTAGGTATTTGTATCAGAATAATGCTGTCGAATTTGCTCCATTGGGGAGGGCATGTTCGTCATTTGACATTGATGCAAAAAAAAAATATTTTTCTCTTTGAATTTACACGATATTGGTTTTAAATGCCTATTACCCACTAAAGAAATGTTATCACTATGTTTAGATAAAGTTGTGTTTATTTCTGTAAATACAAATCGTTTTTAAAATCTTGCAAACCTTAACATGTCGAAGCTGCCCCACTCTCCCCTACTATTTTCAAGATACAACATTTTTTATTGTGGTTGCTAACTTCACCCTTGGAAACACATTGAATGCAGGATCGCTAAAACAGGTTCCTGCTTGTGCTGCTATAGTCCTGTCTCATCCTGCTTCAAATCTGACCTCGGCAACACGTACTAGTTTCGAAATACAGCGATTTTTATTTTGGTTGCTAACTTCACCCTTGGCAACACACGGGAAGCAGGATTGCTCAAACATATTCCTGCTTGTATTGCCATGGTCCTGCCTCAGCCTGCTTTAAATCGCACCCCGGCAACATGTACTATTTTTAAGATACAGGGATTTTCATTATGGTTCGATACCTCACTCTTGGCTTGGGAACACATTGGAAGCAGGATCGCTCAAACATGTTCCTGCTTGTGTTGCTATGGTCCTCCCTCATTCTGCTTCAATTTTCACCCCAGCAACACCTAATATTTTTGAGGTACAAACTGGTAGCATTTCAAGAGTCTAGTCGTAGGAATAGGGAGAGCTCGAGACACCGTTGCCAAATATATCATAATGAGTGCTTGTCTCTGTATGTTGATATTTTCGACGAAAAGATCTAATCCAAACTAACTTAAACTAAGCTGTACTTTTGTAATGAATGCTAGTCTTTGTGTGTTGGTATTTTAGACGAGAAGAGCTAATCCAAGCTAACCCGTCCTCATACTAAGTGCTAGTTTTTGTGTGTTGATATTTTAGACGAAAAGAGCTATTTCAAAGTAACCCGTTCTCATACTAAGTGCTAGTCTTGTATGTTAGTATTTTAGACGAAAAGAGCTAATTCAAACTAACCCATTCCTTTTGTAATGAATGCTAGTTTTTGCATGTTGGTATTTTAAACGAAAAGAGCTAATCCAAACTAACCCAAACTAACCCGTCCTCAGACTAATTGCAAGTGTTTGTATGTTGGTATTTCAGACGAAAACAGCTATTCCAAACTAATCCGTCCCCGTAATAAATGCTATTCTTTGCATGTTGGTAATTTAGACGAAAAGAGCTAATCCAAACTAACCCTTCTTCGTAATGTATACTATATAGTCTTTATATGGTAATATTTTAAACAAAAAGAGCTAATTCAAGGGTTGAATCGAAACTAACCCGTCCTCTTGATAATATTCAAGAAAAAAAAAATTATTAAAAACCCTACGGAAGCGCTGAGAGGCCACCTATCCCAGGACGGGTTAGTTTTAATTCAATCCTTGGATTAGCTCTTTTCATCTAAAATATCAAGACACAGAGGCTCGCATTCATTACAGAGGGACGGGTTAGTTTGGATTAGCTCTTTTCGTCTAAAATACCAACATACAGAGACAAGCACTTGTTACGATATATTTGGCAACGGTGTCTCGAGCCCTTCCTATTCCTACGACTAGACTTTTGAAATGCAACCAGTTTGTATCTCAAAAATGTTAGGTGTTGCTGGGGTGAAAATTGAAGCAGAATGAGGCAGGACCATAGCAACACAAGCAGAAAGATATTTGAGCGATCCTGCTTCCAATGTGTTTCCAAGCCAAGGGTGAAGTTACGAACCATAATGAATATCCCTATATCTCGAAAATAGTACGTATTGCCGGGGTGTGATTTAGGGCGGGTATTATAAAACTGCTTTGACAGTTAACTTGCAGTTAACTTTTTGAATTACATGTATTTTCAGAAGTTAACTTTAAGTTAACTGTCAAAGTAGTTTTATAATACCCGCCCTTAAAGCAGATGAGGCAGGACCATAGCAACCCAAGCAGGAACATGTTTGAGCAATACTGCCAAGGGTGAAGTTAGCAACCAAAATAAAAATCGCTGTATCTCGAAAATAGTACGTGTTGCTGGGGTCAGATTTGGAGCAGGATGAGACAGGACTATAGCAGCACAAGCAGGAACCTGTTTTAGCGATCCTGCTTTCAATGTGTTTCCAAGGGTGAAGTTAGCAGCCAAAATAAAAAACGTTGTATCTTGATAATAGTACGTGTTGCCGGTGTCAGATTTGAAGCAGGATGAGGCAGCAACATGTTTTTGCGATCCTGCTTCGTATGTATTGCTAACTTCCCCGACATGTCGAACTATTTCTCCGCGGCATGAGCTAGAGATATGAGTTCAGTTCATACAAATGCCCTCGGGATAATGTCCATCAAATAATATTCTATACTAGTCTAGAACTTCGTCTATCTAATAGGGTAGTGGACAATTTTTTGAAATATTTTTTTTTATTAATCTCCATAACAAAATAAATAGTAGTTGATGATTCTTTGATTTTAGAAAATAAAAATATACCTAAAAAAAAATAAACAAATTTGTACTTATTTTAAACGCTATAATTTACCGCCCGGAAATTACGTCATAGCAGTTATGTCTTATAGCGTCAAGGCATTCCGACAATAATAAGGGTAGGCGAGAGCGCGGTCAGTGCGTCCTTATATTTTACATGCTTCTGGAAAAAGATGCAGATAAGCTCAGTGCGCATTGATTGACAAATGGAAATCTCTCAAAAAATGGGGTTAAGTTGAGGCTGCGCCCGACAGACGCTGATATATCTCTCTTTTTTGCACTAATGAGTAAGTGTGTGTCGAATATAAGACGAAGGTTTGATTTATTTCATACTCAAATACAGCAGCTATGACGTAGAATCAAGGAGCGAAATATTTTCGTTTAAATAGTGCGTCTCAAAACTGTATTTTTACAATCGTTTTAAACAAAGTTAGCAATTTTTTCTGAAATTTCTTTCAATAGGAATATTTTTCATTTACTCCATAGATGAACAATAGATCATCGATTTCATTGAAATTATAGTTTGTCCACTACTCTATTGGATTTAGTCTGGTATATGTGCTCGAAACTATTTATATATCCAGTGCTTTTTTGTTTAACATTTGGCATCCTGTGGATTATTTCGATGCCCTCTTTTATTTTTTGTTCAGACCTATCCAGTAGTTGTTTATTCTGGTCTGCATCTCGTTGGATGTATCTCAAATTCTCTAGTTTGGTGACAACAGTATAAGTTGTTTTTTTTTTTTTTTTTTCTCATGAATGGTGAATTAGTGATGTACATTGACTGGACGTTGCTAATTCATTCACAGCTTGACAACAGTTAATTACTTGTTTAATTGCTAAGGCTACGTGTGTCTTAGGGGGTCTAAGAAATTACCTGAGGTAGAGTGTCCTACTAAGCGCATGAAGACTTCAGTGATTTGCGCATCAGTTAACAACATCGATAGGCGAAAGTACTTGGTGTTCAGGACATAAGGTAACAAAGAACTAGTCAAATGCTTAAAGAACGGCGCATATAGAGATCTCAAGTATACAGGGTGTCACGAAAGGTTTGTTAAAACTTCTAGGGATGGTAGATCTCGTAATAATTAAGTTATTTTTTTCAATCAACGTGTCCGGGAATTCTTCGCTTTCCAGATACGGAGTTGGAGTTTGGTAACTTTGGTAATTATCATTTTTAGCTGCAAAAATAAAGTCCTTCGGCGATGGATAAAAGGCGGCAGATATGGAATCTGATGTTACTGCAGTCTAGTTCTATTTTTTTACACGGAGGCGGTTTTGGGAGAGAGGTGGTTTGTGCATCAAGGCAAGGATTTATACCCGCCAGCACTGAACACGATAAAGCAGCCCTGTTTAGAGACTGACTCAATTTCATCTTTCATTTCTTTTTCACCTTCGTCTTCCCACGACAAAAAAAAATACGTAGATTTCCACGTAAAAAATGATAGGTACCTACTTCTGATAATTAAACATTTGCTTATTTATGCTAAACAGTTAGGTATAATAGATAAAACCACGCTATAACGAGAGTACACTTAGCGATAAAAATAGTTAGAAAATGGTATTTTCGACTATTGCGTGGCACAGTGGCGACGCGTGACTTGCAGTCTGGGGGGGGGGTAATGGGAAGATGTGACCCCTCGCTAACGCGCCGCAGGCGAAATTTTTTGCAACTTCAATATTATTATGTATTTTCTTTTGGGCCACGTTATTTTTCCCTTGATTATTGGATCCTGGGGGGGGGGGGGGGGCAATTACCCCCATTAGCCCCCCCCCCCCGACGCGACTCCCCTGGCGTGGCATCTTTCGATTTATAAATCAGATTTCTGCCTTCTACTTCCTGTGAACTTTCGTTCTCTTCCTGCTCCACAATAGGATATGACCAGCTTTATTATCATGATTTCTATATTTTGCAGGTTGGAAATCTATTGCAAACCAGCAAATTTCCTGCAAGGTGACTACTTGATAGAGTAGCCACAGATTCCCACGTGGGGTACCACATTAGGTACAGGGTGAGTCACTACATTACATTTTGACACCCACCTGCAGCCGTAATTACATGTGATAGGTGGAAGGTGTAAATACAAAAGTTGTAGTATTTTATCTGAACCACCAGAATTTGTAATTAGATTGAAAAAATAAGCAACACAAAATGAAAAAACATGTCAATGTTCACTTTTTTTTTAAATGGAATGCACTTTACTTGACTTTCTTTTAAATTCTTAACCTTTGTGCTACCCAAGGTTCTGAACGAACGCAGAGTACCAAGAGGGTACAAATTGTACCCCTTGTTTTTTTGTTAAGTTTGGAGGGGAAAATCCTACTACACATAAAAAAAATACAAAATATTAGTGGAAATTTTATTCAAAATAATGTTATTTTTATAAAACACATTAGACACTCAATTTAAATTTCCATTTCCATCGCACTTGTTGCAATAATTGATTTCTCTTTGATAGCCATGATTTTTACAAAAATAGCCATTTCTAAGGAGCACAAATCTATACTTACAAACCGCACAATACAGCGATTAGCAAAACAATATACATGCATATCAGTTGAGGTTGAATACCTGTGATTTCGTCGAGAACTGCGCACGAATCTATTAGGCGAAGCAAAAGACATCAAATCCCAAGCGGGGTACAAATTGTACCCCAGCCAACAAAATTAGTTATAATTTGAAAATTTTCAATTGGAAATGATTGACTATGATGTTATTAGTTCACTAAAGTATTATTAATATCTATGATAAAAGCACAATACATTAGAAAAATATTTCTTTCAAATACACGCAATTTTGTACGTGTGGGGTACACAATGTACCCCCTTGGTAGCACAAAGGTTAAAGTTCTCGTTTTTCTGATTCAGATTATATAATATATTAACCCGGGATCGGTCGCGGTGTTAGAAAAAATCTAGCATTTTTAGTTTTATGCACATAAAATTTTGAATATTGGCGTTAGTTCATTCCCCCTCCCGAAGTGCCTGGAGAAGGTCCTATGTAAGCTCATGGCAAATCGGCATTTAGCTGGCTCAAAAGGGTTAGCCATATCGGGAAGATGACTTAGATGTTAGTTAAATTCTAACACGCAACCTTAGCGTACACTTACCTGTTAGAAAAAATCTAACTACGCGACCAACTATGATTGAAATACCAAGACTTAATTGCATTTATCAAATTTAAGTTTAAGTTTTGATTCCGAATTTTTAGTGTTAGATAAAATCTAACACGCGACCGATCGCATTATAGGAAGGGTAGCAACCGATCCCGGGTTAATGTTTCTTTTGATAGTTTTAGAAATATCTGCAGTTTATTTATTCAAAGACCTATATCCTATTCACAATCCGATATCCACAGGTACAGGTAAATTTATCACCTTTCCCTATCAAATAGCATTGAAAGGTGATAAATTTTACCTGTACAATCAAAAAAACGAGAACTTTAAGAATTTGGAAGAAAATAAAGGGCATTCCATTTAAAAAAAGTGAACATCGACTTATTTTTTAAATTTGCGTTGCTCATTTGTTCAATCTAATCGAAAATTCTTGCGGTTCAAATAAAATGCTACAACTTTTGTATTTACACCTTTTACCTATCACCGTAATTACGGCTGCAGGTGGGTGTCAAAATATGGTGACTCACCCTGTACATGTGCAACACGCAGTGCAAAAATTTTTATTTCTAAAAAATAAATAAATAGAAAATGTTTGATGATCACTAATTATCTGCAAAGCCCTTACTGACACAAAATAAAATTAGTCACAAAAAATATGCACTTTTTTGGAAAATGTGCTAGAAAAATAATTGTTTTCTAGGGCACATTATATTTGTACCTCACCCGGGAAGACGAAGGTTAAACAAAAAAAATATTCATGGCTGTGTAACACATTTTTGCTTCTTCGGTAGTTGCAGGAATGATAACTAAATCCTTTGTAACATTAGTGTGTTTTCAGAATTACCATGAAGGTCCGTTTCACCACAGAGTGTTTTCCATCAATTTTGATGGCTCTGGTCTTCTGGATAGTAATTCAATGGGATTTTCTTTTTATTTCACATGATGACAACATTCGTGAGATACGAGCTTGTTTATATTATCCATATAGGTAACAACGTTATGAACCATAATTTTACACAAATCAGGGCTTTTCCGACTTTGAGCGAAAGATTAATGATGAATCAGGATTCGGAGGACATTCCTGACATTTCTTTAGAGGATATTTACAATTCTGATATCGTTCCCATCTCAGACAAGCTTGAAAAAGTCAATAACATGTTTTGAGAGCTACAGGAGGTTCAGAAAGAGTTGGACTTCCCAAAAAAAAAAAAAAAAATATTTGTGAGGAGATACTCAGAGGACAAATACCTATAGGGACATGGAATCCAAATAAAGAGAGACAACTAAACATGTGAATTAACGAGAAGAATTACCTTAAGCTTTGGACAAATGAAAGACGTTTTCGATAAGAAAATTCCCGTGAGCTTGAAGGCATTCAATCGTGTATCTTACAGGTCTTGTCATCAACAAAGAGACCTTCACCCTAACAAAAGTATCGGTAAGGAGTCTTGGAGAGTGTGTAAGAAATGAGGAGGTACGGAGAAGATCGAGGGTGACCAATGTTATTAGCTTCATAAATAAGCTGGACACGTTGCTAGATTACGGTACGGCAGATGAACAAGTATTTTCCTCGATTGCCGACAAGCAAATTAGGGGTCGACCGCCTACCTGATAAAGCGATCACTGGAAAGGATCAAAACGAACTGGTTTGCGATTGCCTAGGAAAAGGTGACCTGAAACCGACTTGAGAAGGTCTATGTCCAGTATTGGATCCCAGAAGGCTGTATGATGATCATGATGATTAGGATGACTAGGTTATTCGATCACTTCCTGCGAAAATCCTTTAATTTGTGAATTTTTGTCAAGCAAATATATTTTTACCTTAATGTTAATATGGTCAAAGTTTAATCTGGTATTTTTACGAAAATATGTCTATATTTGCACAGAGATTGAGAAAATAAAATAATATAAATTAAATTAATAATAATTTAAATAACTTTATTTATTTTATGACCCCTTAATAATATATTTTTTCAAGCAATACATTTTATTGTTTAGAAAAAAAAATTAATATGTTTACTGTATAAATATTATTTTAAATTTTATTTTCAAGAATAAGTATACTTAGTTATTTTATGTTTTTGTGAAATAATTCGGTATTTGTGTTGAAAATAAATAATTTGAAAGCAAAATGGAAGACGAATTTAGGTATAACTGAAAAAATAATTTTTCAAAAATTAGCCAAACTCTTTATGTATTTTAGTCAAAATAGGTAGGTACCTACCTCATAAAACGAAATTAGGAATAGAAAAAATATAAAAATATTCTTAGACAAAAGATATACGAGTGGATTTTTCATATCCTATTACAAAACAAAATAGAATGACTAACTGTTACTAATAAACTTACGATTTGAAAATTTTATGATGTTTTATCCAGGAAAATGTCATGTTTGCTTGTAATGAGACACCGCGGTATCAACTGGAATTTCCGTAGCCTTGGCAAATAGATACTAAAATGTTAGTAACACGGGTACTAGTTCATTACATTTTCTTAGAAAAATTAAAAGTTAAGTACATGCAATAAAAACATCCTATTTTTATGTTTTCAAGATTAGGAATTCTTTTTTTTTTGTCTGTTAAATCGCAGAATGTTTGAGCCTACGAAAATAGATAAAAGTCCCATATCTAACTGCTTTTGCGTGCGGGAAAGTATCACTTTGCGCACTTATTACGAAAATAACTATAAACAAACACAAAACCGAAATGCACAAATTTATCTAAAAAACCATCAGCAAATAGTTTTACCAAGGTAGGTACTTTACCGAATAAATAAATAAAATCACGGCACTATTTTATCTAGCAGCCAACATTTATTTACTCAAGTGAGATGAAGTGCATGAAGTAGTTCCTGATTTTTTTAATTAATGGTTTTTTTCAATATTTGCCCGAAATTAAAACCTCCATGCAAGATGAGGTTTGGGTGTTTACTTAGCAATTAGTGCGTCTGGAAAGTCACAAGTAAAACCCTGACTTTTTTTAATGATTGTATTATGTAAAACGCCCAGAGGATTTTTAGTCTTGAAGATTTTAAGTTGATTAATTAATGTGACGACATTTCTTGAATATTGTAGTAATCAGTGCCAAGAATAACCGCGTTTAAAAAAAAAAACTTCTCAAAATGACAAAAATAAAGACTAGAGATAGCGTTAACAGGTTGAGTGCCACGGTAAATTGAATGAACTTCTCCTTGGGCCCAAAAGCAAATGATATTATTTCAAATTCATTTATTAAACAGACACATTGTTTAGACATCCAATGTAAGATATCTGTCAATTTGACAGCTGTAAGTGTCCATTTTACTGGACGTCGGGATATTTTAATAATCATAACTAAAATATCCCACCTGTCCAGTATACTGTACGTATTCATATATCATATATCAATTAACATTTATAGTTATTGTCAATAACGAAAAGAATGTTTCTAAAAATAATAAAAACTCAAGGATTTTCCAATAGACACTGAATATAATATAGAAATAACAAAATACGAAAACAAAGCTTCTAAAAATAATAAAAACAAGAGGATATTCGAGTTATATTGTAAGACCCTATGTTATCTTTATACTAAAAATTCTCCTTTCCTATGTTAATTATAAGCGTACGCATATGTCAATACTAATAAATATATAAAACTGCTTAATCAGCGGTACTACACTGGTAGTACCACCACCTGCCTAGGAAAATGCTTTCCTGTAAGGAGCGTTCATTTGTTTTCAGGCACTCCCTGTAGCAATTTGATTGACATATTTTCCGATTGTCACTATTGTATTTTAATTAATAAAATAAATGTTTTTTAAAAATATAATTTTCGAATAAATAAATACTGACCATAATCAAGAAATGACAAAATCAAGCAAAAGCTGAAATTTTGAACTTCTCTTGTTCTCAAGTTATTGCCAAATCCCGCATTTTTAACCCGGCATTACACGCGCCAAAAAACTTACGTCATTACACGCGTTCGGTCAAATCGACCGACTGCTCAATAGTTTATATGAATTATTAGCTTTTTTCGCGGAAACAATGAACTATACTTCAACCAAAAACCAAAATATTTTTGTGCCAATGAGTAGTGGAAAACCTGCATCAGGCATTCCTGGATGGACAAAACTGCCACTTTGTACCAGTGGCGTAATTACTGATTTTATTAATGGTCGGTCCTTTTGACCGGCACGCGTGTACTCCCGGGTTAACAGCTAATTTAGATGCTATTTAGTAGTGTCCAGTTTGCTGGACGCAGGCCCTGACAAGAAACCCTTCTGTCCAGTATACTGGACGGTGACACTCAACCTGTTTTAACTACGCCAAGTAATATGTGGAAGAATATTGTTTTATTAGGAGTAAAAGATACTCTTGTGATTTATCTGTAACGATGGCATTTTAAATTTTCTGGTATGCTGTATCTTTGATCAACAGAACTTCACCTCCAATAGGAAAATTTTATATGAGGAGCCAAAGAACGTCTCCAAAACTCCATTTTTGACTTGCATCATGATAGAGCAAATATTTGGCTTATTTCAAAAACAAATATATCTACAGATTATTGAAGAGCAATTATTCTATTACGCCAAGCTAGGCTTTATTGGCATTCACTGCAACCTGACCGGATAATAATGCTCTTTCAGCGATCAGCGACATATATTCGGAATTACAGAATTGTTAATGGTCACATTTTTTGCTTGGCCGAAGAGCTTATCAGCAAAAAGAATAGGTAACCTAATTGTAGGCTAATATGGCTTAGATTTCTATGCTTGGTGATAAAGATACAGATATCGAGCAAGCAGTAGGTAATTGTGTGGAATGCAGGGGCTGTGAAACCGAACTGGAAGCATATTACCTATATGTAAAGGGAGTGCCTTTAGATTACTGAGTAAGTACATGAAAACATGAATCTCCTCCTCTCTCATCTCTACTGTCGTGAGTCGCTGGCATGACCGTTTCTTCTATCCATCACCTAGTAATTCGTCGAATTCCCACGATATAAGTTTTTTTTTGCTTAACTCGTCTGTTCCAATATTCTTGATCTTTCAGTTACTTCTAACACCATTGGAAGATGAGGGCCATCTCTTCCTGGAGGTACTGGTCAATTCAGTGGTCTCTAAACTAGTAAATGCAGAATCTTCTGAGTTTATAGGTGCAATCTTTGTGCCTGCGGTCCTTGGAATGTCGTAAGTATTGGTGGGGTGCTAGAACCAATCTTTGGGGTATTCCCTGCTACTAGTCCATTGGTAATGTACTCTAATATTCTGAGTGCTTTTCACTCAGTAGAGGGACCCAATTTAAAGCCGATTTTTTCGTCAAGAATCAAATCGAGGATTCGAACTTTTCAGTTTCTCTATCTAGCACCTTGCTCAGAAGACGCAAGTGACGTACTATTTCCAATTATAAAGAACTCCACCATAATAATACAGATGTCAAAAAAAGTTAGAAACTTTTTTTCCATCAACAGGCGCATTCTACATTCATGGCAGGACTAAGAGAACCATTAGAGTCAACTATAGTCCCACGAGTGAGAGTTTACCGGCGGCAAATATGCGAACTAATACTTCTATCATGCTCTATTCCATCGCAACTGTGTATTTCCATATCGTTTTTTCCTCCCCCTTCACCTCAGACCGAAACTATTTTCTCTCAGTAGCCAAACTATATTAGAACTATGCGGCCCAGAGCAATGCAAATTATCCAGGACGAAAACAACATCAGATACCTCCAAAAAAGCTTCTCCATTCCACAACCTCGTCGCTCAAAAGCAAACCAACATAATCAGAAGCAAGAAGTGATGCAACCTGGCCAGACTTTCTCGCAACCATTTCAGTCGCAACATTTCAGACCTCAAAATTCTATCCTGCAGCAGTTGTGGTCCTCGTCTCCATTCCAGAGGGCACCTCAGCAGCAAACACAGCAATACAGATCCTCATCCAACCAGACTAGACAGCCTATTGTACAGCCTGCACGATTCCAGACTCCTCGACCACAATTCAATATCTGGCAAAGTAATCCAAACCGCACGCTTATGCAACCAACACCAATGAGCACTACATCAAGAGCCACCATAAAACCTTCATAACAATCTGCTCCATAGATCACTGTAGAAGATTTATTCAATATCGATCAACACGAAGTAACCCAGACAGACAAAGATTACTATGATTTAGAACAACAACAAATTACTACCTATCAGAAGCAAGCATACGAACAACACTAATACACTGGAGGAGGAAATTTTCCAGAAGCAGCTGATCCATAAACAGAACCATAATAAAACTACATAATTATACCGATCGGAAGGAGCTACCATACATTTCCATCGCCAACGCCAATCCACCTTTTAGGCTCTTCAAAGATACTTGCGTTAACAAAATCATTTATCAATCCAGACATAGCCTTTAAATACTTCAAAGATTGTATCCACCATGAGCCATTCATCGTTACTTCAATTTTCCAAAATCACTCTCAGGACTATTGTGGTCAAATTTTCATGTTTCCAGAATTCAATTCAAATGAAAAGGCAAATTTTTACCTTTTCAAAATTCCACCAAATATCGATGGCCTCATCAGACTCGATAATCTCAAGCTACTCCAAGCCAAACTGGACCTGCAAGAGTAGTTACTTATCACATAAAACACCATTCTCCCAATTGAATAATACGAAACCATCAAAACCCAATTCTATATTTCATCCAACTGGCGCCTAACACCGTTCTTCGAGTAGGGCTTCCAATACAGGAAAACCTAGAGTGCCTACAATCCTTCTACCAAACCAAGTTGTTCACACCCTACTTATTTGAAAGAAAGTTTTAGATACTTTCAGATCACCTTCCTCTCCAATCGCTGTTATCTTTGGAGACAATAAAGATGGTGTTTGAAGCTGGAAGAGTTTGATTATGAAATAATCTAGAAAGGAAAATCAAACACCAATGCAGATACTCTGTTCAGAGTCGAAATCCATACCAAAGAAATAGCCCAACCACCACAAGACGAAGATAACGCATGTTTGTACAGGGTATTTGATAATATTTAAGCCTAGCCTTTACTATTTAAGATTGAAAAAAATTTAAATACAAAACTTGACAGTTTTTTTTCTATATTTTCTTTTAACGTTACCTATCAGAAGAAACAAAATCGCATCCGAAAATGAAAAAAAGAAGACAACTTTAATTTTTTTAATGAGACATCCTGTATATTGTGCGATAAAATGAAAATAAAAGATCTTTATCTTTTATGAAATTTCTTTGCAAATTATTTATAATTTAAGCTAAAATATCTCAAAAATTGTTCACGCAAATGTGATCAATACATACCTATTTGGAATCAGGAAAAAAAGATCTTTCATTTTATCGCATAATATACAGGGTGTTCCATTGAAAAAAGTTGAACTTGTCTACGTTTTTCCATTTTCCGATGCGATTTTGTTTCTTCTGATAACGTTAAAAGAAAATACAGGGTCTTCATTTTTAAACTTACCACGTTTATTATCTCAGAGTTGGAAAATTTTCGAAAAAATCCCTGAAACACACGTCAACTATAATTTGAAGGGGGATGAATTTTTATGCAAAATTCACTTCCTCCCTTTGAACCCAGCCACCAGAGCCACGCCCTAGAAAATCTTAAATTGGAAGGGAGGAAAAGTGATACATCATTTTGGAGGGTTTTTAATTCCATACATTTTGGTACTAAATTTTAATACCTAAGTTCAACTGTTTTGGAAATATTGACAGTTACATTCCTGTCTTAGATTTTTATAAACTATCATTTGACACCAACTTTGAATTTAATCCATGATGGAAATATGAGATAAATATTTCCATAAACTATCATGTGACTCCAGCTTAAAAATTCCGGTTAAATTTGATCTCCGGTTAAATTCAAAGTTAGTGTCAAATGAGTTTATGGAAATCTGATATAACAATGTAAGATCGGTTTTCCTCTAAAATTACCCGTTCAGGTTTTACAGCCGGTCAAAGTTGCAAACAAGTCAATATTTCCAAAACAATTGAACTTAGGTAAATGGATGCATATATCCCACATACAACTAAACGTAGAGCTAATGCAAAACCTTGGTTCAACAGCCAGTGTCAAACGGCTGTACAGAAAAAACACAGAGCATATAACCTTTGGAAACGACAACAAACCGCTCAAAACCACACAGAATTTATAGAAGCCAGAAATAGTTGCAAAATTACTATTGACTCCGCTAAAGAAACATACAATCAAAGAATAAAAAACAGGTTGCTGAATTGTCCAAGTAGTTCTAGGTCCTTTTGGTCTCTTGCAAAAGCTGTTGGATCTAACTTCACCAAGTCATCCATACCACCACTTACAGATAAAAATAATCACTTAGCCACAACATCAGAGGAAAAAGCCAATATGCTGGCCCAAATGTTTTCCTCCAACTCCAACCTAACAGTGCCAAACGGAAAAACTCCACCGTTCATTGAAAGGGTTTCCCATAGTATGCCAGAGGTACCCTTTTGTCACAGAGAAATACGAAAATCCCTTAAAAAGCTAGATACAAACAAAGCAATGGGTCCGGATGGCATTCCCGCAATAGTACTCAAAAATTGCGCCAACGAACTCACCCCAACTTTCGCAAAATTATTCAATTTGTCTTACAGGCAAGGAGTATATCCATCATCATGGAAGTCTGCCGCAGTACAACCCATTCCAAAGAAAGGAAAAAAGACAGATCCGTTAAACTATAGACCAATTATTGCTCTACTTCCGGTGATATCAAAAGTAATGGAAAGAGTTATGAACAATCACCTAACCAAGTACTTGGAAAAGTACAAAATTATCAACGATAAGCAATACGGATTTCGAAAATATAGGTCAACTGGCGATTTACTTACATACGTCACTCACTTATGGCAAAAAGCGATTGAGTTGCGGGGTGAAACAAGAACAATTGCCTTAGATATATCTAAAGCATTCGACAAAGTTTGGCGTGAAAATCTGCTCAACAAGCTCAAAGCAGTGGGATTATCGCCGAAACTTTGCACTTGGTTTGAAAGTTACCTAAAGGACAGATCCATTTATGTTGCACTGGATGGCCAGAACTCCAACTCTTACCAAATAAATGCTGGTGTGCCACAGGGAGCAATCCTTTCGCCAACTCTTTTTCTGATTTACATAAATGACCTCATAGATAAAACAGTAAATCCACTTTATTGCTTTGCAGACGATGGCAATGTAGTCTCCTCACTCATACCACCCACAGGTCTTTCCGCACGTGAATTCCATCATCTTAGACTAACTCAAATATCGCAGATAAATAACGACCTGGAGATAATAGAGGACTGGGGTAACAAAAACCTTGTACAGTTCAACGCACAGAAAACCCAAGCAGCTCTGTTTTCAAAAAAAAACAGCACCGGTGAGCCAAACATCATGCTATCTGGAAGTGCTGTCACATTACAGAGTCAGTTGAACATCTTGGGGTTACTGCAGAGACCAACATGTCTTGGCACAATCACGTGGCAGATATTGCTAAAAGGGCGTCCCAAAAGCTGGGGGTGCTATTTCGTACAAGACATCTGTACACACCAAGCCAATTGCTGACACTCTACAAAGCCCAGATTCGACCAACTATGGAGTACTGCTCACATATATGGAGTGCAGCACCCAAACATACCTTAATGCTTTTGAACACCGTGCAAAAACGAGCTATCAAGCTGATCAATGACCCCGCACTTACTCGTAACTTGGGTGGTCTCGAACATCGCAGATCTGTGGGCGATTTATCTCTCTTCTACAGGTACTATAACGGAAAATGCTCTGAAGAGTTGGCACGTATGATTCCACCGAGAGTAGCGCCTACCAGGCGAACCCGTCAAACAGACGGTAACCATGAATTTACTGTCAAACTAGAGGCACTAAGAACCTCATTATATCAGAATTCATATCTCTGGAGAACAGCATCGCTGTGGAATAAACTCCCTGCGACAGTTTTCCCTGCAGGTTACAATCTGAACCGTTTCAAGACCAACATACACCGACATTTCCGCGCACTTGCCGCTTCTCGAGCGTGATAGGACATTTCCTTGCGAGTGCGCATATCCGTAAAAAAAAAATCAAGCTTAGTACTTAGTACCAAAATGTTTGGAATGGCCCATTCCAACTTTCACGTGCCGGGAATATGGCTAATTATGATGTTTTTTGACGCAGATACTTAAATAAATTAATAAATAAAAATTAAAAATTTAAACAAAAAATCACGTGATTGAAAACGCCCTCTGATTGGCTGAAGCCGATTATGACGTGCTTGTGGTCACATTCAGAAATGCGAAATTTAAATGAGTTTATAACGATTATACCTATCATTATACCTATCCTTTATTTTTTTATAATGTAGTGAAGGACGAAAATAGTTTCTAGCTAGTGAAATGTGTAATGATTTAATAATTAGAAATTTGGCATCCTCGCATTTTTGTTGATTATCTGGTTTCTGACGTCACAAATCAGTTTCGCGTTTACGCGCCAGTTCAAAAATTCGATTTTTAAATATTTTTTTTTTTTCAAAAATAAGCGTTTTTTTTTCGGAAAAAAGTATATAAATAGTATTAGAATGACTAAAAGAATAATTTAAATATCTTTTTGAAAAATATCAAAGTGGCCCATTAAAAACACTCCAAAATGATATATCACTTGACCCTTCTCCACATTTAGGATTTTCTAGGGTCTATGGCTGGGGGGTTGAAAGGAAGAGGTGAATGTTGCATAAAAACTCATCCCCGTTGAAATTATAGCTGACGTGTTTCAGGGATTTTTTCGGAAATTTTTCCACTCCGAGATAATAGGGGTGGTAAGTTTTAAAATGAACAAACACCCTGTATAGAAAAAAACTTCCAAGTTTTGTATTTAATTTTTTTTTCTATTTTAAATAGTAAATGCTGTAGGTATCTAATGGGCTCAAATAAAGTGAAATAGCCTGTATGTACATATAATCAAAATATCTATAATAATATTGTAAATTGTTAATCATTGTAAGGCAAGTAGGTATTTAATAAATAAATAAAAGACGCCATTGAATGCCCGAAGAACTTCATCGTAGATCACTGCAAATTAGTCATGAAAAAAACCCAACAGAAAAAAAAGGATTTGAGTACAGATAAAGGAGGGTAACTGTTGGCGATCAGCTCTTAGAAAATATACATATATTTATTTAGAAGATAAAATTCGGCTCGGTAAATGAAACCAATCTTCTACGATTTTAAGAAGAATATGAGTTTTCTTGAGCAGCAAGTTAGGATTTTTTCTTATATCCCAAAATAAAATTATATAAGTACCTATAACCATCAATCATCCAATAAACTGCAAACATATAACGAGCAATAGAAAGGGTCAGACTTGGAATTACTTTGAGGAACAGCATATGACGGAAAGTGATCTGCGAGAGATCTTATGTTACCGATGTACTAAAGGTTTTGGCACAATTGGAGTGGTCATGGGCTGGCCATATAGATATAGCAAGACACCAGGTGGTCATGTAGGGTTATGGTTTGGCGCTCAAAGGCTACGGTTAGTGGATCTCAGACAAAATATCGCAGAAAGGATTTGGATCCGAATTGCTTAGTAGTGACTATCGGTTGAAAGAAGAAAGAAGAAGACTATGTCCGAGAGTCGTCAGAGAAGACTAGGGCGATGATCTATTTTGTTTTTTTTTTTATTTTTTAATATTTTTAATGCCTTATATCTCAATAAGATTAAGCTCTTAGCCTACTATTCGAAGAAATATCTCAACATTAATTACCTATATTTTACTATCACAAGACTTTGTATCATTTAAATTGAGGTAGACTATTCACAAAACTATAAGATGCCTAAAATAGCTGTTCAACTCAACTGAATGTCTGATTCACAACTTACTGACATCAAATTATATTTTTTGACTTTGTGCTCAAGAAATATAGAGCTGATTCTCTCCAAACTACCTACTACTTTTGAAAATATTGAACTTATATTATGCTACCATCCGTGGGTATTTTTCATTGTTTTATCTAGTTTCAACAATATCGTTCAAACAATCCCACGTCGAGGCAAAAAAGTGTAATTCCATTTTACATTGAAAAGAGCAACACTATCAAACGAGTATGGAAAAACCGATCAAAAAAACTCAATTTATCAGCACAACGAATTTTGCCCTTATTGAAAGTTTTGCGGTCACGAGACCAGGCACGCGGCCCTTTGAGTACCCCCGCCGAGTCCGTAGAGCAAACAACTTGTCAATCAAACCGGTTTAATTTCGGTGTATGGACAAGGGGACCATCGCCTTGGAGCCTCATTATGATTTAATTACTCATCGGACATTAATTTTATTGATTTTGTGTTAAATGTTGAAATTGTGTGGGTATTTTACTCGACATTACATTTAGCATCAGATAATTCAACGCATTCGAATTAGTAATACCCAGATCTGATAATCATGCATCTCCAATCTCGATAATGTCTTTATTGAAATCCAGAAATTCCCAAAAAATCTATCTTGGGGAAAATCCGCTATCTGGGAAAAACTGGCCCCAGGTTGGAATATTCGTATTTTGAGTAGAGCGAGTGAACCAAGCGTCCGATTTTATTTGCTTTTGTTCCAAATTGTTAATAATCTCCATTATACTGGAAAACATTGATAGGTTTGGAGATAATAACTAGTTGATATGGAATATGCTGAGCTAAAATTTAATTTTAGGACAGAAAAGAGGACGCGACGATGAGAATGTCTTAAATTACCCGCGCTAAGCGGCATTCATTGTGGGCGAATAAACTTCGCATGTAATGGCATGTGGTAATATTAACAGTTCGGTTGTAGAGCACTACTGTACTTAGAGCTCGTTAAATTGTGGCGCCTGAAAAACCGTTGACGTGTGATTTCTGCTTTCCCCACACGTCTAACTAAACTTTTTACGCGTCATAATTTAACGAGCTCTAAGTACAGTAGCGCCCTCTACAACTCAAATGTCAATATTACGGCTGTCACTTGGTGAGTCGACGTTGTATATCGTAAAAAATAGCTGTGTTCTGTTTTCGTAAATTACCGGTAGCGCGGCGTGTGTTATTCATGTGTGCTAATTATGCGTCCTGTTGTATGAAAACAGATTCGAATTGGTGGATTTCAGGACTGAAAACTGCATTAAGCCCCCCGCACTTAATGCAGTTTTTTATCAATTTTGTGTGAAAATTATTATTTTTTTGTTATTATGCAATCCACGTCGGACAGCATCGTGTGCGTTTTGTGCAAGGGTCTTGAAAGTGGTAAGATTGTTGATTTGAATAGGGGTCTGAACTCTTTACGCTGGGATGAGTAAGGAAAGTATCATCATTACCGAGCAAGTTGGAAAGAGTAGGATCATCTGCTTCACAGGGAAAGCTCATGAAGTTATCAATGAAGTGTGGTACAGAGAGAGGAAGAACGATGAAAAAGAAGAAAAGATGAGAATTGTGGAAACCGCAGCGAGAATCATCCGCCAAGAAATACGGTCTCAAGTTTATGAACCTGCCCCAGCCAAGGAAGCCATTCTCATTGATATGATGTGGATGTGGGGATATCAGCTCCAAGAAACTCCAGGGCCTGGCAGGAATTCGGCGTTTAAAGCTAAAGTTATTTTTGTATAATTTTAAAATAAAATGTTTGCCTGGCAAAAATATGTATATTGCAGATTTTTTATCAAGATGTGGTGTGAAAACACCTATTATATCATGATCATT
This sequence comes from Ceutorhynchus assimilis, assembly GCA_917834065.1. Classification (NCBI taxonomy): domain Eukaryota; kingdom Metazoa; phylum Arthropoda; class Insecta; order Coleoptera; family Curculionidae; genus Ceutorhynchus; species Ceutorhynchus assimilis. The sequence goes on from OU892279.1 coordinate 13,041,584, forward strand.
TAATGAATGATGTCGTGCATGTAATAACCGATAAAACTTTAAATATTTCTGATGAAAAATTAAAAGAATTTCAAGAAGAATCTCTCAAAGATAGTGTTCTATCTAATGTTACACATTTTTATGGAAATGGTTGTCAAAAAAATTCAATATGACCGGTGAATTAACTCATTATTATAAATTAAGAAATAATGTAGAACTTGCAGATGGTTTACTTTATTATAATACTCGATTAATGATACCAAGTTCAATGAGAAAATGTATGTTAAAGTTATTACATGAAACACATTCCAGTAGATCTAAAGAATTTTTTTTTACTGGCCAGCAATCATAAATGATGTTAAAAACGTGGTGTCTTCTTCTTCATTATGTCAAAAATATATCAGATCAAAATCAAAAGAGCCGCTTATTAATCATAGCATATCTAATATTCCATTTTATAAAATTGGTGCTGATATTGCACAATACGCTGGTAAAAATTATCTTGTTATTATGGACTATTTTTCTACATGAATTGAAATTTGTCCCATTAAAAATAAAACTAGGTACTATTTGTTTAATAATAGTTATTTACATCAAAAGTTCGTTTATGAACATGATTACAATAACGAGTGTGAAAGATTAGAACAACGAGGTCGTAGACCGAGTCGTTCTAATCACACGAGTTTTGTAGCCATGTTTAAACGCACGTGTGATGAACAACGTTTTTAGAAAAATGATTATGTAAAAACGTCATAATTAAGCGCTTGTAGATAAAAGAATTTATAGGCGTTTTTAGTAAATTAATTCCTTCTTTGCTAATTAATGACAATATGCCATTTTCATCTTTTGAGTTTGAAATGTTTGCTAAAGATTGGAATTTTGCTATTCAAACGAGCAGTTCATATTACCATCAATTTGATGGACTGGCAGAAAAAGCTGTTGATATTGCCAAAACTATGCTTAAAAAAGCTCATGATTCTGGTATCGATTCGAAATTATATTTGCTAAATTATCGTAATTCACCTATAGCAGAGTAGTTATGTCAGTTTGATAGTTATTGTCAATTAATATAATTGTAATATCGCTCAATAAACGTTTGTGTGGGAACCACTGTACAATATTGGGATGCTAAACCACTGTGAACCAAACCTGCTGTCACAGGAGATGACAAGGTGTCAGCAGATTGGTCAGCAGGGTCAGCAGCCAAGGAAAAAACAATGGTTATCAGTCGTTATGGTTATCAAATGTAAGTAGGTACTCTACTCGAAATCTGTCAAATCCTAGACCAAGTAGTAGTAATCGCTTGGATTTCTAAAACAACTTTAAGGAAAATCAAAATTATACCCAAAATTCTTGGCAATTGTAATTTTTATGGTAAGGCATAAACGCAAAGTCTGCAAATATTGCAAAACATTAGGACAAATTGAAACAGCATGTAGAAAAAAGAATTTAGAAAAAAATACGAAGTTTGATAACACAAAAACTGAAAATATAAAAATGATCAAAGAAAACTCATCAAAAAATTTCATAAATCTATTAAAATTAATGACAAAGAAATTGAAGCATTTATAGACTTGGGGAGTGATTGTTCAGTAATGCATTTAATGCCACATCGTGATGTGGCATTAAAATTAAAATTACCCATCAAAAAGTTAGATAACAATGTTGCTCTCTCGGGATTTACCGGCCAGCAAGTCCAAGTTTATGAATGCGTCACTGCCAAAGTTTTAATAGATAATTCTTGCCTTGACATACAGATTTATCTTATTAATAAGTTAAGTAAAGATACCGATCGGATCTGATAATTGGTCGTAACTTCACTAAAAATAAAAGCATTTGCTATAAGAGAATAGGAGATAAATTTTCTTTCCAAAATCACTCTTTAACAGAGCCTGCGCTGGTAACTACGTGCCATCTTGATATATGCCATGGGGACCTAACTGATACCGATAAAAACAAATGGTACGAGATAATTATTAAGTTCGAATCATGCATATACGTATCAATCGACAAACTGGAAAAAACACATTCTGCTTTACTTGAGATGGAACTTAAAGATACGAAACCTGTATGTTCACGCCCTTATGGACTTTCAGAGAGTGACAAGGTAATTATGAGAGAACAAATTCAAGAATTGTTGTCAGCAGGTATTATTCAAAAAAGTAAGTCAGGATATGCAAGTCCCGCCTTGTTAGTGAATAAGAAAAATGGTAGTAAACGGCTGGTAGTTGACTATAGGGCCCTTAATAAAATAACGGAAAAACAAATAAAATTCCCTCTGCCCTTAATTAAAGATCTTATTGATTTGGTAGGAAAATATAGGTATTTTTCAACGCCCGACCTTGCCGCAGGATACCATCAAATTCTCGTAAGTCCAGAATCAACTCATAAAACGGCATTTATCACGCCCGAAGGACTCTATGAATACCTAACGGTTTCGTTTGGCTTGAGTAATGCACCTGCTATTTTTCAAAAAATGATGACTGAAATATTTGAGCCGTTACGGGAATTTGGTGTAGTCCAATATTTAGATGACATCATCAAGCCATCGAATTTAATACCAGAAAGGCTTGGAATTATTAGAGAAAGTCTTACAAATTGTCCAGGAGTACAGTTTAACCATTAAGCTGACAAAATCTATATTTTTGAAAGAACAAATTCCCTACTTGGGATATAGACCGTGAGATAGGGACTGTTTAGCGGACTCATTTATTTTTATCTGGCATTTTGAGGGATGTATGTGGCTACTTAGCTGATGAGAATATGGGTGATTTTAATGCCTGCCACCCGTTCGAAAATTTGTAGAAGAAAAAAATTCATTGAATAGTATTTATAAGAAATGTTAGACTAGCTGGCTACAATTACATTCATACGACTGTTGACAGAAAAAAATAAATAAAAAATACATACGATACAAAAAAATAAATAGATAAATAATAAATACTGTTTAATTTCGCTTTTGTTTGAGTGATGCGATCGAGGACAATCGCGCTCCAGGATGGCCGATTGTGGGAACCATGTACAATATTGGGATACTAAACCACTGTGAACCCAAACTGCTGTCGCAGAAGATGACAAGGAGACAAGGTGTCAGTAGCCAAGGGAAAAATCACAGATTAACAACTAAAAACGACAAATACAACAGTAAACAAATAATTTGCGATCCAACATCCATAAGGTCGATTTTTGCATGAAACGCCTGGTTGCCAATAATCCGATGTGATTTTCATTATTAAATGTCTTCACGGATAATTATTATTCGAAATATATGTTTTAACATAATGTACAGAGTGGCCAAATTCGAGACTCATCATTGGGATCTCGGAAACCGTAAGAGATACAGGGTCGGTTAAATTATGGCAAAGTTGCGCATTTTGATGCTTAACAAAATTCCGCTTTGATATTTAAGATATTCTCAATACTTCCGGAGATATCCAGAAAAATCCGAAATTTTGCGAAATTGTTTTTATTTTTTCCTGACTTTATTTGAAGTGATATTCCGAAAAAAATATATCATTACATTATAGCCACTTTCTCTTCCCTACAAGATGCTACCATCAAATTTAAAATCTGACGTTTCGTCTTTGGGCCATCATCATCAACTTATTTTTTTTAAATACAACCCTGGATTTTTTATTTCAGATTTGAGAGCTTCTGATGTCCTAAAACGTATGACGTATCGCATTTATTCGAAAAAATATTTTTTTTTACTTCTTAGTAATTTCCTGCCAAAATTATTTTCTCTGTCTCTCTCTAACACATTTAGTTCTTATGGAAAATGCCAATAATATAAATTTTTCGAATAATTGCGATACGTCATAGGTTTTGAGATATCAGAAGCTCTCGAAATCTGAAATAAAAAATAAGGGTCCGTATTTAGAAAAATAAAGTTGATGATGGTAGCCCAAAGACGAAACGTCAGATTTTAAATTTGGTGATAGCATCTTGTAGGGGAGAAAAAGTGGCTATAATGAAGTGATATTTTTTTTGGAGTATCACTTCAAATAAAGTCAGGAAAAAATAAGAATCATTTTGTAAAATTTCGGTTTCTTCTGGATATCTCCGAAAGTATTCGGAATATCCTAAATATCAAAACGTCATTTTGTTAAGCATCAAAATGCGCAACTTTGCCATAATTTAACCGACCCTGTACTTACGGTTTCCGAGATCCCAATGATGAGGCTCGAATTTGGGCCACCCTGTACAGGCTTTTTTATATCAATCTTTGTTGAAACATAACTAAAATGAATTTTTGAATAGGATAGTTAGTCTATTTTTAATTTAAATTGGTGGAAATTCTAGAATAGCACCGGAATATATTGCTCGAAAAATGACACATCGGAAACGTTGCATTTACGAGTACCTAGCCAATCAAATGATCTTATGTGACTTATGTCATCCATAACGGATTTGGCAGTGTTGCTGTGAAGTGATAGAGCTAATTTTGTGATTTTGAGTGTTGATCAATGGTATTTTTGGATTTAAAACTGTAGAAAGTGTAGTGGAGTGGAGAACGTTTAAATGGTACCTCGATGTATTATTTGTTATGATTCCAAGCACATTTCAATATTTCGGCGGTAAGAAATTTGACATCATTTTAATCTTGACATTGGCGTAGTTGGAGGATATTTATGGTAATTTATTGTGAGTAAAACTTCTATTGAATTCTGGGAAAAATTCAGAGGAAACTAAACACGCCGCCACTCGACAGTGTTGCCATTTTATGGGTCTATCTCTGTCTTACTTATGTCATGGACTAAAAGATGATTGATTGTAAACATTGGGCGATTTCTAAATGGCATGTTTGGTCTCTTGTTTTATTATTAGTCTGAGGGAAAAGCAATGGTTATCAGTCGATGGTTATCAAATCTTGTTGATTATTATGATGATTATACAACTCACTGTACATTATTCCCATATGACACGAGAGGCTTAAAAAGTGATAAGCCTTTTGGGATTATCGCGCTTGGTGGCAATATTGTTCATTTGTATTAATAATAATAAAAATTTATAAAGTATTGAAGTTTAGTTCGTTGTATAACCTTTTGAATACCACTCGATGTTTCAGGATTATCTAATACTTTTACCTACCACTCAACGCGTTACCAGCAACACCACTCCTCCTTCGGAGTCGTGGTGCCGCTGCGTAACGCGTTTCGTGACAGGTAAAAGTATTATCCGGTAATCCTGAAACCTCTTGTGGTATTACATTCGATAATTGTCATTATGATTACTATCCTATCCTTACTGTGTTTAAAGAGTTCTTGCATTGAGTAGTGGAGTTCATTGTTATCCTTTTTAACCATGAACTTCCCTTACATTTGTAATAAAATAAAGACGTAATACCTTGCACTTAAATAAACTGAATCTGAATTTGAAAAAAAAAAGACAAAACAACCAATAACCAAACCTTCATTACAACTCAAGCATGAAGAATCCGTACATCACACAATATTGAATATTAAACGAACAAACCCAAATTAAAAAAATTGCAACAAACAGAATTTAATGAAAATTGCAAAAAAAATTGATTAATTTGGCTTGAAATACCCTAAATGTTTAATTAAATAGCTTGAATTCAGGAACAAATTAAATAAATAAGATTTTTAAATAATATCGACTTGACAAGCGAATGAGTTAGAAAGTACAATCGTTAATTGGTACAATGATTAAACAAAGGCATTTTACTTGTGCAGCGGATTCCCATCAAAAATCCTGGTGGGCTAAATCGTAAGGGAATGCAATTTGCATCAAGCATCAAGCATCCATCAGATTTCAGAGTGGAATATAGAGGGAGTCTCCACACACATTTTTTAATGCAATCACTACCGTCATTCGGCACCAGCCAGAAAAACCTAAGTTCACCGACAACGCCACGGCATTAAAAAGAAAAGGGAAACAAAAGCTTCTTCACTAATTCACAGCCCTAAACAACAGTAAAAAGGGCTCGTATCACTTTTGTGAGTCATTTTTGTTGAAGTTGGACATTCATAATACGTAAATTCGAGACCTGTTATTTTCAAGTGGTTTAACTATTGAGAATGTAATATTGAAGATGATATCAAAAATGTTATTACATATAAGTTTTCCTTAATTAAGAGTAGTAATCTCAGACCTCTATGATTTAAATAGTGGCTCTAGAAGAAATCAATGAAAAAGTTTATTTAAAATAACAATATGAAGAGAAGGTAGTTCAAGACAAGAACGTTTAGACTCGCAAGAGGAAAGAATGTAGGATAATGAGGACACTTGAAAGTATTACTTCAGAGTTTTATGGTATTGAAAACGAAATATATACTGGGCAGGACTTACGCGAGAGAGCAAGTTTAAGAAAACAGGCTAAATTTGGCGATTACGCAGATTAGGTACACTTATGACTAAAGAGCCGAATAGTTATAGAAAAGCTATCCAAAGCTATGATACAGACCAATGAACAATAGGCCCCTTGCATCAAATTTTTTTTATTGCTGATTTCGATAGTCCATGAAAAATAAGTCAACACGTGTTTTTTCTTTTTCTTCTTACTCAAAAATTGACGGAGATGGAACGCTATGAAATATGCCTATGACGTCACTTATATAAATAAGTGACGTCGAACATGCTCAGTATATCTATATATACAAAACTTAATATTTGTATAACTTTCGGAATAATCATATTTGGGTGAAATAAAAAAAAGTATCGATTTTTTTTCGATTTCCTACAGTTTGCAATAAACAATAATCAATTTAATTTCGCATGCAAGTAGCCTGTTACCCTGCATAAAGAAATGCGCTGCGCTGGGCGGACAATGTTCAGAACGATACCCATTCTGTTCAAAATAAAGTTGAGATTTTATATTCCGAGGAAATGGTAAATACCATTTGAATTCAAGTAAAATTGAGTTATTTTTTCAGGGATTGTAACGAGCATATTCGAATAAATGTTACACCATAATATAAAATGGAAAGAAGCGGTCCGTTTCTATAAGGACATGGTGCATCTCCAAACTACGGGTTTCACAGCTGCTTTTCCCCCTTGGAAGAGATTTGGGAATCCAGACGTATTGAATAGACCAAAACAGATAAAAACCCCTAAATTGCAATGCAGCTAAAAAGGTCTTATTGACACCAAAGCCGTGACCCAAAAAAACCAATTGTGTTACTTTAATTTAAAAAAAAATCTAACATCTCTATTGAAAACCGCAGTCTTATATTCAAAATAGTATCCGAGAAAATCCCTTATGAAGATAAATTTGTGACGTCACACCGGCTAACCGCCGAAATCGCAGCCTTCTGTTTGTTCAGTCGTCAGTGAACCGTGTCCTATACCTACTTTGAGTGGTTGCAATTCTCTCTAGTGAGATCATTGATTTTTGTTTTGGAAAACTCTTACACGTGTTGATACTGCGCCGCCGAAGCCGGTGTGACGTCACAGTCACAGCCTAGGCGTTCGTATCTTTAAACCGCCCTAACTCAAAAACGATTCATGGTAGCAAGATGCGGTTCAAATATCCCATATAGACAAAACATATCTTCTAAATATATTAAAAATATCCTTTATAGAATATAGGATATTTTTTAAACATCCGAATATCGGAACAAAATATTCTTAGTACCTTTTTTGATCATTTTATGGGTACAAAATCGATATTTTTTAAATGTTTGCAAGATATTCTGCCAAATATTTTAGGAACATTTTTGAAAATTTCAGAAATGTCTTTTGAACTCCACCACTTCATAAACTACATATTTGTAAAACATTTTTGAAACATCATTAAGACATTTTACAATATTTTTAGGGTTATTAAAACGACATTATCAAAATATTTTATTATATATTATAAAATATTAAATACATTATTTTATTATACATATATTTTATATTTTATTATACATTTATTTATATTAATCCTGTTATTATATTGAAATTACATACTTTTTCATTCGTTCCTTGGCCCTTAGAAGAAATCCTTTGATGTATTTTATCATTTCGTCGTCCTGAGCTAGCTCTGTCCTTTGATTCTCACGTACTGCTCCTGAAATTAAACAAATTAGGTATTTTAGTGTTGTTTTTCACGAAAATATTGCAAAGTGTTGTTGTGGAACAGCAGAAATATAGTATATTGTGTATTTAGGTGGAAAAGTGACACATTCTCGGCCGACGGTGTGAGTTGACGGGCGAGGCGTAGCCGAGGCCGGCAAACACCGAAGGCCTCTCGGTGCTTTTCCACCGAAATACACATACTATTTTTTCTGCGATAGGTTAAATATCTGTTAAATGTTTGTCTTTTTGTTCCAATTATTCAGCGATACGAGAATCACTTTCCGGACCTAGGCCGGAAAAGTGATTCATTGATTCCTTAGCAACTATTGAAACACAATTAAAATACCAGAATCTTGAGTTTTGCGACCTGTCTACCGGTCAAAAATGTTGACATTTCTTGTCAATCGCAGAAAAAAATATAATCGGGAAAACGGTAGATAGGAAAAATGACAAAAGAGGTTATGTTTTGGTGGTAGCATGATTGATTGTAAGCGTCCTTCTGGAAAATATGTACTTAAAAAGTTAATCGACTGACGACTATTATTGAATCCAATTATTATTAATTAATGCAGCCAGTTACTATACAATAATGCTAATATTTCTTTTAAGTTTGCTCTATAATAAATAGCTGCTTATACCACAAAATTAACCCAAAAATTATACTACATACACGAAACCAAATTTTAGGTTAGGGTTAGGTTTTTCAAGACAGGCAGGGCCAAAAATGAGGCGCCGCCTGCCTCTTGGGCGGAAAGTAAATGTGTGTATCGAAATTTATACCTATACAAAAAATTATTAGGTAATTACAAGTAACTTACCTCACGTGATGTTCTGAACAAATATCTCGATCTCCGACAACACAATCAATACACAGCGTACAACATTTTTTTCACCAGGAACCAGAAACAAAGAAAAGGAAACAAAATGGACTCTCAAGTCTCATTCAGCTATTCTTCTCCTGTGTAAAATATTGATCGGGACCAGTGTTGCCAGATTTTGATTTTGAAATTATGGTACATGAAGGTCAAAATTATGTTATTTGAAAAAGAATTATGGTACACAATAATTATTGAATAAACTTTATTAGAATAAATAGCTCAAACTAAAAAATGCAAACAACAAAAATAAATATTAAATTCTTGGTGAAAATAAACAGCTGTCCGCTGACGTGAGTGAGAGTGACATAGAAAAGAACTGCGGCTCGGCATCCGATCAACCGTCCACGCAACCGGATTTATGACCTCACGCATAATTCTCAAACCTCTAAACAGCAAAAACATGAGAAAATAAAAGAAGGAGCATTATAAAGTTAACAAAAATACAAAGAGGTCAAAATTATGGTAAATTATGTATTATTACATTCGCGATTTTACTATGTATTTTTCTGCAAAATTATGGTACAAATACATAATTATGATACACTTGGCAACACTGATCGGGACTGGCGCGGCGTGGCGAGCGGCGGTTGGTACAGCTACGCAGGTGCAGCTGAGATGCCACCGCCTTTCACGCCAAAACTTTAATTTTAGTAATTTCTAGTCAAGCGATTAAACGAATAACCGAATAGTTATGTTGACAGATATTTTCATATGTTGTATAGGTATCTACATTATTAAAGCTAAATCAAATTCAAGCGGCAGTAATGACATTAACTGGTAATTTTCATTACAACCTATCAAATAATGTTCTTCGTGCATGCGCACTGGTCGTGGTAGGGCGTTTAAACCAATAGGAAGGCTGGATTATTTGCTATTGTTGGCTTTAAAAATCCAAATATTGTTAAAAATAAAACGTAGACTAAAAACATTTTTAAAATATTTTCGAAATCATGAGAGAAATGTTTTTTATACTTTATTTTTACAATATTCAAAAAAGATTTATTAAAAAATATTTTTTGTAGATGCTATTTTGGTGTGCAAAAAAAAGGCACATTGGAAAATATTCTATTACTTGTGTTTTCCGAACAACAACGTTTTTCTGAGTAGGTTTTAAAAATATTTTATAAACATTTTCGAAGTAATATCTGGTTTCAAATCTTTTTTGGATCTCTTCAAAACCTATTTTCATTATGTTCAAAAAATATTTGGGGCTGGACCAAAAAAAAAATATTCAAAAAATATTATTGTCTATATGGGATGTCTTCTTAGAGTTTTTTGCTCTAAAACTGTCATTTTTGGGTCACACCCGGTTTAGTTAAGAAAAAAACTCTTTTTTGGCTAAGTTTTCCCTGAAGAGAGATGAATTAAGCTGTGGAGATGGTTCCTACAATATTTTTAGAATGGTATTTCCAACTAACTACCCATGAGATTGCGCTTCTTGATGATCCACAAGAATGACTAAATTCTAGACTAGGAAAATATTATTGTGTCTACATTGACCGGTTTAATTCCGGCGATGGAATTCACCGGTCAATCAAGATGAACGATAAGGAAAATATTGTCCTTTTCTTTGTTTTATTTTTAATTTTTTTTTACTTCATTCACGGGACGTTTATTCGAACAAATGAATTATGGGAAAAAAATAAAGTAGGTACCTACTATTCAATGAGTTACTGAGAAAGGTCTCAGTACCTCACAATACTCACACAATAACGAAAGTTGACGATCCCATTTATCTTTGAACTTTGATGTTATTCTGGACAAAGTTTACTTCTGGAGATGTTTTTCTAATTATTCGAAAATTCAATTAAAAAATTCTATTAAAATTTATCGTTGTCCTCTACCATATGATTTATCCAAAACTTTTAATATTGTGTCAGCAATTAATAATGCACTATAGGTTGAAAAATGTATCATTTAATATGCAAATGGCAATCTATATTTATCCAAAATTAAAACATTAATTGATAGACTATGTATATGCGCCAGGCTACGATTCATTATTTATCGCGTTTGGACAATTATTTTCTGTCGTTTATGAAATGCATTGGGACGCAATGCAATGGTTTGCGTTTCCAATAAAAATTAATAATGCACCGATAAAATTGCAATATTAAAACGTTTCCCGCGGTGAGATTATGACTTTATATTGTTGAGTTTCGTTGTATATTTAATGGCGGCTTCGACTGAAAAGTCAACACGACCGTATTAAGCAATGTTTAAAAAAATTGTGAAAATCCTCGCCCGCAGTTATGAAAAAGGCAGTAAAATTCATATTATAAACTTTGCTCAATCAACAGCCCTTAGGCCCGCAACGATCTCATTTTTATACTTTACGCTTTGAAGCACTAACCAGATGCATGCGCGAAATTTTAATTGTTCGGTTGGAACTTTTTTAAATCTAATTTCAGGCTTTATTAAAATGGATTTTTATAATAACATTTCATACAATTTTTTAAAATATGTACTCATTTGAAATAAATAAATATAGCAAATAGCCAAATGCAGGGCAATTCATTCGGGTCTTTCTCTTCTCAGGGTCTCCTTACCCCAGGAAGCATTAACCCCTTCGGATCACTCTCTCCTCAGGGTCACCTTACCCAAGGGAACAGTAGCTACATTCCTCTTGAGGGTCACCTTGCCCCAGAGAGTCTTACCCTCCAGCAGGGTAGCGTTACCTATACGTGCAGAAACCGTATTCCTACATAGAGCCCCAGCACAAGAGTCATGTGGTACACCTACGTAGTGCCCCTTTGGTAATGTACCTATTGGACGACAATATATACTATTCTCGTTGTAGTTGTGTGTTTTTCTGAAGAGCAAACCCTAACCTCAGGTCTAACCCTCACGAGCCGAAAGGGCCTTGTGTGACATATGGTTAGGAACAAAAAAGAAGTTCATAAAAATGACAAGAAACAATATACATATTTAAACGAGACAAAATTATGAAAATAAAATACTTATCTATATATATATATATATATAAATCAAAGTTCACGGGGTATCCGGGTATGCGCTCCTACACCACTTATCCGATTACGATGAAACTTTGGTAGATTGTTATGGCCATCCTAAGGAAGGTTTGTGGATAGGTTACGCATCTCAGAAAAAGAAATTAATTTTGAATTAATTAATAATTTAATTGTAAACAAAACTCATTCAAATTACATAACAACATACCCCAACTTTTTTTTTGACAGTATGAAAGGCTTGCCCAATGAACTATGTTAGAAATTATTAGGAATAATTTATAATATATTATTTATTTATCAAAAATAATATATTTCCCCAAAATTATAATTTATTATAATGTAAATATTCACAGTACAAGGCTCGTGATGACTCTGCCCGTTTGTTTACACAGCAAGTCATCACTTGGACTTGTTTATTTTAACACAGTTTTTATGTTGAATTCATTTCAACGCTAACACGGCCAGCCTGATGCTGGGACGCTCTCGGCCCAGTCAGCTCGTCCATATCCTGACTTTCCTGAGGGGTAACAGGCAAAGTTCCTGGTTCTTCAATGCTCTAGAAGAATAAATTCATAGTTTTACCATACGTGGATACTTCAAAATTCATAAAAACTATTACCATATTGATAGACAATACAACTGTCCGGTAATATGAGAAAAATAAAATTGCATCAGCATAATAACCAAAAATATGTCAGCAAGCAATAAAATTGCCCAAACATAATAAGCAAAATTATGTCAGCAAGCAATAAAATTGCGCAAACATAATAAACAAAAATATGTCAGCATGCAATATAATTGCCCAAACATAATAAACAAAAATATGTCAGCATGCAATATAATTGCCCAAACATAATAAACAAAAATATGTCAGCAAGCAATATAATTGCCCAAACATAATAAGCAAAATTATGTTAGCAAGCAATATAATTGCCCAAACATAATAAACAAAAATATGTCAGCATGCAATATAATTGCCCAAACATAATAAACAAAAATATGTCAGCAAGCAATATAATTGCCCAAACATAATAAGCAAAATTATGTCAGCAAGCAATATAATTGCCCAAACATAATAAACAAAAATATGTCAGCAAGCAATATAATTGCCCAAACATAATGAACAAAAATATGTCAGCAAGCAATATGATTGCTCAAACATAATAAACAAAAATATGTCAGCAAGCAATATAATTGCCCAAACATAATAAACAAAAATATGTCAGCAAGCAATATGATTGCTCAAACATAATAAACAAAAATATGTCAGCAAGCAATATAATTGCCCAAACATAATAAACAAAAATATGTCAGCAAGTAAAACATTTACCTCATGATCATCATTATCTGAAATATACGTCTCTAGCACATCTGAGCAGTCTTCAGGGTACCATTCTTTGGGCCAAAGACGCATCTGGTACGCAGCTGCTGCTGTAACTTTAGTTGCATCAGCAACATCACCAACTTTTCTCAGCTCATAGCGACCTGGGGATGTTACATTCGTCACTTTGTATGGTCCAATCCAACCCGATTCTAATTTTCTTGGTGTTAGGGCTTCTATAGTAACTAACACATAATCACCAATCTTGAATTTTCTATGTGATTTTACATTCTTTTTTTGAAACAATGCGTCTTGTTGCAGGGCATTTTCATCCAGGCGTTTTTTTACAAATTCTTTCCATTTCTCGTGTTGAGGAGCAGAAACAGGAAGCTTATCTTCCGATGCACTTTCGATAATTCTTTGAATTTCTGGGATTCTATTATCACAGCCAAAAAGAGTTTGGAGAGGCGTTCTTTTAGTTGTTTTGTGAACGGTCGTATTTATAATAAGCTGGATACGTGATACTAGCGTACTCCACTCAGAAGTAACCTCAGCTTGAACTCGCAACAAATTTGCGATGAAAGCCATATAGCGTTCTACTTGGCCATTAGCTTTATGTACATAGGGTGTTATAAAGTGCCACTGGATGTCCCATTCCGAAACAAGCTCATTATTTTGAAGACTTCGTAGTGAAGTTCCGTTATCACATATTATACGAGCCGGGGTGCCAACGAGATAAATAATATCCATCACACAATCTGCTATTACAGCGGTTTTAAGACTTCGCAATGCGTATAGGAAACAGTATTTGGAATAAGCATCGACAGCGACAAATACGTGAGTGAAGTCATCTTCCGTTTTCGGTAATGGTCCAAGACAGTCAATGTGCAACGTATTAAATGGAATAGCGACTTTCGGTATGGAGTGTATATCGTTTACAGTAGTTCGTGGTAGCCGTTTCCGGGTGAGGCAGGTTAAGCATGAATCAATATATTTCTTGACAAATTGGCGCATTCTAGGTAACCAGAAATGGGAATTTATGCTTAGAAAAGTTTTGTCTACGCCAATATGTGCTTGTCCGTCATGGTACTCTTTTAATAACGAATAGCGAGCACTTTTTGGTACAAAATATTGCGTAATTCTTTCAGAATTTATTTCAGTTAAATGGCATAAAGTGCTGCCTATTATACAAAACTGTTTTTTAACTATTTCATTATTCGCTAATTTATCTTTTAATTCCTGCGTTTCGCTATCCTCACTCTGTTGTAAGGATAACCAACCGCTAGGCATCAAACTGCAAGATTCTGCTTCATTTTCATCAGATAATATTAAATTTTGACTAACTGGCATTAATTTTGGAGGATTACGGCTTAAGTAATCAACGTATGCCATTTGGTTGCCAGGCCTGTGCTCAATTATGAAATCAAAGTCTTGTAGGTACACCCACCAGCGACTTATACGAGGTATCAAATCGCGCTTGTATTGGGAACTTTTCAGGGAATTGCAATCAGTTACGAGCTTAAATGTGATGCCTACAAAGTAATGCCTAAATTTCTTTAATGCATAGACCACAGCCAACGTTTCCAACTCATAGGAATGATAACGCGATTCAGCATCCAAAGTAGCTTTACTGAAATAGGCTACTACACGCTTATTTCCATCATGATTTTGTAGGATAATTGCTCCAAAACCATGACTACTTGCATCAGTATGCAATTCGGTTGGAAGGTTTGGGTTGAAAATAGCCAACACAGGTTCATTTGATAGAATATTTAAGACATATTGGAAGGATTCATTGTGTTCATTTGTCCAATTCCAAGGTGCATCTTTTCGCAAAAGATTAGAAATAATTCGAGTTTTAACTGAAAATTCTGGCACAAATTTCCGGAAGTATCCGGCCAAACCGAGGAACTGACGTACTTCTTTGACATTGGTGGGTGGTGAAAGGGACTTTAAAGCTAATGATTTTTCTGGACTTGGTTTAACACTTCCGTTTGAGATTAAGCGACCTAGATATTCAACTTCCGACTGTAGGAATTTACATTTATTGATATTAATTGAAAACCCATGTGTTCTTAGAGTTGTAAAAACTGCTGCTAGATTAGCAAGTCCTTCCTCAATTGTAATGGAAGGGATGAGGACATCATCCAGGTAAACAAGGGCTAATCCATTTTTAATTTCATTGTGTAAAGCAATATTTATGGCACGTTGGAAAATAGAAGGGGCATTGGCAAGGCCAAAAGGCATCCTCAAATACTCAAACTGGCCATCTGGTGTTACGAAGGCCAGTTTCTCAACTGAATCAGGGTGGACCTTTATCTGGTGGAATCCAGCAGTCATATCGAGAATAGTGTAATATTTGCTCTGACTTAATCGGTCAATTTGATCGTCTATTCGGGGAAGGGGAAAACAATCTTTAACTGTAATACGGTTCAAAGCCCTAAAATCGCAAACTAGGCGTGGCTCGCCGTTTTTCTTACGAACTAGCAAAACGGGACTTGCATAAGGCGACTGCGAAGGTCTTATGATGGAATTATCCAATAAATCCTGTACAATCTTACAAACCACTTCCCTTTCTGCTACTGATAGCCGATATGGGCGGTATTTAATTTCTTTATCAGACGTAAGACGTATTTTAAACTCGCCAGTAGTAATTAATGAAGGAACTTTATTTCCACTAGTAGAAATATCCGAAAACTCTTTTAAAATTATTTGAAGTTGCTCATCTATTGGCGGACTGGTAGAAGTATTAATTTGCTGATGAATTTTAAATGCCAATTTGGGACCGAATTGGTTATATGTAAGAGAAACTCCAGGAATGTTCAAAAAATCTAAACCAATTATTATCTCACAACAAATTGTTTCACTAGGTACAACATGCAATTTAAGAGAAAGTTCAACACCATCTAGAATTATGTCAACACAAAGTACTTGATGTGAATAAAATAGGCTATTACCTACGCCACTGATAGACCTTTCTTCAGGGATAAACGTCTGCGACACTTCTTTAGAAATATTTTCACGAAGTAGTGAAACTTGAGCTCCTGTGTCTAAAAGAACTTGATAAAATACACCATTGATATTAAGAGGATATAAACAAAGGTTATTAATAATTTTGTTTGAATTACGGGAACCGCAGGTATTTATATGTTTAGATTTATCATCTTTCTTCTCATAACGTAATCTTTTAAAGCACTTATCAAACGAGTGCCCAGACTTTTTGCAGAAATTACATGTTATTAAATTATCATATGATCTAGAGGGGCCAGGGGTATCATGTTTTCTTTTTACACCTCGTGCAGTACATGCCGACTGACGATGTCCTATATTACCACAATTAAAACATTTAATATCATTAGTTTTTACGCGTATATTATTGTTTACATTCGGATTTACAATTTTCTGCTGAGTTTCACGACGAACTACACTTGGCTTACTCTGTATACGGGATAAATGAGCAATAAGAGAACTGGTTGTTTCATGACCAGCTTGAGTCACTTGTGCTTGTAAAGCAGAATCTTTAATGCCAAAACATATTAAACTGATAATTTGTTCTTGTGTAAAAGAAACACGCAACAAAATTATTTTTTGTAACTTCATGCGCCCATATGAACCAAAAGACGAACAGCCGTCAGAATTATACATTATAGCCTCATTCATTAATTTACCGAAATCAGCACTGCCAGCAAAACTTTCGCATAAATCCCTTTTCAAACTATCCCAAGAACGGCGATCAACAGGGCTCCAATTGCTAAACCACTCACCTGCCTCCCCTTCAAAACAGTTGGCGATTCTAGCCATAAGTACTCCATCATTCCAGCCCAAATCTGTAGCCAAGCTCGACACTTCATTCGTCCATTGTTCAGGATTATCACGTCCAGGCGAAAATACCGGAAGAATGACCGAATCACCCGACGACACAGAAGGCACATTATTCGACACACTAGAACGCGAATCAACTCGCTCCAAAAATCCTCGAAGTAGAGTCTCTAATGTAG
Organism: Ceutorhynchus assimilis; assembly: GCA_917834065.1. NCBI lineage: Eukaryota > Metazoa > Arthropoda > Insecta > Coleoptera > Curculionidae > Ceutorhynchus > Ceutorhynchus assimilis. The sequence goes on from OU892279.1 coordinate 13,058,757, forward strand.
AAGCTACCGAGGGCGTGGCACTTTCTTGACTTTCTTCTTGCATTTTAAATGGAAAAACGCTATGTCAAATGGCACGAAACGCAAGACACCGGGTTCATCCCACTTCTGATGTTAGAAATTATTAGGAATAATTTATAATATATTATTTATTTATCAAAAATAATATATTTCCCCAAAATTATAATTTATTATAATGTAAATATTCACAGTACAAGGCTCGTGATGACTCTGCTCGTTTGTTTACACAGCAAGTCATCACTTGGACTTGTTTATTTTAACACAGTTTTTATGTTGAATTCATTTCAACGCTAACAAACTATAACCAAAAACTGGAATGCTAACACATAAGGACGAACGTGAAGCCTAGTGCAGCTGCTGCGGAGGGGATACCTGTTTTTGTCGCACTCATTATGTTAAATGGCGAAAATTGCTTCCAACACGTATTCCAATCGATGAAACCTGTGAAGGAAAATATGACAAAACTTTCGAAAACGTCATATGACAGCAAGCAACAGAAAAGAACAACATTCCCCATTCCCCCTTGTGGCATCTGTTTTTCATGGCTTCATGTTTTTGGCAGATATGGCAATCTGTGCGCATTCCAGTTTTTAGCTATAGTTCATTGGGCTTGCCATTCAACCGACGTAGCTTTATTATTTTTTGAATTCGAGAACGGCTGGACCGATCTTGAATTTAATACCACGAATCTCTATATAAGCTGAATTCGATTGACCCAGATTAGATCGATTTGGGTTCAATTTAAGTGAACTTCTTCTGATCTAGATAATTTTTTTGTTGATGAGAGTGCACTGATCCAGCCTCAATCGAACACAGTGTGGTTCACTTAGGGCGAATTCTCATGAGCGTAAGTTGACATTGCTGGCGTAATCACGTGATAAAATGGTTGGGTTTTATTGGTAAAATCTTCGCCATGTTGGATATTTTACCAATCAAATTACACCATATTATCACGTGATTACGCCAGAAATGTCAACTTACGCTCATGAGAATTCCCCCTTAGGGCGAATTCTCATGAGCGTAACTTGACATTTCTGGCGTAACGAAACTCTGATACACTGGAACGCCTATAAACAACCCGGGGCGCTCTAGAACAGCTCTGGAGTGCTTAAAATGCGTCACTGAACTCACTGCGGCAAGCGACGCTGGTATCGGATAAAAAAAATAAAAAATTAATTAGAAAATCAACAACAAAATTTGAAAATAGTATATTGTTATATTAGGAGTAGAAGCTTTACTTTTTTGTGCTGAAGCAGTAGGTTTGCGAGCCGAACGTAGTGAGGCTTGCAAAACTGCTGAAGCACAAAAAAGTGCTTCTACTCCGTATGCAATACGCTATTTTTCCTCCAAACGAATGGGGTAAGGTAAAAGTACGAGCGGCACTAAAAGTACTTCTACTGCCGCTGCGGTTGCCTAGCAGCATAGAAATTAAACTTCTACCACCTCGACAGGTGTTAACCCGCTGAATTTGCCTGGCAGCATAGAAATCAAATTTCTGACATCTTGACAGGAGTTAACAAAGTGACGTTTTTTTGACGTTTGTAGAAAAAAGTGTATTATTTCAAAATGTATTTTCAAGCTGGCAACGCAGCGGGTCATTAGCTAGTATCAAAATAAATTTCAGTTGAACCTGAGAATTATCCAACCAAATCCGGACATTCCCGAAATCTAAGTACAATAAATAATCCCTAAATAATAGCACTCCAAAAAATAGGCATTTCCGAGATTATAGAAAATAATAATAACCAACCCCCATCGGGGTGAATGGCTTTTTTGACACACTGAACGTGTCGTTGAGGCCGTACGGTTACTTTTGATGAAGTGGCCACCCTGACAGCGACACAATGACGGAAAAAGGGCTTTGCGCTGTTAATCTAGTGCACTTTGTCAAAACCACGGTTTTGGATACATTTGCCTCATTACAATGATAATAAACGATTTTTTGTTTGGGTGTATATTTCACGTATATATAAGCAACGTCTTGTGTGACTGACAAGACTTCAACTTTTGGGTTTTGCCAAAAAATGTTTTGTTAAAAGGGATTTGCTGCTTATCAATCAATATCGGATTATGTGTATTTAATACAATATTACTTCCTATGGAATAAATTACTGACTAGTGGAAAATCTGCTTTTTTTGGCGCTCTAAAAATCTACCAAACGAACAATTCGGTCCGTAATGCCTCAATGAGTCATTGTGCAACTAAAAATTCAACTAAGCTTAGCATTCAATATGTGAAAATTTTATGAAACAGAAGCCCTTAGAGGTAATTTATCAAGGTATCGACTACAGTCTATACCGAGGAATGAAGTCCAAGAATATCGACTTCGACCACGCCCGCATCGTGAAGAATAATACTTAGGTATTTTTCAATTTTGTGACGGATTACAGGCGCTCATTAAAATCCTTGATTGCATGTTTTACATATCGGTTACAAGATGACAACTCATCCGCTGCTTTACTTGGGAGACGATATTCTCTTGGCTATGTTGCAATGTTGCGATTGCAGCATCTCCGTGGTTCAGGTTTCCAGACATGGTTTTAATAACTCGATCTTTGGATGGGTACCTATGTTGGTACGAGATTTTCTTTGGTGGCTTTTAGCAGAAATGTAAACAATTGATTCAGTCAATTTTCTATTGCCGTTCTTACTGATTCGTATTGTTCTTCAAGAGACTGGAGAAAGAGAAAGTCGTGGGTATTACTCTGAATCCTTGCTCGTCCCATCTTGAGAAGTATTCCTGGGTTGTCCTTCAGGTCCTGGATCAGCAGGTTCTGAGCGACGGCTGAGGGATATCTGTAAGGAATTTCTAGAGTTATTTCCTGGACGATTTTTAATAATTCAATTTCAAATTCAATTCTGTATTGTCTAACAGGAATACTCCTTGGTAGTAGTTTGTTTAGCTTTAAAGTTTTCCTGACGTAGATCTTGGTGTTAGGTTTGTACGTGAGGAGGTTTGCCTGATTATGTTTCTTTTTCCTGTGTACTTTTCTTTGGATTCATATAGCTTTTGATTCAATTCCCTATGGATAGCGTTCGTTTTTTCTCGGTTTTGCTGGGTATAATTATGTCACTGGGCACAGCTGATATTAAAAATACGCAAAAATACTGCAAATTTTGCAAAAAAAAAGTGGTTTCATCGTTGGATTGCAGTGTCTGCGGGACCAGCTTCCACCCCAGTTGTGGGCTACAGGCAGGGGTTGCTGATAGCGACAACAAAGTTACTTGTTGCAAAAAGCGCCATGAAAGTAAGGTTCAAAACATCATGGACGAAAAACAAATGAAAAGCCTGCTTGAAAAAACGTTCAATTACCACTTTGTACCTACCTACCTACCTACCTCTCCATGCCATGGAGAGAGAAATCAGTGAAATAAAAAAATCCATGCAGTTTTCATCGGATAGTTTCGAAGAACAAAAAACACAGATCAAAACAACATTTGATGAAATCAAGCACCTTAAGGAGGAAAATTCCAAACTAAAGGAAAAGATGGACTCTATGGAAGAGAAGCTTAATGAAATTGAACAGAGAGAAAAGGAGAAAAATATTGTTATATCTGGTATACCAAAGCAAGAAGAACTGGTGAGCGAAACAATAAAAAAAGTGTTTAAAGCCCTAAAAGTGCCTATAAAGGAAGGTGATGCCCAGGAAACTTTCCGATTAAACAAAAACGAAGATGCGCCAAAACTATTAAAACTAAAAAATACAACAATAAAACACGAATTGATATGCTGAAGGGATTTAAACTGAACGAATGTGGCTTGACCGGAGGGGCTAAAAACATATACTTTAATGAGGACTTAACACGTCAGAATCAGATGTTTTTTAAAAGGGTAAGAGACATAAAGAAAGAAAATAATTATCACAAAGCGTAGGTCTGAAATGGAAAAGTATTTCTTACAAAAAAATGAAAATGACAGACCAGTTAGAATTAAAAATGAGATCGATATAGGGCAGTTGTAAATAAAAGCTATATAATACTATGTAAATAATTAAAAAAAAAAATATTAATTTAAAATGGAGACTGAAAACTTGACTGAAAAAACGGAGCAAAAACTAAATGTTCTATATATCAATATAAGAAGCATTAGTAATAAACTAATAGATATTAATGATACAAGTTCGATATGAACGCCATAATGAAACGCATGTAACGTTAAACCACGAGGCGTTAGCCGAGTGGTTTAGTTACACAAGATTCATTAATAAAGTTCATATCGAACGTGTATCATTCAAAATTTAATCTACAATGGTCCAAATAGATTTGATTTGCCTTGAAATAGCAAAAACTTTTCAAATTAAAATTTGAAATTTAGCAGGTGCCCGTACTAGTCGAGAACCTGCTTGTTGGTTTTTAGAATTTTGACTTTGGCAGCTTCAATATTGGAGTCCATTTTTGTGCCATAAATTCAATTTTATAGTGGAAAATAATATTATTATTGGTGATTCTGAGTTCGAAAGTGTCTCTTCCAATATAGAGACAGCATTATTGAAAAGGTTCTTCTGGCAACTAACTTTCTTTTTGTATATTTTTCATTTCAAAATTTGGGTGTTATTATGAATTCTTAAACGCACTAGTGCTATTATGAAGCACCTAATGACATTCAAATGACAATGCTAAATGTGTCATAATGACACCGACGTAGATTAATAATATTAATCTAAAAAAAAAAATCTTAATAATATTAATCTACGTCGGTGTCATTATGACACATTTAGCATTGTCATTTGAATTTCATTAGGTCCTTCATAATAGCACTAGTGCGTTTAAGAATTCATAATAACACCCAAATTTTGAAATGAAAAATATACAAAAAGAAAGTTAGTTGCCAGAAGAACCTTTTCAATAATGCTGTCTCTATATTCGAAGAGACACTTTCGAACTCAGATTCACCAATAATAATATTATTTTCCACCATAAAATTGAATTTATGGCACAAAAATGGACTCCAATATTGAAGCTGCCAAAGTCAAAATTCTAAAAACCAACAAGCAGGTTCTCGACTTGTACGGGCACCTGCTAAATTTCAAATTTTAATTTGAAAAGTTTTTGCTATTTCAAGGCAAATCAAATCTATTTGAACCATTGTAGATTAAATTTTGAATGATACACGTTCGATATGAACTTTATTAATGAAACTTGTGTAACTAAACCACTCGGCTAACGCCTCGTGGTTTAACGTTACACGCGTTTCATTATGGCGTTCATATCGAACTTGTATCATTAATAACTATAATGACATTATACTAACACACAAAAAAATCATACATTTAATATTGCTAACAGAAACTTGGATCTATCCGAACGAGAAAAACTGTTTTAACTTGAACAACTACACTGTACTCTGCACTACATAACTGCAGAGATACACATGGTGGACGATGTTGTATTTACATACGAGAAGATCTACACCATGTGCAGGAGCAACAAGCATAAAATAAAAATTAAAGACTGCAATATTGTTTTTCTTCACCTACCAAAACAAAAACTTTCCGTAATAGCTATACATAGACCCCCACATAGCAACTGTAAAGTTTTCTCAACTGAACTAGACAAAATACTATGGAACAACAAAGAAATGAGTGCATAATAATAGGAGACATGAACTTAGATCTTTTGAAGAAATCACAAACTATCAATAACTACCAAAACATAATACAAATGAATGGATTTAAGTTCCAGAGTGAAGTACTGCCACAGAATGCAACTAGAGTGACAAGCAATACGGCGTCCATCCTAGTCCATATAACAGCAAACAAAAATTTAGCTTGCACCATTAAACTAGAAGACAGTGACATATCAGACCACAAAGTATTGTCCGTCGATTTTAATCTGATACTCGGACGGAATGTGAGCTGGTGGCTCCCTACATTAGAACGCCAATAGTTACCTGACGTCACACCTGTTTTTGCCATATGAAACACCTCCTCGCTCCTCATACCGCAAGTGTCAGTTAAAAATCGACGAACAATATGTAAAGTTTGTTTCGCCAGGGTTTGTACTTGCCACCAGCAATTGCCTTCCTTGTTCAACAAATAAAAATTGACTGAAACAAATCAATGACGTCAAAAATGTTCGTCGGTTCTTGAACTAGAAGTCATTCATTTTAATTTGTCAAAAAAATTGAATGTGTCATATGAATTAATTTACGACAACCCTTTTTTTTCCAGTTTCAAGGTCAAGTATGAACCCTGGTGAAACGAACCTTACATACATGCGGGTGCCTATCTGAGCTTTCCTATACTAATGGTTCTTTATTTACAAAATTTGGTTATTTAATTATTTACAGGTTGGTTATTAAACTAACTTATGAGGCTAGGTTAGTCTTGCCTGGTTGTGGGTGTGGGGGTAGTTGAGCGTATAGATCTGGTTTTTGGCGCTCTTGTCCTGTCCTCTGGATTGTATGGTTATTTAGTGGTATTTCCTTATCACCACATTGTTGATTACTCTATGTTTGATCCTATAGGAAAATTGTCTTCTCGTGCGTCTTTCTATGTGGCTTGTGCTCTGTAGTCTTCTGGTGGTCCGCTCGAAGAAGGTTCTGGTCCTGTCTAGTAGAGAGTCATCAATGGGTCTGCCATTCGCTCTATGGTAGACCATATGGTTGTTTCCGAATTCGTCGCAGTTAATATTCAGGGCCATCCTGAGGCACTTAGTTTTCAGTCTGAAGATGGGTGTCTTGTTTGTTCAGGCCGCTGAGCTCCAAATTGGGTTCGCGTATGTCATGATGGGCCTGACATAACGCCCGGTATAGGCCTATTTTTGTTTTTGGGTTTAGCCTACAACCTTTGGAAAGAAAAGGGTAGATGGATGAAACTGCTTGTTCTGTTCTTCTTCTGACCTGTTTCCAGTGTTCTATGAAGTTAAGTTTTCTATCTAGGTTTACTCCTAGGTAGGTAACATTTTCGTATGGTGTTATTTCATTATTATTTATGACAATGTGGTTTGGGTCTGGCCTTTTTTTCTGGTTGAAATGGATTATGTTGGTTTTGTTATGGTTTAGCTTGAGCTTCCATTTGTGGCAGTATTCGTGTATTATTCTGGTGTGTTGTTCAACCTTCATAACCGAAAATTTCTCGAAAGTCCAATGAAACTTCAAGGAATTTTCAAAATGTAATTTATTTTCATAAGAATTTCACTGAAATTCTCTTTTAATAGCCAGGAATTTCTGGGAATATTAATGAGGTTTCAAGTAATTTCTTAAAAATTCATCGAAATATATTGAAATTTCATGTTATTACGTGGAATTTTTCGGAATATCATCGAAATTCCATGTTTTTAGTTGGAAATTCCTCGGCATTACTAAAAATCAGTAAAAACTGAAATTTCATGTTGGGAATTTCGGTGTAATTTCATGTAATTGTTTAAAATTCCTCCATGTAATTCATTTAGGATTTTGTGTAATTCGATCGGAATTTCACTGAAATTTCAAATAATTCGAGATGAATTGAAATTTAATGTGAATTCTATGGAAACTCCGCAAAAATTTCACATCCAATTCCTTTTTCAGAATAACATAATTATTCTTCCGAAATTCCTAGAAATTCCACTAAATTATGAAATTCTGAGACTTTAACAGATTTTTGGGGATTCCAAAAAATATTTGGGAATTTTCAAGGAATGTTAATGATTTTATTTTGAATATTTCCGATTTTTGATTGGCTTCAAATTATCCGCTGACCAATAGAATTATAGAGTGGGGGGCCCCGTGATTAAAATAACTCTAGCCCTTCGGGCTCGCGTATAACTCCGGCCTTTCGGGCTCACGTATCACTCTAGCCCTTCGAGCTTGTATTACTTCGGCCTCGCATATGACTCCGGCCCTTCGGGCTCGCATATGACTCCGGCCCTTCGGGCTCGCATATGACTCCGGCCCTTCGGGCTCGCATATGACTCCGGCCCTTCGGGCTCGCATATGACTCCGGCCCTTCGGGCTCGCATATGACTCCGGCCCTTCGGGCTCGCATATGACTCCGGCCCTTCGGGCTCGCATATGACTCCGGCCCTTCGGGCTCGCATATGACTCCGGCCCTTCGGGCTCGCATATGACTCCGGCCCTTCGGGCTCGCATATGACTCCGGCCCTTCGGGCTCGCATATGACTCCGGCCCTTCGGGCTCGCATATGACTCCGGCCCTTCGGGCTCGCATATGACTCCGGCCCTTCGGGCCGGTATTACTGAGTATCCCAGATTCACAGATTTTTGTCGTGGAGGCGCGGGATTGATTGAAATAATGTTGTCAAATTTTTCTAAATTACATTGAAATATCGAAATTTGGAAAGTGTAATTTGTGAATTATTATTTTAATTAGAAATTAGGGTATAAAAAACTGAGATTGAATTTTTAATTTTTTGGGGGAGGCTTAGCCTCGCCTGCCTCCTCTGACGAGCCGCTACTGAATGTTCGCTTCTTCCCAGGCATTGGAGAAATAATGCAGCTTTATGCACGCGCTGTAGATGTAAGTAAGTTGGACTATTGCTTCCTTAGGTAGGAATTTGCAGTCTTTAGCTAGAGTTTGGTCCTTCCCTGCTGCTTTAAACGGTTTGGACTTCACTATCAATCTGTGGACTTCCCTAAGGCTGGTTAGTATATCGTCTGTATGATTTGGTTCCGTGTGCATCATCAGGTTCCAGTATCTGTCAGACATGCCATTCAGTGAGTTCATCTGACAGGAGTTCTATCAATTTACTGGTTTTTATGTTTTGGTTTGCGATTGCCGTTATCGTTGGCTGTTTGTAATCTATGGTTCCACACTTCATTATAGTGTGATGACGTGAGTTCTTTCACCAGGGCGATATTCAAGTTTGTCCATAATGTTCCTCGTTTTTTGGTTTTGGGCTCTTAGTTGGTTGCGCCTGTTAACTTCCGTTTGTTTATTTTCCAGAAGTTTTTCTAAGGTTTTTGCGTTCCCTTTCGGTACATGGTTGGCCTTGGCATTTAGGATTATTCCCGCTAATGTTTGTATTTCTTGGTCTATTTCCCTTGTTGTTGTGATGTTATTTTTGATGTTGATGTTCCTGTTAATTTTTGCTTTGTATCCTCGCCAGTTTGTCTCTTTGTAGTTATTGTCTTAGGGGAATAGTTTCCAGGTGTTTTTGGGTTTTGAACAGTACTGGATAGTGATCCGATGTTAATTCAAGCAGTGTGTTTGGACATTCAAATCTATTTGGACATTCAAATCAAATTTCTTTTATCAGACTTTTATATATACAAAACTATAGCAACAAAAATAAATATGGCAACGCCGTAATAAACATAGCAACTCGAAAGGATCTGGTAACGCGCAAGAACAGCTGCGGGAAGAACGGCAAGCGACCAATAGGATCGCTCGGCGCGACCAATAAAGAGAGACGAATTCGAGAGCATGCCACGTTCACGTTGTTGTTGTTTTACCAATTAAAAAATTCGTTTTGTACCGCAATAAATGGTTAATCAATTAAAATATTAATTCTCGTTAATGTGTTTGGGTTCCCTTTGAAAAGGGTGGTCCTTCGAAAGTCCTCAGCAGAGGCATCACAGTGTCTCTGCCGTTACTTCCGGGTTTTTTGTTAATCCTATGTCCAAAAATGAGTTTGCATGTGGCCTTCTCTCATTTCGTATAGGATTCTTCCTGCTATGTTGTTGTTGGGATTGTTCCAAAACAGGTGTCTCGCATTCAAATCGCCCACTAAGATTAAATTGCGGTGATTTGTAATGTTAGTCAATTCCTGGGATATCTAGTTGTTCTCCCTTATTATTATGGGCCACTGCAATGGTTATCCCCAGGGTCCTTATTCTTGAAACAGGGGAGCAACGTTCCCAGGAGAACGAGTGTTTCTCAATGATATGCAAATGATAATATAAGTAACTAAGACAGAACACTCGTTCTCCTGGGAACGCTGCTCCTCTATTTCAAGAATAAGGACCCTGGAGTGTTACTGCCAGGGATTCAATGTTTGTTGTATTTGTTATCAGGATCAGGAGGACTTCGGCTTGGTTGTGGGCTTTCGATAGCTTGGTGTTTAGGGTTCTGACTAGGCTGATTAGTTCCGTAATATTGATTTTTTTATTTAGGTCCTCAATTTCTTTCATGAGTGTTTGGAAGTCTCCCAGATCATTGAAATTATTTTGGTTTTTTTTTTTTTTTTTTATTGGGTAGCGGGGGAAAGTCCCTTCTGTTTGGTGTTGTTTGTTCTTGGTTTTTGTTGTTGCTTGTGGTTTGGCTGTATGTTCTGCCTTGTTGTGTTCTATTTGATTAGAACTTTTTAGGTTGTGTGCTGGTTATGTATTCCTGTATTATTTTACATCCTCTGTAATTGGCTGCATGTTCTCCATTGCAATTAGCGCACTTCATACGGACTTTTTTCTCATTTTCACCTCTTCTTCGGCGGCAATCAGTTACCGTGTGGGGCCCTGTACATTTCAGGCACTTGATAGCCGGTTTACAATTCCTTAATCCGTGTCCTAGTTCTTGGCATCTATGGTATTGAGTTATGGAAAGTTTCCTATTTAATAACTGAATGTTCGATTAGATTATTAGTTGTTTTTTTCGGCCGTTATAAGGTAGGAGTGGCCTTGTCTGGCTTTCATTTTGATACATCCAGTAATTTTGTGTTCTTGGTTCGAGATTTGTTTCACTTTTTCTGTATCCATGTCTGGGGGGCCTTTGAAAACCACCCTCTTTTGTCTGGCAGTTCTGGGTGCGTATGTGTAATATCCGACATTATCCTCATCGAAGCTTTCACGCACAAGGTTATGGTCTTCAATGTTGTCTGTATACACTTTTATGTCTTTGGGGGTATACTTGAGGAAAAATAACTTACCCCGTAGTATTTCGCTGATTATTTGTTTGAATTGGTTGTACTTCACTTTTGCCGTAACTATAATGGGTGGTGGTCTGGTTGGGCTGTTCTGGCATGCTACTACAGGTTCCTCTGTAGAATCACTGGTAGTATCTAGAACCTATTGTTCGTTGGGACGTTGATTTGGGTACTGGTTCCTGATGGTTGTTTAATGCTCTGTTTAATCCTACATAGTTTGGTATACACTGGTTTTTCGTCTTCTTTCTCCAGAATCTGTTTGGTTGATCTTCGGACGACCGTGCACATTGGGTTTTCCTACTGCTCGTCACTCGCACTATACTACACTACCACTGTATATCGCTGTACTTGTTTTGATTTCGTATCTCCCCTCTGATAACGGCACTAGTCAACGTTACCATTAGTTGGTACTAATCTTTTTCCGTTTCGAGAGTTCTTTACTAGGAGGCCGTTCAAGAGCTCAACCCGGAAGTGAATAAAATGTCGTCTATGAATCGTCAGTGAGTTAGACTCACCCCATTAATATTGATGCCGGTATTCTTTCTAACTTTTTGAAGACATTCTCCACGGTAAGTGTAAATAATCTTGAAGATATTGTGTCCCCTTGTTATACTCTCGTGATTGGTACCTCTTCAACTTTTAGATCCTTTTTTTTTTTCATTCAGATGGAACCATTATCCTAAATTTGTTCAGTAAGGCTTGTAATCTGATAAAGTCTATCTTCGCGTTCTCTAATGATTTCATTATTATGCCCAGAATTTGACACATCAAAGGCCTTCTGAGCTGGCACTCTATAACGAATAGAGATATTTTCTCTATCTCTATTGATGTCTCCTCTCTATTGATTTCGACAAGACAAAAGAAGACAGCGAGTGCCATAGCGATAGGTATAACGGTTTCTATCCATTACTCTGTCCAGCCCTGGTAATCCACAACTTTGCCAATGCTGCTGATTATGCTCTGGCTGATCGTTTTGCTACTTTTTTTCAACCGTTCATACAAATATGATAACAAGTGTGTGCTTGTCTCGTTTTTTATATATTTAGATGAGTTCTGTATTTTGTAACTTGTTTGTGATATTTCCTTCCATTTAATATTTGCTATGCGCAGAGTCTCTACAGCTTGGAATAGCATTTTAATCATTTCACTAGTAACTTTATCTTCACCTGAAGATTATCTATTTTTTAATTGGTCTAATGCTGCTCCCAGTTTTCCAGTATTTCTTTCGAGAACTTCTGATTCTATATTTTGTATTTTTCTTCTTGGTGTCGATTATCTTGAACTTTGTCTTCGATTGTATTTTTGATCATCATTATGATTTCTTCTGAGGTGTTTTCGTGATGCATTTCACTTCTCAATATTGATAGATTTTTCGTACGAGACTCGATCTTGCTAAAGCTTTCCTTCTGTCTGTAGCATATAAATTCTGCTCGAGATGTTATTGCAAAGTTCTTTTATGTACCTATTTTATCGATTCCCGTACCTTAGTAATAATAGTTAAGATTAGCTGAAATTTGTTTTGGCTCAGTTCTTAGAGAAATGGGTATGTTTTTGGTCGCTTCGATTTATTTTTCTCGAATCTTGCATTTATTTTTATGGTGTCTCGGAGTATAGTATATGCGCTGATCGATGCTACAATCAAATCGATTCAAAACGGTGTCATCTTTTTAAGTTAATTAGAAAGTATTTGATCTCGTTTTTTGTTTCAACGCCAGACTTCTCCGTAGATCTCCTTTGCACTGGGTTAACGGAAACAAATTTTAGCACAACAATTTATCATTTTTACAGTAGTTTATTAGAATTTTTCCTCTGACAAAGACCGAAATTAAATTACCCACAGACGAGGGTGTCCCATAAAACCCTCGTCTGTGTGTGTAGATTTATTTTCCTGCTCCATTCCATTAGCACTTTTATACCGTAGGTATAAACGAACCCAAGAATAAACGTAAATACCGACTGAAAATGCAATAGAAAGTACCTACTTGCATTTGCACTAAAAAATCAGGTACATTACTTAACTGTTAAGTCTTAACATATCTTAATAGTCGATGTACTGAATTTACCTAAACTTTTGATTTCGTCGAAACTGTATAAAATTAATAGAGAAAGTATCCAATTTCTTCTACCTTCTCCTTGCAGCTAATTAAAACAACGTCCTCGAATCGTGTGAAATACCTGTGGAGTGGAATATTACCTTTTGCCTCTGCCTGCACCTCTCCACCTCCCTTTCGTCTTCTCGTCGTCGCCATTAAACAAGGGTGTTGAACGAACGTCGGCAAACATCGGAAATGGAAGATGCTGGTAATTTATTGAGTACACTCCGTACATACACCGAACGTATATACCTGGCCTTATCGTTGCACAAGATAACAAGAACCGCCGCCGCCATCTTAAGCAAACATCACCCGACTAGTTTATGGTCACACACACATTATGGCATGGCCGCCCCGTTCGTTGGGAAATGCGTTCCGGGAATTAGTTACGAGCATGTGTTTCGGCTTCAATAAACCGACGGATGGCTTGTTTGTGGTTTTCCTTAGGATATGAGATGGGAATTTAGCTATTACGTGATCTATGTATCTTCTTTGTCATTGTTATTTAAAGAAAAACTGGTTATGTCTAGAAAATATCCATTCGAAAAAATTGCATTACACTCATTCCAGTAATCTGAACAATTTATCTTTGAAGAAGAGTTTTTGGAAATACTTGGAAAATGTTTATTTAACTTAGATGTAGGTATATTATACAAAAAAGTACCTACTTATAAAAAAGTGATCGTTTCCAATCCAATTGCATGTTATAACTATAGGTACAAATCGTATCAAGGATGACAGATAACAGAGACTTAACGACTAAACATATCAATAAAAATAATGAGATAGTCAATCGATGTATTTCATTCGGGAGATTTAACAAATGTAGCCAAAGAACTGTCGCGGCTCACCTATGTTGCGTTGAAAGAAAAAACGCCGTCTCTTACAGTGAACAGTAAACTTTTCAAACATTGCGATAGGTGTTTTTGTATGATCAGCAGTAAAAATATACTGATACAAGAGCGTCTCATCGATAACCTCTTTGCATGTTATTCCCGAGAAAACTATTTTACACAAACTTCTACCAAAGAATCTTCTACGAAATGCCCGAAATGCCGAATTTTTTTCCACTATCTGATACTTAACTCTAATCATAAATAAAATTACCATCGAGTATAGAAATTTTTATAGATAAAGCTAGTTTGTTGAGTTGAATGATGATTTTTTTGGAAGTTGCCTCTCTCTTCCATTTCTTTGCTTATATTGCTGTTTGGCGCAACAAAACAATTTATTTTGTATCGAGCCCTTCTGTCACTGCGAAGGATTCTATCAAAGGCTAATTCTATCATCCCCAACGTTATAAGGTTAGGGTGTTACCTGCTCTATCGAATTATGATGAAGCCAAGGCTTCACGGAAATAGTCTCCCGTGAAATTGGTTAATTCTCTTTATTTTTAAATACTTGCTATTCAGAATTTTAAAGCGAATTCCTCCAATTTTAGATATTTATCAATGCCTAGCGGCTGTGAAAAATGAGCCGCCGGTAGTGTGAAATATGCCGACGGGTTTTCGTTATTTTCACGAGGGACACGTTCATTTCCATTAAAATGTTTCCTAAGAGAAATCGTCACAACTAGGATGGGGCCTTCTTCTTCAATGCTTTTAATTTTTATTTTAAATTAAAACATTTCTTCTGTAGTCTCTGCAAAGCTATTTAAACACATGTTACATACAAATTTTTTTTTCTACTACTGACAATATACAGTGATAGCTAATTTTTTTGGTGTGTTTTTTCTCCTCTGTCTATAACCCACAGAGAAATTCCAACGCAAGAACTTCTGCTGATCGATTAGAGAATGTTTCAAGCAATTGAGATAAGGCTTTAACGCAAGTGGACATCAACAAGTCTGCTGGACCTGATGTCGCTGAAGTTAGCATCAGATTCAGAAATGAAAATCATGTTTTTACAGTCGACCAAATAAGTAGTGCCACAAATAAAATGAATCAAAAAATCTATTCTAAAAGATTCTGTAACATCATCAAACTTGGTGGAAATAATACTGAGGGTGATGTACGTCACATGCTGAAAAATCATATGTCCAGGGAGGGGTTGAAGGGGGTAGATTCCGCCCCAAAAATGTAAATGAGATCAGATATCGAAAATTTTGTAGCACCACCAAAGTTGGTGGAAATATTACTTGAACAGATACGAGGGACATATCAAAAAAGCAAATGTTTATCTCGGGGTTGAAGAAGGGAAATTCAACCCCAAAGTTGACGAAAAAAAACAAACTTCCTTGAAACACTTTGTAGCAGTTTCAAAGTTGGTCGAATTATTCCTTGGAAAGATACGAGTAAAATATCAAAAAAGCACATGTATATCTCGGGGTTGAAGGGGGGAAATTCAACCCCAAAGTTGACGAAAAAAATCAAACTTCCTTGAAAAATTTTGTAGCAGATTCAAAATTGGTCCAATTATTGCTTGGATAGATACGAGTAAAATATCAAAAAAGCACATGTTTATCTCGGGGATGAAGGGGGGAAATTCAACCCCAAAGTTGACGAAAAAAATCAAACTTCCTTGAAAAATTTTGTAGCAGATTCAAAGTTAGTCGAATTATTTTTTAGACAGATACGAGTAAAATATCAAAAAAGCACATGTTAATCTGGGGGTTGAAGGAGGGGAAATTCTACTCCAAAGCTGTCGAAGAAAACCCAACTTGCTTAAAAAAATTTGTTACACCCAATACCCAATCCTCTCCAATTGGAACAATATTCTAGAAATAGCGTCCAAAAATGGCCAAAAATATACACATGATTCCTACTTGTGGCGTCGTGGAACATGGCACACTCCAAAATTTTACCATTTCAGTTGACACTATGAAACGATGTTCAATCAACGCCGACTAAACAAGATATGTTCCTATATACAGTTGCGATAAAAAAAAGTAGTACAAGAAAAATCTCCAAAATCTCCTGGTCTATATGCATTCATTTAATTCTTAACCAAAAATGACGCATTTTTGGCATTTTTCGACAAGTTCTTAACCCAGGAAGTTTCAGATGACATTACTTTGGCATTTTTGCACCCGTTTTCATCCTAGAATATATCATTGCCTGTCAAAATTTTGTATGTTACTCTGGGAGCTCGAATTGGGGGAATAATTTTTGTACAACTTTTTTTCTATCCCAACTGTACTGTTAAACATGATGAAGTACCGTACCTACCTGCCACTTTATCGACATCTATTATTATTAAGTATAATCATAAAATGGAAATGAGTTACCGACCTTTCTTCCCCTTTTCTCAAAGTGAGCTGAGCTTATATTATATAGGTACCTGATCAACTGAATCATAGACGCACGTGTTGCGAAAATTAATTCTAAACGAGAAAAATTAATTTTTATTGTAAACTTTTCTGAACTGAAAAGTGGGATGGAAATCTCTTTTGGGAAAATGTGACTTCATTTTTCAAAGAAGTTTGTTTTTTTTTGACAACTTTGGGGTTGAATTTTCCCCCTTCAACCCTGAGATAAACATGTGCTTTTTTGATATTTTACTCGTATCTATCCAAGCAATAATTGGACCAACTTTGAATCTGCTACAAAATTTTTCAAAGAAGTTTGGTTTTTTTCGTCAAATTTGGGGTTGAATTTCCCCCCTTCAACCCCGAGATAAACATGTGCTTTTTTGATATTTTACTCGTATCTATCCAAGCAATAATTGGACCAACTTTGAATCTGCTACAAAATTTTTCAAGGAAGTTTGATTTTTTTCGTCAACTTTGGGGTTGAATTTCCCCCCTTCAACCACGAGATAAACATGTGCTTTTTTGATATTTCACTCGTATCTGTCCAAGCAATAATTGGACTAACTTTGAATCTGCTACAAAATTTTTCAAGGAAGTTTGATTTTTTTCGTCAATTTTGGGGTTGAATTTCCCCCCTTCAACCCCGAGATAAACATGTGCTTTTTTGATATTTCACTCGTATCTATCCAAGCAATAATTGGACCAACTTTGAATCTGCTACAAAATTTTTCAAGGAAGTTTGGTTTTTTCGTCAAATTTGGGGTTGAATTTTCCCCCTTCAACCCCGAGATAAACATGTGCTTTTTTGATATTTCACTCGTATCTGTCCAAGCAATAATTCGACCAACTTTGAAACTGCTACAAAATTTTTCAAGGAAGTTTGATTTTTTTCGTCAACTTTGGGGTTGAATTTCCCCCCTTCAACCCCGAGATAAACATGTGCTTTTTTGATATTTCACTCGTATCTGTCCAAGCAATAATTCGACCAACTTTGAATCTGCTACAAAATTTTTCAAGGAAGTTTGATTTTTTTCGTCAACTTTGGGGTTGAATTTCCCCCCTTCAACCCCGAGATAAACATGTGCTTTTTTGATATTTCACTCGTATCTGTCCAAGCAATAATTGGACCAACTTTGAATCTGCTACAAAATTTTTCAAGGAAGTTTGATTTTTTTCGTCAACTTTGGGGTTGAATTTCCCCCCTTCAACCCCGAGATAAACATGTGCTTTTTTGATATTTCACTCGTATCTGTCCAAGCAATAATTGGACCAACTTTGAATCTGCTACAAAATTTTTCAAGGAAGTTTGATTTTTTTCGTCAACTTTGGGGTTGAATTTCCCCCCTTCAACCCCGAGATAAACATTTGCTTTTTTGATATGTCCCTCGTATCTGTTTAAGAAATATTTCCACCAACTTTGGTGGTGCTACAAAATTTTCGATATCTGATTTCATTTACATTTTTGGGGCGGAATCTACCCCCTTCAACCCCTCCCTGGACATATGATTTTTCAGTATGTGACGTACATCACCCTCAGTATTATTTCCACCAAGTTTGATGATGTTACAGAATCTTTTAGAATAGATTTTTTGATTCATTATATTTGAGGCACTACTTATTTGGTCGACTGTAAAAACATGATTTTCATTTCTGAATCTGTTGCTAACTTCAACGACGTCTGGACCTGATGGTATTCCTAACAAAGTACTACAATCTTGTTCTAACACTTTGTATCTCTCTCTATTTATTATTTTTAACAAATCCTCAACTTCTGGAATTTTTCCAGAAATGTATGTGCTCCTTTATGTTTGTCCTTACTTATCAGCATCCTGTCTGCAATTCTGAAATTATTTGAGCAGTGCGTTGGAATTATTCTTTCAAAAATATTTCATCAGATTGTGATCAGTCAACAGCGTGACAGCCAGTAGATCTGTTGACACGAACCTGTTTCTCTTTACAAATTTTATAAATTCGTCATTTGATAACAATGCAGAACATTGTTTATGATTGATGTCATCTTAATGACATGTTCCTCAACATTGATAAGTGTTGTATAAGATTCAGTAGACTCACCCGTAAGGGCGTAAGGTTTCCTCTCAGTGATTTTGTCAAAAATGTCATTCGCGAAATTGCCAAGCAACAAACTTTCATATCTTTCGAAAATTTTGCCGACAAATTTTTTTCTCTTGTGATATTATAAAATATGATAAGAAAATAAGATAATATAATCTCAAAGTTTGTATCTGTAATTTTTCACCAATCCAAATGTTAGCATTACATATGGGGATGATTCAACCATATGGTCCGTGGATGATTAAACCAGGTTGAAGCATCCCCAATGTTGTACTGTAAATTGTAAATAGGAGCAGATACGTTATGAAAAACGCTTTGAAAGAGATTTTCAAGAAAAATGCGCCAGTTAGAACTACAGCAAGATTATATAACTTGAACAGAAATACTCTAGTTTCACGGGTTCGACTCATGAAAACTAAGAGGATGGAGCCCGCCTTGAAAATTCATCAGACTCAGGCCTGTCGGATAATGAAAATTCAAGAGTTTTTAAAAATAAATACACGGTTAATCAAGTATTTCCAAATTCTGAAGAAAAAAAATTAGTATCTATCTTATGTTCAACATTGTTCTGATTTACATTACGGGCTCTCCTATTGGTAAATCAGATTGCTTGCATTTGATTTTGCTTCTCAAATACCAGAATGTAAAATGCCTGAAGCATGGAAAATCAATAAGATTGCTGGTAAGTTATTTCACTATGTATCTCGTTCTGTTTAACACAATAATATTTTAGGGTCTTGAATGGGTTTATGGATTTATGTCCCGGCACAATCAGCTATCATTAAGAAAGCCAGAAAGCACCAGTTTATTGAGAGCTACTGGGTTCAACAAAGATCGTGTTGTGTGTGACACGAATTTTTTGAAAATTATTTATCGGTTTTGGAAAAGTTTAAATTTAGAGGAGAAAAAATCTTCAACTTGGACGAAACCGGAGTCTCAACAATCCTAAAATCAGTTAATGTCATAGCTAACAAGGGGAAGAAACCAGTTGGCCAAGTATCTGCAGGAGAGCTGCGAGAAAATGTAGCATTTGTAGGAATCATAAATGCTGCAGGCAATACTATTCCTCCTGTGTTCATAGTTGGTCGAATTCGAAATCCTAGCGAATATATGCAAGGAGTTCCAGAATCGTCTTTAATTTTGGGAAACAAAACTGCCTGGATGACAAAAGAGTTGTTTCTGCGTGTTTTAGAACACATTAAAAACTACATAAATAGCTCTGCAGAAAACCCCATTCTACTTCTTGTGGATAATCACGCATCACATGTGTCCTTAGAAGCAGTGAAATTTTGTAAAGAATCAGGAATTACTCTTCTTTCATTCCCTCCGCATACCACTCACCGCATGCAGCTTCTAGATGTTGGGATATATGGACCCTTCAAGTCTGCCTTGGTCACTATTTATGACGACTGATTGATTTTTAACCCTGGGAAGACCATTACAATTCGAAATCTAGGACAATTTACCAATAAAGCTTTTAACAGAGCATTTACGAGACAAAATATCATAAAGTCATTCAAGAAGCCAGGTATTTGGCCTGTTAATCGTTTAGTTTTTTCCGACGAAGATTTTATTGCAAGCACAGTTACAGACAAACCTCAAAACCAAGCTCAAGATTCAACTGCTAATAGAGAACAATCTGAAACATTTGCTCCAATTGGCGATTCAAGCTGTGCTCCTGCCCAACCGTCAACCTCTACTATGTCATCTTCAACTCATATTTTACATGAAGAAGCACCTCAGTCAACTTCCAATGCAGAGTCATTTTTTTTCCCATGAAGAAAACTGTAAAACTAGAAAGATAAGTTTAACTGATGTAAAACCGTATCCAAAAATGAAAGAAAAAAAGATTTCTAAAGGAAGAAAAACAAAGTCAGTAATCTATACATCTACTCCAGTTCTAAATGAACTGATAGACATGACAAGGAATATCCAGCAACAACAAAGAACAAAAAGTTTGCAGAACTCAACAACCAGCTAAAAGAAAGGTGTTCGAAGAGACTGATTCTTCGAGTCATAGCGTTTCACCGGAGCTAGTCGACACAGATAACGATTTGTCAGTGGATGAGCTCCCCTTATCTTTTGAACAAGATTTTCTCGTATCTATAGGTGACTTTGTAAAAGCAAAATTTGTCACAAAGCAAAGACCACAGTTCGTTACTACATTGGTCAAGTGCTTCAAAAGAATGGAAATGATTATGAAATTAAATTTCTCAGAAGAAAGAACAATTCTAACACATTTACATTTCCACTTGTATATGATATCTCTTCTATCGAAAGAAGCGATATTGTACAAAAATTGCCAAGCCCCCAAACCCAGGGAACTGCAAGATCTTCTTTTTTATATAAGTTTAAAGTTATTTTCAGAGGATGGAATATTTCTTAATCAAATGTTTGGTTTACCCATTTTTTACTAATTTTTCAAATGTATTCATGCCGAGTTATTTCGTTTTAGTTACTTTTGATACTATTATCAACAAATTACTTAAATTTTTTTACTTGATTACAGTAATATATTTGTGGTTGAAACATACCCATAACATGGTTTAATCTACCCCAGCCTGGGGATGATTCAACAAAATCGCACTTTTTTTGTTGAGAATTTTAAAATTCCTAAAGATATCCTCAAAAGTCTTTTAATGTATCGAAGGCAGAGAAGCAGAAGCTTTTGCCATAAGTTGTGGTCTAACGCAGCTTGTCGATGAACCTACCCGTATCTCAGAAAGGGGCGAATTTGCAGCGCTTTTAGACTTGTTCCTAACCACAAATCCTGACTCGTACACAATTCAAGTAGATGCTCCACTTGGTTCGTCCGATCATAAACTTATAATAACAAAGTGCGAAATGCTCATCCCACCAAGCCAACTACCACTTCCTCGTAAAATGTGGCACTATAAATCGGCAAAATGGAATGACCTAAAACAGTTTTACCTGGATTTTCCATGGCAAGAGGTTTGCTTTAAAACAGCTGATCCCACTATTTGCTGTAATGAAATAACACAAGTAATCTTATCTGGAATGGATGCATATATCCCACATACAACTAAACGTAGAGCTAATGCAAAACCTTGGTTCAACAGCCAGTGTCAAACGGCTGTACAGAAAAAACACAGAGCATATAACCTTTGGAAACGACAACAAACCGCTCAAAACCACACAGAATTTATAGAAGCCAGAAATAGTTGCAAAATTACTATTGACTCCGCTAAAGAAACATACAATCAAAAAATAAAAAACAGGTTGCTGAATTGTCCAAGTAGTTCTAGGTCCTTTTGGTCTCTTGCAAAAGCTGTTGGATCTAACTTCACCAAGTCATCCATACCACCACTTACAGATAAAAATAATCACTTAGCCACAACATCAGAGGAAAAAGCCAATATGCTGGCCCAAATGTTTTCTTCCAACTCCAACCTAACAGTGCCAAACGGAAAAACTCCACCGTTCATTGAAAGGGTTTCCCATAGTATGCCAGAGGAACCCTTTTGTCACAGAGAAATACGAAAATCCCTTAAAAAGCTAGATACAAACAAAGCAATGGGTCCGGATGGCATTCCTGCAATAGTACTCAAAAATTGCGCCAACGAACTCACCCCAACTTTCGCAAAATTATTCAATTTGTCTTACAGGCAAGGAGTATATCCATCATCATGGAAGTCTGCCGCAGTACAACCCATTCCAAAGAAAGGAAAAAAGACAGATCCGTTAAACTATAGACCAATTGCTCTACTTCCGGTGATATCAAAAGTAATGGAAAGAGTTGTGAACAATCACCTAACCAAGTACTTGGAAAAGTACAAAATTATCAACGATAAGCAATACGGATTTCGAAAATATAGGTCAACTGGCGATTTACTTACATACGTCACTCACTTATGGCAAAAAGCGATTGAGTTGCGGGGTGAAACAAGAACAATTGCCTTAGATTATCGCCGAAACTTTGCACTTGGTTTGAAAGTTACCTAAAGGACAGATCCATTTATGTTGCACTGGATGGCCAGAACTCCAACTCTTACCAAATAAATGCTGGTGTGCCACAGGGAGCAATCCTTTCGCCAACTCTTTTTCTGATTTACATAAATGACCTCATAGATAAAACAGTAAATCCACTTTATTGCTTTGCAGACGATGGCAATGTAGTCTCCTCACTCATACCACCCACAGGTCTTTCCGCACGTGAATTCCATCATCTTAGACTAACTCAAATATCGCAGATAAATAACGACCTGGAGATAATAGAGGACTGGAGTAACAAAAACCTTGTACAGTTCAACGCGCAGAAAACCCAAGCAGCTCTGTTTTCAAAAAAGACCAGCACCGGTGAGCCAAACATCATGCTATCTGGAAGTGCTGTCACATTACAGAGTCAGTTGAACATCTTGGGGGTTACTGCAGAGACCAACATGTCTTGGCACAGTCACGTGGCAGATATTGCTAAAAGGGCGTCCCAAAAGCTGGGGGTGCTATTTCGTACAAGACATCTGTACACACCAAGCCAATTGCTGACACTCTACAAAGCCCAGATTCGACCAACTATGGAGTACTGCTCACATATATGGAGTGCAGCACCCAAACATACCTTAATGCTTTTGAACACCGTGCAAAAACGAGCTATCAAGCTGATCAATGACCCCGCACTTACTCGTAACTTGGATGGTCTCGAACATCGCAGATCTGTGGGCGATTTATCTCTCTTCTACAGGTACTATCACGGAAAATGCTCTGAAGAGTTGGCACGTATGATTCCACCGAGAGTAGCGCCTACCAGGCGAACCCGTCAAACAGACGGTAACCATGAATTTACTGTCAAACTAGAGGCACCAAGAACCTCATTATATCAGAATTCATATCTCTGGTAAACAGCATCGCTGTGGAATAAACTCCCTGCGACGGTTTTCCCTGCAGGTTACAACCTGAACCGTTTCAAGACCAACATACACCGACATTTCCGCGCACTTGCCGCTTTTCGAGCGTGATAGGACATTTCCTTGCGAGTGCGCATATCCGTAAAAAAAAAAAAAAAAAAAAAAGTAAGTAGAAAACATGTTCAACTATATGTACACCAAAACACATAGCAAAACAACCCTCCTTGTAAAATCATCCGCTAATTTGTACATTCAGAAATACCACCAAAATTTTTACTTTATTGAAAGTAGCACCTCCCAAAAACTTAATTAAGTGTTTGAATCATCCACAGACCAATAAAATAATTGTAAAAAAATAAAAAGGAAAAATTTAGACAAATAATTCACGCACTAGTGCGTCAAGTATTTTCACTTTACGTACTAGTAAAGTGAGTACTTTACGCACGGTAGTAGAAAAAACATTAATCGAGGATTATTGAACATTCTACTGGATTCTGTATGTTTAAAGTAGGAACATAACATCTACTTTGTGTTTCATTTTTTTTTAAACGTTTTTTTTTTTTTCTAATCCATGGTAAACTTTGCCGGATTGACGGATTATTCCAGAACATTCGACAAGAAGTCTAAGGCGAAATAGAAACAGTCAATCAAGAAAAAGTTGAAAATGGTTACGTTGACATTCTACAAGCTCCAGAAGACTTTATTGATCAAATAAAAGTCCAGGCAGTACGAGATTAGAGTACGGAAAGGCCAAGAGGCACAATTGGACCATTTATCCTCCTGATGTTTGGCTGAAAACCATCTAAAGCAGAAAAAGGTAGTGTCCCTTCTGGCTCATATAATCTCTCAGCACGAATCAACCACCATCGATGTTATTCACTGGAAGGAAAATTAATCTTCCTGTAGATCTATACTTACTATTTGGTAGACCATCAGTCGATGAAGATGGAGTTGTACTTCCAGTTTATCTAGCTGATCTCCAACAGGATATTCTTACAGTAGTTTATGATGATGTCAATCTGTGTGTTTTTTTTTTTTTTATTTGTTCGTGCTTTCAAGTGCTATATTATCGTGCATCTTCATTTTGTACGTTTTTCTAAAAATTCGGGGTATTCAAAAATCAAAATATTCAATAATCAGCTGTTCCCCACCAGACGTAAACATCACGTGACAGGTAGAAGTCCATTTTGATTGGCTCTTTAAAATTTGCTACGAGCATTGCTACGAGTCGACAACGGAAAATATAAAATTGGTTTATTTGAAACGGATCTTATGGAATTCCTATTTAAATTGGCAACGGTGGACGCAAACGCAAACGAAATCGCGACGGCGAGTTTATAAATTGGGTTATAGATCAATCAACTTAAGAAGAGTAGTCTCAGTAATAATAAGGATGGAATAAACTTGAGTCAAAGAAGGTAAAAGAAACAAATGTAGCAGAATGGTCATTCATATTTAGTTATATTTGGGGGTTGGAGATTAGTATCCGGTGCGGGTTGGTACAGAATCTGCGTCTAGTTAAAGTTGACCTTTAGGCCGACTCTCCTGTATGCTTGGTTGAATGCATTGATAATTGCCTGTTCATCTTCCTCTATATTAGCCATCACGACGTTATCGTCCGCATGTTGAAGTTCAACTGTCGATGTCGATACTTTCGTCTTGGCTCATAATTTGTTTAGGTTGAATAAGCCGCCATCAAGTCTGTACAGGATTTCCACTTCTGACGGAAGGTTACTCTCGACAAGGTGAGGTATGGAAGTGGCATTAAATTTTTTTCGAATATCTACGGAAAAATAATAATATTTTTAGGATTTCTTTCGCAACCATTCCTCTAAAATAATTAGTTTGTATCTGACTAATGGTTTTTTAAATCTTAATAATCTAATTAAGAGTTTAAACATCAAAAAGAAATATTTCTATTAAAATTTTGATACGCCTCTGGACTATTTTGAAAATTTTAGATTTCTCAAATTGAAATTTCAAATTATTTGTTTATAAACTACTCCTAAATGTCATTTGGAACAATATTTTCTTCTAAAATTTTTTCATATTTTTTATAAAAATGCCACTTTTCCTTGTTTGAAATTTTCAAATGGCATTTGAGGCAAGACTCGAGTCAAAAATTTTAGGTATTTTTTTGGTTTTCAGTCATGCAGAACCTAATGCCGAAAACCGATTTGAAGTAAGGACGAGCATAAAAAAATTTCCCATATGGTGCAGACTTTTCCGCGGGCACTGTATATTTATATGGAATAAAATAATCCGAAGAAATCTGACAACGTCGAAAATGGGTAGGGTATCGTCATTGATCAACACTGGTTGATAGACGAAGCGCAGTTGGGTGGTTGGTTCGAATCTGGCAATGGGATTTGA
Organism: Ceutorhynchus assimilis; assembly: GCA_917834065.1. NCBI lineage: Eukaryota > Metazoa > Arthropoda > Insecta > Coleoptera > Curculionidae > Ceutorhynchus > Ceutorhynchus assimilis. The sequence continues at coordinate 13,084,226 of OU892279.1, forward strand.
GGAAAACCACCTATTTAAAATATTATTTTTTCAAATTTTAACTTTTAAAAATTGGTTTTGGTTTGAAGGAGCGCGCCACAGAAAAACGAAAGTACCGAAGCGAAGGGTAGATAAGGAATACAGAACTAGACGACAGAACGCGCTGGCCTGGTCCCTTAGAAAACGTGTTGCGTGTCTGTAATTATTCATTATTCAATTTTCATTTCTATTTTGCATTAAAATTGATTGTTCAATCCAATTTGTTATTAGTGTGTGTGTGTAAGGAGAGTTCACAGGTTAGTGGATTTAATGTTATTTTGTTCAATTTTATGTATTTTTGTTAATTTTTATGTATTTTTGTTTATTTATAACATTTTTTATAACATGTGCATTGTTTATGTATTTAACCAAAATCGTTTCATACTGTAAAGAACACAGATAAAGAAGTAAATTAAAACCTAAGAAATTATGTGCTGTCTTTTTGTGCTGAGATTTTGAATTTGTGGATTTAGAGCGTGCATTAGAGCCTTGTTGAATTTACTAACATTTTCCTACCCTGACGAGAGAATATCCTAACAAATTGAAATAATCAATCTAGAGATATTGGCTCAAAAACAACTATAGCTGAGCAGCTTCCCGTATGGGACCTAAGTACCTGCTGGGAAACTGGCTAACTAACCAAAAACTCTTCAGTTTGAAATATAGGTAGTGTTGATTGAATGTAGAGTGTGTAATTGAAATTTTAGCACAAGAAGATGGTACCTGATTTAAACTTTTATTGATTTAAAAATTATTGAATTAATGACTCACAATTATTATTAAAATGACACAGTATGTTTCGATTTTTCGGGAATGTTCGATCGAGGTTTTCTCTGCCGTTCTCTTTTCCCTCGAGAATTCTAGGTCGAGAACGGTACGTTTTTCTTTGATAATAAAGGAGACGTTTCACAAATTTTTCGTTTCTTTTACATATCACAACTTCCCTTAAATTGCCCCGAATATTTGCTATGTCGAGCGCATGTCCAGTAAGTGAAATTGAGTAAATTGCCACAACGTAGGTCCTATTTGTTTTTCATTTCGTTTTTCAGGATATTTGTTCTTAAAAAGGTAATAAAAATTCTCATCGTTCAATCTTACTGAACAAACCTGGGTATGTTATACTACAGATTTTTTTTTTAAAAATTTTTTCTTTTTGCATGCTGCTAGCTTAGAATTATTAAAAATACGAAATCACAAAACAAAGAAAATCAAATTTCAAAAAAATAATAAGTTTAAGAAACGGGAATATTTGAAGGATGTTCCTTGAATATTGCATTTAAATAATCTAGTAATATTCTATCGGAAACATTCTGTCTGGGAATGTATTATCAAAGTACTGGACATTCATACTTTCATAGTACATTGGTGGGATATCCCAGGGAAATCCTGTGTTATAAGTTTCATAGCCCCTTCCCTTTCAGAGTGAACAGAGCGAATCCTAAATAGGGCTGCTCAATCACAAATGCAGCACACGAGTTGATCTTTGAGCAAAATGGCGTTCACGCGGGCCGGTCTAAGAGCTTCCAAACTACACTATCCTGCTCCCGTCGCAACTTGTTAATCATAGAAGGACTTTGGTGTGCTTTGCACTTCATGATCTTATGTGACCTAGAATAGAAGATGCCTCTGTGCGTGACTTTTATTAACCTGGACAGGGGCGGATCGGCAACTTTGAATTGGCCCGGGACGGGTATTGCTCTAGCGGCCCCGCGAGCTTTTAGGAGGTGGATAATTCCCTTTGCAAAGAATTGTTTATTAAAAATAGGGTATTTAACTTAGGAAAATAAATAACTGTTCTTTCGAAAATCAATAATTTTGAAAACATATTTTTCAAAAAATTATGGTTTTTGAAACATCAAAAAACGTACCTAAATTCGAACATCAACAATTTTGAAAACATAATGATTATGTTTGATTAAAATTGCAAACTAATCCAAACTAACCGGGTTATTATCGATAAATGTGGAAATGTCTGATTAATATTGCAAACTAACAGTATTATTATCGGTAAAGTTAGATAAAGTTTGATTGAAATTGTAAACTAACATTAACTAACTGGATTATTATCGGTAAGTTTGGTAATGTCCTCGGTATTGTCTGATTGTACATAAAAAGTGTGAGGTTATAGACAAAGTGTACATTTACAGAAAAAGTGTAAATGTTAATGAAAATATTTTTCAATGTTAGCATGGCCTTGGGAAAAACGATAAAAAACAAAGACCGCTTTCTGTTGAATTGGCAGAGTATTGTCGCGTCACGCCTCAAATGATTTTTTTTCTATTAAGTTGCGGCGCATTGCTTATCATATTTTATTTTCTTCCTAAATTGGCCTATTTGGCTCTCCGGTCCACCGGGAATCGTCCCACCTGCGCCCATCCGCTCCTGAATCTGGAAATGCCGATGCACAGTCAGCAGGTCCCTAAGCTCGAGTTCCAACTTCTAACCCAATGGGATAGAAACTAAAACAATTGGGCTCCTCGAGCTCAGGGCTGGCTGATTGCAAAGATAATACACACTACTACTATAGGATAGCTTATCCTCATAAGGTCTGTGTGATGACGTAGTCAGCGTGAAGTTTCTCGCCTTGACGTAGGGTGTTTGCACCACAGGTTATGATTCCGCGAGCTTTTGCTTCATGCATACTTGGCTTTAGTACAATAATCAACATTGTAGAACGAGGCTTTTTTTACCATCTTTCTCTTCCCAAAAGGCCGATAAGCAATCTTGTGTATCATTTTTGGGCGGATTGCACGATCAATTATTAAACTCGAATCGTGGAAGATGGGGTTGCGAAATCCATACGCCTCAACAATATTGGTTAGGTAAAACGACGCATTAGTAAAACAGAGGTCTTAAAAATTAGCACAACGAAAATGGCACACATCAGAAAAACTAGAGTACCTACTAAATTCGTGCCTATTTAGTTTTAATTTAGTACGAAAAAAATAAATTATAACTCCATTTTTAAAAAAATTACGCGCATGTGTGCCAGCTTATAAGATTAAGCTGGCACACTCTAATTGGACAAGGTTGAATCTTTGAAAATCTAGCACCTCATATTTAGTGCTAATTTAGTACATTCGTGGTACGCCTAAAACTCTAACCATGATGTATTTATTACGAAATAACCACGCAAAAGTGCTAACTTAGGATTTTAATTAGCACACATACATCGAATCGACCGCGCAACTAACCCAAACTAACCCGAACTAACCCAAAATAACCAAAACTAACCTAAACTAACCAAGACTAGCCCAAACTAACGGACGAAATTAGCACTAAATGTGTGCTAATTTAGTACTCTAGTTTCATCGCGTCATCGGTGAAAATGTTCGTTAATTTAAACACTAAGCCAGCATACAAGTTCCAGCTCTGTGCTGATGTGATACTTATTCGTTTCGGGTCATCGTTTTTGAAGTACTAAATTAGCACTAGATATCTATACGTGGATTCCGTTCTCGCGCGGTCGATTCGATGTATGTGTGCTAATTCAAGTCTTAAGTTAGCACTTTTCCTTGGTTATTTCGTAATAGATACATCATTGTTAGTTTTTTAGGCGTACCATGAATGTAGTGAATGTACTAAATTAGCACTAAATATGAGGTACTAGATTTTCAAAGATTCGACCTTATAGTCAAGACTATATTTGAGAAAAAAGCCTTCCGTTACTAGTCTACACCATTTCAACCTCAATTTCGGAAAAAGTAACTTCTATTTAGGAAAATGTAAAGTCATTTTCGGAAAAAGTCAACTCAATTTCAGAAAAAGTAAAGTTAATTTCGGAAAAAGTAAATTCAAATTCGGAAAAAGTAAATTCAAATTCGGAAAAAGTAAATTCAAATTCGGAAAAAATATATTCATTTACTGGATTCATATCATCCGGTCTCATGACTGAAAGATAATGCCTCTGGACGTGGTTATAGGATCGGACACAAACTCCAGCATTAATTTGTCGAAGATCGATGTCGGCTAGATTTTCTATATATCTTAGACGAAACTCTGCCTGAGTTAGAAGACCTGTTTGATTTCCAGCCATAAGAACGTTAAAGGTTTCTTGTAGTTGTGTTTTTATGCTTGATTTCACAGCACTCCAGACAAATTCAATCGGGTTTAGCATGGGACTGTAGGGCGCAAGCCGACAAAATGTAGCCCCTCTAAACTCCTCTTCATCGAGAATTTCTTCAACCCGGGAGTGCGCTGGAGCATTATCCAAAACAATTACAATATCCTGCATGTTATGACCGTTATTTATTACACAAGCCCTCAGACATCGTCGAATCCAATCTCTGAAATCTTCCCTTCTAAAAGCTCCCCGTTTTCTTTCCCAATAATCAAATCCAGTCGATGACATGCAACCAATTAGGTATATGTAAATTAGGACCCTTGCTATTTGGAACCTTCACTACGGCCCGCCGTCCACGAATGGCTCGTCCAGTACTTCTCCTCGAATACAAATTGAAATTCGTTTCATCAATAAAAAATATGTGTTTTTGAGCTCCGATGTACTCCAACAAATTTTCAACGTAAATTCTTCGTAACTGTTTATTATTTTCAGTATTAACTCCCTGGTGAATTGCATGTGTTTGTTTAATGGTCATCAACCGACCATCCAGGTGTTTACATAGAAATAGTCTGTTGAGAGACAACGATAGATATCCCTTTCATTTTGAAGTCTGTTCCTTATACTACGAAGAGTTAGTTGGCAGTTTTCTTCCAACCATCCAATTATTTCATCAATAACATCTGGAGAAAGGATAGAACGCCGCTTTCCGCCTCGATTTTTTCCAGAGATCCTTTTCTCAACCAGTCATTTGCGGTTTTGTATTTGACACCATTGGCTTCCGCAATGGCTTTCCAATTACCGCCGGCTTCTGCTTCACGCAAAATGCGATTTCTACACTCGCTGGATATCTTCGTGTATTGTCCGCGTCATAAATAATATACGACAGTATTTTGGTCTCTAATATAATCTTAGTACTCTAGAGGAACGAAAATGTGTTTAAAACTCCGTCAAAACGCATTCCGAATAATGTAGTTATTTAGGTACCTAACAAACGCGGAAAGTGATGCTTTACCGCACGCAACGGCAGTTTCACGTCGTCAGATCGTCAATCCGATAAGGCACTTTCTTCACCGCATGTGTTAGGTACAACATTTTACCTATGAGTATCTACATCTTCAAAAAATGGCATTATTGAAATTTCTGAAAGAACCTTACCACACACTATGCGGTAAAGCAACTTTACCACACACTTTGCAGTCTACTTTACAGCTGACTATGATTATGCGGTAAAGTTATACTCATGTGAAATAATTTTTTGCTGTCTTCAAATTTGACATTTAGTACACACAGTATTCCAAAATATTTGAAACAGCCAATTGAATAAGAAACGTGGGTTAAAAAGTTTAAGAAAACTAAAAATAATATTTCATCCTATTCTGACGTATTGAGAATAAATTAACCCAAAACGGATCCCAAAGAAAATATACCAATAATAATATTAAAATCAAAAAAATCACAAACCGATAAAGAAACTAAACATGATCTTCAAAAAGAAATTAATCCACTGGAATTACCTAAATGTTTCAGTTAATAAAATTCATAATATTAAAGAAGGTGGAATTGTTTTTGAATCAAATTCTATAGAGAGTAGGTATTGAAAAACTCAGAAAATTAAGCGAAAAAAAAATAATTGGGAAATATAAAGTGGGTGATGGCCGAAATTAGGGTCTTTCTGCACAATTATTATAAGTACGAGTTGGAGGAAAAATATCTTCTTTATAATCAGATGTTAATCAATTCCATGTTAACCTATCTGTATCTGTATTGTTTAATGACTTCCAGGAAGCCATTCTACAATCAATGCATTCTTTAGTTGATTGTCATTAGGTGTTAAGACTTTAGCCTACTTCTTTTAGATGCTACACATAACTGATAAGCGAATGTCATCACATTTTCAATTGCTACTTTTTCTAGATACTAATCTGAATTCACACGGTGAAGGAATCAACTCTGTGTGGCTGTTGAAGTAGATTTCTGCTCAAAACATTACATAGCTATCACGTCTATCACCATCGATCAGGAGATTTGAAGTTAACATACATGTTTTGAATTATCTACCCTTGTAATTTATCGTTTATACAGTGTGAGTCCGAAATAAGTGCGCATTTTGTTATGATAAATAGAATACAGTAGAACAATCACTTCTTGCATAGGTACCTACATGTGTCCGCAAACGTCTCGTGAAAAAAATACGGAGTGTTGAAATTTTCGGAAAATTTTGACTTTTTACCTTAAGATTCAAAATGCGATTTTGTTCAAATTTTCAGAGAGTGTTTGCGATGTTCTCAAGCATCTTTCTAAAAAATCCGTTTGAGTTCCACATACAACTTCAATAGACCATATTGTGACAAACTTCGAAACTCCAATGAAACGATCTACATATATTTTAAAACAAGTCAGTTAAGCGATCACAAATTTCAAATAATTCACATTTCTGATAAAAATATTGTTGAACCAAAATACAGAACGATTACTAGCATTTGGTTTGATACTAATATACTAAAAATGAAGCTTTTAGATTTGGATCATAAAAAGATGGAATATACGGATCCAAATAATATATTTTATGATAAAATTTCAAATGCATTTGAGGAAACAGCTTCAACAAAAAATTCTAAATTGAAATCAGAGTCGAAACCATGGTTTACACAAAATTTAGCAAATATGTTACTCATACCCATCAACAAAGATAAGCTGTTGCCCGATAACGGAAAATGCAGTGAAAAGGCGATTCAAATGTCTGAATTTTAGTACCACTGCAGGCGCATGTGAACGCCCAAACAATTGTCAACCCTGGCTGGTCGAAACCTCAGTGATTCCCATAGGTTATTCCCCGTTTTAATGGGAATTTCCGGTTATTAGCGAGTCTTTGTTGTTTCACTTGTTACGTTTGAGTTTTGAGTTGATATTGAAAATATTAAAATGAGTAGTTCGCGCAAATATCTGAGTGGGGCTCAAAAAAGAAAACTAGTTGAAAAAAAGGAGGAGGAGAAGAAGAAGAATGCCAAAATTGATACGTTTTTTCAAAAAAAAAGTTATATCAACTTCTGAAACGCCGTCAACATCCCCGCAACCTCATCATCAAAAACAGAAGTGTATGATGATGGAACTATCCTACCAGACATTGAAGGTGCAAATATTCTCGAAAACGAAGATTCAGATTTTGAGTCAAGTCTCGAATCAGGCCCAATATTCTCCAGTGACTTAGCGGAAGATGTAGATTTAGACAAAATAGTTGACTTTTGTGAAGGTACAAACGTTAGGATATTTCATAAATAGTTTTTAAAATAATGCATATTTAATTCCATATCTTTGTACTTATTAGTTAAATATTTGTTGTATGTATTCCTTGTATTAGAAGAACATTTTTTGTAGAACTTTTCAATCATCCCTCCTATATTATAATAACACTAGCTGACCCGGCGAACTTCGTACCGCCTCTAAATTATTAAAAATACCTATTAAATGTGTTAACGTATCTATTAGTTGAATTAAATTCAGTTTTTTTTCGATGTTGAATTTGGCTTTGGTTGAAGAAAATTAATGTCTACTTTCTGGATCAGAAGTCACCTAAAATTAAAATTTTACATCATCCCTTTTAACCCTTTGAGGACGGCAAAAAAAAGGTATATATTAAAAATGAAATTTGTGAAAAACTACGTTCATTTGACATTAAAGTTTCAGAAAAATCACATTGGAAATGTACAATTATCCTGCATAATCCTACAGGACGCGGTTACTGGTACTAACCACTAGGACAAAGGAATTATTTCTTATGAAAATTTAGAAAACAGTTTCTATCCTTATTCAGGCATAGACCAACGTCGCATGTAAAACATTTCCAGATGGTTCTATGGACATCTTTTGCTGTACTACAATTACGGTGTACAAACAAATACGGTGAATAAAGAACGCAAGAAAGCCTAACTATAGCAAGAAAAAGAAATTTCCAGAAAATATTACCATAATCCTAGTGGTTACTATTGATAACCACAACAAAAAAACCTAACTACTAAAATGGAATTACAATATTTTCACGCGACCAATAGTTTTATGACATTTATAGATATAATCTAATTACTTACCAGTCATTTTTCGAATATATATGCGCTTTCTCAGAAAATAATAGATTCTTTTGTTCACTGCGAAATTTTTACATAAAAAATCGTAAAATAATAAACGGCAACTCGGAAAATACTCACCCTGATCATCCAGGCGTGCATGACTATTAATTTTGTCAAGTTAGACAACCCGTAAAACAACGTGGTTATTCGCGGAAACCTCTAGGAAAGTAGCTGCATGGCTTTAGATTTGTGGTTTACAAGGATAACCACGGGTCCTCAAAGGGTTAAGGCAGCTTGTGGGCATTATTCTTGTAAATTGTACCACCAAATAAATAAACTCAGGCCCAAAAATGTTCAAAGTATGTAGAGAAAACAAAAAAAATCTCCAGCGCAGCCCTGTATCACTCTATCTGCACTGCACTACTCCATCTGTTCTACTCTCTCTGCACTATTCTGTCTGATCTACTCTTTCTGAACCACCCTATCTGATCGGAATAGTGGAATAGTTCTGTTCGGAATAGCTCCAGTTCCTGAGCAGCATTGTTCTACTGTATCTGCAATGAAATTACCGCGCAACGGCGAGCTTCGTTCTAGGTATCAGAGATGGCGCCGTATACAAAATGGTTTGCAATGAAAATGAATTGGTATCGGTTATAAGAGATGGCGCCGTGTGCGGGCTTAGTGAATTTTTCTCATAAATAAGTGAACGAGGTAGTTTTTTTTTTTTTTCGATTTATTATGTTATTAGGGACAAAGACCAATCCAATAAAGCAGAAATCATAAAAATCAGTCCAGCCGTTCTCGAGTTATAAGTGCTAGAACCAACACAACTGTGTTTTATATATATAGATTTGAACAATTCAAGACTCACCGTTTGTATGAATGCACTCAACAATATGTTTAAAAATATAAACACAAAAAAAAGCAATAATTATTGCTGACAATTTATTTTAATCGAAGCACGTCCAAAATGAAATGACCACATTAATGACATAACAACATGCTGGTACTGTCAACGCTGAAAAAAGTTCCAATTTGACAGCAAAATCCCCATTAACAAAATGATCCTCCATTTATTGAATAATTCATTTATTACAAAAAATGTGATAAATGAAGAACCGCTCGACCGATTTTGTGCAAACTTCACATAAACCATCTAATAAATAGTCCGAACAAAGCCTAAACATTTGGTTTGGCTAGGTGTGCCCGTTCTTGAGTTATAAAATTACAACGAAAAGTGGCATTCATTTTTATATACAGGGTGGGGACTTTAACTGGAACTAATTCGCTAGAGCCTTCGGATAAAATATGTGGACAAAACGCAAAAACACGTCGATCAAGATTTTTTTTTTTTAAATTTTCCCATATCAATTTTTTTATACAGGGTGTTCCAAGAACAGCTGTACGGTTATCAACTTTATTTTTTCCAAATAGTAGCCCTTGTATATTATGACATTTCTGGATTCTGCTGAAAATTCTAGACATATTTCATGTACAATGTTATATACCTATCTTCAACTGTTTCGGAAATATTGACAGTTGAAAATTGACTTTTTTGCAACTTTGACAGGCTGTAAAACCTAAACGGTTGATTTTAGAGGAAAAACCAGTTTTACATTTCTGTCTTAGATTTTCATAAACTATCATTTGACACTAACTTTGAATTTAACTGGAGATTGAATTTAACTGGAATTTTTTAATCTTGGATTAAATTCAAAGTTGGTGTCAAATGATAGCTTATGAAAATCTAAGATGGAATGTGAAATCGGTTTTCCTCTAAAATTAACCGTTAAGGTTTTACAGCCTGTCAAAGTTGCAAAAAAAGTCCATTTTCAACTGTCAATATTTCCGAAACAGTTGAAGATAGGTATATGACATTGTGAATGAAATATGTTCTAGAATTTTCTGCAGAATCCAAAAATGTCATAATATACAGGGGCTACCATTTGGAAAAATAAAGTTGACAACCGTACAGCTGTTGTTGGAACACCCTATATAAAAAAATTAACGTGAAAAAAACTCAAGCAAAAAATCTTGATCGACGTGTTTTTGCGTTTTGTCCACATATTTTATTCGAAGGCTCTAGCGAATTAGTTCCAGTTAAAGTCCTCACCCTGTATATAGATATGATAATTTATAGAAATAAATTTAGTTTCAAAAATTCGCTGTGTTTTTTAACTATTTAATAATGATGTTGTGTATAAAAATTTACTATAATGGGTTATTTTTGGAAAATATAATAGTGACATAGGGGGCCTCAAAAAAAAGTTCGCGAGGGGGCCCTAAAAAATTTGACACGCTACTGTACCACTGTGTACTTTTGGCCCTAAAAACATATAAGTTGACGTCCTAATCACGTTCATAGGTCTTAGAAGGCGAAAAATCAGTTAATTTCAGGTTTTTGACCGCCAACTTGAATATCTCACTTCCGGTAGCGATTTCGAATTGGTAACAGGCATTTTTGGATTCAGCGGGGTCAAATTATCGAATGTAATACCACAAGAGGTTTCAGGATTACCGGATAATACTTTTACCTGTCACGAAACGCGTTACGCAGCAACACCACGACTCCGAAGGAGGAGTGGTGTTGCTGGTAACGCGTTGAGTGTCAGGTAAAAGTATTAGGTAAGCCTGAAACATCGAGTGGTATTCAAAAGGTTATACAACGAACTAAACTTTAATTCTTTTTCAATTAATAATTTCATGAATCAAAAATTTAAATTTTTTGTCAAAAAATGTCAAAACACCAGTTACCGTGCAAAAGGATTATCACTTTTTAAGCCTCTCGTGTCATATGGGAAGGATTATCACTTATTAATTCTCTCGTGTCATATGGGAATAATGTACAGTGAGTTGTATAATCTAAAAAATACCTTCACCTCAAAAGTAACACGATTTGCTTCTAGAACCTAATTTTTTCGGTTTATAGTCCTGTCTATTATCCAACTATGGAGTGTGCCAGCTTAATCTTAAGCTGACACACATGTGCGTAATTTTTTTGAAAATAAAGTTATAATTTTCTTTTTCGTACTAAATTAGCACTAAATAAGCCCGAATTTACTAGTCTAGTTTTCCTGATGTGTGCTATTTTCGTTGTGCTAATTTAAAGTACCAGTAAAACAGGACAGAAGTTCCACGTCCAAAGAGAAAAGCATTCAAAGAAAAGGTTCACGAAGCTTCTCCAGTCCTCTACACCACCAGGCGATGGCAAAACGAGCTTAGCCTCGTGTTAAAGCTTGAAATCCACTAGGAATATTATATGGCCAAAGCATCAAATTTTATTAACCGTAAAGTACTTCGGAAAGAAGAGAAGCTTCTAATGGAAGATTGCATCGGGTCTTAAAAAAAAAACCAATCAAAGATTGCTATGGTTTTTTAAACGTAGATATGTCTTAGTAATATTTTTCTTTAAGTTTGTCAATGAACTTTAATGTCAAAATGTCTTGCCAAAAATCCTGACCAATAAAGAAAAAAATATTTCTTTTTTTTTTTTATTATTATTTTATAGCATTTATAGTAATTTTTCACATTCAATATACAGGTTTGGGTTAGTAACAATAAATACCAAATATACCCCACAAGAGAAATAAATCTCGCGCGTGGGAAGTAAAAAGATCACATGAAACTATAACTAGGTAGCTATAGTTATTCCAACTAAATTATACTTAAGGTTTGTTATAGTGATAGTGAAAAAAGATATAATGAAGGACAGTAATAAAAATAGCATGCAAAGAACAAATATAATCTAATTTAAACAATCTGAATTAAAGCACCAAAACTAATTTGTGAACCCCTAATCCAGTATAGTGTATATTTCAGCTCTAGAGATGGTTGTTTGAAATGTCCTACGGATGGATTTTTTGAAAGTTGTAAGTGACTGTGACGCTCTTATCAGTAATGATACCTTTGGATAGATCAATGCACTCAAGTATGTGAAACATCTTTGTGCTATGGTCTTTTTTATTTGCGGTATTGTAATGGCGTTTTGTCTAAGTCTTGTGTTATGTCGATGATCTATGTTTTGTATTGGAATTTTATTTTTATAAAGTCGTCCAGAGATATTTTGAAAAAATAACATTCTTATGTCATAAATGTTCGTTTCATTGAACAACATGTCCGTGGGGTAGAGTCTATCTTTTTTGTATATTATTTTTAGAAGCCATTTTTGTGTGACATTGAGGTTTCTTAGGTGAGTTTTTGCTACCCCTCCCCAAGCAATTAAACCATAAGTAAGGTGAGACTGGATCAGGGCGAAATAAAGCACCTTAACTTGTTCCAATGTGAATATTTTTTGATAGAACCGAAATAAACTTAAGAGAGATCTTAATTTTTTGGTAACATAGTCAACATGGTAGTCCCATCTTAAGTGACTATCAATTATGATTCCCAGGTATTTAAATTTCATACATCGCCTGACTTCGTATCTTTGGAAATTATTTTGGAATACTAGGGTGTTAATCTCTGGTAAAGTGTTGGAGTAGCTGCTAAATGGCATAAAGTACGTTTTCGTAAAGTTAATGCTCAGTAGGTAGTTATTGCATCAGTCAATGTATTTCGGAAAATCCTGGTTTATTAGATTAAAAAGCTCTCCCCAGGTTGGGGCTGAGTAACGAACAGCGGCATCATCCGCGAAGCTTGTCAGTTCGGCCCTACCGTCAACCCTGTATAAATCATTGATATAAATGTTAAATAAGATAGGACCGAGGACAGTTCCTTGCGGAATGCCGCAGGTCATGACTAATGGATCGCTGAGGATTCCATTTATGTTTACCCCTTGTGGTCTATTTGCCAAGTAACTTTCCATGATTCCAAAGGCGGCTCCATAAAAACCCAAGTTTTTCAATTTGCTCAGTAAAATTTGGTGAAAAATCGTGTCAAACGCTTTGGCAAGGTCAACATAGATGCAAATGGTCGGGATATTTTTGTCCACTAAATTATATACTTTTGAAATTAAGTCCGCCAATGCATCTTCTGTTGACCTCCCCTTTCTAAATCCATATTGGAAATCAGATAGAATGTTGTTACTGTCTAGATGTCTTGTTTTGGAGATATTACTGATAAGTGCAATTGGTCTATAGTTGGCTACCTCATTGCCGTCCCCAGACTTATGTAATGGTTTAATAATTGCCTCTTTTAGAATGTTAGGGAAAACACCATCTTTTATGGATTTATTTATTAGGTATGCAAGAGGTTGTGCAATGTCTTCCCTTATTTCTTTTAATATTTCAGAAGTCAAGTTATCTTTCCCAGGTGATTTTCTTGATTTTAGATAGCATATTGTTTCTGAAACTTCTTCAATTGAGGATGGTGTTATATTAATTCGATTATCTGTTTTTGTTTCTTCAAATTTAATGTTGTGGTTTGCTTTTATGGCTTCTGCTAAATTTGCAGCTACATTGGCAAAATGCTCATTGAAAGTATCTGCCATTACTTTATTATTTGTTGTTAAATCGTTTCTGGTGGTTTTAATTTGTTGTACATTATAATTATTTGTTTTATTGTTAATATTTTTCACTGTTTTGCATAGTTTGTTCCGATCGTCTTTATTGTCATTCAACTGCTTTTTAAAATATGCAATTTTTGTTTCCCTTAAGGCGCTAGTGAGTGTGTTACTATATCGGGAAAATTCTTGTTTATAGTTTAGATTGTTCGGGTGTTTTTTCATTTTTTTATAAAGTTTGTTTTTATGAATAACTGCCCACATAACAGTGAAAGAACATTCATATTCTCAGAATATTCCCTCAAAGTACTTTTTGGAATGTTCTTTTAGGAATGTTCAATGAATATTCTAAGATTGTGCTAAGAACCTACTTTATATAACATTATTTGAATATTCTCATACGAACATTATTATAATGTACCCTAAAAAATGTTCTTTAAGCTAATATCTCTATCAAGGATTAAGAATATACCTACCAAGTTGTGCTGAGAAGTTTATGTAGGTAGGTAACCATGATAAGAATATTTTCCTATTGTTCACCTAATTTTCTAAAGTACCTACTCAAAAATCTTAATTGTACAATTAAACAATAATGCTCTATTTAGAACCTACTAAGAATATTATAGGTATATTCTTTTTCTTTTGCTTTGTATGACTTCCAAGAGAGGGAGCGACGCGCTATTAAAGATCTACATCTTGCCTCGCATTTGAATCACCTTGGAACCTGTTTCTCTCAGTTGGCGTGCTTCGACGAGAGCAGAACAAGCTCGAAACCGGAGCTTTGGTTAAATACTCGTGTTTTCTAGACAAGTTTTCCAACAACTCTTTCACTGCCTTTAATATAAAAGGGCTGAAACGAGCATTATTTGGAAGCGAAAATAAACATCCCAAGTATATCCTTAGAATCAAACAAGAATGTTATGTCTAGGATGCATATTGAGAATGATATGTAAATATATTCTAAGAATATTTCAAGCATATTGGTATAATACTCTTTTGAAAACATAACTATAATGTCATAGAAATATTCTTTGAATGTGAGAATATAGATACGTTTCGAGCATATTTTTAGAATCAAACAGGAATATTCTTTTAAGGACGTACTGAGAATCTCATAGGTATATTCTAGGAATATCCTAATGGATTTCCCAGGAAGTTCTTGGGTATTGCAAACAGTATTTCTACAATCTTTTCTCAGAACATTCTCAGGACATTCGCAATGGTTTTGGCGAACATTCTAGGCACATTCCTCCTAAAAAAAGAACATTCTTAATACATTCTAAGGATGCAATTTTGTTATGTGGGTGATTTTAGTAAAGAGTCTGATATCCAACTTTTTCTTTTTATCTCTACGCGTCTCAATTTTTTTGTTTGTGTTGATTTTAGAACGGCGGTTTTTATTTCATTTATCAAGTATGCAGTACTTATATTTACGTCGGGTTCTGAATAGACTTTTTGCCAAGATATTTTTTTTATTTCAGATTTTAATCTTTGATGATCCAAGTAATTTTTACATCTTAGAGTTTGGCAATTTTGATAATTCTGATGTGAAAAACATTCAATTTGAAGTATCTGATGGGAATAGTGATCCGTAATTCTTGATTTCAACACAATTGACTTAAAAGGTGTATTACATTTCGTTTTTAGAAAAAATATGATCAATACATGAAGCTGTTGTATCTGTTTCTCTTGTGGGACTATTTATAGTTGAGACATAACCGTACTCCAAAAGGCAGTTTAGATAATCAGTCTGGTAGTCCGTGTCAGTCAAAAGGTCAATATTTATGTCTCCCATAAAGATGTCAAAATCAAACTTTTCTCCGTGAATTTTTTCAACATACATATATAGGTTTTGATTAAATTCAGTTTTTTTTGTCGAAGGGGATCTAAAAGTGTAACCAGTCGAAGAGTTTTGCCATCTTTGTGAATATTTAAGTTAATTAATTTGCTATTAAAAAATTCCTCTATTTTATACGTGTAGCTAAGTTGGCTACGAACATATATAATGACCCCATCATTTTTATTAAATTGCCCTGAGTTATAAATTAGTTCGTAGTTTTGAATATTTAAAAGTGACAGACTTGCTATTTTGTGCGTTTCTGTAAGAACGACACAGTCAAAATCTCTTCTCAAACACGACAAAGTGACGACCAATTCATCAAAATGGCAATTCAAGCTACTTATGTTGTTATGATAAATCTCAAAAGTATTTTTTCTTTGTACGCTATCTAATTTTTTCTTACAATTTTCAATAGAACTACATATTTCGTTTTTGTGTGGTATAACATATGCGACGTACGTTATCGTAATCAAAGCAATCTTTGATTGGCTTTTTTTTTTGAAGACCCGATATCACAATCTCATTCAACACTGAACACTGGTGATAATTATTTGCTAGTTCAATAATTTATATTGAATATTCTACAGTTCTTTGTCACTTGTAAGCCTTTTGTATAACGTTGTCATGAACTCTGTGGCACTCTTACCAAACACACTGGCAAACACTCTTCAATCACCTTATTCATGTTCAGAAAAATATAATGATTGATTTTTTTAAGATTGCTTTAATCGCCTGTCTGTACTGTTACCTTCTCGAAAGTAGACTAGCTAAAGAGCTACACATTTTCCGTCCTTGGCATATAGAAAAAAAAAATGAAAATGGGATGATATTGGCTATATGGCGATTCTTCCTTGTGAAGCTACGCTAACAAAAAAATAACAGGTACCTAGGTACTAATAAAAATTAATTTTGCCCCCCACTATTTCCCGGTTCGGTTAATCTATTTTATGCAAGTGTTGAAATCACATCATCGCGACAAACAAAATCGGGGAATGCTATTTCAATTAAGGACATTAAGCGGGGATTCGCACACCACCCGAGAGAGAGAGAATGGGGCCCAAATCACGTCCGTATAAAGGGGGCTCCGTTTCACGGCACGTGGTTATGGAAAACAGAGACGCGTGCCCCACAGTTGCTACACGGAGCTTATCCCACGAGCGCTAAGGAGGACTTTTCTCTCTTGTGATTATGATGATGGGAACTCTTGTTTTCCCGCTTGCCAACTGACTCCTTTTTTTGTGTTCGATAATTGAAAGTTATTGGAAGTGCAATGAGGAAAGTTGTAATGAAAAAAAGAACAAGAGAAAATAGTTGGATAATTGCTAGCCTGGATGCTATCCCATAGTGTTGTTTCTCAGACAATATTGATTTTTCTCTAGCTGTGTTAGAACTGGGTTCAACGGGCCAGTGTTCAGATAAAGGTATTACAGAATGATTCAAAAATCAAAGACACGTTCTGAATACGGAATACCGGAATGGGTATCTAGTTTCGTTAGAATATCAAAAATTTATCAGCAAATTTTTTTCAATCTACAAAATCTACAAAATTTTTGATAATGTAGTTTATAATTTTTTTTCATAATATACTGGCAAGATTTATTTGTCTTGGAAAATAAAAAATGCCGATAAAATGTCTAGAACTTATATTCAACGAAAATTTCCATACAAATTTGAAATTCAAAAGTAATACGAGTTGGCAGACAAAAAGGGATCTCTCGGAGGTTTTGCATCATCAGGAGGGGAAATTTCGAAGTCGTTTCGGCGGCTAAACTTTTGGATTTTAATATTTCAGCACGTTTTCAGTTCGGCAAACAACGTTGCCGATATTAGAATATTTCAATCTCGAATCTTGACGACGAATTTTGCTATTCTAGATGGGTTTTAGCGTTTAGGCGATAATAAAGTGTGATCCAGGGAAAAGTCGCTCAGAGAATTAAACTTTTTTCTGAATCACTTCTCCCAGTGAATTTTATTTTTTGTACCTTTTTTCTTTAATAACTTCAATTATTCTGGTTTCTAGTTTCTATTGCAATAGGTAAACTTCTAAAACTTCTTGTAAATTTTTATTATTGTAATTAGGCTTTATTTTTGTGAGAGGTCAATTAATAGTTTATAATATATGTAAATAAATTCTATTATTCTGTTTCCAATGCAATAGGTGAACATTTTGTACATTTTCATTATTGTAATATATTCTTGATTTGTGAAAGCAGTAAATTATTAATTTATATAAAGTAAGGAGCTGATGGACGATTTGTTCCAAAATATCAGATTAAACCCTTGTTAATGTTTTATGACACTATTGTATTCAAGCCGGTATGTATGTAGGTATGTTATATGGATTTCACGACTACAATGACCTCCAGACGCGTCTCATCACCACGCTCGTACAAAGTATCACAAAGTCTAGACGCTTCTTCAGCAAGTTATCCTGTCTGAACATGTCACGCCAAGAACTGCTCCATCGTCGCAAAGCTCCCATAGAAACAGCCAGATCAACATGTTTTAAAATATAAAAGACCCTGTCTCTTTAGTTAGGTCGTCATTATTCGTCATTATTAAGTTAGATAAGGTAATGTCCAATATAATTGTAACCTGTATTTTAAAATAAATTACTTTTTTTTTAAAAAAGTGTCTTCAAGAATTTTTGAGATAACAATTTGGTGTAGTCGGTAGGATCTGTCAACGTTGTCAGAACAAGAATATTCTGATAGCAGCGGATTCTAATCCTTTAAACAGAAAAAAACGGAAGAATTCCAACTCGAAGTGAACACGACGAGAACACGACGATTCCATGAAGCCTATTCTTTTAATGTAAGTACTCAAAGAATTCTCTCGTTTTTTTTTTTTTTTTGTAATTTACTTATGACACTGTTCGATTTTTCAAACATTCCCTATTATCTTTTTGCATTTACCATATTTTGCGAAGTTTGATTTTACCATATTTTGAAAATTTGCCAACCAATTTTTTTTAAATGTTTTAATTTACCATTTGTCTATTTTGAAAAGCATGCCAATCAATTATTTCCCTAGAAATCGTCTTATATTACCATATTTTGAAAATTTACCAACCAATTTTGATAAATCGTTTCCATTAACCATATTTTGAAAAGTTTGTCAACCAATTACTTTCGAAATATTTCTTTTTTTGTTTTTGAATATTGTTATTTAAATCAACAAAATGCCTAATGAAACCAATGAAACTACTGTGGAAGTTGAACCGTACAAACTTTCTGAAATATTTTCGATAATTCCTGAATTTGACAGAGATCAAATCTTCTTAGGAAACTTTATTAATGCATGCGATTGTGCCTACAATATGGCAACCACGCAGCAAAAGTTTTACTTATTATTCACATTAAAAATAAGCTCAGAGTAGTGTTGCAGGTATTTCTTGTTCTTGTCTTGCAAGAACAAGACAAGAACAAGAAAAAGTTCTTGTCTTGTTCTTGCATGCAAGAACAAGACAAGAAGTCGACGAGCAAGAAATATACAAGACAAGAAACTAATAAGCAAGAACAAGATTTCTTGTGCAAGAAATTTGCAAAAAGCAAAACTTCTTGCATAATTTATTTTGAATAGTATTATTTAAGTAGTTAATAAATATTAGCAAAAAATTACACAATTACTTATACCAAACTTTGAGGCGGTTACACACGGACGTGGATGACCACAACGTGCATGTCACCTTTGTACAGACGCTCGCGCAAAACTGTAAGTCTTGCTACTCTTGCTACAGTATTCCAAGTGTGCATACAAAATTTCTAGCAATTCCAGAATTCACCTGAGCGTCATTCTACCGCTTGCACATTCAAAAACGCGATGGTATTTTGCATACACATTGATGTTTTTGTTTGCGCGTTCATGTATGTGCGTACATGTTTTCAGATATCCACGTCCGTAGTCCGTGTGTAACCGCCTTTGCTTAAACTCGAAAAGCATTTATTGTAAATAAATAAAAAAAAATGACAAAAAAAACCTTTTTTATAGTTTGGTACATAAATAGGACGTTTCATTGAAGAAGCAGTAGTTAGAGAAACTGAAAAAAAAAAAAATAATTCTAATAAAACATAACAAACAAAAAATATGCTGTCTCAACAAAATTCTAAGAAATGGTGTGTACTCAAAACTACACGACAGAAAGTGAAAACTTCAATTAGACGAGATTAACAATATGAAATACAAGGATTATTCATGCTCTATATTCAATGCCCAGATTGATCTACCTTTATATCAAAGATATGAATAGTTTTTATT
The DNA here is from genome assembly GCA_917834065.1 of Ceutorhynchus assimilis. NCBI lineage: Eukaryota > Metazoa > Arthropoda > Insecta > Coleoptera > Curculionidae > Ceutorhynchus > Ceutorhynchus assimilis. Next base: position 13,103,908 of record OU892279.1, read on the forward strand.
TAAATTCGTTTGCTAAATATTCTTTAGATTATGCCTGTGTGAAACAGCAATTTCTATCACATTTACATATTATGAGCTACGCTTATATTAAAGTCCGTCGATTTTTATCTGATACTCGATAGGAATGTGAACTGAAGGCACCCTACAATAGTAGTATTAGAACGCCAATGTTCACCTGACGTCACACCTGTTTTTGCCATATACTTCACCCCCTCGCTCCTCATACGGAAAGTGTCAGATAAAAATCGATGAACAATACATACACGCCTCGGCAAGTAAACATCTTGCATGCCAATTTAAAAAAAAAAAATGTGTCGACTCGAGCCCACTGTACCCGAATGAGCGTTACATAGCCGAGCGTGACGGCTCGGATGAAAAATTTCAAAAATCAAACATTTTCATTAAATGCGATTCTGTATGCGATGTAACGTACTGTAAGGGATGCAACTTTGAGAGCTGTAAGGATGTAAAGAAAAAGGAATTCTGTAACTTACATTGCGCTGTAAAATAATCTTACACCTACTGTAAATTCACGTCGCGGGAAATGGAGACATACTGTTACATTTTTGACGGTATGAAACAAAAAAGTTTTTTGTGTTGCACAAAATCGCAAAAAGAAATGTTTCGAGTGAGTTAAATATGGAATTAATACAGATTAGGCATTTCATCATAATCATCATCATCATCATCATAGGCAATCACGAGTATGATTATCTTCTATTCTATTCTTCGTCGATTGTGTGTTTCCTGATGGTTATATAAACCAATTCTGGAGCCGCACACTTTTCCATATTCTTGGAACACCCAAGGCCTCTACAAAAACGCTGATCCGATTACAATGGATTAACGCGATCAAATTTGATTTATAGTTTCTTCTTTAGCAAAAGTATTACAAAAGTTATGACTCGTTGCAAAATTAAAATGTCCTTACAAAATAAAGCAAGCCCCCTTGATATAAATAATTACACTTGGTATCAGTACACAGTGCATTGCACCATTCAGCCTATACAGACTCCGTGTCATACAGAATTCTATATATTATCGACAGGATTCTATAGGCTCAGCATATTCAATATGTCGAATTCTACATGGCACGGAGTCCCTGCCCAGGGGCCTTATTCTGTAAGAACGAACCGTTCGATTCGATAGAATTTCTTCGATTGTGACGTCATTTTTGGTTTGGTTTTCGCGCTACCAGACCGAAAATGACGTCACAATCGAAGAAATTTTACCGAATCGAACAGTTCGTTCCTTACAGAATAAGGCCCCTGGCCTTCACGCCAAACGCTAACAGCGAACAGCCGGGAATTGGGGAATCATCGAGGAATCCCTGATATTTGCTGCAAAAATGACACTCATCCAACTGAAAATTCGCTATTTTTAGAAAACCCAAAAAACCCAATAATGGTGGGCTTTATCAACTGAAAAAACCCGAAAAACCCCACTGGGTTTTATAAACTGGGGAAATTCTATGCCAACCCTGTGGATCAATCGGTTCAGCGTTTCCGTAAAGGCCTTTTGTATTTGATTCATACCAGGAGGGCTATAGACGGTAAAGATAATATCACACCTTCCTTCCAAAATATTTCAACTTCAAAAATAGTCAAATTACAAGCATATTAGGTTACGTTTATTACTATAAAGTAAGGAGCGCTAAAAAGAAAGCGCTGTAACTATGTATCGGGTCTTCAAAAAAAAAAACCAATCAAAGATTGCATTGGTTACGAAAACGTACGTCGGATTATTGTTTCTTTATTGGCCAGAATTTTTGACATGACATTTTGACATTAAATTTCATTGACTGACATTGTCAAAATTAAAGAAAAATATTGCTAAGACGTACGTTTAAAAAACCATAGCAATCTTTGATTGGTTTTTTTTTTGAAGACCCGATACTTTACACCAGGCGTTACAGAATGGGAGCTTTGGCGTTCAATGTAAGTTTCAATTATACATCGCGATGTAAACTTACGCGCTTTGAGATTTACAGTGATGTAAGGCGATTTACAGAATAGGCACATTAATTTCGTCGACTTGTTTGATGTAATCGTCTAAAGTAATAAAAAGCGTTTGAGTTTTTTCACGGAAGTTCGATCATAATTTTTTTTTTTTTGAAAACCATTTATTTTCCCATTATTAATTAAATTACAAGTAAATAACAAAAAACTCTCCAATCAGTGCTTAGTAGCTCTGGCCTCGAGAGTATTATATTATACATCTATATCTATATCTATATCTATATCTATATCTATATCTATATCTATATCTATATCTATATCTATATCTATATCTATATCTATATCTATATCTATATCTATATCTATATCTATATCTATATCTATATCTATATCTATATCTATATCTATTCTATATACATATATAAAAATTAATGCCACTTTTCGTTGTAATTTTATAACTCAAAAACGGGCTCACCTAGCCAAACCAAATGTTTAGGCTTTGTTCGGACTATTTATTAGATGGTTTATGTGAAGTTTGCACAAAATCGGTCGAGCGGTTCTTCAATTATCACATTTTTTGTAATAAATTAATTATTCAATAAATGGAGGATCATTTTGTTAATGGGGATTTTGCTGTCAAATTGAAACTTTTTTCAGCGTTGACAGTACCAGCATGTTATGTCATTAATGTGGTCATTTCATTACTTATTTTATTTATTTATGAAAAAAATTTACTAAGCCCGCATACGGCGCCATCTCTTCTAACCGATACCAAGTTTATTTTGTATTTTGTATTTTGTATACCGCGCCATCTCTGATACCTGGAACGAAGCTCGGCATTGCAGATACAGTAGAACAATGCTGCTCAGGAACTGGAGCTTTTTCGAACAGAACTATTCCACTATTCCGATCAGATAGAGTGGTGCAGAAAGAGTAGATCAGATAGAGTAGTGCAGATAGAGTAGAACAGATGAAGTAGTGCAGTGCATGCAGTGCAGATAGAGTGAAACAGGGCTGCGCTAGAGATTTTTTTTGTTTTCTTTACATTCTTTGAACATTCCTGTGCCTGAGTTTATTTATTTGGTTGTACACTTCACAAGAATAATGCCCACAAGCTGCCTAAAAAAGGATGATGTAAAATTTTAATTTTAGGTGACTTCTGATCCAGAGAGTAAACATTAATTTTCTTCAACCAAAGCCAAATTCACCATCGAAAAAAACTGAATTTAATTCAGCTAATAGATACGTTAACACAACATTTAATAGGTATATTTAATAATTCAGAGGCGGTACGAAGTTCGCCGGGTCAGCTAGTATATCATATAATGTACGGTCTAAATATCTCAAATTTAACAACAATCCTATAGCCCATATCACACTAACAACAAGCTACAAGGTATACTTAGAGTCCATCACAATGAGTCCAAATATATTTTTACATGTTTAACAAACAGGGTATAGCTATGCATACTTTTATATTTATCAGGAAGTTTATTATTCAGTCCTATGTTAGATCTCGAAAAGATTTGATAAATGTTATGAGCTCTTGTTTTATAGCTATGTATCTGATTAGAAAATAAAACTTCTGTGCTGCATTTTTGTTTTATTGTGAATAATCTTGTACAAGAGTTTGCACTGCTCCAGCTCTAAGACCCTGCCAATCTGCCAGACACCCAGCTCCTCATAGAGTTGTTGTATGTGTTGGCCTATCATAGTTATAAAGTACCTTCAAAACCTTATTTTGCAGAGTCTGCATTGAATTAAAACTTGTAGTGGAACACATACCCCACACGGGGAGGAGATATCTAAAATGACTCAAAAAGAATGCATTATAGATGTTGGACTTGCTTTTTGTTGTCAAGTAATTTCTACATTTGTATACAGCTGGGATCATTGGAAGAATTTTGTTAGAAATATTATTTTTATGTTCTGACCAGTTCAAGTTTTCATCCAAATGCAAACCCAGATACTTTATTGCAGCCACCCTCTGCAGTGCCCTATTGTTAATCTTAATATCTGTTCAGGATTCACAGTTCATAACGATTTTAAATGTTTAAATTTAATTTGAAATTTATTTATTTTTGTAAAATTTGGCAACCTTGCCCAAGAACTGAGATCAGACGAGGATGTGAAGAGAAGACAGAATGCAACGGCAAGCCGTCAGCCAGCCAGGCCATGTCGTAACCGAAATTTGTAAATAGAAGAAATACAGTCCATTTTTGTATGGTTAAATCTAGCGTTTTATTTTAAAACCTAGAGTCGTCAGTAAGAGACAACACAGATATCAATTCAATATCTATATTGTTTACTATCCTATTTCTTTGTTTAAACAGCATGTATTGAGTCTTATCTATATTAATTTTTATTTTATTAGAAAGGAAATACCGTGTATAGACGATAGACGTACATAGATTTTAAAACTTAACCTGCTCACTGCTCAAGTCTTTGAAAAGGGACTATAACCAATGTCTAATCTATGTAGGAACTTTTTATAAAGCAAGAACAAGAAATAACAAGAGTCTTGCAGCAAGAACAAGAAATAGGCTTGCAAGAAATTTGCAAGACCAAGAAATAGCCGAGCAAGACAAGATTTCTTGCGACCTGCAACACTAGCTCAGAGGTAGAGCAGGTCAACTGATAAGTTCTCGAAACCCCAATTCCTATTTGGAGATCAAACAACTTCTGAATTCACACTTTGGAGATTCTAGAGACCTCTCAGCTCTTAGCCATGACGTCCAATGACTCGAAGAACTACCTGGCGAGTCCCCCTTACTATACAGAATGCCAAAATGCATTCTTCTATCCAAAAGTCACCACACCTTAAGACAGTAGATCAAAAAGAAGCACAGTCTCTCCTTGTGGAATTTATGGCCCTAAACACTCATCTTACAGGCCTAGAACCTTGCCTTGGTCAGATTATCGATTATCAGAGCTGGAAACCCACACTCTCTTTTAGATGCTCAATGTAGAATCAGGAAAGAAATCCAACTTTCCTATGTTGAGAATTAGAAGACTCCAAGACCTCTTGTTCAAAAAAATTTGATCAACAAACCACAATAATCCATAAAATGCTTTTCTTGCGGAAAAATGGGCCATACAGCCAATCAATGTAGGCAACAAGCTTCCAGTCATTCAAACTTCACTCAATACCCAAATCAAAATTTCCAAAAAACGACAACAGCTAACTACTCAGGCACCGTATACCAACAACCAACAACCCATGTTCTGCAAAATAGAACCCGAAATGCATCTACTTCGAAACAATTTGTACCAAGATACGCTTCAACTACCCCTCAAAGAAATCCCAATTTTTAACCTAACCAACGAAAAACTTATCTTTCAAATAATTCCTCTAATGAAACATATGCCAACGAATTTGAGTACGCTGAAAGCCCTCATTAGGAACAAGATGCTAGTTATGAAGAAAACGAATATGCTGAACAGTTCACTACTGATCCGAACGCTGAAAATTATCAGGTTCTTTTACACTTTTACACCATCCGCCAGAGAATACCCAAGATCACACTTCGAATATCGACACAAATACAACTTCTGAATCTAGACAACATGAATACGAACCTCAATTTTCCGGAACAAGCATTTCTTTAAACTCACTTCTTACTGTTAATTCGAAAAATCTGTACTACATCTATCATGCTTCCAATAAATTCAGATTACTTATTGATACAGGTGCAGGCATTTCAATTCAAGAAAATACTGTCCATAAAATCCCCTATCGTTCCGAAGAAAACGTTACCATTCAAGGTATACCGATCAAAAACTTCAGATCCGTGAATCAACACTTGTACCGTTCACCCTCCAAGATCCTCACAAAGTGTATATTTACAACTTGAATATTAATTTCGATGGAATTTTAGGGTTGGATTTCCTACCTAGAACATTATCAATGGGTGATAGATTTAAAAGCTGAAGAACTTGTAACTAATTTCAAAACTATCCCTCTTCTTAAAGTTACTGAAGATGACTACCCTAATAATGCAAAACCAAACAACACTCAAACAATTCTTGATAAAATATCTATAGAAGCTAGAAGTAAAAAGATCTTTAAACTCAAGTGTAATCTATCCAACACAGATGCTTTACTCTTTTCTCAAGAAAAAGAAAAAGTCACATTACCTAATGTTTAAGTAAAAGTCAATGAACAAGGTGAATTTTTAACCTTAATTGTAAATATTAACGCTATAGAAAAAACCGTGGAGTTTTCGAACTTGTCTATCGAACCATTTGTCTCAGAAAGTGAAACTCAAAAAACCATTCTAAGTTTTAACAACTCTAACCTCGAATATCATGAAACTTATGATACGCAAATGTCCATACAAAATGAGCTCCGTACAGAACATTTAAACGACGAAGAAAAAGAACTAATAACCAACTTATTCCTGAACTTTTCCGACATTTTCTACTTGGAAGGTGACACGCTCACATTTACTAGCGAGAATAAACACCCTATTGACACCAATAATGCAAAGCCTGTGTATACCAAATCTTATAGGTACCCCCAAATCCACAAAGAAAAAGTACCAAAATGCTAAACCAAGGCATAATTCGCCATTATGTATCTCCATGGTCTTCTCTCCCGTCTGGGTCGTTCCTAAGAAACTAGATGCTTCTGGCAAACCCAAATGTCGCGTCGTAATCGACTACCATAAAGTCAACGAACTTACTGTAGACGACAAATATCCGCTTCCTAATATTTCCGATCTTATGGATCAATTGGGAAGATGTCAATATTTTACCACCCTTGACCTAGCCTCAGGCTTTCACCAAATAGAAGTAGACCCCAAGGATGTTTCGAAAACCGCTTTTTCCGTAGAAAATGACCATTACGAATTCGTACGTATGCCATTTGGATTGAAAAATGCCCCGTTCACATTCCAAAGAGTCATGAACAATATTCTTCTCGGCATTTAAAACGAAAGATGCTTAGTCTGCATGGACGATATTATCGTTTACGCTCCTACCATCCATAAACATATTTCAAAGCTAACCGAAGTTTTTATACGCCTCCGTAAAGGTAACTTAAAAATCCAGCCGGACAAATGTGAGTTTCTTCGGAAAGAAGTAGCATACCTGCGACACCTTATCAGTCAAGAAAGAGTAAAACCGAACCCTACAAAAATTATTTGTATTCAGAACTTCCCCACACCCAAAAATCCAAAGACATTAAATCTTATATTATCGTCGATTTATCCCCAATTTTGCTAAAACATCAAAGTCTTTGACAAAACTCCTCCAAAAAGATGTTCGATTTCACTTTAACCCAGAATGCAAATCCGCATTCTACAAATTGAAAAACGCACTAGTTTCTGACACGATTCTGATCTATCCCAATTTCGAAGAGACATTTCTATTAACTACCGACGCAAGGGCTTTTGCCATCGGTGCAGATCTGTCACAAGGCCCTATAGGAAAAGATCTCCCTAAAGCCTATGCTTCTCGAACACTGTGCAATGCCGAAACTAAATACTCTACCATAGAAAGAGAATAACTGGCCATTGTATGGGTAGTTAAACATTTTAGACCTTCTTTCTTTGGTCGAAAATTTGTCCTTATCACAGACCATCGCCCTTTAACTTGGCTTTTCTCAATTAAATACTCTGGAAGTCGTTTAGATCGCTGGCGCTTGAAACTCGAAGAATACGACTACAGAATCAAGTATATGCCTGGGAAAATCAATAAGAACGCTGATGCCTATCTCGAATAAAAGTAAACCACTTTAAAGATTATTCAGATTTAAGCTCCAAAATTCACATACTCGCTTCTAACAAAGAAGAACCTGATATTGACGATATAAGAAACTGCCCCTCTACGCCCAACAACAACAAGAAATTCCAATCGTCGAAATTGAAAACAATGATGAAACAACCCTAATTGAGGAAGAATATAACTCCTTCGTAAATCTCTACAAAACCAGATCAATTATTGACTACTCTAAGATAGAGATTTCCAACCTACAACTTCTGGACAAGTCGCACAAAAATATTGTAACATTCTTTTGGCAAACCAAACTAACAGACTTACATTGCAAAATTATAGATGATCTATTCGAGGAAAATTTCGATTTTCAACCTAATCAGGTTAACATTTTATCCAGCAAATCTGTGAAGGCACGCAAATACTTCATAATTCCCATTCCTTGCAAAAATTAGAAAAAAGTCCCTACTCTCTTTTACTTGATTTTCAAGTGTCAAAACGAATTTGACCCTGAAAAAACCTTTTGCATAGAAAATAATCTGGAATTACCTATTCTTGAAATATTTTCCTTTATATTTGCCGAAAAAAACAGTAAGCTTAAGATATGTCAAAATATCGTCAAAACCCCAGATCAAGATCAAATCCCAGTTATCCTGGACCGATATCATAGTGGAAAAACAAATTTACATCGTCGAATCAATGAAACCGTTAGAAGGATTAACGACAAATACTCCTGGCAAGGTTTAACCAAAGATATTGACAAATTCATCAGAGCCTGTGCAATCTGCCAAAAAGTCAAAATCTGTAGGAAAAATCTTAGTTCTGCTCTCGTTATCACTGAAACTCCCAAAACTTCATTTGAAAGGATAAAAATTGACCTTTTTGAATTCTCAGTTCGTAACTATATGCCCTAACAGTTAGGGATGAACTTACCAAATCCACTCAAGCTTACCCAATCTCAGACAAAAAGGCGTCCACAATGAGGAAGTTGCATGAAATTTTATTTTGATGCAAAATATATTTAAAGTAAAGCAAAATACTCTAGAAGTATATTTCCATATTCAAATCCTCTTTATACTGAACCACTAATAAATAATTGATTATTCAAATATTGAATATAGCAAAGGGCGCAAAAACGCTCTTAAATTGGTAATGACGTCATGGAACGGTAAACAAACAAAAGTGTGGTTATGATAACGTGATACGTGAGCCGTCAGACGCTTGTGCTTACATCGAATTATACCGATGGATTCAGCTAGTGATTCCCACGAGACCAACGAGACGAGACTTTCATAAAGTCTTGTCTCGTCTCGCGTCTCGTACGAGAGTCTCGCAAATGTCTCGAAGTCTCGTCATAATCTTGTTCCAGTTTAGAGTCTATATTTGAACCAAATCCAAGCGGCAGTAATGGCATAACTGGTCATTTTCATACAACCTATCAAATGTCCTATATCCTCCGTGCATGCGCACTGGTCCAGGTAGGGCATCTCAACCAATAGGAAGTCTGGATTACCAACACAATTTAGGTTATTTAATGAGGAAGTTGCATAAAATATTATTTCGATGGAAAATGTATTTTAAGTGGAGCAAAATACTCCAGAAGTTATATTTCTATATTTAAATCCTCTTTAAACTGAACCATTATTAAATAATTAATTAATCAAGTATTGAATATAATAATGGGCGCGAAAATGCTCTAAAATTGGTTATGACGTCGTCGAACGATAAACAAACAAAAGTGTGGTTATGTTAACGTGAAACGTAAGCTGTCAGATGCTTGTGTTTACATAGAATTCTACCGATGGATCCACCATTGTATGTCGGTCATTATCATTTTCCATTCACTAAACAAAGATAGCTAACTCATCGGTGAAGTCACCGATTAGAATAAAAACGACGGGAAACTTGACAACAAAATAAACCACACACGTAAATCGCACAAACAATGACATAAAACAAAATTAACTTCTTACTAAAACGATGAAATTTCATTTTTTTTTTGTCGAGATTTTATATCCTAATGGCAATCAACATACCCCAAACTCCATACACAAAATTATTCTCAGATTTGAAGCCGAAATCTATGTAAAAAGACACTCAGAAAAATTGATAAATCACTCCAAATTGCTTAACACGATTTTATCTCAGGAACTATGAGTGCGAATGGGCTGAAATTTTCAGGGATTGTAGTCCTTTGAAAAAGATAAAATTCAGTGAAAGATTCAGCTTTCTATCTATAATAGAAAAAAAGTTATGAACTTTCAAAGTTTTCCAAAATCTAAATCATAAGGGGGGGATTACCAACACAATCGGGGGAGATAAGACAGGGAGGGAGTAGAGAGACTCGTTTTGACGCTTGGAAGGATATCGTCTTGTGACGTCATTGATTTACGACTGCGTTTTGGCGCAAGGAGAGTTATTTTGAATTTCTATATTTTTTTACAGGAAAACTATTACTTGAAAATTTAAAATTTATGTGGCAAGTGACTTTATAATATGAAGAATTTAATAAGAGAATAAAAAAAAATGTGCAAATTCCTCATTTTCATTACTGCCGCTTGGATTTGGTTCAACCATAGTAGTACAGGATACTTACCTATTTGCTTTAGTGTTAGTGTTAAATTAGAAAAAGAAAATCACAACGGTTGAAAAATAAGCCCACATAACAAAATTGCATCCTTAGACTGTATTAAGAATGTTCTTTTTTCTCCAAACGTCAAAAAAACGTCATTTTGTTAACCCCTGTCAAGATGTCAGAAATTTGATTTCTATGCTGCGAGGCAAATCCAGCGGGTTAACACCTGTCGAGGTGGTAGAAGTTTAATTTCTATGCTGCTTGGCAACCCCAGCGGCAGCGAAAGTACTTTTAGTGCCGCTTGTACTTTTACTGCCGCTCAACTATTCACTTGCCCCCGAGCTTACCCCATTAGTTTGGAGAAAAAATAGCGTGTTGCATACGGAGGAGAAGCACTTTTTTGTGCTTCAGCAGTATTGCAAGCCTCACTACGTTCGGCTCGCAAACCTACTGCTTCAGAACAAAAAAGTAAAGCTTCTACTCCTAATACAACAATATACTATTTTTAGGTGGAATGTGCCTAGAATGTTCGCCAAAACCATTGCGAATGTCCTGAGAATGTTCTGAGAAAAGATTGTAGAAATACTGTTTGCAATACCCAAGAACTTCCTGGGAAATCCATTAGGATATTCCTAGAATATACCTATGAGATTCTCAGTACATCCTGAAAAGAATATTCCTGTTTTATTCTAAAAATATACTAGAAATGTATATTCTCATATTCAAAGAATGTTTCTATGACATCATAGTTATGTTCTCAAAAGAATATTATACGAATATGCTTGAAATATTCTTAGAATATATCTACATATATCATTCTCAATATGCATCCTAGAAATAACATTCTTGTTTGATTCTAAGGATATACTTGGAATGTTAATTTTCTTTTCCAAATAATGCTCCTTCCAGTCCTTTTATATTAAAGGCAGTGAAAGAATTGTTGGAAAATTTCTCTGGAAAACACAAGTGTTTAACCAAAGCTCCGGTTTCGAGCTTGTTATGCTCTCGTCGAAGCACGCCACCTGAGAGAAACAGGTTCCAAGGTGATTCAAACGCGAGGCAAGATGTAGATCTTTAATAGCGCGTGGCTCCCTTTCTTGGAAGTCCTACAAAGCAAAAGAAAAAGAATATACCTATAATATTCTTAGTAGGTTCTAGATAGAGCATTATTGTTTAATTGTTCAATTAAGTTTTTGAGTAGGTACTTTAGATAATTAGGTGAACAATATGGAAATATTCTTATCATGGGTACCTACCTACATAAACTTCTCGGCACAGCTTGGTAGGTATATTCTTAATACTTGATAGAGATATTAGCCGAAAGAACATTTTTTAGGGTACATTAAAATAATGTTCGTATGAGAATATTCAAATAATGTTATATAAAGTAGGTTCTTAGCACAATCTTTCAGGTAGGTGCATAGAAGCAACATTTCTAGTACATAAATAGAACGTTCAAAATTGAATATTTCAATCGAAACAATCTTAGGATATTCATTGAACATTCCCAAAAGAACATTCCAAAATGCACTTTGAGGGAATATTCTGAGAATATGAATGTTCTTTCACTGTTATGTGGGAGATTATGTATTTTCAAATAGTACAGGGTGATCTATTATAAATGTCATCCCCTGCTACCTTTTTCATTTGACGTTTTTGACAGAAGTGTCAAATACAAAATGTTTAGGAAATTGTCAAAAGTTTTTAACCAAGTCAGTTTTAGGCATACAGGGTGCGCCAAAAAAGTGCAGCAGTGTGAAGTTATATTTTTTTAAATGGAACACCTTGTATATTGTGCGCTTATTTGTTAATCCCTTTTAACCTGATTTCAACGATATACGGTTTGATATGTCTATATCTCGGTTTATCTCCAATATTAATAGGGAAAAACGCGAAAATCCCTTCCTAGGTCTCTCATGTTATTATTTTTTTTTAAATAATGATGGTAACTTAGACATCTAGAATTATTTTAATATTTCACCTTGTTTATTAATGAATAAAATGTGTTCATGTTTTTTCCTATAACTATTGAAGATAGAAATATCAAACCGTATATCGTTGAAATCAGGTTAAAAGGGACTAAAAAATAAGCGCACAATATACAGGGTGTTCCGTTTAAAAAAATATAACTTCACACTGCTGCACTTTTTTGACGCACCTTGTATGCCTAAAACTGACTTAGTTAAAAACTTTCGACAATTTCTTGAAACTTTTGTATTTGACACTTCTGTCAAAAATATCAAATAAAAAAGTTAGAAGGGGGTGACATTTATAATTGATCACCCTGTACCTACATTGAAACTTCAACCCTAAATTATTTTTTAGTCAGAAATAAGTTTAAAAATGTCCCCTACAGCCTTCTCGATCGCAAATTTTTTTGTTTTTCACCCAGTCGTTAAGACATAATAAACATCGTGCTGGTTTCGCGAAAGGCCGGCTACTGTATATATTTACTTTATATTATGTGTTCTTTGTCTGCACGCAGAAATATTCACCTGCGAGACTCTTGCACGAGACTCGAGACTCTCGCTCGAGATTCGAGACGAGACCAATAAAAGTCTCGCCTCGTCTTGTCTGAGACAGTCCGAGTCTCGTTTCAAGTTTCGTCTCGAAAACGAGACGAGACCATGCGAGACTCTCGAAAACGAGACTTTCGTGGGAATCACTAGATTCAGCATTATATGTCGGTCATGGTCATTTTCCATTAACTGAACAAAGATACCCCTCATTTTTATTCTAATCGGCGACTTCGGCTATTGTTATAATTATTATTTAGTCATATATATTTGGTACTATCATTACTACACGAGCCGAGTTCGTTTTTGTCATCTTTTTCGTCGATTTGCTCCGAAATTTTGACAGGCACGTGACTGGATAAGACAGTTTCAGTTTACAAATCACGTGCCTGTCAAAATTTCGGAGCAAATCGACGAAAAAGATGACAAAAACGAACTCGGGGACTATATCTTTCTCTCTCTTAATGTATAGGGTGTGAGTTCACTGGAAGAGAATTCATTTCCAAAATCAACGTAACACTATCTTTGTTTAATGAATGGAAAATGACAATGATCGACATAGTCGCATAAACCAATGACAAAACACAATGGGTAAGAGATAGAGGGAGTACAGAGACTCGTTTTGACGGATACCGTCTTGTGACGTCATTCATTTATGTGTGCGTTTTGGCGCGAAGAGAGTTATTTTGAATTTCTGATCCGCGTTCATAAAACGGAACATCGAGATGAACACCCAATCAACATTCTCCCGTACGCAGTTATCTGTTATAATAATACCAAAAATAAGACACACGGATTCACACCTTTCGAATTAATCGTTGGCCATAAGTCCAATACACCCTCTGAGACTCTTTATAATCAATAACAGCTAATCTCCAAATACATACGAGACCTCAACAACAGAATGGAATATTATGGCTTAAGCCAGAACCGATATTCAGAAAGAAAAATCGGAAGTAAATCAGTAAACTGAAAAACCATTCGCTTTTCATTACGTCTTGTGATGAAAATATCATGGGGTGTCGATCTTTTTCTCATTTTCAAATAATAATTAATAATTTCGTCGTCTTCTTCCTCTTCTAAAAGCAAAAGGGCTAGTTTTCTCTTCATGATGCACAACTAGATGCTCGTGGATGCGACAGCGCGACTGTTGGCGGCTAGCCAAAGAATACAGGACAAGAAGGCGTTCAACGGTTGCCGTCGACGGCGACCGTCGACAGCGACCGTTGACGGCTCCAGCGAAACCGTACCTTAAGGTTCGACAAGACGGTTTCACAAAATCTTCCAGAATATAAAGCAGGTGACAAGGTGTATGTCGAAGAAACTCAAATAAAACACAAACCTCAAAATCTTTTTGACGGATCTTTCGAAATAATTGAAGTCTATAAAAACTCGAAAGTTAAACGCCTTAAAACAAATCAATTTTCGAAATTTAACTTTGATAGACTAAAGCCGTTCTATGACTAGTCTATTCTTTTCCAGACTCGTCGGACTGATTCCAGTCGTCACCCCTCAATTTCTTCTAACTCCAATTAACAACACAGTTGGAATATTCTATCACGAAGAAGGTAGTCAAGTCTCAAATGATAAATGGACCCTCTTAGTTCACATAGAAATATAATCATTCAGAGAAGTTATCCAGAACAATAAAAAGATTCTCACTAACCTGACCAAAATAATTGACGACCCTTCTCCTTGAACGAGCCTTCAAAGTTGAAGTTCAAACTCATTTCAGCCTTTTAACTCAAGTTGCTGAATCAGTCGACCAGAAACTCAATGAAATCACTGGCGACACAAACTATAGAAACAAACATGGACTAATCAACGGAATAGGAAGTATCTTTAAATCAATCACCGGAAGCAGACTCTACCAATGGTGAATACTTCAATAAATACATTGACAAAATTGATACAGACGAACGAGAACTGTAACCACCTCAGTAATAAAAAATTTGAATTCCACTATTCAGGAACTCTAAAATCGATATAGCAGAAATCAGAGAATTCATATCTGACAGTTCTAACGATTTAAAGTTTTACGAAGCCCAAACCAGCAACTCTAAGCCTCTGTGAATCATTAATGGAAAGCTACGTCTTTCGGGAAAATTCCCTTAATGACATTATAACCTTCGTTTACCTACATATATCTTCCATATATGTGGAACGATATCTGGATATAATTGATTATCAATCATAAAGTGGAATTGTCTTTATTCTTAGAATACCGCTTATCGAATCTGAGATATACACTCTTTATCACATCTACCCTATCCCGATTTTGGATAATCGAACAGGTTTTCATCATATTTTACCAATAACTCAAAAATTTGTCGCGAGAGATGACGATTCTTCTTTTGTACATATTACTCCAAACCCTGGATCACTGCAAACCTTTTGATAATAACACAAGGATATGTTCTGACCTTCTACAATACCCTATAGACAGCGATGCCATTTGCGGAGCCCAACTCCTGAAGGCAACAGGGACACTTCCCAAGACTTGCTAAACCTCAATCTTACTCGCTAGTGACTACAATGTGCAAGAACTAGACACAAACTACTGGCTCATAACATTATCATCGTCCCTTCCAATCACTATCAGATGTTATGGCGAAAACAGTGTGACAAAAACAATCAACACCAACCCAGTGCTCAAGCTCCAACCAACATGCAATGCCTTTGTAGGAAACTCCAAAATTCATGCTAGGCACTCAGCGGAAAAATACAGAAACGTCACCTATAAAAGCCATCCAGTGGAAATTCCCTATAGCTGCTGCAAACACCTGCCAGCGAATCCTCATGTGCCAGAGTTGAAACCTCTTGAACTATCGAAAATCAACATCGATGATCTAAACGTGGCACAGCATAGACTAAACTAACTTTCCGAAGAACTGGATAAACTAATCCATGAACCATTCGTATCAAGACACAGTCAATGGTTCACCTTTTTCATCATCGTACTAGTAGCAGTCCTTGTAATCATTTACATTTGTTGTAGGTGTCAACGAAAGGCACCTCCCAAACCTAGCCCTATCGACGGAGACGAACCACCACCGCCGAAGTCTCATTCATCCACCACCACCAGTCTACACAACAACCCAGTTGTTTTTTAAAAAAATTGCTGCCAAGCACCAACTTTTTACTTAATGGGGCAGCTGTTATGCCGATTTCACGACTACAATGACCTCCAGATGCGTTTCAGTACCATGGTCGTACAAAGTATCGCAAAGTCTAGACGCTTCTACAGCAGGTTATCCTGTCTGAACATGCCATGCCAAGAACTGCTTCATCGTCGCAACGCTTCCATAGAAACAGCAAGATCAACATGTTTTAAAATATAAAAGACCCTGTCTCTTTAGTTTATTCGTCATTATTAAAGTTAGTGAAGTTATTGTCCAATATAATAATTGTAACCTGTATTTCAAAATAAATTTGTGTTTTTTTTTTTAAAAATGTGTCTTCAAGATTTTTTGAGATAACATACATTTCATCTCTGGAACCACTGGATATCCTATAGGATTCCTAAAGGACCTATTAGGACTAGAGAGGCCACTTTGAAAAGGAACCTTATTTAGCAACAGAGGAAGGGATCAACCTAGGCGGCATGCAGCTAACATCTCCAACACCACACACATTACATAAGTTCATAGTATCCAAGATTCCTGGTTTATTGTTGAATCTTATAGGACTTAATAAAAATCGACATATCAACGATCATGTCTTAGAGCCTAAACACTACAGAAAATCATACAACACGCTACTGAAGTGAAACTTCTTCAAACACACATCAAGCATACATACCAGGAAACGGTTTGAGGAATTAGTTTAATCATATAATTTATACACTATCAATTGCCATTTTTTCGAATTTATTATTATTTCACATTATCCTCACTACTAACTCGACTACCTGCGTGGCAGTAGGAGCATGCCTAGCGTTGCACGTTTTCGTTACATAGCACTCGCACGAAACGAACTTACCCTACCGTACGTAAAGAAATTTCACTTCAAAAAAAATTAAAAATCAATTCGTGAAAGTCGTTCCCAAACCTCCACATAGCGTTAATAATAAATCCATTCCCCTGGAGACAATTTCTCTCATTAAAAATAAGCAACGTAAGCACGTTTCTACTAATCTCTCAATACCAACAAAAACTTTTCAATTATCCACCCTCTCCTGTACGCAATTCAATCGGGGAGGTAACTCTCCCAGAAAAATCAAAACATTGCCGCACGACTCCCTTATGCATTCGAGAGTGTCTTTTGGGAATACCATATTATGCAAGACTGAGTTTGAAAATATTGTAATTTATTTTTAAAGTGGAGATTTTGTGTCATCAAATAAAGCTATTGCATGTCTTTGCTTCCGGTAGAGCCTACTTGCTATATTGTTAGAGTGTTGCATGTTGCATGAATTAAATCGTTCGGAACACAGCATTTAACCCCATAGCCTATAAATAATTTATTTCGTAATTTGACAAAAATGACGTGACGCCCGACGGTTTCTCAAGGGCTAAAAGCCCGGTCGAGTTCGCATTTCAGGACGCACGTTAAAAATTTCCTTATCAGCACCATACGCCCTTTTTAAACGCCATTTGCTTTGTTTTTAATTATTTACAGTTTATAAGCCATATGGTCGGTTTTAGTATGTAAAGATAAATCTGGAGTAAACATTGGACAAAATAAAAACGCAAAGGAAAATGTGTCACATATCCACGAAAGAGTAAAGAACCGTGTTTAATTTATAAATTTAAGTAGGTATACCTACTAAAACCCATTTAATAAAACCAAAAATCCAGGATTTAATATTTTATGAGGATAATAATAATTGAGAGACCTTCGACGAAAATGGTCAACCGCAAATTAGTATAGGTAGCTATCCTACTCGTTTGAACACGAAAGTCCATTAAATTTCCATAATGTGGGTTATCGATGGCCCTATAGCATATAGGGATGAAGTTTTGCTCTGTTTTTTTTTTTTTTTTTTGTTATCTAAATTATTTCCAGTAGTGCATAAAATATTTCCGGAAATTTTTGAAAATTTTGTCTGAAGCCAATTTTTTAACAAAATCATGAGTGCACATGAAAAAATCCCGAACCCGAAGGGTGAGGGATTTTTTCTTTGGCGCTATGCACGAATGATTTTGTTTAAAAAAATTGACTAAAGACGAAATTTTTAAAAATTTCCTTCAGGAAATATTTTATGCACGTGTTATATTTTGATAGGAAATTTCCCGAGTTTGAAGTGTATTTACTATAAGTTGTTTCGAATATTTTAAATATGATGATATGTTCTGTGATGGTGATTTTTATTGATCTTCCCTATTTAAATTGCGTTTGTCAAAAATATACACTTTGACAGATTTCTGACATCAATGCGTTTTAAATGGAAAACCTGGGCTGCGTTCAAAAACGGCTAAAGCCAAGCCAAAATTGGCATATTGCGTTCAAGTTCGGCTCCAGCGCGCCAAAAACGGTTGGCTTTACACGTTCAGAATCGGCCGCGGTAAAGTAACTTTTGGTGGTGCTTTTAACTGAGTCTAGAAATGGTTATACGAATTTTGATTGGATGAGACCAAATTCAATATGGCGTGGCAGCCAGCAAGTTAGTTTTGAATATGTGTTTGCGTGCATATTTCAATTATTTTGCCTCGAATTTTGCTTGCAGCTTTGATTTTGATTATTCCATAAAATATTTGTAGGTACGTAAACTATTGAGTTGGGCAGAAACCAGATATTTTTTTATGTTTTTTCGTCCATGTGTGGACGCCACGCCATCTTGAATGTCACGTGGTTTCGATTGTCTAATTGAGAAACGGTATTTGGCGTTCCAGCAAATTCACATCAGATTTGGTATTGTCGGTAGAAGGGGAAAAGTAGGTTTTGGCATTAGCATTGCCGCGTCTTTGAACGCACTCCTGGTCTCAATGCCAAAAATGACAACCTAAAGGTGGGTTTCCGACGGACGCCGCGCGGCATCGTCGCATTGGAAATTGCACCCGGAAATATCCCGCTAATCAGGGATATTTCCACTTGTCAATTTTTGAAAATTACGAGGAAGATAATCTCACACTTCTTATGGATTTCGGTCACCGACAGATTTTGTTGAAACTTTAGTATATTATTTAAGAAGTAGAAATAAGCATTTTCTTTCATTACACCGACCTCGTAGCGATACAGGGTGATACTGAAAAATTAGGTCAAAGATTTTTTTTTTTTCATTATCTACTGTGAAATATTCGAGGAAATATTGTAAGTAATTTAACTTCGGTTGATAAAATCAGGAATTTTTTGAAAAATAAAACAATGTAGGTACATATATTCCAAAGGTGATATTATTTTAATCTCTAGCGTGTACAGGGTGGTCCAATTTGGACACTTTTAAAGGAAAAGCTTCACAACTTTTTTATTCATGAAAATAATTGATTTTCGTAAAAACTTAATGAAATCACTTTTTCAAACAGAATCTGATGACATTCTCAGTTTTTTGGTATTCTGAGATATTGACCAAAGTTCGATTTTCCTAAATAGGAAATTCTATATTCTATAATAGCTCATTGTATAGCCCTGCTTTTGCTGATTTCAATGTTATAAAGTTCGATAGGTTTTAAGATTTTTTGAGAAAAACATCGAAATCTGTTTTTGTCATGAGAACCTTCGTTTTAGAAATGGACTTTATATCTGTAAGGAAAATGAGAAAGGTCATTTTCCAACACATTGTTTCTTATGACAAAAACATATTTTTTTTTTCTCGAAAAATGTTAGATTAACCTATCGAACTTTATATCATTCTTTTTCTTCTTCTTCTTCTTCTTCTTCTTCTTCTTCTTCTTCTTCTTCTTCTTCTTCTTCTTCTTCTTCTTCTTCTTCTTCTTCTTCTTCTTCTTCTTCTTCTTCTTCTTCTTCTTCTTCTTCTTCTTCAAGTGCCTTGTCCTCTGGGGACGTTGGCAATCATCAGCGCAATCTGTACTTTGTTGACTGCTTTTCTGATAGACCTGTCGTGGTTTCGCCATACCAGTGACGCAAATTCTTTAGCCAAGATATTCTTCGACGTACAGGGCCTCTCCTGCCTTCAATTATGAGCTTGAGAAGTAGGTAGGTATTTGTCATTCCTGCAACGTAGTATTCAAGTGCGAACCGAGAGCGGAGAGACCTGACTGTACAACACGGATTTACAAATGATGCTCAGGGCTTGTTCAACCCTGGCACGAACCTCCTGCATATTATCCCAGTCTTCATTAATAACCTGACATCTTAGGTATCTGTATGATTGAACCCGATTGATCTGTTGGTTCTGTACCTCAAGAATACCTCCTCCAACTTGGTTCTTACTTATCACCATCCATTTAGTTTTTTGGCGTTCAATTTTAATCCAAATTAAGTAGCCAAATGATCAAGTAATACTTGAAGACCTTCCAGCGAATCAGCGACTTAAACCTTATCGTCGGCATATCGAAGATTGTTCGTGTTCACGCCGTTAATAGAAATACCCTCAGTGCAATCTTTTAAGGTTTTTCAAATATGTTGTTTGAATAATTATTAAAAAGTAAAGGTGAAAGAACGCAACCCTGCCGGATACCTCTTTTTATCCGTACTTCATCAGATATTTGTTGGTCTACCTTGATTTGCGCAGTCTGATTCCAGTAGAGATTTGCAATCATCTAGTCCTACATCCTTGAGAATTTTCATAAACTTCTCATGTTGTACCATGTCAAACTCTTTCTCATAGCTTACGAAGCATGCGTATACAGGAACAGAAACATCTCTAGATCTTTGATCTAGCACTTGGATGCTAAATAGGCCAAACAGGCCCTGTTTAGCATCCAAGTTTTGTGCCAAAACCGTTACGAAAACCAAATTGGGATTTGCCCGTGAAGGACTCGCACTTTGCGTATATTCTTTTATGGATGAACTTTAGAAAAATCTTGAGAAAGTGGCTCATCAAGCCAACAAGCTGATAATCGCTACATCATTTTGCAGAGCTTTTCCACGGAAGCGTGACAAATGTTGATATAAGCCAGTCAGAGAGAATGATCGGTAAAGCATATTGAAAAGTTTCACCGTGGGGGGAAAAGACTCTGCATTTGTAAGGATTTTATTAAGTTCTGAGTAGACACCATCTGAAGCGGCAGGTTCCCGTTTTTGTATAACTGAATGTCGTGTTGGACTTCTTCCTTAGTTATATCTAGTCCTTCTCGTGAATACTCTTCAGGAATTTTCGATCTCCCGTCCTAAAATAGGTTTTCGATGTAACTGCACCACTGTTTTACTTTGTCGTTGACATCAAGAATGAGCTTACCTTGACTGTCCAACAGAATGCTGGTCTGTTGAGGTTTGTGTACACCAGCAGCTTCTTTAATTTTCTTATGCATATTAAAACTGTTATATTTTGCCCCGAGGTCTTCGATTTCCTCACACCGTTTCTTTAGCCAATTTTCTTGAGCTACCCTGATTTTGTTTTTTATTTCAGGATTCAACTGACGATATGCTTGCTGCGTCTCTTTGCAGGCGTCTTTCTTCCTTTAAGTCGAGGATTTCATCAGTCATCCAGCTTTTTTTCCTGACCCTAGTGTTGATGGAAATTCCGAGCTGACGCTAACAAAGCTTCCCTGATACCGGTTCATACAGTTTCCACTTCTTGATTCTCTGCCCAGTTTCTTACGTTCAGTTTATTATCTAATTCGTTTCTAACTTCGGCAAGAGTTGTTAAGTTGTTTGTCTAGTATTGTCAGATCCAGGCTCGGGCTGTTGGTTTTATTTTTAGTTTCAACTAGATGTTTGCTTCAAGAGGAATTGTGATCCGAATTTATATCTGCGCCAGGGTAAGTCTTTGCAGATTTGATGAGATATCATTGGAATCGGCAAAATCAGAGCTATCCAATGAGTAACTTTCATATGGGGTATCCTATTAAAAAAAATCGGACCCGACATCTCAAAATCGGAGCCAAATAGAAAAACACTGAGAATATTACAGTGCAAAAAGTGCTTTTAGTAAGTTTTTACGGAAATCAATTATTTTCATGAATAAAAAAGCTATGAAGCTTTTCCTATTAATAGAGTCCAAGTGGGACCACCCTGTTCATGCTAGAAACTAAAATATACTTTTTTAAGGAGTACCTATATACTGTTCCTATTTTATCAACCAAAGTTAAATTACGATATTTTACCAGTAGATAATAAAAAATATATATTTGAACTAATTTTTCAGTATCACCCTGTATCGCTACGAGGTCGGTGCAATAAAAGAAGATGCTTATTTCTACTTCTTAAATAATATACTAAAGTTTCAACAAAATCTGTCGGTGACCGAAATCCATAAGAAGTGTGAGATGTTCTTTCCAGTATAATTTGCACAAGGGAAATTTCCTTTGGAAATTTCCCTTGTGCATGAACCCGTGAATTTTTATTTTTCATTGTTCTAACGAATACTTTCATCAGTATAAGGAACTTTCTTTGAATCTGAAGATCAGTGATTCTATTCCTTGATTTTATGAATAATCGTTCATAAACCACATTCATTGTACTAATGATTATTTCTTATCCCAAAAAGTTTGTTCATCATGCTTATGGAACTTTCTTCATTGTGTCAATGAAGTTATGCATCGAATCAATGACCAAGAGTTCATTAGTTAATGAATATGTTTCATCAGCTTGACGTATGTGTTAGTGATTTAATGAACGTTTATAACTAACGAAATTTACTCATTAATTTAATGAATTTTATAGTTTTGATATAGACGTATTCGTCATGCTAACGTATAGAATTTATTTAACACACCCGCACTCCACTTCGACAGTATATCGTAAATTATCCGGAAATTATATTTTGTGTTGGTGGTTAATTCAACTCTTTTTGGAAAAAATTCAGAATGCAGGTATTCATTGAATGGAATAACTTTTTCATTTATAGTGTACAGAAAACATCACAGAACGTGAGACACTACACATCTGTCAGCAAAGGCAACCATTGACGCTGAAATCCAACATTGCTTGAAGTGTGTTAGCGCGGCGTTTGGGCGACTTCTAGACAGAGTTTGCAACAATCACGATATCAGCGCTGAGATCAAACTTCGTGTCTACAATACAGTTGTAATACCAACACTTACCTAAATAACTGCGAAACATGGACCACCTACAGAAAACACATAAAAAGCCTAGAAAAATACCACCAGCGATGCTTAAAAAGGATCCTACGGATAAAATGGCCAGACTGACTAACGAACATTAGTGTTTTAGAGGAGGCCATGGCCAACCTAACTAACTTGGAAGCGCTTATCATCAAGCACTAACTTCACCTGACAGGTCACCTCGTTCGCATGCCTGAAACACGTCTTCCACGACAGATTCTCTACAGTCAGCTGAAAGATGGAAAACGGAATCAAGGAGGTCAACAAAAACGCTACAAAGATGTTCTAAAGGAAATTTTGCAAATTGCCACATCGATATCAGCAACTGCGAGTCGAGGACAAATGATAGGCCCTCGTGACGTCGAGTAGTCCACGATGGACCACAAACTTTTGAAGAACAGCGACGCAGACACGAGACCGAAAAGAGGGAACGCAGGAAGGAGCAAAGATCAGAGGAAGAGACAATGCTGTCAGAGACTGGGTGGGCCAAGACTGTGGAAGAGTGTGCGGCTCCAGAATTGGTTTATATAGCCATCAGAACACGCACAATCGACGAAGAATAGAATAGAAGGTAATCATACTCGGTATCGAGTGATTGCCTATGATAATGATGATGATTTAACATGCCTAATAAATTTGAGGGTTCAATCACAGTTCAGCTCGGGTTAACTTGAACCGAACCCATAATATGAATATTCTTGCTCATGCAACTGAGCCTAGGATAAAGCATTGATACGTTAAGCCAATAAAACCGCATACATTAAATTGAAAATTTGATTCATTAAAACAATGTCATTTGTACATTATATTGAAGAAGTTATTTCACTCGGGCAATGAATAATTCTATACGTCGAAATGATAGAATCCTTACTTTGCGACAATGAATTCAACCGTTAAATCAATGAATTTTTTTTTTCATCTATTTAACGAACAGCTTTTCATAATAATAACAAATTCGTTCACCGGCTCAATATTAATGACGGGATTCACTGATTTAATGCACTTTTCCGTTATATTTGCGTACCCTTTTTTTTTCAGTGTGCAGATCAGCTATATTACACCTATAGGTCATCAAGTTGGTCTTGGTAAAGTTGACCATCATGCCACTAATCAATTTCTCCAAGTCTGTTGCATTGTCGAGACACCAGCGAACATGGTAAGTCTACTGGAAATGCTAGCAATAGGAAGATCTTTCAACCCGAGCCATACAAGAACAATATGGAGGCACTTGTGTTCTTTCAGCGACGTTTTCTTTTCCTGCAGGTGCACCTTATGGTCTACCAATTCTTCGAAGAACACAATCACATAAATTTTTCACGAATTTTCCAACAAATTATCGACTTCCCCCCGTAATGACTCTCTATGAAGTTAGGTCTGGGAGAGTCATTATTCTACAGTATTCCCATATAATCTGTAACTCTTATTTAGCATTATCAATGCTAAGTACTCTTGAATAATACATAAATCTGGGTTTTTGTTCCGTCCCTAATACCTATGTTGTAGTTTAATTTAATATCTTTATTTATAATAAGAAAAGCTTCAGCGTAATTTTGTCTTGGACAGGCTACCACTTGAAGGCATTTGCCATGCATTTTTAGCACACCAATCTGATTGTGTTAAGCCTACAAAATTTTGTGAATGTAATCATAAGGGGAGTTTCACGTCATATATATATATATATATATTTTTTTAAGGTCGTTGCCCTGAACGGGCTACCACTGGAAGGCGTCTGCCGTGGACGGACTACCACTGGAAGGCGTCTGCCACGTGTTTTGAGGTTTCTGATATAATTCTCTACATGCCCAAAAAATTTCATTTGTGTACTCGTAAGGGGGGTTTTTGATCAAAATTCCCTTATTTGAGGGGCGGTCACGGGAGCGGGCTACCACCCATCGCTGGCAGACGGGCGGTTTTTGGTTACGAATGATAAAGTGTTTCGAGTACCTACCTATAATGAAAATTTTGTGCCCGATGAGGGGGGTGATTTGACGCTGGGCCACCGGTCTATCAGCTTTGTCGCGAAGCGAGCTAAAAATAGAAGAGCACACCTGGTTACAATAAGTAGGTCTAACAAATAATCCAATTGCCTAGTAAACTGCCGAAAAACACTTCCTATGATTTATAACAATATTTGAGAATTAATTTAATTAACAATGAAAATTAATATTCCAGTAGTGATTTAAGAAAAAAAAGGTTGAACATGCACATTCCAGCTTTACAATTTACCAAAGATTTTCTTTAAAACCGAAAGGTTGTGAAATCGCGTCGCCAGTACCTTATTTTAATTTTCAAATGTAAACATAAAAACCGGAACCAGGATGTTCAGTTGCCCACAGAGCTCCACCTTCCAGCAACGCAAAGTACCTATGGGTGGTCACGTGGAGCCCTATCCGTGTGACGATTTGTGAATAGCAGTAAGGAACGAAAAAGAATAAAGATGGCTAAAATGGCAAGAATATTGGATTGGAATTTTTAATATTTATCGACCAAAAATTTAAATTTTTTCAAATGTTAAAATTCGGGGAGATGGACCAAAATAATGTTCGTTTGAAGTTGAATTTCGATTTATCTTCGATATTAAGAGCCGCGAGACTATAAACGCGTTGATTCATCTAAATTTTTGCCGAAAAATAAAAACTATGATATTTAAACCCGAGCCATACAAGAACAAGATGGAGGCACTTACTTGTGTTCTTCCAATGACATTTTCTATTCCTGATGTTCTACCAATTCTTCAACGAACACAATCACATAAAATAGGTTTAAAATATCTTCTAAAAATTTGAGATTGATTTTATAACCGGATTTGAATTGAATTTGAATGGATGGTTTTGAGGGTTCCGAAAAACTCAACTGACAAGTTCGAATCCCTTTCTTAACTAGTTGGTGCGCTGATTTTCGGGGTTGCGCATCGAATTTTCTCGTGCCATAGAACTTGAAATTGTATGGCGCCAAAATTTAAAATCAATCATACGAATACAATTAATTTGAAAATTAAGCTATACGCAAACAACTTGTGTTGAGCAAAAGCGAGCAAAACCAAACAGCATTAAAAGTCAAGTCCACCTTGCTACAGTGCATCCTGAATCGTTTTCAAAAGCGAATAATTATGACTCCTGCAATTCCTTCAAAATTTTCAACTGGTATATACTATATCCGTTATAGGGTCTTTCACAACGTTAAAGTTCAAAGTCCTGCAGCAATCCTGACTATGATGAGTAACTTACAAATCAATTTGCATTTTTTAGCCTAAAGTCTTGCAAACTCAATAAATCCACCCTTCTTGTATTTCAATCTTAACTAGCACGTGTTAACACCAGTTATTGCAAGACCGAAACATTTAATATTGAGGTTGGTGCGCGCCCCCCCCGAGCCAAAACGCAGAATTGCAGCAGGGCTGCTCTCTCGTATGCCCAAAGGGGGCAATCAAACTTAAGCCGACAATTGTGCGTTCATTACAGGGCTCCGGGGCGTAAATCTGGCCAATACAAATTATATCCGGCTGAGCGTGTATGCATGCAGCCACCCCCGGAGCTGATGCGGCGCAGCGGCCGGATAATGTAGGGGGATGCTCGCTTGCCGAAACCACCAGCGTTTAACGCTCACTATGCGGATTTGAACGGAGCTTAGTCCTGGGCGAATTCCTGACAGTTGCTCTCTCCTGTCGGATTTGAATAATTATTGTTTTGTGTTACGTGTTTTTATTGGATTTATTTTCGGGATTGATATTAGGGGAGAATTGGATTGGGTTATTTTTATTTTTATTGTTTAATTCTCAAGACAATTGAGTGCGTTTAAGGCGCCAACATCGCCTCGATGCACACGATACAAAATACAGTAATCGGTTTTAGATTACAAAAAAAAACGGCACATCAGAATTTGTTCAAATTTGGCACAAACATTCCTTGATCGATTATCTAGAGAATAGCGCAGTTAGATTTTCCATATTTCGAATTTTTTTTTGGCCTATATTGTGAAAATGAACTATTTCCCAAAAATAGAAATAACCACGGTAAAAATTGAAAAAATAAGGGCACTATTCTCTAGATAATCGATCAAAGAATGTTTATGCCAAATTTCAGCAAATTCTGATGTGCCGTTTTTTTTTGTAGTCTAAAACCGATTTTGGAATAAAATTTCAGATAAATTGGCACATATAGTTCAGGCTTTTTTTCGAAGATGGCGCCACCAATCAATTCGTGATGTCATCATTAGGCGCTTTCGGAAACGCTGTTCCATCGGATCACAGCTCCTTGTCCAGCGGTTCCGAAAGGCCTATGGACAACATAACCTCTTTCTTATTGTCCTATATTTTACGTAGGTATACGTAAAAAAATTGGATCGTGTTTTATAGGACAAAATGACAAAATGTCTATAAAAAAATAAAAAGCTTGGATGATAATTATAAATATTTATTAACAAAAGGTGAAAAGTGCTAAAATTAGAGTTTTTTCCTTTGTGTTCTTGTATATTAGTGCAGTAATAATATCCACCAATGCAGTAGAGCATTCCATTTAGGTATATTTTCTCTCCATGCTCTGTCAAGTACTGGCTTTGTATTTGTTTTACTGGATCTTGGATCTTTTACAACATCTGAAGTTGTGACTATTTTTTAGAAGTTGGTGAAGCCTATTTTCCCACTGGCCAATGATTTGCTGCTTTACGATGGAGATTTCGTTCGGCAGTACCTAAAAACAAAAATTACTCAGAATAATGATTAAATTTGCCTTTCACATATTATAGTACGGGATACGAGGCCTATTTCTTCAAATCATTTTACACCGTCTTGCATTGTTATCATCAGTTAGATAACATGATGCTGAAACGCACTTGTGCAGGGAAATAGATGGGAGTGGGGGATTTCGCTGAAAAAAATATTTCAGAAAATGTCGTCATAAACAAGGAAAATATATAATTATACACCGTCTTGCATTCATTAATTGAGTCAATTTGTACACGAACAAAATTGGATTAGCACATGCAAGACGTTTTCATGGAGGTTTTGGAGTTGTAATATTAGATAGAAATTGTCAATTTTTCAGAGGGGTGAAATATCATTTTACACCACATCATGTTGATTTAGATTAAAGCTCAAATGTAGAATAGCCACTGGATACTGATGCAAGACGTCCTGTGGAGGGATAACGGGCTGCAAGACGGAGGTCAATGTGTTGTCTTGTGAAGGAGTGAGAAATCATTTTACACCGTCTTGCACTGATACTAATGGGAAAAACAGAACACATTGATAACATTTTTAAAAATACAAGACGTTCTAAATGGAAAGAAAGGACTGCAAGACGGTGATGAAGTTGACTAATTTTGACGGGGGTCAATCCATCAGGTACAAAGGTGAATACTACTCCAAATTACAAATAACGCACATTAATTTTAAATATTTTTGCTCTTTACCACGTAGAATAATTCTATTTTGCAAAATTCTCTTAATATTATGTATATTTGAATGTCTCTATACGCACATCAAATAAGAAAAGGTTGAAAATTGTTCTTTTTCTGACGGCTTATAATCATTTAAGTTTTTTTAGGGTGGATATGCCATAACACATAACGGATTGTAACTCTTAGCTAAATTTGAGAAATTTGGTTTTAAAGCAGCAAAAAAATAACAACAAATGATCTGTCCATAATTCCTGTATTCAGCAGACTCCCCTGTTGAGCTGCTATGTCAACTGTCCTTTTCCATCTGTATGATTTAGAAAAGAATGAACAGTGAACGGTTCAGTAAATAATTCAACAGTTCAGTTAAAAAAGAAAACGGATTTATTAACTTTTTTCCCCGAAAAAACGTCTTGGACTGATGTATTACCATTTCTTAACATATATTCTTCCAGCGGACATAAGCATGAAGTGGTGTAAAATAATTTCTCACTCCCTCATGAGATAACGCATTGACATTCGTCTTGCAGCCCGTTATCCCGCCACAGGACGTCTTGTATCAGTATCCAGTAGCTATTCTACATTCAAGCTTTAATCTAAATCAAAAATGGAGTGGTGTAAAATGATTTTTCACCCCTCTCAAAAATTGACAATTTCCATCTTATATTACAGACCCAAAACCCCCATGAAAACGTCTTGCATGTGTTAATCCAATTTTGTTTGTGTACAAATTACCTCAATAAATAAATGCAAGACGGTGTTTAATTATATATTTTCGTTGTTTATGACGACATTTTCTGAAACATTTTTTTCAGCGAAATCCCCCACTCCCATCTATTTCCCTGCACAAGTGCGTTTCAGTACCATGTTATCTAACTGATGATAACAATGCAAGACGGTGTAAAATGATTTGATAAAATAGGCCTCGTATCCCGTACAAATTCCAGACAGTTTTAAGTGTGTTTCACATAATTTCGTAAGTGTCGCAGTATTAAAATTCTCTGGCCTATCTAGCCAATCAAATTTGACACATTTGTCAATATATTTTTTAATAGTGCAATATATAAAGGGTACCTTACTATTCTGCATACCTGCAAAAACCATTGACATTTTTCAAAATTCGATATTGTCAAATTTATTTCATATTTAAGATGCCCAAAATAATTTCTCATAGGAAATAGGAAATAATAAAATGTTACAGTTATTTCGAGAAAAGCAAACCAGAGGTTCTTCACGGAATGATAATTGAAGCACAACTACCAGATATATTTGGGGTAGGTATAGTTTAAATATAGATGTAAAGCCATTTCTTACAACCAGCAACCAACCCGAAAAAAAAGTTACTGCGAAAACATATTTATGCTGTTAAGCTTATTGTTATGATTACGTTGGATTTATTTTATTTCAAATAAATTACTCAAATAATTTTACATTTTACTAAGGAACCTTCCCATTTAAAAAAAAAAATTAATTTGGAAAAATATTTTGGAATTGAATCTACTCAGATATTTTACACATTCTGGCAACTTCGCTTTCTGTTTTATAACCCTGAAATTTAAAAAATACTTTGTCATCAAATGTCATTATTATACGTACGAAGGCGTAGAAGGGACACCGAACTTTTTTTTTCTCAATTTTTAAAAGGACCCCGCAATATTTAAATGGAAATTGGTTACCCGTGATATTTGGATGAAATTTAAATATGTTATTGGGGATGCCGTAAGCAACATTTTTTACCATGGGCACAATCCTGTATATATGACAGGTGAGGCGTGATTAGCTGTCAAATATTGGAATCTTATATCCAAAAGCCGAATAACTATGGCAGATTATGATGAAGAAGAAATCTATTTCTACTAAGTCGACCAAGTTAAGTCGAAAAATGTCAACCATTTTGACACCTGTCAAACCCCTGTCAAACGGCAGCACTCATCTTTTCCAGTTTTCAATATTTTATGATGTCATTTGACATTTTTAACTTATATGTAAATTCTGAATTCAAAATTTGAAAAAAATGACATCATTGTGGATTTCATTTGTAAGTGTCAAAATGTTTGAGTACTTTAATGATTTCATTATAGTACCAAGTACTATAATGACTGTACTATAATGACTAATGAAATAAAATCCTTTATACTAAAGCTACATACTTTAAAATGAAAATTGACATCTCTGTCAAAATCTGAAACCTGCATATAATGTTTTTTCATGCGTTATCATAAATAAGTCTAACATAAATTGAAAAAGAACTAGATTTGATTCTTTTTTGAATTAAAGCTATTGACAGATTCTGACAGCTGTCAAAATGTGACGTGCATGAACTTTGTTCAATGTTTTATCACCAATAAACTACCTTAAAACGAGAAAGAACCAGATTAGAGTATTTTTTTCTACTAAAACAAATGACAGGTTTTGACAGTTCTGTCATTTTTTTTTCAATTTTTGAATTCAGAATTTAAATACAAGTTAAAAATGTCAAATGACATCATAAAATATTGAAAACTGGAAAAGATGAGTGCTGCCGTTTGGCAGGGTTTTGACAGGCGTCAAAATGATTGACATTTTTCGACTTAACTTGGTTGACTTACTAGAAATAGATTTTTTGTTCATCAAAATCTGTCATAGTTACTCTGCTTTTGGATATAAGATTCCAATATTTAACAGCTAACCACGCCTCACCTGTCATATATACAGGGTTGTGTCCATGGTAAAAAATGTTGCTTACGGCATCCCCAATAACATATTTAAATTTCATCCAAATATCACGGGTAACCAATTTCCATTTAAATATTGCGGGGTCCTTTCGAGTTATAACACGAAATTTTACTCTAAAACTTCGACTTATAACTCGAAATTTCTAAATTTCGAGTTATAAGTCGAAATTTTAAATTTTTGTGTTACAAGTCCAAATTTTAAAATTTCGAGTTATAAGTCCAAATTTTAAAATTTCGAGTTATAAGTGAAAATTTCAAAATTTCGAATTATATCACGAAATTTTACTATAAAATTTCGAGTTATAAGTCGAAATTTTGAAATTTCGAGTTATAAGTCGAAGTTTTAGAGTAAAATTTCGTGCTATTACTCGAAATTTTTAAAATTCAGAAATAAAAAAGTTCGGTGTCCCTTCTACGCCTTCGTATATACGAGGGTCAACCTGTCAAATTTCCATGGATAATGCTACGCCAATAATATCTGAAAAGTATAGATACTCCTGGAGATAAACAAACCGTGACTCTATTTTCTATTCAAAAGCCTACTTCTCTCAGACTGAAACTCTTTCTCTGTGAGAGAAGCCTGTGTGGCATTTGGCCCATATCCTACTGCTTCTTTTGAAACTTTCTTTTTAGGTTTCTTGTGAGAATTTCCTGGAATCTGCGCTTTACGTGCATTATCATATTCATGTGGCTTCTTGCATTTTTTCACAAACGATTGAAAGGCAGTACCTTGCACCGTTGGCCTCTAGTCTGTAGTAATGTATTTTAAATTGGAAAGCTCAAGTACCAGTCGAGTTCAGTTGAACGTTATTTTGAACCGAGATTGTACAACTGGGCATTAGTATTAGCATTGTATGTATTAGGTGGTATTAGTTTATTAGCTTACATGTCAAGGGGATCAATGATGCCAGTTGAAATTATTTTGTCCATAATAGGGGTGTCATCTTCATTTTTGTAGCACTAGAGAATATTTGAAACCTGCTGGTAATATAACTTTTTTTTTTTTTCCATGAATAAATTTTGACACATAATAACACAGTTGGTCTCTTGGTCTTGGGGTACTGGTAATATCTGTGGGAATATCATGTTAGACAAGATTGTGTTTGGGTTTTCCTGATCTTGAAAATTTGCTTCTTTCTTCTAGTTATGTATGTATATTTTTTCTATAATCAGCTTGCTTGCCTCTTGCACCTACAAAAGCTGTTTATTGCAGGGGCAACCAAAAAAGCAATATAATTTCATTGCAGAATAACAGTCATAAATTGGATACGTCCTGAAATCTAAGTTGTAATTTACCTCTTTGAACACACTGGCTCTAGAGCTTCCACCAGCATTCCGGCTATTTGCATAGAAATGTTCTTGCAAGACCATACATAATATAATAATGAACCATTTTGCATAGGTACCTAAGTAATCAAAAGTAGAGTAGGATAAATTTATTAGTGTAGGGTAATAAAACCAAATTTTTGAAATTATTTTTCTTTCCTGTGCTTTTAGGAAGGAAATCGTGGTACTTAGCTTTTGCTGCGCTCTACTCAACTCAACTGTTTTTTTTTAGGAACATGGTAATTTTCTTTCAATTATTGTCCCAGTCTTTCACAAAAGAAAATCCAAAAATATAAAAAATAGTCCGGTAAAAATTGCTTGCAACTTGTGAGTAAACACCAAGGATGTAAACATTGCACCAAAAATAATTACCCCCCAAACCAATTCAAAATAAATTTCTAATTATATTTTTATTATCTGTGTTTATATCGCCAAGGCCAAAGTCCAAAGTTCAACGACGGTCCAATCAAACGAGTGAAAGGTTTTCTTTGTTCTTTGTCTAATACTAAAAAATAAACAAAGACAGACATAGGTCGTAATACGCACATTGAAAGCGAAAAACGATGATAACTTCAATAATAATAAACTATATTATGTTTTTCATTATCCTTTCCAAAATAGTCAAAAAATTAATTACCTAGTAAAAAGATTCCGAAATCAAAACAAGGCAATTTCTTCATAAACAAAAACCTGTTCTATAAACCTATATCTAAGTCCCAATTTTTTTCCAAATAAAATAAAATAGGAAAAAATAAGTATGTCCAGGTCAACTTTGAGCATTGTGGTTGGCCAGGCAGAATAATAATGGCAATTTCCATTCGGCAATCAGTGCGAACTGAGTGAGAAAAGTTGGCACTGATTCTGCAAATTGAAATCGCTATAATAATTCAAATACTAAATCTTGGCACCGCCATCTTTTTTTTTTTAAACTAAAATCTAATTTGAAGGGGGGTTATTGCGGCCTTAAGCAATTATAGAGATATAGAAGGTGCGTTCGGGATGAGGGTTCTATAAAGTCCAAGTGCACTAAACAATCCTGATGCATTCGGGTATTGTCATTTTGAGCTAAAAGAGCAACTCCACATGCGTTTGGGAAGGACGTACGGGAGTCAAAAGAGCTGACTCTGAAAGCACCACCTCTTCATTAATAAGCGCCGGGCCCGAAGCGGGCATGCGCAGTGTGTTTGTTTTCGTAATTTGATGTCATCTATCCTATTTTTATTTTTATTTTTTTCGTTTGCGACAGTCGACTATATTCGACTGATAGACAGTCAACAATTCAATATTTCATCTGTAATTAGCTTGGTAAATGGATGGAATGGATTTTAAATTGCTTATTTCACATGCGAGCAACAGTCACTGAAATTTTCACGCTTGATGATGAAGTCAAGATCCTCTTCTTCTTCAGAAAAATCTCCGAAATAAACGTCCCTGACAAAATTAAATATAGGCACCAAATACCCAAAGTTAATTTTGTTATTTTTGCATTGGAATTTAACACACAACCACAAAGTAACAAAAGAAATAGAAAACTTAGAAAACACGTAAAAAACATTTTGTTTTAATAATAATTTGTCAGTCAGTTGTTAGGGTTAGGTTAAGTTAAAAAATTCCAAAAGCACCCTAGCCGTTCGGTTTTACTAATTTATGCCAGAAGCACTTTGGTTACGTGATAAAAACGCCACTCCAACTCCACTCCAGCTCGGCTCGGCCATCACGAACCCAGCTAGAGATACAGATACACCACTCCAATGAGATACATCTAAGCCGATACTTTTGCTCTCGATCTCGATTAACGAATTTGATACGTTGTCAAAGTTTTGCATGGGCCAAGGTCTATATAGGTATGATGTGGTTAGAGTACATTCAAACCCCTGATTATTTTTAATGGCTGTCAAATGGGAGCAAAAGTACCGGCAACCAGTGACGCAGCCAGACATTTTGTCTGGGGGGTCCATGCAGAAAAAATTATAGGAAAAAACACAGACCCATACTATCCTTTAAACTTTTTATGATATGAGCTTCTGTCTACTTCATTATTTTTCTATTTTTCTCTGAAGCCTTGGAGGGGGGGGGGGGGGTGATGATAATGAAAATATTGAAAATATTGAAACTAAAAATGATCATGAAGAAACGATTTTTTCGATCACCGAAGTGGCGGACGTTGAGGGTACACATGCCGAAGCTGATCAAGAGCAAAGTGCAATTAATAATCTAATGAAGATATTGAAAGTACGGATCCAGGTCTATGGCCTGTATCTGTCGACAATTTACAGTTCTATTGGATTGATAAAAGTCCATCAGCTTGTGCCAACCAAGATTCCACTTTCCGAAAATCAGCGCGTATATACATAGAAGGAAGTAATACTAAAACAAGAAACCTATTTGCATCGTTGTTTAACGTAGTAGTTACGTAACCTGGAGGTTATAGATCTCAAATGGCTTATTTATTCTCAGTCAAAAGGAAAGGTTTACTGCTTTGTGTATAAATTGTTTTCATCCATTTTTTCTGCATTCACCAGCACTGGATTCAATGACTGGAAGCATGCAGGTATGGCTGCCTCGCAACATGAAAATTCTCCTTAAGGAACTCTATGATGATCTATCAGAGTTGCTTAAGGGTATCTATGGTCGTACAGATACCCAATAATTAACGAGGCAATTTAACGATGAACGTCAATACGGGAAAGAAGTGTGAAGGCGAATACCTAGTAGTTGTAATAAAGTTTTTAGCTTTAAGAGGACTTCCTTTTAGAGGAGAAAATGAAAATATAGATTCAGTTAAAATCGGAAATTATTAGGTCTGTTCGGACTTAGTTCAGACTCAGTTCTGAATTGAACTGCGGCTGCGCATTTGTTTATTTATGTTCCATATGAACAAATGCGCAAGCGCAGTTCAATTCAGAACTGATTCTGAACTAAGTCCGAACAGACCTATTAAGGAACATTGGAATTGCTCGGTCAATTTGACCCATTTTTGAATCAGCACATAAAGAAATATGGTGGCTGGAAAAGGTACCACCCCTTCTTATTCATCAGCTACAATTTGTGAGAAATTTATTGAATTATTGGGATCGAAAGTATTGGCAACTATCGTCGCTGAAGTACATAAAGCCAAGTATTATTCTATTTCTGTTGATTCTAGACCGGATGTGACACATGCCGATGAACTAATAGTATATTGTTGTATTAGGAGTAGAAGCTTTACTTTTTTGTGCTGAAGCAGTAGGTTTGCGAGCCGAACGTAGTGGGGCTTGCAATACTGCTGAAGCACAAAAAAGTGCTTCTACTCCGTATGCAAAACGCTATTTTTTCTCCAAACGAATGGGGTAAGCTCGGGGGTAACTGAATGGTTAAGCGGCAGTAGAAGTACGAGCGGCACTAAAAGTACTTTTGCTGCCGCTCTAGCGGCACTAAAAGTACTTCTACTGCCACTGCAGCATAGAAATTAAATTTCTACCACCTCGACAGGTGTTAACCCGCTGATGGAATTGCCTACCAGCATAGAAATTCAATTTCTAACATCTTGACAGATGCTGACAAAGTGACTTTTTTTTGACGTTTGGAGAAAAAAATTATTTTTCTACGAGCGTGCGGGAAATGGCTCTTCCCGCACGATTTGCTGTGCGGGAAGACTTTTTTCCCGCACCAGTGCGGGAAGAGTTTGAAATAATCATTGTGACATGGAATTGTTTGTATTGTTGATACACCTATACCTTTAACTTTAATACCTTTTCCTTTTTTTTATAAATACCTTTCAATACATGTTTAATTCTACCTTCTGCACAATAGCATTTTATTTAAATTAAACTTCTCGTAACATCAGCTTTAGTATGCTCGTAGAAAAAATATAGTTCCTAACTCTTGCGGGGAAAAATTTCCGGCACTCGGGCGCTTTGCACCCTCTTGCCGGAAATTTCTCTTCCCGCACTCGTTAGGAAAATAGCTATTTACGATATGTCAAAAATGCTGTTCCCATTGAATGATTTTTACAATTTATTCATATTCATGGACATACAGCAGAGTATCTGGCAGATGTTGTCGTGTCATTTTTAGAAAAAAAATATATTCAATTTTGCTAGATGACTGTCGTGGTCAGTCATACGATAATGCGTCAAATAGGTATGTCAGGTCAGTATTCAGAACTTCAAACACGATATAAACAAAAAAATAAATATGCTGAGTACGTACCATTCTTTAATTTTAATTGGCGTTGCGGTGGAATATAACTTCAAAGTCACAATTTACTTTGATTTTGTTCAAAACCTCTCTTTTCTTCATCGCACCTTTGAGAAATAATAAATTCAAATTTAGGTTCTGATCATGAAGTACTGAAAATCTTTATCAAAACTAATGACAACTTGCAATCAGCAGATACGCGTTTTACTGCAAAAACATTAAAAAGCAAGATGGATGACTTAGAAACAACTTTCTCAACTATTTTTCGGAATAATATTTTGACTCGGATTAACAAAGTAAATTTGTTCGTCCAAAAGGAAAACTTAAATTTGTCTATATTTGTAAAACTTTTCAATTCAATAATGGCATATATTAAGAAAAAAAGGGACAGTGTTAAAGTAACTTTCCTTGAAGGTAACGAAAATAAGGACACCGAAGTTACTCTTCATAAAGTTTAGAGTCAAAACCTATCTACCAATAATAGACTGTCCTAAAAAATATTTGAGAGGTTCGTTTTTTTGGAAAAATTTCTGACCTGACTGAAATTGAAATTTCAAGAGAAGCGGTAAAACTGTCACAATTTTATGACAAAGACATTAACACCGATGAATTAATTTTGAAATGTGTCAATGTGAGCATTTTAAATCCTATATCACCATCGATATTGAAAAACTAAAAAAACAGGAGTTAGAAATTGGGAAAAAAATATAAATGAGAAGAAAAATAAATCTAAATCTACTGATGATCAAGATGAACCAATAGAAGATGGAGATGATAAGATAAGTTTATTGGAATCGGTACGCTTTATACTTACAAATATGTTTTAAGAAAATATTTTCACAGTATTTCCAAACATTGAAATTGCTATGAGATTTTTTTATCCATGATGGTCACCAATGCAAGCGGGGAACGTTCATTCTCTAAACTTAAAATAGTCAAAAGCGAAATTAGAAACCGCATGAGCCAGTCGCGATTGAATTACCTAAATTTGATGACTATTGAAAGAGAAATTTTACAAACCATTGATTTTGATGACATGCCTAATACACGATTTTGCCTCTGTAAAATCTAAAAAACGACTTTGGTAATTTGTAAATTATAATTTGTTATTTTCTTCCCACATTTCAGAAGTTTTTCTTATTTTTTCATGTTCACTATTATTCCCTAGAGCACTTGAAACTGGGGAGCAGCGTTCCCAGGAGAACGAATGTTCCGTCTTTGTTACTTATATTATTTTTTGCATATCATTGAGAAAGACGGAATACGCGTTCTCCTGGGAACGTCGCTCCGATGTTTCAAGTGCTCTAGGGAATAATAGTGAACATGAAAAAATAAGAAAAACTTCTGAAATGTGGGAAGAAAATAACAAATTATAATTTACAAATTACCAAAGTCGTTTTTTAGATTTTACAGAGGCAAAATCGGCAACGGATGGAACGATCATGAAAAACCTACAGCACTGATAATGGCGCTACGAGGACCGGCCTTAGATCTTCTTCAGTCCATTCCTCCGATCTATCAACAGAATCACGAACATTCAAGTCAGCCGTTAGAATTTCGCTTTGGAGACCATCACAGGCAGTTAAATCAAGAATTCAAAAACTCGGCGAGAGTTTACAAGAATTCGAATCGGAAGTTCGAAGGCTAGTGAGTTTGGCGTTTCCTGCACCTGGAGAAGACATACAGGAATGAATGGCAGTATCCGCGTTTATTGATGGTCTCAGAAATTTCAAGATCCAGGAAAACCTGAGAATGTCTTAGTTTTGAAAAAGTATAGCGAATCCCTTGTTCGAGCATTGGAAATGGAAGCAATCTTTGGTGCCTCACGACCCAGAATACGAGTAGTATCCATTGAAGACCCAAAGGATAGACAATCGTCAAAAGAGAATGGTAGTTTCGAGAATGTTATAAGTAATTTCATGGAGGAAATGAAGAAAATACTACTAGAAGGTAGAAAAACTGGAAACGATTCCAGATCAACACCGAGAAACAGAGTAGAATGTTACCGGTGCCATAAGCTTGGACATATTCAACGAGATTGTAAAGTAAGGATGTCCTCTCCATCTAGGGATCGTTCCCAACGTTTTTCGAGATCTAGAGACGCCAGCCGTAATAACAGAAACTGGGAAACGAGAACTAACCAGTATGGAGGGGCGAATGCTGGTTAGTAATGACGAAGCCCACAGGGTTGTTTACATAAAATCATTGGGCAGTCATTAGAGAGGATTAAAATTCGAAGGACAAATTAATACATAATTCAAAACCATCACTTTTGATACGGGTGCTGAAGTTTCTATAATTAGAAAAACATTAGTCAAATCTCGGGTAATCCAACAGCT
Organism: Ceutorhynchus assimilis; assembly: GCA_917834065.1. Lineage (NCBI taxonomy): Eukaryota > Metazoa > Arthropoda > Insecta > Coleoptera > Curculionidae > Ceutorhynchus > Ceutorhynchus assimilis. Next base: position 13,142,751 of record OU892279.1, read on the forward strand.
CACTAGAAACCTGTCACTACGAACAGTCACGGGCGAATCGGCACCAGTTCAAGGGGTTGAGCTTACTTTTGGATCTACCACCTTTAGGCACAGAACATTAGTCGCCGACATAGAAGATGATTTTATTTTGGGAATGAATTTGATCGGTCAACAGGGTTTCTCTTTCGATCCTTCTTTGAACATCCTTAAATTTGGTAATGAAGAATTTGTCCCAACTACACAAGAAGAATCTCAAGCCGTTAAGATCCTGGCCACAAACTCAGTGAGGAGTCCTGGAAGTACTGAAAAGATTATTTGCGGGAAATTGGAAACCCTGGGTGCTGCGTTGTACTATCACATAATTTTATTAGAGATAAACCAGGAAAATTTCTCGTTGGAAAGAATCTACACTGAAAAAAAAAGGTACACAAATATAACGAAAAAGTGCATTGAGCCAGTGAATCTCGTCATTAATATTGAGCCGGTGAACGAATTTATTAATATTATGAAAAGCTGTTCGTTAAATAGATGAAAAAAAGGTCCATTGATTTAACGGTTGAATTCATTGTCGCAGAGTAAGGATTCTATCATTTTGACGTATAGAATTCGTTGCCTGAGTGAAATAACTTCTTCAATATAATGTACAAATAACATTGGTTTAATGAATCGAATTTTCAATTTAATGCATGCGGTTCATTGGCTAAAAGTATGAATGCATTATCCTAGGCTCAGTTGCATGAACAAGAATATTCATATTATGAGTTCTCTGATCTCTCGCTCTTTCCTGCGTTTCCTTTTTTCGGTCTCGTGTCTGGCATCGCTGTTCTTCAAAAGTTTGTGGTCCATCGTGGACTACTCGACTCCGCAAGGGCCTATTATTTGTCCTGGACTGTTGCTGATATCGATGTGGCACTTTGCCAAAATTTCCTTTGGAACATCTTTGTAGCGTTTTTGTTGACCTCCTTGATTCCGTTTTCCATCTTTCAGCTGACTGTAGAGAATCTGTCGTGGAAGACGTGTTTCAGGCATGCGAACGAGGTGACCTGTCAGGTGAAGTTAGTGCTTGATGATAAGCGCTTCCAAGTTAGTTAGGTTGGCCATGGCCTCCTCTAAAACACTAATGTTCGTTAGTCAGTCTGGCCATTTTATCCGTAGGATCCTTTTTAAGCATCGCTGGTGGTATTTTTCTAGGCTTTTTATGTGTTTTCTGTAGGTGGTCCATGTTTCGCAGTTATTTAGGTAAGTGTTGGTATTACAACTGTATTGTAGACACGAAGTTTGATCTCAGCGCTGATGTCGTGATTGTTGCAAAATATATCTAGAAGTCGCCCAAACGCCGCGCTAGCACACTTCAAGCAATGTTGGATTCCAGCGTCAATGGTTGCCTGCGCTGACAGATGGCTTCCGGGTAGTGTCCCACATTCTGCAATGTTTTCCGTACACTATAAATGAAGAAGTTATTCCACTCAATGAATACCTGAATTTCGAATTTCTTCCAAAAAGAGTTGAATTTAACACCAACACCAAATATAATTTCCGGATAATGTACGATATACTGTCGATAATATGGAGTTTGGGTGTGTTTAATGAATTCTATACGTTAGCATGACGAATAGGTCTATATTAAAACTATTAAATTGATGAGTAAAGTTCATTAGTTATAAACTTTCATCAAATCACTAACACATTCGTCAAGCTGATGAAACATATTCATTAATTAAGAACTCTTGGTCATTGATTCAATGCATAACTTCATTGACACAATGAAGAAAGTTTCATAAGCATGATGAACAAACTTTTTGGGATAAGAAATAATCATTAATACAATGAATATGGTTTATGAATGATTATTCATAAAATCAAGGAATAGAATCACTGATCTTCAAAGAAAGTTCCTTATACTGATGAAAGTGTTCGTTCGAACAATGAAAAATAAAAATTCACGGGTTTTATGATAATAATGAACATAAATTCGTTACATTAAGGAACGAAGTCATTAGGCTATGAACACTGATTAATTGGATTGATGAAATATTTCATTTAATTAATGAAAAAAAATAACAACCGCCATTCGTCAATATTATGAACGATTTTTTTTTCAGTGTAGTAAGAACAAATGGAGACATTATGATAAGAATTACCAATGTTTCTCCTGAAACAATAAAAATAAATAAAGGAGATATTATTGGAATTCAGTGGCGGATCTAGAGCACCATCCTGGGGGGGGGATAACGCTTCTCAACCAGTAACGGCTCGTAGTCTATACTTGAAGGGGTTCACACCCAAATAGGACCAAGTAGGTGAAGCCCAGAGCCGCAAGCAGAAATTTTTTTCGGGTGCCACGTCCAAAACGCATTTTGAGCGTCCAAAAAATAGTTTGTGTGTTTTTTTAATAATTAAATTTTTTTTACGCCTACCTTGGGGTGTAATTACTCCCTTTACCCCCCCTCCTCCCCCCCCACCGTGGATCCGCCACTGAGAGCTCTCGAATCAGTTAAGCAAATATCGAAGTATGACCTATCAGATAAGCGAGATTTTGTAAAACGGAAATTGGATACAGACACCTTGATGCAGACTTTGGAGAAATCATGGAAACATCTCGATCCAATTAGACTTCAGGAAGCCACATATTTCATCTTGAAAGAAGCGGACGTATTTGTGATGGATAATTAAACCGAAATGGGACGGACCAGTTTAATTTAACACAAAATTGATACTGGATTGGCACACCCAATTAGACAACCACCTCGACGTATGCCATCAGCTAAACAACAGGAAGTGGAAAACCAAATTGATAAAATGCTTCAAGAAGGAATTATTGAAGAGTCAAAAAGTCCATGGTCTGCGCCAGTAGTAATGGTTACAAAGAAAGATGGAAGTCTTAGATTTTGTGTGGACTACCGTAAGCTTAATGACGTCACCAAGAAGGATAGCTTCCCTCTTCCGAGGATAGACGATACATTAACAACTCTATCGGGCTTCAAATGGTTTTCCACCTTGGATCTTAAGAGCGGATACTGGCAAGTGACAATACACAAAGATGACAAAGAGAAAACTGGCTTCAGAACCGGAAGCGGGTTATACCAGTTTAAAGTAATGCCTTTCGGATTGTGTAATGCTCCCGCTACGTTTGAGCGACTGATGCATCTAGTTTTGTGACGCCTCACATGAAGAACTTGTTTGGTATATTTAGATGATGTCACGATCATGGGAAATTCGTTCCAAGAAAATTCATATATTTTAAGGGGGGGTTTTCCGATGGGTTGAAGCGCAAAATGCGTTAGAGCTTACGAATGCACGGCCCTTTTTTTTCCAGTGACAAAAATAGGCCTACTTATGAGAAGTATACTGAAGTTATGTAAAAAAATAGTCCGGCTAATCTGTGAGTATGGATAATACGTCTGGCAAGTGAAAAATTGAAAATCCGAAAAATTTCAGCCAGACTCACTTTTCACTATCTGAAATAAGCCAAATTGCTATTTTCATATACTTCATGTTCTATTGTAGTAAATGTGAAATATTTATGACTGGGAAAATTAGAGTACTTTTATTTTTCATTGATCTTGTGAACCCATCCGAACATTTTTGTGAAACTCAAATATTCTTGTTTTCTACCACCAAGAGAACAAACTATTTAATATACACCAATTGGGAAAATAAGTGCTAAAAAATTTCACTGCCTCCTGGACTAAAATTAGAATTTTTAGATCTCGTGGTATCTGAAAATGGTATACAGGTTATGGAAGGAAAAATAGATGCTGTCAGGGATTGGCCAAAACCACGGAACAAACATGAACTAAGAAATTTTCTTTTACACACATTTAATTGGACTCAAGAATGCAATTCCGTATGTACAATCTCAGTGTTGTCCTATCCTGATCAGAAAGGCATGTTGATTTTGGACACAGATGCAAGCAACACCAGTATTGGAGCTGTCCTTTCACAAATTTAAAATTCACATGAGCATGTCGTAGCAGAACCTTATTAAAGCCGGAACGAAATTATTGTGCCATCAGAAGAGAGTTGCTTGCCATAGTAAAAGCAATCGACCATTTCCATAAGTATCTCTACGGACGTAAGTTTCTAATTCGAATGGATCAAGCAGCTCTAAAATGGCTTTTAGAAATGAAAACTCCTGAAGGACAGCTTGCTGGAATGATTTAGAAATTGCAGCAATACGAATTCCAAATTAAACATCGACCTGGAAACCCATTTGCATGAGAAAAACACTGGTCCGGCTGTGAGAAGAACGGGTCCTATCGTCGATGATAAATGGACTACCAAACAAATGAGAGTAGATCAAGAAGCAGACCAGGACATTGGGCAAATTCTACATCTTAAAAAAAATTATGCATGTAGGCCAGAATGGATGGAAATGTCGAACAAGAGTTTGATTTAGAAGGCGTTGTGGACTCAGAGGAACTCTCTGGCTGTAGAAAATCGTTTACTTAAAACTCTTGAAAGAGTTTGGAAAAGTGCTGATGGGAAATCCGCTTAGAGCCAACTGGTTATTCCAAAAGATCGAGTAGAGGATGTATTAAAAGAAATACATAACGGAACTTCAGTGGCACATTTCATAAAGACGTTAAAAACTGGTGCCGAAAATGCCACATCTCTGCTACCAGTAAAGGCCCCACGCTAACATCTAGGGGGCCCATGAAACAGTACAACGTCGGTCTCCCATTTGAACGAATAGCGATAGATGTTGCCGGACCATTCCCTGAGTCAGAGCGTGGTAACAAATACATCTTGATTATCATGGATTACTTCAGTTAATGACTAGAGGTTTTCGCTATTCCGAATCAAGAAGCCATTACTATTACCCAATTGCTAGTGGACGAAGTTTTCTGTCGTCATAGTGTGCTACTAGAGCTGCATTCAGATCAGGAAGGAAACTTCGAATCTGCCATCTTTAAGAAAATTTGTGAGATTATGGGTATTCGTGAGACAAGGACAACACTTTTACATCCACAGTCTGATGCCATGGTAGAACGATTTAATTAAAGGAACACCTGACAAAAGGGGTCGCAAAGAACCAGCGAGATTGGGAAAAACACTTGCCTCTATTTTCAATGGCTTACAGAGCAGCTGTTCACGAGTCAATTGGTGAAAGTCCAGCTAGTGTCGTTTTTGGAAGGGAGCTCAGGTTGCCTTACGATCTGGTGTTTGGAAAATCTGAAGAAGAACGAAAAGAAATTTGAGATTATGCCGACGAAGTAAGGGCACGACTTCTGGGAACACACGATTTAGCTCGGGAGCATATTCAGCTGGCCGGTGACCGAATGAAGACTAGATACGACTTGAAAGTCAATTCAGCCGGATTTCAAGAAGCTGATTTAGTGTGGCTGTATAATCCAGCTAGAAAGAAAGGAGTATCGCCGAAATTGTCTTCAGCATGGAAAGGACCCTACAGAATAATCAAGAGGATCAATGATTTGCGGTTTATCGAGTTCAGTGCAACACCAGGAGTAAGATGAAAGTTGTACCTATATCTAGACAGATTGACGAAATACCATGGTCGTGAAGTTGATCGGGAAGATCAATCTTAAGAGGAGGGCAGTGTAACGGAATTTACATCCGTCTCCGCCAGAAGATACAGAATTGGATAGCAGAATTCTAGATTTTTACAGTGCTCTTCGGGAAAAAGGTCTATCGCGTTTATTTTGGATTTTGCAAGAATAGATTACGGATATATAAATGCCGATATTAGTTAGTTAGTAGTTTTCAAGTTTAAGATTGACTGTGATACGATTCAGATAGTGAATTTTGTAAGAGTTGTAAAGAGTTTTTGTTTGAGTTTAGTGATGTATTTAGTGTTAGAGTGTATAGTAACGTGAAATAAATTATTGTTGGACTTTGATTTTTGGAATTAACGGACTCAAGATTTCTGTCACGCACCCCAGAGCCGTGACATTATTGTATTTCTATTTTGGAATATGTGAATAAATAGTTTGTATTGTTTAAACCTTCGTTTTTATTTATTTTCTTTCAGCTAGCTCTCTCTTAAGTCTGGTACTCAAATCCAAATTAATGTATCCAATAAAAAAAAAAAAAAACTATTATTACCTCCTAAAACCTTATATTTTGAGTAGCTAGAGGATAATCCAAGGGAAATTATAAAAAAACTGAAATCATGAATTTACATCATCATCTCAATTAGCGCCCAACGTATGATGTTTCAATTATTTTAAACTTTCAATATTTTTTTCTGGGTTAGGTACCTTAAATTTTGAAATAAGGCAATTTGGGAGTAAGTATTCCAGAAAGGTTTCGCAAATTTTCATCTTTCCTATTTTGTATCTCAAGTTTAATTTTGATATATTGTATATTAATTCAATATAGGTACATTGTTGCACAAAGAGGGAAGCTGATTGGGAACTCACCGTTTTATCTTCTCATATCAATAATTTGATTTGATTATTTATTTGCTAATTTCAAAGCGCAGCTAATAAGTATGCTTCAATCGTTCATGCTAAATCAATATGACGATATGATTTTTTCCTGGCAATGTTTCTCTATTTGTCTTAATATTACATTCCTGGAAAAAAACCTGTCAATTTTCATTATCGTGATTAAAAATTTAGATCCGACTGATTGCAGTATATCCATATTTGCCCGATCATCAATTAACTCGGAAAAAGTTCATTGGAGAAAAATATCGAAATCCCGGACATTTTCTGTTTACTCTTTTTGAATTCTCCCCGAGAGTTAATTTTTATCTTTGCTTTCGAATTATGAATCAAAAACACTCGGCGCTTTCCGAATTTTTACGAGTTTTTTTGCCCGAATAGAATAATTGGATTATTTTTGAAATTTAAATGGACCCTTTTCAACTATTCCTGGGTGGTTTCGTTCTAGGCGCAGTTTGTAGGATCCCCAAATTAATAAAAATTCCCCTCCATTTTTCCAAGTGATCTCTAATCCGCTAAGTATGCTTCAAACAAAACGCAATAAGCGGTTTATTATAACAGAGGAAATATAGCGTTCAATAACTCAGCCTGTTTTCTATATGAACCTGAACAAAAGGGACGTTTTCACCCTCGCACAATATTCACTTGCTTTCGCGTCAAAGCGCCGGGCGAGTTTTTATAAATGACAGATGATCAAGGGTTTCTTCTGTCCAAATGCTTATATGAGTTTTCGACTAGAAGGGAAAATGCGGTTTTACTTTATTGACATTAGAAATATGACCTCTGGGTATGAGATGAAGTGAGCACTCCATTTATAATAGATCGACAGCAAAGTTTCGTCATGAGTTTAAAATGGTAGAATAAAATAGTTTATATAGATTGCTGTAAAAAATATGTAACATCTTTTTCTTTAATGGAAATTGGGTTCGGTTCGACTTCCAAGAGGGCAATATTTTCAATTCAGTTAGTAAATTTTAATTAATTGGATCGAGTATCCACTTCTATTTACAAAAAATAATCAACTCTTGATCTTGCATCGTCTAATTTAACGTATTTTTTTAATGTATTATAAGCTGACAAGACTCTATTGAAAAAGGAACATCTATCCCAAAATAATTTGAAGGAGAATGCACATCTTCGAGGAATGGTGATAATGGTCCATACAAAACTGAACCATTTAGTGATAAAAATTAATTCTATAGCTGACAGAGTAGGTACCTCAAATATGTGGTTATGAAGATATCTACACGATACAGTATCCAGAAAGTATACGCGCTCAGCCACAAGTAACGCCGATGATGAAAAATGAAACAATATGATTACATTTCGTGACCACATATAGAGAAGAAAATTACTACCTACTTTAAGATCATGATAGGCGACCTAAATGCAAAAATGCCAAAGTAGGAAAAGTTCACCTAAATCATATCAAGTACAGGAAAAAATTCGACCTTTGCGGCTTGAACGAACAAGGAGAAAGTCTAATTAATTACCTTCAAAATGAACCTTTGTATTGTATGGATACATTCTTCCAGAAGCCTTTCTAAAAAGAAAAGATGGACTTTGCGACCAGACCCATCAGTTAAAAATGAGATTGATTATATTCCCACAAATCGGAGGTCCATTGATAAACACATTGCGGCCGTGAATAGGTTTGATACTGGCAGAGATCATAGAGATAATGAATTACTCAAGACCCAAAATGAAAGTCAATATTCACCTGGGAAGAAGTAAACTAAGCCAACACTACTGGCGCAGACCATGGACTATTTGACTATTCAATAATTCCTTCTTGAAGCATTTTATCAATTTGGTTTTCCACTTCCTGTTGCTTAGCTACTGGCATACATCGAGGTGGTTGTCTAATTGGGTGTGCCAATTCAGTATCAATTTTGTGTTGAATTAAACTGGTCCGTCCCATTCCGGTTTAATTATCCAGCACAAATACGTCCGCTTCTTTCAAGATGAAATCTGTGGCTTCCTGAAATCTAACTGGATCGAGGTGTTTCCATGATTTCTTCAAAGTCTGCATCAAGGTGTTTATATCCAGTTTCCGTTTTACAAAATCTCGCTTATCTGATAGGTCTCACTCAGTTCGATATTTGCTTAACTGATTCGATAGTTCCCATAATATCTCCTTTCTTTATTTTTACTGTTTCAGGAGAAACATTGGAAAATCTTATGAAAATGTCTCCATTTGTTCTTTTCAACTAGAAATTTTCCTGGTTTATCTCCAATAAAATTATGTCTCACTACAATGCAGCACCCAGGGTTTGTTTCCAATTTCCCGCAAATGATCTTTCCAGTACTTCCAGGAATCCTCACCGAGTTTGTGGCCAGGATCTTAACGGCTTGAGATTCTTCTTGTGTAGTTGGGACAAATTCTTCATTACCAAATTTGAGAATGTTCATAGAAGGATGGAAAGAGAAACCATGTTGGCCAATCAAATCCATTCCCAAAATAAAATAATCTTCTATATCGGCGACTAATGTTCTGTGCCTAAAGGTGGTAGATCAAAAAGTAAGCTCAACCATAGCTTCTCCTTGAGCTGGTGCAGATTCGCCCGTGACTGTTCGTAGTGACAGATTTCTAGTGAGCGGTTGGATTGCCCAAGATTTGACTAATGTTTTTCTAATTATAGAAACTTCAGCACCCGTATCAAAAGTGATGGTTTTGAATTATCCATTAATTTGTCCTTTGAATCTTTATCCTCTATAATGACTGCCCAATTATTTTATGTAAATAACCCTGGGGGCTTCGTCATTACTAACTAGCATTCGCTCCTCCATACTGGTTAGTTCTCGTTTCCCTGTCTGTTTTTAAGGCTGGCGTCTCTGGATGTCGAAAAACGTTGGGAACGATCCCTAGATGGAGAAGACATCCTTATTCTACAATATCGTTGAATATGTCGAAGCTTATGGCACCGGTAACATTCTACTCGGTTTCTCGGTGTTGGTCTGGAATCGTTCCCAGTTTTTCTACCTTCTAGTAGTAGTTTCTCATTTCCTCCATGAAATTACTTATAACATTCTCGAAACTACCATTCTTTTTTGACGATTGTTTATCCTTCGGGTCTTCAATAGACACTGCTCGTATTTTGGGTCGTGAGGCACCAAAGATTGCTTCCAGTTCCAATGCTCGGACAAGGGCTTCGCTACTTTTCGTAAACTTAGACATTCTCAGATTTCCTGGATCTTGGAATCTCTGAGACCATCAATAAACGCGGATACTGCCATCCATTCCTGTATGTCTTCCCCAGCTGCGGGAAACGCCAAACTCACTAGCCTTTTAAGTTCCGATTCGAATTCTTGTAAACTCTCGCCAGGTTTTTGAGTTCTTGATTTAACTTGAGCTCTGAATACTTTTTGCCTGTAATGGTCTCCGAAGCGCAATTCTAACGTCTGACTTAGATGCTCGTAATTCTGTTGATAGATTGAAGGAATGGACTGAAGAAGATCTAAGGCAGGTCCTCGACCGTCCTCGTAGCGCCACTATCAGTGTAGGTTTTTCTTGATCGTTTCATCCGTTGGTGTTTGCAGCGGCTTCAAATTGTTGTATATGCATGGTCGAGGACGTAGAACCGTCAAAACTAGGTGGTTTTATTTTTATAGAGAATGCTCCAAGACTACCTAGATTGATGGCCTGTATTTCTAATTTATTCACCTTTTGTTCAAGTACTTGGACTTGGACTTGGTCCTCAACTTCTTGTCTTAATTGATGAACATCGTCTTTATCTTTTTGAACATTGTCTTTAACTTCTTGAACATCGTCTTTAACTTCTTGAACATTGTCTTTAAATTCGGCTTTCACTTCCTTAATCTTTTGTTCTAAGTTAGCGACAGATCCTTGTATGGTTTGAAATATGTTCTGCAGTTTTCCAAGGTGTTCTTGCCGTTCTTGTTGTCGCCTGGCCTCTTCGTCTTGTTTTTCTTGTTGTCGTTTAGCTTCTTCTTCTTGTTTTTTTTTTTGTCGTTTAGTCTCTGGTTGTTGTCGTCGAGCTTGTTCTTGTTTTTCATTTTGTCGCCTGGCCTCTTCGTCTTGTTTTTCTTGTTTCATTTAGCTTCTTCTTCTTGTTTTTCTTTTTGTTGCCTAGCCACTTCGTCTTGTTTTTCTTGTTGTCGTTTGGTCTCTTGCAGTTCCGACATTTTGCGCAGAAGTTCTTCAATTTTTTGTTCTTCCATTTTTGCTTGTTGTCTTGTAATAGGCATATACACAATGTTCTAGAATTTCCCTCAAACTTACTTCAAATATCTTTCCTGGTCTTTGCTTGACGTTCCAAACACGGCGGTGAAATCACAAATTGGAAAACTTGCTTTATTCTTGAATACAATGTTCTAGAATTTTCTTGAAATATCTTATTATTTTCTGAATGTTGACTGTTATAGCAAATACGTCGGTGAAGTCAAAAATTCGATATCTCCCTTGGTTTCCAAATAGAATTTTCTAGAACTTTCTAGAAAATCGGGTACCTATACAGTTACTTCCGGGGTAATTTACACAATAATTGGTTATGTTTCTTTTGGTGATTGTCACTGTTTACACTGATTAACTGTCCCAGTGTTCACTTAGTGTTCACTTGTCCACACTACTCACTAGTCACCTCGCTAGTCACTAGTGGCCTCACTATTTTGCAATTGACGTTTTCAATTAAAAGAGATGGACGATAAGTATGAAAACATTCATTTTCCCGCCAAAATTTGCTTGCTTGTCAATGTCAATGTGTATTGAGTGTTTAGCAATCCCCTCATTTTTATTTGAATCGGTGACTTCACCAATAGTTGTATTCCTTTCAAGAGCTTGAAACCCTCGAGCTACTGGCTTCGGTGCTCAGTCGCTCCCGATTTGCAGGGAACATATGCGTAGTGCAACAAACACTTTTCGAAAGGAATAAGCGCGTGAAGCCCCGGAGCTGTTCCGGAGCTTGTCCTAGGTGTGAAAGGAATACAACTAATGAGTTAGCTATCTTTGTTAAGTGAATGGAAAATGACAATGACCGACATAGAATGATGGATCCATCGGTAAAATTTGATAAAAACGCAGGGTTTGAAATTGGGAAGAAAATGTAGGAAAAGTCACTGCTTCATTCGCATAACTTCGCTATGGAGCCGGTAGTGGATTATTTTGGAAGCAAACAGCTTCTGCAAACTAAACTTGAACGTGGATTACTTTGTATATTTGATGGGCTGTGGATTTCCCTTTCTTTTGCGAGTATCTTTTCCGGATTCTGATTTTGTGTATCCAAGTTTAGACAAATGTAGGATTTGATGGAAACTTATGGAAAAACACGTCCGCCGGTGAATAGGAATAAATAGGAATTAGATTTATGGATAGGCACACTACACACAATCACCAGTGTTAAGAAAAAACCTTGAAAAACCCGAGGAAATAATAGTTTCTTTCAAAAATCTTGTCTACAAACCACTGTCAACGGCTGTCAACCATTGTTTTCATACTCTTTTGGCGTCTGACAGTTTGACGCCAGAGAGAGAGGCTTCTAAATTGAAAAGGTCAATTGGATTTCACTGTCACGGCTCTGGGGTGCGTGACAGAAATCTTGGGTCCGTTTATTCCAAAAATCAAAGTCCAATTAACACAACAATAATTTATTCCACGTTACTATACACTCCGACACTAATTACTTCACTAACTAATAGACTGTGAGATAGGGACTGTTTAGTGCAGTAATTTTTTTTGGTTTAGCATTTTGAGGGCTGAATGTGGCTAGTTAGCTCCGTAACAATAATTTCATTACACAATACAAGCTAGAGTGTGGCTGATAGAAACTTGGCAGAAGCTCATGTGATTTTTCATTTGAAGTTACAAAACTGATCACATGTAGTTTTCATCTTTTTGATGGAGGACGAACAACCGAACTCTACTATAGATTAAAAGTACCTTCGGATAGGTACAGAATTTAAACTTCCTCAAAACAAAGTTGGGGTTATGTATATAGCACCGAGGAAAAGCATTATATCTAGTTGATACTTTTGACAGTCGCTATGAGGAAAAACAAAAATATAATTTACAGTGTTTAGTTATCTTTTTTTTTAAATAAATACCCTGTGTGTTATCCAGATGTTTCTTGGACATGCCTAGAGTTTGTTTAGTTGTTAACTTCGGCAGTAAAAAGCGCAAAGTATAAAATATCCTTTCATAAGTTTCTATCAATTTTGGATAAGGGGAGGTTTAATTTGTTAGCTCAAGAAAGAAGAGAAAAATTGATGAATGCCCCTAAAAGAGAAGATCTGATAAAAAAAATATTGAATATGGATATAATATGTTCTAAACACTTTATTCAAGGTTCTTATTACACTTGGTTTTGATATTTGTTGGAAAAAATCAGGATTTGATCCATTATAAAAAACCTATCAAACTGCTAGATAAAGACCACACTGACTGGAACACGAACACTTTACTCTAACGTTCTCAAAACAAAATAACAAAGAAAAATGATATGAAAAGCGCATAAAACAGAACCGGCATAATTTAAACGAATGAAAATAAATGATTTGTTTTTCCTCAGGGCGACTGTCAAACTCATTTGTGACGTCACATGGACATGCCCTATTCAAATGCTTTTTAGATACAGTATTTCCGAATGGACAATAACCGACGCTCCCAGGAAGGGTGATTTAAATGATACAACCCAACAAACACAGAACGTACATTTTAGGTCCTTTTTACGTCGGTTCGTCGGGGATGTAAAAATACGTTTTGAGTACGTACGTAAAAGGCTGTATTGATATACAGACAAAAAAGTACGTACTAAGAACGTACGTGAAAATCTATATTACGTACGTACATGTTCGTTTCAAAGACGAACAATACAGGACGAGCTGGATCATTCCCATCTATTCATGATTTTTTTATTAATTGCTGATTCGATTTCTGATAATAATATATTTTTAAATAATATGCAATTTCCAAGGAAAAGATACGGAAGAGATCCTTCCAAATTAATCTCTAAACCCTAAACCCAAAAATGCCGGTCAGGTTGACATGGATAATTCTTATTATTAAACCTTAGATCTAAACTTAAATAAGGCAGGTCATATAATCAAGGATTTATATTTCATCTAGGTACCTGACCTGTGACCTTAATAAATTGTCAAATGTCGAAATAAACATGAAATAAACCAATAGAATGGAAAACAGGAAGAGACGCCGGCCGGCCTCTTGCATCGGCAGGGTGCAGTGTTGCCAATGACCCGATAATTATCGAAATCTATAATTTTGAATACGATTCAATAATCGATAATCACAAGCTAAATCTACCATAATTTATTGAAACTACAATTTCGATGCATATTTTTAAAATTTTTAGTTGGAAATTAAAAATTTATTTGGTTGGCGGTTTTGACGTTTCCCAGCTAGAAATGGATTGAGCTGGCAGCACCGTTTGCCTCCTTTGAGTTGTTCCTGTCTGATTTTGCCTTTTTGGTCTTGTATGTGTAGCTCGTTTGTAGTGTGGTGTGAGGTTGTGTTTTCTTCTATTTTTGTTTTTTTTTTACCAAGTCAAGTGACGCGGGAACCATTTTGCTTTGATTGCAGTAACGCCAGCAACGTGTTTAGCTTTATTTTTTGTGTATAATAATAATACTTCTACCAAGATTTTTACTGTGTGAAACTTTTTTTGATTTGTGCCCGTTTACCTTACCCAAACTAACCTACCTATTTTTTTTATATTTACTGTTGTTTAAAGATAGGGTTAAGTTTAAGGGTATGTTATATTTTTTAATTGATCTTATGTTATTTATATTTTTTAGTTTTTTAATGTAATTGTTAAGATATTTATTGTATAAAAATTGCCACTTTAAAATACAATATGTATATCCTGTTCACAATCCGATGTCCACAGGTGTAGGTAAATTTATCACCTTTCCCTATCAAATAGCATTGAAATGTGATTTTACCTGTACCTACCTCTGGACATCGGATTGTGAACGGAAAATAGTTTTATTTTTCGCTATAAACATACCTACATATAAATACATATGTACTTCGTATATGATTTTCCCATATATTTTTGCACCCCATCTGGACAGGTTAATTGAATAGGTATCAAAAAGGTGTAAATACAACATTTGTATTTACATATTTTTGATACCTATTCAATCAACGTAAGGTGCAAAAATATATGGGAAAACCCTGTACGTCCCAAACACATTCCTAAAAAGCTATACTAAATACGTACGTTGATGTACGTCCCCAACACGTACCTTAAAAGCCGTACTGAGTACGTCTCTGAATGTGCGTACGTGGTACGTCCCTGAATGTACGTACGTGAGACGTACTATTTTGTGGAAAACGACCGTCTTAAAGACGTCCCTCGTACGTCGGCGGGACGTACTTTCGTCCGAAAAAGTACGAATTATGGACGTACTAAAGACGTAGGTACTTGTGTTTGTTGGGAAAGATGTCGTTAAGGGAAACATAAAAACATTTCGGATCGACGTAGGTAAACTAGGACTTTGGCTTTCGATAAACCCACATATCGACGAAGCATCAATCAAAGCTCGCATTATTCTTAAAGACAAAGGCGAAGGGATGCAGAGGACGCGGAATAGTGGTAAAGAACTGGAACGTGTGATAAGAGCTGATTCACAACAACGACCTGCTATCCGTGACAGGTGACAGCGAACGCAGTTCAGTCAATGGGAGTTGTTCAAAGTTTAAATACGCTTTAATGTCCCAATTTATCAATGAACTAAACAAACACACTGGAACGGTGGCTGCATAATGTTTCTAACGCAAGGGTTTGTGCCAGGAAGGACAACAAACAAGTGGGATTTGCATCTCTCTCTGCTCTATGGCGACTATTGAGAACAGCTGTTTGAAGTGTTTAGATCATTGAGGTTAGGAAGATGAAGAAGCTCTTCTTTCTTTTACGTTAATCGTAATGAGTGCGAGCGAGACAACAATCCCACTGTATTGCTGGGTTGCATATGTCAAAATTCGGCACACTAGCATAAAGCAGTGCGCCCGTTCCAGAGTGTTTGTTTAGTTCAATGCAATTTATAATGATTTATAAAGAAACTATTGACAAAACCATCAGTCGATATTTTTGATCGCGATTACCGAATTTGGCACATCGTTAAATTTAACAAGGTTTTGCATGGGCCAAGGTGTGTAAGTATGATGTGGTTAGAGCACATTCAAACTCCTGATTATTTTTAACGGCTCTCAAAATCGAAAACTGAGATTAAAAGTACCGGCACCTAGTCTATGAAATTTAAGAAAAATGATGAACTGAATACTTAATCACAATAATAGAATAAAATAGAAAGAAAGTTTAGGAAAGAATAAAAAGACAAGAAGGAAACAGGCAAAGTTGAAGCCCTTAACAATAATGCAAGAAGTACCAAACAACTTAACTATCGAAAGAGTTTTTGGTAAAACTAGAGTTGGGAATTGGTAAAGGGAGCTTGTCCGACTGCCTTGTAGTACAGACCCGAGTTAACTTATCGAGACGACCGACACCGTTTTTAAAAACTTTATTCTAAAAATTAAAACTAATTGACAATCATATAGCTAAGTAAAAAGTGAACTAAAGTTCGATGGAAGCAATTTATATAAAGAAATTAGAGATGCTATGTCAGCGTTATATCGTCTTGGTTGGTGACATAACTCCTCCATCCTCGGATTCAACTAGGCCGTCTAGAGGGGTAGTTGAACAACTCGGGGGTCGATTCTTCCTTCGTCTTGTTCTGGATTTTTCTTTAAACATCTTGGTTGGATATACTTTTTGTAGGTCATTACCCCAAAACAGGTGATAAGAACCACATAAATGAACATGGTCCATATACTTGGGTAATGGTAGAGCTGAGGAGAGTGCAACTGAGGGTAGTTCGCTTGAATTTGCTTCTTTATGTCAACAAGGTCGTCTAGCTTGATTTCTTTGATATGCACTGATAAATCTAACTGATTCGGTGCAATTGGAATGTTCGGCCAGTCAGGAAATATTATTGGTTGAAGGGTTGCATTCGTCGATCGATTTCCATTTATTATTGTTTGATTATTGGTTTTGATCAAACAATCGTTAGGGATTTGGACAAGGTACGTTCCGTGTAGTCTTCGGATTTCTTCTTGCGCACTGCATTTAAGTTTGATGGTTTCTTCTTTTGGCATTACAAAAATCCATTGATTTGAATTTTCTAGTTGGTTGATTATTGGTCGGGTGATAATTACTTGTGTTTTTTGGCAAGTTGACGTCTGCGGATCTGCGTCTAATAGTGCAATTTCGCAAGAATTGTTGTCTTCGTTTTTCTGGAGCTCTTCTTGTTTACAAAGATAAAGATTGGTGGTTACCTTTGTGCAGGGCTGACCGTAGTACGCATGGTGCAATTCATTTTTTATTAAATAATTATTTCGCGTTAGAACAGCCCTAAACCAACTCTTATATATGACTGGTATGGAATACAAATGAAAATACTCGAATAATTTTGGGTAAGAAACAGGTATGCGAAGCAAGAAATTGATTTTATTACTAAGGATAAAGCAATCGATATTAATCAGTTTTTCCTAAAGAAAAGTGTTTTCTAAGGAGATTGGTAAAACCATTTGGTTATATCCTAACTTTTCTTGCATAATAAGGAGTTCCTTATAGAGATCGTTAATTTTAATTATACTGGGATGAATGATGCTTAATTTTGCAAATGTTATTGAATTTTCCAAGTCTTGTAGTATGGATTCAATTATTTCGTATGTATTGATCATTTGTATCAAGACATCCTTGATAAACAGTGAATTTTCTCTATAAGCAGAACCTTGAACTATCATGGCGATTTGATTTATCTTTGATTCTAAGTATTTGTCATTGTTATACATTTGTTGCAAAGTTTGATTAAATTTATTGATAACATTGACGGATAAGGAGTTTTGTTTCAAAATGTTATTTGCTAACTCATTTTGGTTGTTTTGTAAATTTTTTATTACTTCGTCATAATATTCGCCGTCAGATGCGTCTAAGTTTCCTGTGATAGCTTTAAACATTGATCCAACAACGTTAACTAATCCTCTTTTTAATCGTTTTGGATGAGGCACAATTTCTGATATCTTGGTTGCAATCCTCACTTGTAAAATGTTAAGGAGCTTAATATAGTTCTGACTGTCATTCAAATATCCAGGGTGCGTGTCTATTAGGTTTGAAATGTTGTTATGTCTTTCGTATAGTTTATTGCATTCGGATAAAATTGGGTTTAAATCAAAATAATGCATTAAAGTATAAGTATATTCGACACATTTTGCAGATCCTAGCTTAATCGGCATAATTCCAACATTGTCGTCCAATTTTCTTAAAGTTATCTCGTTACCAACGACAAGTGCGAAGCCGACGAACCTGAAATAGGAAACCTAGCTGTAAAATGAATTCTAGTCAAAACTGTACGTATTTCTAAGAGGTTTTTTAAGATTATCCATATGTATTTTTCCGTGGGCGTCTGTAGTGATCGTCTTTCGTTCAGGGTTAACCGACTTTATTTCAGTTGGCTTAGAGAATTTATCAGACAACTTTTTCCGTTCATGTTTTCGCACATAGACAATTTGATTAGGTTGGAATAGGTCAGGGGTGTCACGTTTTTCGTTTAATTTTTCTATAAGTTTCGTCTTATCTTCGATTAATTTTTCGTTGATTGTTGAATAAAGTAATTTTGATTTTTCTTTATGTTCGTTAACGTAATTGCTCAGGAGTGTATGTTCTAGATTTTGATTAAAAGGGTCATTACTAGAAATATGCCCATTTATTATGTCTATTGGTTTCATTTTGGTAGCTGAGTGTATGGTATGGTTATACGCCAAAATTGCGTAAGTCACTTTATGGGTTATTGGACTTTTCGAAAAACCTTGATTGTTTAAAAGTCGGACGTGTTCTGCCAAAGTTGAGTGCATTCTTTCAACTATTCCGTTGGATGCTGGATGATGTGGGGATCCAAAATGAATTTTTAGTTTATGTAAAAGCAATAGTTCTGTGATAACATTATTTTTGAATTCAGTCCCATTATCAAAAGTGACTAAATCTGGTAGTCCATGATGGGAGAAGAACTGCAATAGGTTATCAGCTATGTCGGTGGCGTTTAGCGATTTTAGGTAATATGCTTGGGCGTATTTTGAGAAGCTATCGGTTATTGTTAGGAATTTTGAATTTTCTAAAGTGTAAGTATCTACATGTAATACTTCGAAGGGTTTTGAACTTGTTGGTGTTACATTCATCTGCATTTTAACCGGGTGCCTCTCGTACTTACTTTTCTGACAAATTTCGCATTGATTAATAAAAGTCTGGATTGATTTTTTGAGATTTGGCCAATAATATTTTGATTTAATCCTAAGTTCTGTCTCGTCTATTCCTCTATGGTTGGTTTTACTTTCGTGGTAGTTTCTTATGATGTTAGGGATTTCATTATGATCGAATATGTCTAATAATTTGGTGGTACATTTTTTAAACCTTAAGGAAGGATATTTAAAAGTTTTACGGATTACTTCGCAAAATGGTTCATAAACTTCCGGGTTTTCGAAGAATAAATAATAAAGTTTATCAGGGACTACATTTTCTTTAACAAGATTTATTACGTCGTTTTCGAAATTGTTTTCTGAGAGTTGGACAAGTATTCGTCTCTTTTTTTCAAATAAAATGGACATTTTGGGTTTTGCGGGGGAGTGGAATACTTTTGAAATGATAATTTGATTAGCGCCATAATTCACCGCAGTTTCTATTATTGGTATCCCAACAATAGGATCTTCTTCTACATTTGTATGTACTGTGACGTCATCGTTTAGTAGTCGCTCGGGGTCATGATGGGTGTTTTCGGGAGGTTCGTCATTTGCGTGGGTGGACATTTCGTCTGCTTGAGCTATATTTGAAATTAAATCTAGATTTTTGTCTTGTTTGTCAGCAGATTGTTCTGATTGCTCCAATTCTTTGTTGAAGTCTTCGATATATTTTTTCAGAGGAAAATGGTCTTCTGTTTCTTTCATGTGGAGCTCGATGCGTGAAAGCGCGTCAGCGTTGGTATTTGATTTGCCTGATTTATAGACAATATGATAGTCGAACTCTTCTAGCTTAATGCGCCATCTTAGGAGTTTGGACGTGGGATCCTTAATCGAAAATAGCCACTGAAGGGGTTTGTGATCGGTTATAATGCTAAACTTGCGTCCAAAAAGATAGGGGCGAAAGTATTTAGTGGCCCAGATGATGGCTAATAATTCTCGTTCGACGGTAGAATAATGTGCTTCGCTATTATTTAAAGTGCGTGACGCATACGCAATTGGCAGATCTTGCCCAATTGGTCCCTGGGACAATATTGCGCCCAGAGCAACGTTACTTGCATCCGTTGTGAGATTGAAAGGTTTGTTGAAGTCGGGGTATTGGAGGATTGGCTCATTTGTGAGGATGTTTTTACAAGTTTCGAAACAGGTTAGAAATTCTTCATTATGAACTATTTTTGCACCTTTTTTCAGACACTTTGTAAGGGGTTTGGTTAATTTTGCGAAATCTTTTATAAACTTGCGATAGTAGCCAATCAGACCAAGAAAACCTTTTATTTGTTTAGTGGTTTTCATAAGTGGAAATTCTTTGATGGCACGAATTTTGTCGGGGTTTGGTTTAACTCCTTCTGGTGTGACAACGTGACCTAAATAGGCCACCTCCCTTCTCAAGAATTCTGACTTGTCGAGTTGGACTTTGAAGTTTGATTCGCGGAGGCGTTCAAAAACCAACCTGAGTTTTTTAAGATGTTCTTGTAATGATACAGAGTACACGATAATATCGTCTAGGTAGACTAGGCAATGCTCATTATGAATGCCTCTTAAAATGTTGTCCATGACCCTCTGAAAAGTCGCAGGAGCATTCTTTAAGCCAAATGGCATCCGCAGATATTCAAAGTGTCCATTTTCTGTACTGAAAGCTGTCTTTTCTACGTCATTTTGAGCCATTTCAATTTGATGAAATCCGCTCGCTAGGTCAAGAGTTGAAAAATATTGACATTTACCGAGTTTGTCTAAAAGGTCTGTAATGTTGGGGAGAGGATAGCGATCGTCAATCGTCTTAGCGTTTAATGACCTGTAGTCGACTACGACTCTCCATTTTTGTTTCCCAGATGCGTCCAATTTTTTGGGGACCACCCAAATTGGTGAACTCCAAGGAGAGCTACTAGGTCGAATTATGTTTTGGTCAAGCATTTTTTGGATTTGCGTTTCTACTTCTTTCTTATGTATGAAAGTATATCGGTATGATTTAGTGTATATGGGAATTTCATCGCTGGTTTTAATTTGATGTTTTATTTTATTAGTAAATGTTAATGGGGAGTTCTCGTGATAAAATATATCTGAGAATTCGGTGATTAATTGTAAAAGTCCGTTTTCTTCTTCAGGGTTCAGGTGATCAGTACGGAATTTTGAAAGATCTATTCCTGTATCTGGGGAGTCGTTGAAATTATTTAAATTTATTTCTCTGATTTCATTTCGCTGGAATTTTTCCACGGTAAATGGGATCGAGAAGTCTAATGTTACTGGTTGAGTCGTATTATTGAGAATAGTGGTTAATGGGAAACCGTTTTTTGCTGTAGTAAGGCATTCTGGTATTTCACAATTCTGTATTTTCTGATGAGAGATTATTATCTCGCCATGTTTTATATTCGTTGGTATTTTTATAACTTGTTGAACTCGAGGAGGTATTGTGATACAGTTTATTTGCGGCTGGGTTTTGTGGAATCGTAATTTAATGCTGACATGAGGTGTTACAAGAAATCCGGTTCCAAAGTCAAGATTCGCTTGTAATAGTTTGAGGTTGTCGATTCCTAGAAGGCCGTCGAAATAGTCGTGGAATTTAAATAAGTAGAATTTTAAATTTTGCTGATATGGCAGATTAAATAATTTTGACGAGGGAATACATGCACTGAATTGGTGGGCCGATTTTTGGTAGACGGTTGAAACAATAAATGGGTCAATAGAGATAAAATTTGGGTAAAATTTATTTACGAAGTTTGGATCTAAGAACGATTTAGTTGATCCAGAATCAATCAATATTTTTATATTATGTTCAGGAAAAATAACATAGGGCAATTCACTTGAACAAGCCATATTGAATGATATGGCTGTTGGATTTATCTTTTGTCCTCTATTTGAGGTGTTTCGGTAAAATTTACGGCCTCGTTTGTTTCTTCAGATATAGAGGTTGAATCTGCGGTTTGTTCATTATTCAGGAGTTCATTTTGGGGATCATTGATTTGGTAATAAGCTTGTTCATAAAAGATTGGGTATTGTTGGTCGTATGTATAATAATATTGATTGTAGTATTGGTTTTGGTCATACTGCCTATACTGGTCAAAACAGTATTGATCATCGTTACTTGATTGATCGGTCTCAGTATTGAATAACTCTTCAACATCCATTTTTTGCGGTTGTTGTTGGTTAAAACTTTGAGAAGCATTATTAGAATTGTTGTTGAAGTTTGGTCTTCCTGTGTTTCTAGTCGATACCGACATAGGAGTGCCAGGAGTAGTATAACGTGATTGATTTGGTCTAAAAACATTCTGGGGTCTTCCAAATACTTGCGAGTTGGTGAAGAATTTTTGAGGGGTCCTATAAACTGGCCTAATGTTTATCGGTTGAGAAGGAAATTGCTGCATCATTGGTCTGAATGATTGGTTGGGAGCGAAAATTTTTGAAGGTTGAAAATTTGGTCTGTTTTGGAAGGGTCTTAGAATCTGCACTGGTTGATTTTGAGTAACTTTAGTAGAATTTTGGAAATAATGTGTGTTACTTTCCTGTGTCACAAATTGCAATGCTTTCGATAGGTTTTCTGGTTTCATACACCTAATTGTGGTACCTAGTGGTTCTTTCAAACCAGATAAAAACGTTGTTAGAGCAAGATCATTGTACAAGTCTCTTTTCAAATTTTTCGCTTGAATGGTAGTCTCGTGATTGTCTACATAAGAGCATAGTAAATTAAGGATGTGCAAGACTCGGTCGTAAAATTGTGTTGCTTTTTCGTTTGGTTGTTGGCGAAGCATAACCAGGTCTCTATTCAGACACGATTCGTCTCTTTGGTCCGCAAAGTGACGGCAAAGCGTGGTTTTGATATCCTCCCACGTAGTAGAGGAATTAATGTTAATAACGAGTTTTGCATTTCCTTTCAGTTTACTAATCAATGAGTTAAGTAGATAAATATTTTCAAAACAATCGATGTTAGTTGTATTATAAAATTTATCTATAAGGGTTTGACAAATATTTAGGTATCTCGATAAATCATTCGGATTACCATCAAAATCAGGTACACAGTTCAAATATTCAGCTTTGAAGCTCATATTGGAAGAATCAGTATTTTCGTTAAATAGATTGTCTAAACGTAAATTTTGTTCTTCAGAAATAGTTTCCAAAGGAGAATTGAATGAATTTTGATTAGAAATTTGAGCTGAGTTGGCTGAAGGTGTATTTATGACTAAATTTTCTAATGAATTAATAATTTGATCTAAATCGGACATAAATTATTATAATTGCAACTTACAGTACTAGGTAAGCGGAGATTACGGTCATCTCTTCTATGAGAACAAGGTTTTCGATCAGCGATTTGGTCCTCCCAAAATTCCTTGTTCTTGCGAAACTAGACGATTTGGTTCTAGTTTCCGATGATCGTGTTCTTCTGCAGGTCTTCGATAGACTGGGGTGTTCGATTTTTAGAAATCCGCTCTGCCAAACACAAATCACCAAAGTTCGATTTCCAGTTAATCACGGATCTGAACAAATCGATACGACGCGATGCACTATCGATTCCTGGAAAATCCTATTCCGACTGCGCCAGTTAACTTATCGAGACGACCGACACCGTTTTTAAAAACTTTATTCTAAAAATTAAAACTAATTGACAATCATATAGCTAAGTAAAAAGTGAACTAAAGTTCGATGGAAGCAATTTATATAAAGAAATTAGAGATGCTATGTCAGCGTTATATCGTCTTGGTTGGTGACATAACTCCCGAGTCAACTCAATCCTCCATATTTTTGTTTGTGTATCCAGACTAAGCTTATTTAGCCATCAAAAAATCCATAGATAATACTCTTTAGCGATTGAATCCCTATATCAGCATAGCAAGTAGGGTAGTGTTTTAGTCGTTTTAGAATCCTGGTCATATTTATTCTCTAAGGATTTATCAACCTAATTCTGATCCATAATCAGTTAAAAATATTTCAGATCCAAATTAATTACTACCCAAATTTTTAATAAAAAGTCAATTTAAACACCGCGCACAAATGAAATCAATCAAATTAAAAGATAACTTTATTTGAATTTAAGCAATTAGTATTATAAACTCGCTAATAAAGACCCGTCGGTCGGTTTAAAAAGCTGCGATAATGTAATTCCGAACTTCCAAATCTAACGAAGTAAAACGTGATTTTTTGCTTTAGGAATTGACTTTTAATTTTTATCGTTACTGGAATTTGGAAACAATGAAAATTGGAAAGGGGATATTGATAAATCATTAAATTGTCATTTTCTTCCCGTTCTTTGATTGTCCTAATTCTCATATTTCAAACTCATTGTTATATTAAGTACCTATATTCTAACTAGGTAGGTATATGATGCGCTCATTTTATGGCACTTTGTATTCGAGCAAGACAATGTATGGTAATTATTCATAAATTATTTAAATTATAAAAAATAAAGGATGTCGTTGTTTACTCTACATTTATGGCGTGCTTGCGTCAGAGACGACGAAGTTATGAACACACAGATAACAATTTTGTTGCCTCTTATCTTTTTTCAAGGTAGAAGGTAGAATTAGCTCAAGTAAGATGTTAGCAGCAAGACTTGATAAAGATGAAATAAAATATTATTGAAATCATTATTTGTCACCCTTCTTTGACAAATACACTAAGAACATTTCAATAATAATACGACGTTTAAATACTAAGTAGGTATTTACCATTACCAACCCTCCCAGAGTTCGCTAACTGCACAACAATGCCGCTAATAGACGGCAACTAACTACAGAGGGGTGTCGTTCCACCCCCAAAAACAAGATAAAGATATTACAATCAATCTGTCCCAACACAAGCCCCACATTTATAGAGAAATGGGCCATATGGTTTTAACGAAACGGGCATTTGTACGTGTCTTGTAGGGAATATTCGGTTGACAACTAAAAAGAGATAATAAGTTTTATTGGATTTATTTTATGACAGTGTGAAGATAAAGCAATATGGTGGAGTTTTTGTTTTAATGATTTATTGCGGGAAATATCAGTCTGTGTTGTAAGTGGAAAACATTGACCTCATATGGTTAATTAACTGAATCGCATAGGTAGGTACCTATCAGGTATATCAAAATCAAACATATGGTTATAGAATCATCTTTGGAAATAGATTTGAAAAATGCCTCAAAGAGAAATATACCAACTTTAGGAAGATGATGTAGGTAGTTTTCAGCTTTTACTTCACCAATCTTGCTTCGATAACGGAAAAGGGAGCTTGGACCAGGAATAATACACAGCAGACTTTTCTAAAATAACTAGGTTTATATTATATTAAATTAAACCAATTCAACATATAGAACCTGAAAATAAACTTGTTATCCTGTTGATATAAATAATAATAATAATAATAATAATTATGTCCGGTCGATAAAGCACTGTATCCAGCAGTGTATCTATTGCTACAGAATGCGTAGACGGTACAGCCAGGGACGCCGGCTGACCGCCGTCCTCACACCTTTATCTTCTTTTACACCCATCCATACAAAATATACCAATCCATAACCCATATCCACTTCGGATATCCATCTAAGTCCCCCTGAGGTTATTACAGTTACACTTTTCCTCAACTCCCCAAAAACGAGTAAGAACACACCCATGAAAAAGGAGAAAGAAAAAAGCCTCGGAAAAAAATCGCTGCCAGGCCTGCAGAAAATCTAGTCAAGCCTGTAAAGAACAATTAATTATAGACACAATCATCCTAAAGCAGACTGAAAAAGATCGCAGGAATCTCCACACCTCATATATAGATTATAAAAAGGCTTTCGACTCTGTACCTCATAGTTGGCTTTTAAAAATTCTAGAAATTTATAAAATCGATCCAAATATTAGCAGAGCTGGGAGTAACGACAAAAAATAGTTACTTTACTTTAACGAGTTACTAAAAGTAACGCGCTACTTGGTAACTTCGTTACTTTTCAGATTGGTTAATAAGTAACTGTAACGACGTTACTTTCCTGAAATAACTGCAGATCGTTATTTTGTTAAAGTAACGAGTTACTATGAAAGTAGCGCGTTACTATGAAAATAACGTGTTTATGATTATATGGAAGTAACGCGTTACTAGTTACTATGAAAGTAACGTGTTCTCTCAATTTGTTTATCTTCTTTACAAATAATTGACGATTGAGGAAAAGGAAAATAAGTAATTCAAAAACTTTGTATGTCAAATAAAATGTGAGTAGTACAGAAAATTTGTTTTGAAAGCTCAAAATAATCGTTTTTGGACGTGGCACGCGCCGCCTCTGCTCTAAAGACACTATATGCAGACACTGGGATGCTTCAAAAAGCAGGTTTGTCCAAAACCAAGTTCTCTATTCAGTCGCTTAATCCTTAATCCGTTTGAATTTTGCAGCAAAACTCTTTCACATATTCGGACTCACAAACTAAAAACATATTGGCATTTTGTAAAGGTCTTTTTCGATTGTTTTGTTTAGACTGCTGTGTTGGTGAGTCAAATTAAAGGAATAACGCAATTTTCGACGTAAATAGTTATATTTGAAGTAACGCGTTACTTTAAAAGTAACGCTTTATTTAAAAGTAGCGCTTTATTTCAAACTAACGCGTTGAAGTAACGGGTTACTTTCAAATAACGAGTTACTTTTAAGTAACGAACTACTTCTAAAGTAAAGAAGTTACTTCCAAAGTAAAGAAGTTACAGTAACGCGTTACTTCCCAATAAGTAACGAAAATAAAGTTATCATTATTCGAAAGTAACTGTAAATTTTAACTAACGAGTTATTTTTAAGCGAAAGTAACTGTGAAGTAACGCGTTACTTTTTTCAAGTAACGATCCCAGCTCTGAATATTAGACACTTCTTGAAAGAAATAATGAAATCTTGGAGAACAAAAATTACCATAAGATCAGAATCAGAATACATCCAAACCGATGAACTATATATACGGCGCGGCATTTTCCAGGGTGACGGGCTAAGCGCCTTATAGTTCTACATCTGCCTAAATCCACTCTCAAACGCAGTAAATGATTCTAAATATGGGTTCAATATAAAACATCAAAAAAAAAGTACAACATAAAATAAATCACCTTTTGTATATGGACGATATTAAAATCTACGCATCAACAAGAACAGAACTTAAAGAGCTACTTCAAATTACAGAAAACTTTACAAAAGACATACGAATGGAATTCGGTATAAGTAAATGTAAAGCACTACACATCGAAAAGGGCAAATGGAATGTCAGTGAAAACAGAGAAATCATAAATAATGAAACACTGGAAAACATGGAAGAAAACGAAACATACAATTATCTTGGGTTTGAATAAAACATCAGAATAAACCACACAGATATAAAAACGCAATTAAAGAAGCAATATAAACAAAGACTACAAGTCATATTAAAGACATCACTCTACTCTCGCAACCTCTTTAAAGCTATCAACACATTTGCAGTACCAATACTTACTTACTCCTTTGGTATAATTAAATGGAGCCAGACAGACCTAGAAAATCTTCACATCCTAACTAGATCAGAGCTAACTAAATATAGAAAACATCATCCTAATTGCTGTAAAGAAAGAGTTACTATAAACAGAAAAGAAGGAGGAAGAGGTATGATAGACATTTAAACATTACACACAAAACAAATACAGCTACTCCGAAAATACTTTCTTGATAAATAAACATCTCTCCACCAAGCGGTGTGCAAAGCAGACAAGAACTATACGCCACTCGATCTATCCACAACCAGTCATTCGTCGGATACCTTTATCCCAATTCAATATATAGAACAAAAAATTAATACATGGACATCAAAACAGCTACATGGAAAGCATAGATACATCATAGAGCAGAAACATATATCAAAGTCACTCTCATATAAATGGCACCAAGATGGAAAGCTTTTTCCTGAAACTGAGGTATTTCTTCTTGCAATTCGAGATCAAGTAATAGCCACACTTAACTATCAAAAGTATATAATAAAAGACTCTAAAATACATACCGATACGTGCAGAAAATGTCATCAATTTAAAGAAACCATAGATCATATTACCAGTGGGTGCAAAAACTTAGCGGGTACAGAGTACACCGAGAGACATAACATGGCAGGAAGAATTATTCATCAGGCACTTGCAAAAACTTACAAACTAATTACAGAAGAAACACCATACTATAAATATGCCTCAAACACGCTCATAGATACCAACGAATATAAACTATACTGGCATGTAGAAATACGGACGGATAAAACGATAACATGCAATAGACCAGACATAGTTTTCCAAAATAAAAAAGAACAGATCACTTATCTCATAGATATAGCCATTCCTAATGATTCCAACATTCAAAACAAATATAACGAAAAAATATCAAAGTACACAGAATTGGGCATAGAAGTTCAGAGGCTCTGGAAACAAAAAAAAAGTAACTGTCATACCATTTGTCATATCCACCACAGGCATTACACCTGACATGTTCGATTCGCACCTTAAGCAGCTCGGGCTCAACTCACACATTCACACAAATATTCAAAAGTCTGTCATCCTAAAAACTTGTAATATAGTCAGATCATTTCTTAATTCCAGCGGTAGACTCTGAAATAGCTTGGCACAGCCCGCTATCTCGGAGAAGTAACACCACTTTTAAAAAAGTGAGAAAATTTTTCAAAACAATAATAATAATAATAATAATAATAATAATTCTTCACAATGGGAGCTACGTTCATGTTACCGAAAAACAACGAAACACTTATGCCGAAAAATTACAGACCCATTACCTGCTTACCGGTCGTCTACAAAATACTTACCTCGATTGTCGAACAAAAAATCACTCAACACTGTAGAACCAATGAAATGATGAACACCAAGCAGAATGGGTGTAGAAAGGGTGGAAAGGGCTCCTCCGAATGGCTTATTGTTGACACAATTATTAGTAACCAGGCTATACAAAAGCGCAGAAATCTATCGATGGCATGGATTGATTACAAAAAGGCTTTCGACTCAGTGCCACACTCCTGGATAAATGAAGTAATGAACATCTATAAAATAGACAAATCCACAGTAAACCTTATTAAATACTTGATGAGCAAATGGAAAACTACACTCAATGTACAAGTAAACAATACAGAACATCAGTCAGAACCAATTTATAAAAGAAGCGGCATATTCCAGGGGGAGTCCTATACTCTTCTGTTTGGCAATTAACCCATTAAGCTCTATGCTGGAAAAAAAAAACAACTATGGTTACATGATAACACGCAACGAAAAGTACAAACTAGAGCACCTGCTTTATATGGACGACCTGAAGCTATATGCAAGTAACAAAGAACAGCTCCAAAACCTACTAGAGCTTGTAGCGGCCTTCAGTGACGACATAAAGATGGAGTTTGGACTGGACAAGTGTGCGACCATACACGCCAAAAGGGGAAAATATGTGGAGGAAGAAAACATCACTCTTATGACAGGCACCGAGTTTTCTACACTTGGAGGGGAAGAACGATACAAATATCTTGGTGTTAAACAATCCCTAACAACGGGACAATCAAATATGAAAGAGATGGTAGAAAAAAACTTGATGACCAGAGTAAAAACCATTCTTAAGACTCACCTTTATGCTGGGTCTCAAGTAGCCGCCCTTAACGGCTGGGCGCTTCCGATAATAACCCACACCTTTGGGGTACTCAAATGGTCTAACACGGATTTACATAGAATCGATCGCGCAATCCGAGTAAGCCTTACCCAATATAGAGGTCATCATCCCAACGCATCCATGAACAGGTTGTATCTGGAAAGGAAAAAAGGAGGTAGAGGACTAATAAATTTAGAACTTTCACACCAAAACCGAAATAAAAAACCTCTATACTTACTTCCAACGCAAAGAAGATCCGTTCCACGTTGCAATCTGCAGTGCTGATTCCCGCCACTCGCCTCTGAATCTTGCACCGAACGCTGCACCTAAAATAGATAAGAACATGAGAACACTCAAATTAGAATGGCAAAGTAAAACCCTACATGGTAGATACGCCGCTGCTCTAAAAAGCGTAGAGGTTGACCCCAAACTATCCACAACCTACCTGAGACATGGATTTCTGATGCCAGAAACGGAAGGCTTCATACAAGCCATACAAGACCAGGTAATCTGTACAAAAAACTACAGAAAGCATATTCTTAAACAGGATATAGGGGGCAGGCTGTGTAGACTTTGTTACAAAAATAGCGAAACTGTTCAACACCTCGCGGCAGCATGTAGTTACTTAGCTCCAAAAGACTACACTCGCCGTCACAAATTGGTAGCAGGAATCCTACACCAAGAAATTGCTATGCATTTAAACATAAGTAAAAAAAAAGACTCCGTATTACACATACAACCCACAAGCAGTACTACAAAATAACGACACCAAAATATACTGGGACAGGGCAATATCAACAGACAAAAACGTAAAACACAACAGACCGGACATTCTAGTTCTGAAAGAAAATGACCACGCTTGGGTTATCGACATTACTATACCGTTGGACGAAAACATTCGAAAGGCCAAGATCGAGAAAATTGAAAAATACCAACCATTGTGCGCTGAGCTACGGAAAATCTACAAGCTTAAAAGCATTCAAGTGATTCCCGTCATTGTAACGACAAACGGCTTGGTGGACAAGGATCTAGAATCTGATCTGCAAAAACTGGGTCTGAAAAACACCCTCTCCATCGTCGGCCTCTTTCAAAAAGCCATAATTCTGTCGGTTTGCAGTATGTTCCACCGAATCCTGGCACGTGAGTAGACTCGTTGGCCACTCAGCTCTGATCTACTCAAGCACCAACTTCAAAGTTGTGATACAGAAAAAAAAAACAAAAAAAAATAAAAAAAAATAAAAAAAAAATAATAATAATAATAATATGTTTCTTCTTGTTGAAACATCTGCTCTGAAAAATAATAGTACATTATTCACCTAGGGACTAAAGTGGTACTTTTAATCCCGAGACAAAAAGTTTATATTATATAATTTGTCGAGGGATTAAAAAACACTTTAGTCCTGAGGTGTATACACTATTTTATGCACTCTATTTTATTTCCCGGGGATTAAATAAAACAGGGAATAAAAGGGTAATTTTAATCTCCGGGAAATAAAGTAAAAATTTAATCCCCGGGAAATAAAGTAAAATTTTAATCCCCGGGAAATAAAGTGAAATTTAATCCCGGGGATTAAAAGACCCACCTTACTCCCTTAAAACAGGGATTAAAAGGTTACTTTTAATCCCTGAAGTGGGCTCAGTAGACCTGCCCCCCCCCACCCCCCCAGTTGATGATTTTTATCCAAAACGCTAGCCCTCGTTCTCCAGAGCTAGCGCAACCTAGCGCAACTTTTTCGAAAGCTAGCGCAGCTACAGGTCAAAAAATATGTGGCTTTATATTCGGGGGGGGCTAGGGTGACGCTAGCCCCCCCCAATTATTCGATCTTCTCAAAAATGCTGGCGCACATTCGTAACACCTAGCGCAAGTTGTGTCATAGCTAGCGCAGCTATCGTAGCTGTCATACAGAGTGGACAAAAAAAATAATGAGCCCCTACAAGTGATTTTTAAGTTTTCAAAAATATATATGAATCTTCCTTAAAGCTAGCGCAGGTAAAATTCGAGCAACCGTATTATCCCTTCAAAACATATACAGGTATCTATTCGGGCGGGGCTAGATCGACGCTAGCCCCCCCCCCTAGTTGTTAAATCCTATTCAAAAGGCTAGCGCAAACTCGTGACACCTAGCGCAGCCTAGCGCAAGTTGTGTCATAGCTAGCGCAGCTATCGTAGCTGTTATACAGGATGGACAAAAAAAATCATGAGCCCCTACAAGTGACAAGGGGCTCATGATTTTTCTTGTCCACCCTGTATGACAGCTACGATAGCTGCGCTAGCTATGACACAACTTGCGCTAGGCTGCGCTAGGTGTCACGAACTTGCGCTAGCCTTTTGAAAAGGATTTAACAACTGGGGGGGGCTAGCGTTGATCTAGCCCCCCCCCCCCCCCGAATTAAATACCTGTATATGTTTTTAAAGGGGTAATGCGGTTGCTCGAATTTTACCTGCGCTAGCTTTAAGGAAGATTCATATATATTTTTGAAAAATTAAAAATCACTTGTAGGGGCTCATGATTTTTTTTGTCCACCCTGTATGACAGCTACGATAGCTGCGCTAGCTATGACACAACTTGCGCTAGGCTGCGCTAGGTGTTACGAATGTGCGCCAGCATTTTTGAGAAGATCGAATAACTGGGGGGGGCTAGCGTCACCCTAGCCCCCCCCCCCCCCCCCGAATATAAAGCCAGATATGTTTTGACCTGTAGCTGCGCTAGCTTTCGAAAAAGTTGCGCTAGGTTGCGCTAGCTCTGGAGAACGAGGGCTAGCGTTTTGGATAAAAATTATCAACTGGGGGGGGCCAGGTCTACTGAGCCCCTGAAGTGGATAACTATAATTCAACCCTTAACAACCACATCGCACACCATGCTCTGAGTTGTTTTTCCTGTCAAAACAAAAACTCGCCTGACATTCCAAACTTGTGTCTAGAGCTAGGCCAATATTATTCTAAATTTCTAACATACTCTCACCTTGGACTTTTCCACCAAACTACAACTAACACTTAATACAAAATTAACCCAAACTGCAACTAAGACTTAACAATACATAACTAACCCAAACTACACTAATTTAATCATCACAATTGGAATCAGGAAGAGGGCACGGCACACCTTTTTTTATGGATCTAATGAAAATTCCATCCCTTGTTCTGAGTTTCACCACATGTACGTTACCTATGGCCAGGACAGAGCTCAATAATTCGAAGTGGGGGTACATTGTCTTCTTTAATACGACAATTTGATCAACCTTAAGATTTTCAGATTGCAACAACAGAATAGGCCTAAATCTATTCTGCAGTCTGTTTAAATATTCAATAGACCATCTTTTCCAAAATAATTGATTTATTTTGGCCAGGGACGTCGAGAGGGGGGGGGCAGCCGGGGTGATAACCCCGGGGCCCGGCGAAGCCCAGACCCAAAACCAAAAACTGCAACCGTTAGATGTTGAAGTAGAAAATATAGAAAATTTAGTTCTTAAATTGCAGCATTTACGTGACAGCTGGGACAGCATATTGAGCGAATGTAAGGCAGTTTCTAATAGTCTTGATATACCAGAAACTTTTTCTGACAAGAGACGGAAAACAAGAAAGCGATTCTTCGATGAGTCTCGACATGAAGGAACTGATCCTGAAACACAATTTAAAGAATGAGTTTTTTTTGTCCTTTTTGATAGCCTTATTGGAAATATGGCAACGCATTTCGTAGCTTTAAGAGAAATACAAAATAGATTCAGCTCTCTTTGGAAATACATTACTCTTCATGTGGAAGATCTTCCCCTTAAAGCCGAGAATTTCTACAAATTCTACGATGTGGATGTCTCTCGAGTTGTGCCATTCCAGTAAGTGTAGCGTGTAGCTGAAGGAGAACGATCGTTCAGTATTCTTGCGCGCATAAAAAATGTACTGCGCTCTACATCGTCAGTATATCGTCTTACCAGTTTAGGAACTTTGGCCTTAGAACCATCCTTAGCAAGAAGTTTGAATTTTGAGGAAGTGATATCCAGTGGCGGTCCATAGATGATTTTCTGGGGGGGGGGGGGGGGTAATGGATGACATGAAAATCATCAAGTGCCGAATGGGTTCCCGCTGGAGGTGAAATTTTTTTGCACGCCCAAATTTGCACCTGAAAATCGTTTGAAACACACCTCAAGCAAAAATGTATGCCGATGCCGGCAAAATAGTTATACAGAGTGTCCACTTAGTAGACGATATCTCCTTTCAGGCTAATGCAAGAAAAAAAAATGTTGAGACTCTAAACGTGCAGACCGGTGCAACAAACAGCGCAAAACCTTCGCGAACGTTTTGCAACAGACATTCTGCGCAGCGCGGATAACGTCCAAACTGCTGCAACAATTTCTTGTTTATGTAATGAGACCGCATGGTAAAAATTATGCGCCGCGCAAAACAGAGCGCGCAACCGCCGCAACCGTCCAAACTGACATGTTCTGCCACGTTCGCGAACGTTTTGCGCTGTTTGCTGCACCGGTCTGGATGCAGCTTTAGATCCATTATTTAAAAATATTTTTGAATATACAGGGTGTTCCGTGAATGAGGTGTGCGACAGACCTTTGTTATTTTAAATGGAACACCCTACATTTTGGAACATTAATGGATTGTTCTAAAAATCCTGCATACTTTTTGTTAGGAATTACCTATAGACAATTTGCAATTTTGCACTTCCTGTAGATCACAGAATATCTTCTAAGATCGTAAATATTTCCGATCCGGTGTTTGGCAATCGATGCGTTTTGCATTATCTATAGGCTTATAGAAATTTATAGATTTGCTTACAGATGTGTAAAGAATTGACCCGTAAAACTCGACCCTTTTTGAAATATTTGATTTTTTTTTCAAAAAATCGCAGTTTGCATGTGTCAACGAAAACCAACACATTTCATTTATTTAAGATTCTTAAGCTAAATCTTTTGCAGGTTGTTAGTGTATATATTTACTTCATGGTCCTATGAAAATCTGATAACATTCTACAGGGTGTTCGCAATACTGTTACTGTACACAAAATCAGGCATTTCAAACAACCATAGCTTTTTTTTCAAATGAAATATGCTTTATTTCACTGTATAGTAGTAGGTACGTCGATACTGGTGAGCCTATCAATTTATACAATGCCTTCTATGCTTTACTTTATAGGACTTGTCTTCTGTTGAAATTTTATTCTGAAGTGTATAAAAAAAATCTTTGTCTGGGGGGGGGGGGTAATTACCCCCTCTACCCCCCCTTTAAACCGGCCTTGGTGATATCTCACTTTGCAGACAAAGCTCGAAAGGCCAATTTAAAATAGGTATCAAAGTCTATGGGTATCAAATTTTTGTATTCAATTTGTCATTATAAAAAATAAACACATCTTTTTGGTCAAGTATTGTGTCATTTTATTTCTGTATGCATGTTAACTTGAGGGGCCCGCAAGCCCTGGGGCCCCTACTACCTCTCGACGGTTTTGGCATATTTTTGATAATTAGATAATCTATTGTTAGCTACATCTATTAATGGCTTATCTGGATAAGCAGTCAAACTACCACCTATTAAAAAATGGCCTGGAGTTAATGGGCTCAGATCTGAAGGATCATTGGAAAGTACAGTTAAGGGTCTCGAGTTCATAATACTTTCAATGGTTGCAAGAACAGTGCAAAACTCTTCAAAGGTCAACAGGTTCTCATCAATAGCCTTTGAAATGTGATGTTTGGCACCCTTAATAGCCACCTCCCAAATTCCAGGAGGACGCGGAGGTATGAATTTCCACTGAGTCTCGTTTTTTGCTAGAAACCCTGACTCTAAATTTGATTTGGATTTAAAAGAATCATGTAATTCTTTCAAATAATTGCTCGATCCCAAAAAATTTGTTGCATTGTCTGAATAAATGACAAACGGATTGCCACGCCTAGCAATAAATCTTCTGAGAGTCAATAAAAATAATTCCGTTGATATAGCCTAGCGACTTGAGGGTTTTATACTTCGGTTTTTGAGTAAAAGCGAATCCTTGTCATAAGTGAAAGAACATGTCAGAATTAGTAGATTTTTGAACAGACAACAGACCCATCTCAAAAAGTCATGCCGACCCCCCCTCCACCCCCCTCAAATTTGATAAGTGGATTTTTTTAGTTTTTATTGTTTTTTCTGAAAAACTGTAAAAGATGGAAACGTCATTTTGGTGCCATTCGATAGAGCACAAAAGTCTGCATATTGGCTACCACTTCATTTTTGTTTATGTTTCCAAGGTAAGGCCCCACAAGAATAAAAATGTGGTGGGAGTAATCACAAAGACACTTGTTGATCAATATCATTAAAATCGCTTGAAAACAGAAAAAAAAAATAGAAGATACAAAAAATTAAGAATAAAGTTTTCTCTATAGATTGGTGCATAACTTTTGTTTCTTATCTTTTAAAATAAAGCCACCAGTGGCGTACAGGAAAGTAGTGGAGTAAGAGGAATGATTAAAAATAAATATTTTTAGTTATATTCTTTTAAACTGATTCTTTATTTTATTGTATGTACAGTGAGCACGTAAAGGTTGAAATAAAATCTATAAAATATACAGGGTGGATATTTTTCGAAAAACCTCGGACACGTCAATTTTTGATTTTATTGGCCGTTTTTTTGATGATGACACCATATATACAGGGTGACCCAAAAAAAAGTTATGACAGCTAGCTTTATTTTTTTAAATGAAAACACCAGTTTTTTATTTCATTTTTAAATTCTATGTTAAATTCTGAACATATTTCATGTTTCATGTCCTATACCTATCTTCAACTGTTTCGGAAATATTGACAGTTGAAGATTGACTTTTTTTGCAACTTTGACACGCTGTAGAACCTAAACGGTTAATTTTAGAGCAAAACCGATCATACATATCTCCGAAACTAATCATAGGATCTTTTTGGGCCTACGAAAACTTACGTTCAGAATGTCGAGAAGCCTAACATATTTCAATTTCATAACAATCGTGAAATTTATTTTTTTTCATAAGATCCGTGCGTGGTCCTTTGGGCCCGGTCCGATGGGTCGTTTCGGCATAATACCCTTGTCAAGCAAAATGGGGATGTTTCTAAAGCAGTCTGTCGAATTGAGGATAATTTTTTTATATTTATTTTGAAAAGTCCACTGATAAGTCGAAATGCCAAACTATCGATCCTCTATCTCAGATTTTCCATTAAATTTTTTTATCGCAAGTAAAACGGCTCCAAACATCACTGAAAATGGAAAAAAATGTAATTTGCGTTGGCGGGGGGGAGCTCGCTGTCACTCCGTTTGAATTCCCGTCAATTTTTTCCATTTTCAGTATTGTCTTTGCTAACACATACGTCAAGCTGATGGAACATATTCATTAATTATTGAACTCTTGATCATTGATTCGATGCATAACTTGATTGACACAATAAAGAAATTTCCATAAGCATGATGAACACATTTTTTGGGATAAGAAATAATCATCAGTACAATGAATGTGGTTTATGCACGTTTATTCATAAAATCAAGGAAAAGAATCAGTGGTCTTCAAAGAAAGTTTCCTATACTGATGAAACAATGAAAAATAAAAATTCATGGGTTTAATGATATTAATGAACATAAATTCGTTACATTAAGGAACGAAGTAATTAGGCTATGAACACTGTTTAATTGGATGGATAAAATATTTCATTTAATTAATGACAAAAAAATAACAACCGCCATTCGTCAATATTTTGAACGATTTTTTTTCAGTGCAAACGACATACAGGGTGGCCAATTGAAAACGAAACAGAGGTGATTTTGGGCTCCTCAAGAGATTTAAGAAAAAACCCTCGAACCCGTCGATTTTTGATTTGAGGGGGAACCATTTTTTTGGCATTTTCACCACCTGGGGGGCAAAGCCCTAGCTGGGGTGACAAGAGCCCCCAAAATTTTTAAATGAAATGAGTGGTCGAGTGATACCTTATTTTGAAGCTATTTTTATGTAGATTATAACCCCTGAGTTTCACATCGCTACTATTCACCTAGCCATTACAGGGACTAATTAAAGCTACAAAAACATGTTGGGATATTTTGTATTTGAAAAAATGCTTTAAAACCAAAATCAATCAAGTAAATGCTGAAAATGACCCCAGAAAAAAAATCTAACGGGCTTAAATCTGGAGAACGTGGGGGCCACTCAATAGCTCGTCTCCTTCGAATCGATTGTCCTGGAAACGTTTGGTCCAAATATTGACAAATCACTGCAGCATAGTGGGATGGCGCACCATCTTGTTGAAATATTAGACGGTTTTCCATGTATCCGTTATCATTCTCTAGTATCTCCACCAATTATGGATGAATTGCATCTTCTAACCACTCTGGGTACATTTCTCCTGTTAAATTTATAGGTAGGGACCACGGTTACCAAAAATGCTAGCTCAAACGCTCAAGTAATCTTCATTTCCATAACGCCCTAGGACGTTATTTCGCACGTATTATACCTGGAAATACAGGGCTTCCATTTCAAAAATTGCCACCCACGTTATCTGCGTAAAGAGGCATATTTGCAGAAATCGCCAAAACCCGTCAACTGTATTGAAGGGGAAGGGTTTTTACGTAAAACTGGACTTCGCTCCTTCAACCCTCTAAGCCCTAGGGCTACCTCCCCAAAACTTTTGAATGAAACAGGGGGTCGAGTTAGTGTTTCATTCAAAAATTTTGGGGAGGTAGCCCTAGGCCTTAGAGGGTTGAAGGGGCGAAGTCCAGTTTTACGTGAAAAACCTTCCCCCTCAATAAATTTGTTGACGTGTTTTGGCGATTTCCGCAAATATGCCTCTTAACGCAGATAACGTGGGTGGCAAGTTTTGAAATGAAAGCCCTGTACTTCCAGGTATAATACGTGCGTAATAACGTTCTAGGGCGTTATGGAGATGTAGATTATTTGAGTGAATGGGCTAGCATTTTTGGTAACCGTATAATAGGCCCCTCTTTTACCTATAAATTTAACAGGAGAAATGTACATAGAGTGGTCAGAAGATGCGATTCATGCAAAATTGGAAGAGATACTAGAGAATAATAACGCATACATGGAAAACCGTCTAATACTCCAAGAAGATGGTGCTCCACCCCACTATGCTGCAGTGGTTCGTCAATATTTGGATCAAATGTTTTCAGGACAATCGATTCGAAGGAGAGGAGCTATTGAGTGGATCCCAGGTTCTCCAGATTTAAGCCCGTTAGATTTTTTTTTCTGGGGTCATTTGCAGCATTTACTTGATTGATTTTGGTTTTGATGCATTTTTTCAAATACAAAATATCCAAACATGTTTTTGTAGCTTTAATTAGCCCTTGTAATGGCTAGGTAAATAGTAGCGATGTGAAACTTAGGGGTTTTAATCTACATAAAAATAGCTTCAAAATAAGGTATCACTCGACCCCTCATTCCATTTAAAATTTTGGGGGCCCTTGTCACCCTAGCTAGGGCTTTGCCCCCCAGGTGGTGAAAATGCCAAAAAAATGGTTCCCCCTTGAATAAAAAATCGACGGGTTCGAGGGTTTTTTCTTAAATCTCTTGAGGAACCCAAAATCACCTCTGTTTCGTTTTCAATTGGCCACCCTGTATAGAATTCTACCAATGTCTTCTAGATGACAAAGAGAAAGCGCTGGAAGCATTAATCAAAAGCAGGCTCCAGGACGAGATGATGAAGTGCGACGAGTACAAGGATGTCATTGCCACAGGGCAGTTTTGTTTATCAAAGCCTGAATAAACTTTCCAATATTTTTTTAAAATAATAATAATAATAATAATAATAATAATAAAGCCTTTATTCATAATCAAGGTGCGAGGTAGTAATAAATAACAACAAATGAGACGGCGAGATCTAGCTTAGCTATTCTATCTAACCGTCGCGTCAAAAAATTATAAAGAAATTTTACCTAAGGCGATTTTCAGCCTGAAATGAATATTATTTGGTTATAACCAATGCATTTCCGTCGTCGCGGTTTTAACCAAAGTAGGGGAAGTTGTGACGTCACATATCAGCTGATTTGCTTTTGGTATTTACCACTTATAACCGATTATAACCCAGCTTTGGACTTGGGTTAATCTTTTGGTTACAGCTTTTTGATGTTATTGTTATTATTTTTGGAATTTGTATTGGTGTTTTGTGATTTTGCAGTTGCGTTGTAGCCTGGCACAATGAAAGAAGTATACATTCACTCACTCACTGCAATTCACCATGTTTAGATCGAGGTTTAGATCATCCCCAAAGAAAATCTGTTCGATAAACGAGACTAACGAGAGATTCAGCTCCATTTTTTGTACCTAAACAAAAAACTATTGTTGAAACGAAAAAACAAATAAGAATAATAAACATAATCCTACACTGCTATAACCAAATCATTTCAGCGGTCAGTTCCTTGGGTTATGATTCTTGAATGGTGGGGGGCTATGACGTCACACTTGGCTGTCAAAGTTGTCAACCAAAAGAATAACCACGGTATTTACCGATAAATAATCATTCCAAGCTGAAAATCGCCTCTAATATTATAATAGTAACTAGTAACTAACAGATACCTACTATAAATTATAAACTGTAGAATATAATGTTAAGTACCCAATAATAAAATAAGGAAGAATTCTTAACTGATTATAAATTTCAAATTATATCTACTCTAAGACTTAGACCGAGACTCAGATCATATTACACTAACAAAACCGAATGAATTCTAATCATTGATTCTAATCATCATTTAATTTTTTTTTAATATTATTTTTAAATTTGGAAACTGTATTGCATGACGCGGCTGCAGGCGTTAGTGAATTAAATAGTTTTGCGGCGTTGTAGCTAAATGATCGTTGATATTGTGCTGTTCGATGTCTGGGTATGGTCAACTTTTGACAGTGCCTTGTCTGTCTATCATGCACCGCACTTCCTCTGACGAGCCTATCAAATAGGTATTCAGGACATTTTGTTTGAAGAACTCTGTAAACCAGGATAGCCATATGCAATTGACACCTTTTTTGCAGGTTCAACCACTTGGAACTTGAAAACAAAGGAGTGACATGATCAAATTTTCTCATATTGTAGGAAAATTTTAAACAAGAATTTTGTAATTTTTGAAGACTATATTTTTCTCTCGCAGTAAGAGCCGGCCAATAGACCACATCGCAGTAGGAAACTAAAGATAAAATAAGAGAATCACACAAGCGTAATTTTATTTCGGTAGTGAGAGCTTCCTTGTGCATATACAGAACTTTGAGCTTGTGATAGGATCTACGCAGAATATCTGCCACGTGATAGTGAAATCTAAGCTGATCTTCGATTATTACCCCCAAGTTTTTGCTATATTTTACCATTTTTAACTGTGCACCATCAAGTAAAATAGAATAGGTACCATTATCAAACTGCTGCCGAATAAACTTACCAAAGCATAAAAGCTGTGACTTATTGCCATTCAGGACCAGGCCATGAGCTCTTGAAACATCACACAGAGTTATCAGATCTGCATTTATTTTAGCAATAGCCTGTTCAGAATTGGCAGATAAAAACGAACTATAAATCTGCGTATCGTCCGCATATTGATGGGACTTACAAGTCTGTAGATAAGTACCGAAGTCTGCAGTGTACAAAAAATGTTATCAAAACCAGCTCCAGTTTCTCCGTGCACCTGCAGCAAATATATGCTTCAAAATAATACCAAAATAAACCCAATGTTAATGCAAATCTATTTCTTATATAGGATTTTTTTGCTTTCGAGTGAAAATCTTCCAAAGTAATATAAAATCCATGTTGAAATTTTATTGCATCCTTTCCCGTTTTGTTTGCACAATCCATAGGAAGTTAAGTGCAAACAAAAAAATAAAATTTTCGCTATATACGACTTTATCTTCACTCTCGTATGGTCGGTTTTCTATATTTAGAACGGATAAGGCAATGGGTAAGACTTGTTTCTCTGAAATACCTGCAATACAAATATTTGTTTTGGAATTTTGTGTTCTCCGGGTATTTTACGCGTTGGTTGGTGCATTTTTGGTAATCTAGAAAATGGGCCCTATTACGACATCTTGTGTTTGCTTGTAGCATTAAGTCGTCATTATCACTGCATCTTCTTATATTTCAAGGCTTCTGATAAGTATTTGTCCAACACAATCGTCAATACGTAAAAACTTTCACACATCATATTTTTGTGTCAATGGAAACAAGTAAATTCTGGGTCGTTCATTTTTGGATATTTTCATTCTGCAACTACGTACTAACGAAGTAAATATCTGTCCGTTAAGCCCATTAACCATCGATTACGCTTACACAATCATTAAAGCGGGGCATTTATTAACCTATAATTACGGACCTAACACGCATCAAAAAGCACTTTTTGCCTCATTAATTATTAAACCAGAAGAGAAAAATCGATTTTACATCAAGGCAAATCAAACTTACATCACGTGATCTCAATATGGGCCCTTATTACCAACTGTCAAGTATAATATGGATCAACGCCATCATTAAAGTGTCTCGAAAATTAACGCTGGAAAGGAAAGTTTTTGTTGATTTTTCTGACTTTTTTATTGTCCAGCAATAATGGCATAACAACTTGAGATCATAAGCTAATCTTAGTTTGAAACGTATTTGACTTATCATAATTTTCACGTTTATGTTACTTTTAAGAGAGAAATGTTATATACGGTTGTGCTTAAAGTTTTGATGATGTGTGACTTCTTGTATGTTGATTTTTCTCTGTTTGCACTGTGTCACAGTTGTGTTTGCCTTGACTTCGCCGAGTTATGAGTGAGGTTGGGCATTTTTACCTTTTTTTACACGTACACCAATGTTTATTAGTTTCCTTAGAAGGAAAATGAAATAAGTAACGAGAATTTCTGTTTCTTTGGGATAAATTTATTGTGCAATGTCCACAAATAAATAGGTTAACAGGAATAGGTACATCACAATGGCTCAGCGGCAATAAATGTTGAATTACCTACTTCCCGAAATTGAATGGATATATGAAGATTATATTTTCCAGCAGGACGGTGACTCGTCCAGATTTCCCCGACATGGAAAGGCAATGTTTTATTCTCAATATTATGAAAGGCTGATTTTGTAGATGCCAAGCCAGGCAAATAATATATTTACTACAAAGGAATTTTTTTTTAAGTGTACAAAGTTTATTTAATTGGGACCAGTTTAATGTTGGACTATTGAAATTTGATAAACATACTAGAAGTACCTAGACTATTCTAGACTAAATGCTTGTTTATTGATGGACCAACCAAAATGCCGTGAAATAAGAAAGTTAATCCAATATGCAAAATAGATATACATTTTTTTTATTTAAATGCATGACAATTATGACAAAAGCGTGCAATGCATGGAATACATTGAAAATAATGTTGAAATGAAACGATCCAAATTGAAAGCAGGTAGGAGATGAGAAAATTAAAAATTTCCGAGGAGGCCTGCGGGTATTACAACTATTACATGAGGCGAGTTCGATCAATCTTCCGCGAGTTCAAAGATTAGGACTCTGTTGACAGAAGCCCACGTGATCTTTCATTCAAAGCTATCATACTCATCACATGGAGGATTAACGGAATTCCGATAATGCCTGTTCAAAATATTTGGCACCCAAGCAGGAACCGTTAATAAATCGATGGTGGAGGGGCACAGCGACTGACTGTGCATTTGACTAGTCAGTCGTTGCCAAGGACAGCTCAACAAGCCGCAGGGGCTCACACCTAGTGAGTACGGGGGCTGCTGGCATTCCCGAGGCACCCTAGCTGAATCTAGACCTTATTTCAACTTCCCAAGCAGTGCTTTTACGTCCTAGCAACGTCGTTATTGATGTCTTGACGTTGAGGTGCGACGTTAAATAGACGACTATACAACCCTTATTTTCACCAAAATGGAGAATCATTTCAGGGTTGCAACGACGTCGCAGGTCACGTGGCTTTACTTATTTTTAACCTATACGTCAGCATAGACAACCAGATTTGAACGTTTACTAAACGTCGACAACCATGACTAACCTAAAAGCCAATATCAAACCAAATAAAGGACGTTCCAGGTTTAATATATTGCACCGAATTCGCACTTTTGGTTTATTATTGGTGTTATTTTATTTTCCAACTCCTCACAATAATAACAAAATGAATTGGTACCTATAAGAATATTGGGGGACATAAAATGATAATGGCGCCTGACCTTGTCAACAATAAAATATGTGAAACTGAATATTTAGCTCCTGTAGGTACAAAAATTTCAAACGAAGGCAACTTTTGTGTCAAATATAATTATGATATGCACACAAAACAAACGGGCTCCTATTTTGTTAATATTTCCCAAAAAAAATAATAAATCTGTAATTTACATAATTTTTTATATAGTTTCGATGGATCAAAAACATCTTTGGGCAAGTCCGATTCACACAAAAAATAATAATTTTGACAAAATTTCCTTATTAAGGATTGATTTTTCAGATATTATTTTATTTTTATTGAACGTGCAGCAATGGCAGATGATTAGGTAGGACCTTGCGATATATAAAATGGTCGAGTTAATAATCTGAACCTTATCCTAACCTGTTTTCGTCATGAAAATGGACCTAATCTATATAAACATAGGACCATAGGTCATGAAATAGTACAAACATATAAACCTAGATTGACTATAGGTCCCATATGGCAACCTATCGTAACCAGTTCTTTAGGTGCTTCAATGGCATGTAATATTGACAGTTGAGTTGAAGAGGGCGCTTCTGTAGTTGGAGCTCTTTAAATTTTGGCGCTAGAATAATCGAATCTAATTTTAACTCCAAAAGTCAAGTTTGATGTGTGGTTTCAAGACAAGCTTACGCTAACACTTTCGGAAATATTCTTTAAGGGCCACTGAACGTTTTGGGGGATATTTTTACTTATTCACTGTTCATTGTTCATATGTAGTCATATTTCCTTCTACTCATTAAATCAAGTTCACTCGCGCCCTCTACAAAGTTTTGGGGAACTGAACTAGTTATTTGCTGCCATTAAAGCTCTCGTTTATTTGGAATTTTTCAGGAAACTGTAAATGTTTTATTTTTGATGTTGTTCAAAATCTTGAAATATCTCCTTTTAACCCGACAATTATTGAATCTTTTTTAATTTCCTATTTGGAAATTACAGGATTCTCTTCCAATTTCCCTTCTTGCTCCATTTCCTTCATGTTTGGAATACACTTCTTCCTTTTCACTAAATCTAAGAAAAAATTCTTCTTCTGTCATATGTGGATGAGTTTTTGAAGCTCCTGTTTTGTCCCATATCATATCAAAAATATAAAAGAAAATACTTATTCAAATTGTTAAGAACTTTTTATAGTAACGCCATATCTATTGCTTTTTATGTTTTTATATGACTGATGACAGTTTATCAACGAACGACGCAAAAAGTATGAAATGCTACACCAAATTTTACCTGTGTCCTATTTTAACGTTGGCCGGACGTTTTTCTAAGACCTCTATCTGACCTTATGATTGGTCGTGTCAGACAACGTTTTTAAAACGTTTCAGTGGTCACAGGATATGAAGATAACGACGGATTGACGTCTTCAATGCAACGTTGAATTTGATACAATATTATGACGTCCATTTCACGATGTTTATCTTACATTGTGATTGGTCGTATTAGACGACGTTAGAAAAACGTTTCAGAGGTCACATGTATACAAGAGGACGACGGATTGACGTTATCAATTTAACGTTAAAGCTGGTTTTCATTTATTACGTCAAAATTGAGCTAGATAAAGG
Organism: Ceutorhynchus assimilis; assembly: GCA_917834065.1. Taxonomy (NCBI): domain Eukaryota; kingdom Metazoa; phylum Arthropoda; class Insecta; order Coleoptera; family Curculionidae; genus Ceutorhynchus; species Ceutorhynchus assimilis. The sequence continues at coordinate 13,187,688 of OU892279.1, forward strand.
TCCGATTTCTTGACCACATTTTAGGGACGACGGCACGACGTAATTTTAACGAAAAATCATTGACGGACACCTATCTGCACTTCAGGCGACGTTGTATTTGGTTAATACGTAGTCGCAGGGACATGTATGTGCTACTTGGGTTGTCTTGGGTCTGATTCGTCACTTTCTTCTTTCCTATACGATCTCTCTTGATCAACTCTACTTTTCCGCTCCCGACGCTATTAGAGGATTCGAGGGCTAGGGGACACTATTTTCCTCTCAGACTTTCCTCTTTACACAAACAAACAGACAATGATGGCACACGCAACGAAAAATGACAAGTTTACGGTGCAGGGGGGATACCCCAGTACCGGCCGGGAATTCTGGTGGAGGTGCAGGCCAGACCCGACCGAACAAGCAACTGTACAATGCCCTTGGCAGGGAACCAGGTCAGGGCGCAGGTGACAGATATTGGAACAGACGCCACCTTCTTTGCCAGGAGACCTCTGCTCAAAAAGCGCCTCCGAGAGGACGAACACTCTCAGTACCGGAGCTAGAAGTGACAGGGGTAGAAACGTTTATGGATCTCACTGCAGACGAAAAACCTATATAGGAAAAAGGAAGCGAGGCTCTTCTATGGAAGAGGAAACCAACAAAAAAAAAAGAAAGGGTCGAATATTCTATCCTAATGGAAGCTATGGAAAATGTAGCCCGCCCACATGCCGAGCTAAACAAAAACATCGAACAGAACACAGAAAAGGAGATAAAGAATATTGCTCAAAGGCTCAATAAGCAAATGAATGTGCTGAGCGGAACGCAAGTAAAAAAGTGGCTGGAAGAATACAGATACGAAAAGACAACTACCGAAGTTCCAGACAACGAAGCAGGACCTCCAAAAGAGCAATTCAAAAGCAACAATATGTAATGTCAAACTTGCAAGACTGCTCTAGAAATAGCAGATATAGAAACAGAAAGCAGGGAACTACACCTAGAGAAGACGAGCGAGAAAGGCTCACAGACAGGAGAGATCACGATTCAGGGTATCAACACCTATCAAAGATGGGCTGAAGTCGCACAAGAAACATGGCCAAAACAATTATTTGCAAACACCGAAATTCTCGTAGGAAATCGGTTAAGCGCAAGTCTCGACACGACCAAAGTGGTATTAGTACACCCAAATGACCACAATATGGATAATGGCATACAGGCGATGTATAAGTCAAGGTTTCTTGGGATTGAGAATTTCATAGACGCCTATGGAGAATTGGAACAAATGACTAAAGCCAAAATCGGCGGAAAACCCACAGTGGCTACACAGAGGATCGTCAAAATAAACACGGGAAGTACCACTGAAGACCTATGGAGACCTATGAAGGCTTAAACAAGAAATTCATGGTGAACAAACGATCACCACAAACCATATCGACGAAATGAGTCTAACCCAACTACAAAAAATGTTTGAAGCCATCTTCCATGAAACAAATACCAGAATCCACATTTATACCAGCAACAAGAAAAAAATAGCCAGGAAGAAGGAAATAAACCTCTAATCCGAGAAGAAAAGAGACCCGAGCGGAAAACCTATGCCCTTATTGTAGAAGAGCAAGGAAGAGATACAAAGGATTTAATGAGAGACATAAGAGACAAAATCAATCTCATGGGTGGAAGAGAGAAGATCATGGGGTTAAGAAATACAAAGGATGGAAAACTTATTACAACAATGGAAAAAGACGGAGAAACTACAACGAGACTAAATGAAACAATAAAGGGAGTATCAGAAAACATAAAAACCAGAGTGAGCGGAATACCTAGGCAAACCAAAGAAACTCTACACATCCGGGGAATGGATTCTATAACAACCAAGGAGGAGGTGCTACAAGCGATAGAAGATATAGTAGGTGAGGTAAAAGAAACGAGCTACAGACTTAGTGATATTAGACCCCGAATGAATGGAACACAAGCTATAACATTAACAATTGATAAAGAACTGGCGGATAAATTGAACAATGAAAAGTTTCTCAGAATAGGAGTTATAAGGTGTAATATAGAGAAGCGATTCAACATAGAAAGGTGCCGCAAATGCTGGTCACACGACCATAAAACCCACAACTGCACTGGACCGGACAGAACTAATTCGTGTTACCGATGCGGCGTAGAGGGCCACCAAGCCAAATCCTGCAAAGAAGAAGAAAGCTGCCCACTTCAGTAGTCACAGGGCGGGTACAGGAAAATGCAGAGCATTTAAGGAATCTCTAACGGCCCTGAGGAATTCTGTGAGAAGAGAAAGCATGCAAGAACACATAGAACTGCCTATTTCAAATGGATCCTAACGACCAAACCAACCAAATACTGGCTTCTGTTAAGATACTCCAAGATCAATGCCAACCGCAGCGTCCTCGTCCACGATATGGCGACTCTACTTGCGGCCAGAGAAAGATGCGACGTAATTGCCATCAGCGAACCTAATATAAAATAATGTAGCAACCGAAACTACTACTCAAATCCGTCGACGGACGCCCTAATTGTCAATGTAAACACATCAATGTTGGTCAAGGGTGTCTATGTCGGTGACTGTTACGTGGCCGTCCGGTTTATAAACTTTGCTATACTCTCAGTATACATCCGACCACGAGGCGAGATCGAAATTTTCAGAAAACATCTCTAGGATCTTCGACAAATCATTGAGCATTTAAGACGCAGAAATGATAAGACACCACTTATAATCACTGGCGATTTTAATTCCAAAAACGAACTATGGGGAGGAAATATAACGGATGTGAGGGGCACCGAGCTTCTCTAATGGTGCGCGGCAATAGGCTTGAGCGTCCTAAATGACGGCCCTATACCTACGTTAGTCAGAAGAACTGGATTCTCCTATATTGACCTAACATTAGTCTCGGAAAACGCGCTAAGGCGAAACACGCTCTGGAGGGTTTTAGCGGACCCAGGTTCATTCTAACTGAGCTCCAAAGTATAAAACACACAGCGAAGAGAAAATCTAAATACGGAGAAATAAACAAAAAACTACTTATCGAGATATTTAAAAATAAGATCAAGGATATCCCAGCTCCCACGACAGTCCCAGATATGACACGGTTGATTCGCAGTGTGTATCAAAATTGCACCCCCAGAGTCCTCTGTAATGCAGACTACCGCATACCGTTCTGGTGGAACGAGGACATCCAAACTTCCATCCTGGATGTAAGGAAAAAACGCCGTCACTTCCAGAGAACAAGAAATGAAGACCTGAGAGAGGAAAGGGAAAGAGTTTACAAAACTACAAAACGAAGCGTGGGAATCGAAATAAAGAGAGCAAAAGACCGGGCGTAAAAAAGCCTATATACTGATCTCGAGAGTGACATATACGGTCAGGCATACCAAATAGTCAGATCCCAGCTTAAGAAAATGCCACCCAGAATCGAAATGCCACCACACGAAAAAGTAAATATCTTCAGGGAACTATGCGAAAAGCCAACCCGGCCAAACCCGGGTAAAGAACCAACGATTATAAATCATTGCGACGTCTGACGAGGTAATGGAGGCCTGTCATGGAAGGCCCCAGAAAGTGACAATCTTCAGGGCGTGGTAATAAAAACTTTGATCGGCAGTAACATCCCCTTCTTTACGAACTTTTACAATGAAATCACGTACACGGTCCGAAAGAATGGAAAAGAGCAAGACTAACCCTATTAGAGAAACCCCAGAAATCCCCAGACGAATCCAAGAAATACCGCCCTATATGCCTTATAGACGAACTAGGAAAAACCTACGAGCGCCTCATAAATAAAAGACTGAAAGATGAAATTGATGAGAAGGCCAGAGGGTTCCATGAAAACCAATACGGTTTCCGGAAAGGACGATCTACCACACACGCGATGAGAAAAATACAAGACATGGCTGCTGCAAATAAGGGAAAGGACTGCGCACTCATACTGATTGACGTGAAAAACGCTTTCAACACGGCTTCCTGGCCAGTTATCCTAGAAAAAGTGAACACCTTAGGAATTAGTACATATCCATGGAACATCTTGAAATCATATTTGCAGAAGAAGAAGGTGTATTCGGGGGCGTCCCACAGGGGTCACTTCTCGGACCGGTCGGTCCGAGAAGTGGAATATATTGTACAACGACGTTATGAGCCTAGCGGTGCCGGACGGTGTGACACTGATATGTTACGCCGACGATTTGGCACTCTTCGCTGCATCACAGACTCCTCGCGGCACGATTAATAGGGTAAACCGATGCCTCCCATGGTAGCAGACTGGATGAAGGAAAACGACCTAACCGTGGCTCCGGAAAAAACGGAAGCAATACTCCTAAGCTATAAGAGAAATGTAGGCGATAGCAAATTTATGATGGAGGGCAAGGAGATTGTACCGCAACCCACGGTCAAAAATCTTGACTTCCATCTTGACAGGCGTCTGACAATGACAAGACACATAAATGCAGTGTGCCTGAAGGCTGAGAAGACAAATAAGGCTTTAAATTTTGTATTGCCAAATATCGGCGGACCGACGTCCACAAAAAGAAAGGTTCTGGCCTTGACTGCACACAGCATAATTTAATACGGAGCACCGGCTTGGTCCTCCGGTACGGCGATAGGGGTAAACCCAGCCACAACGCGCAGCGGCACTTCGGGTCTGCTCGGCCTACTGCACCGCACCGGGAGAGACGCTGTTTTGGTACTGGCGGGGCTGGTGCCTTTACACTTACTGGCAGAGGAAAGAAGAAGGATCTTTGAACTGCCTGGAGAAATCACAATGGCACAGAGAAAAAGGGAATCGGAAATGACAATGAATGCCTGGCAGGACGAGTGGGCAAGCGGTCAATAGAGATGGACCAGAAAACTAGTTCCAGATTTAAGGCCATGGTGCCATAGAAAATGGGGGAAAATAACTTGCCAACTGACACAATTTTTCACAGAACATGGCTCGTTCGGGACCTACACCCAAAAAATAAAAAAAACCGAAACACAGACCTGCGCCTACTGCCAAAATGACATAGAGAGCCCAGAACACACCATCTTTGAATGCCCGCGATGGCAGATTAAGCGACAGATTCTTGCAGCTGAGCTCGGAGAGGTCAGCGTGAGAAATATAGTTCCCAAAATGCTGGAAAATGAAAACGGATGCACAAAGATAACAAAATTTATAACCTACGTAATGACCACCAAAGAACAGGAAGAGAAACAAAGACAAGCAGACCAAAGATGATGAATGATAAGGAAGACCGAAAAGAAGATAAGATACCGTAATCTCTTCTGAGGAAATGTCTACAGTTTAGTGGGTTAGAGCCCCACACTGTCTTAGGGCAACCGAACACCAATGCCCTAATTCGTGCGAAAGCATTTTCCTAATCCCTACCAAAAAAAAAAAAAAGGCTAACCCAAACTAACCCGTCCTCATACTAATTGCTAGTCTTTGTATGCTGGAATTTTAGACGAAGAGAGCAGAGCTATTCCAAACTCACCCGACCTCGTAATGAATGCTTTTCTTTGTTTGCTGGTAATTTAAACGAAAAGATCTAATCAAAACTAACCCGTCTTCGTAATGTATGCTAGTCTTTGTATGGTGGTATTTTAACCGAAAAGAGCTAATCCAAGAATTGAATTGAAACAAACCGGTCCTCCTAATAATTTTTAGAAGGTTACCTATCTCAGGACGGGTTAGTTTCAATTCAATCCTTGGATTAGCTCTTTTCATCTAAAATACCAAGATACAGAGGCTCGCATTCATTACAGAGGGTTAATTTGGATTAGCTCTTTTCGAGATAAGCACTCATTACGATATATTTGACAACAATATCTCGAGCTCTCCCTATTCCTACGACTGGATTCTACCAGTGTATATCTCGAAAATATTAGATGTTTTTGGGGTGAAAATTGGAGCAGAATAAGGCAGGACCATAGCAACACAAGCAGGAACATGTTTGAGCGATCCTGCTTTCAATGTGTTGCCAAGGGTGAAGTTAGCAACCAAAATAAAAATCGCTGTATCTCGTAAATAGTACGCGTTGCCGGGGTCAGATTTGGAGCAGGATGAGGCAGGACCATAGCAGCATAAGCAGGAACACGTTTTAGCGAATCTGCTTCGAATGTGTTGCTAACTTCCCCAACATGCCGGATAGGTTCTATTGGATTTTCTACCGTGTTTAGGTCGCAGTCAAGGACGTTTCGGTTATGGGCTTGATAATCAAGATAATTTTTAGCGTTTTTGATATTACAAGGTTATTTTTTTCTATTTCAACAATTTCATTTTAGAAAAGTACCTGTTTCATATTTTTTTTTAGGGGCAGCACTATTTCTTTTGCTTCCATGGGCGATGGATAGGCAAATCGTAAAGTTCAAAATGAACTACAAGACATGAAAGTCAGCAGGGCTAGGACGACATTGTAGGCATGAACGCATGTTTGAAAAGTTACAAAAGCTTGAATAGATCAGCGCAAACGGAGCAAATCAACCAAACCATGGCACGGTAGAGCCAACAATTTCAGAAATAAGAACATGAAATAGAGCAAAAAAAAAAAGATAAGATCAATGATAACTTATGGTTCGGTTCCCTGGGGTACAAAGGTCACACAGACCGTAGCAATCAGACAGCTTCGAAGTGTGAAAAGGCTAGCCTGCGTATGCATCACGGGGGCCATGAAAACAGCCCCAACCGCAGCCTTGGAGGTGCTGCTAAACCTATACAGGCTGAAGCAAAGCCAGGTCCAATTATAAAACACCAAAGAACTATGAGCTGGAAAATAGAGGAGGATCCAGTGGTCAGCTCATTGTTCGAGATGCCCTCAGACAAAACAGGGAAGACTGGAAGAAAGGTCCTTCAATTAAAGCAGACCAGATCTGATACACCGACGGCGGCTCCAAGACGAGCAAGGGGGTCGGAGCCGGTATCTACGGAGACAGACCTAGGGTGGAAATATCCACAAGTCTCGGATAGTACGTCACGGTGTTTCACGCGGAAATCGCTGCGATAATGCACTGTGCAGTACCTAAATGAAAGAAAAGTTAAGAGTTAAAACATCGTTATTTACTCGTACAGCCAGGCGACACTAAAGTCAATCAGCTCTCGAAAGATCAACTCCAAGCTGGTTGAGTACTATATACGTGCCCTAGAGGAGGTGGGCCTGTCTAATAAACTTACCATAACCTGGGAACTAGGCCATGAGGGCCACCCAGGAATTGAAAAGTCAGAAGACTTAGCCAAAGGAGGCTCGGCCACTGAGATGATAGTCCCTGAACCATTCTGCGGCATTTCTGTAGGCAGTTTTAAAACATCTAGCAAGAACTGGAATGACAGAGAGTTCCAGAGATGGTGGCAGCGAACACCAGGAGAACGACAGGCAAAGCAGTTTATCAAATCCTGCTCGCCCAAGTTCACAGCGGACCTATTAAGCCACAGCCGCAAGATTGTTAGGTTAGCGGTAGGCAAATTAACAGGGCATTGTAAACTCAACAAGCACCTGGAAAGAATGAGGCTGGTAGAGGATAGCTTGTGCAGGTTCTGCCAGGAGGCGGAAAAAACTGCCATAGATATGGTGCCACTGCGAAGCGCTATGCAGGCTTAGGTTTGCGAGGCTTGAAGAGGAAAAGCCCAATCCGGCAAGCTACATGGGGTGGCGAGTATCATGGCTCTGGAGTCTAGAAAAAAGGAAGGGCTTAGAGAACGCACTCTAAGGAGAGATCCCAAGCAGCAAGGGGTAGTTGAATCAACGTTGATTAAAGATTGATTGATGTCGTAGGCGTTGATATACCAAAAATCAACGTTGAATGGCCATTATGAAAACAACGTATTCGTCAACGTATTCTAAACAAAGTCTATTCAACGTTGAATATACGGTTGCAGGAGACATTGCAATTTTGAAAAAATAATTCGAACCCATTGGTACCAAAGTATTTATCAAATCTAGACTAGGTGTAGCAACTTTGAATAGTTATAACACTGATTTTTTTCTGTTTGATTTATCCCAAACGTTGAATGGAGGTTTAAAATGTTTTTTGAAATAAATATACGCTGTTAGTAAAATTTAAGATATCAATAAAAAACCATATATTTATTATTATATATCTTAATGGATGCAGGTTTAATGTTTAAAGTTCCAATATTCGACATGAAATAATATTAAATAAGTTGCTTAAAAGTAGATAAAGTGGTATCTCCATGCAAATTAATTCAAACTTCCCGGTAAGGTGCATCGCGTCCCGCCATTTGCCACCAGCGCCCTCTGCGCCCAGCCCATCATTGCATTGGCGTCTGGCCGCTGGCGTCGTCACGTTTATCTTCCTATTCACTCAGGTTTTTGTTAATTTTGTGTAAATTTAAATTTATTGAAGGTGTAAAAGGTGTTATTATTTTTGTTTTTGTGTGTCTATTAATGTGTCCAGCCTGGATTTGACTTCGTTTGGTGGAAAATGATGGTAGGCGTATGTATACTTCTCAATTCCTATTTAAGAGTAAGCCAGTTGACTTTTAACAATCCTCCAAATCATGTTTTATTTTGATCAAATTTGTGCCCATTTACTGTTTCGATATATTAAATTTTGTGTCAAAGATTTTGTGTTTATTTAAAAAAGTTGTGGAATAGAGTACCTATAACCTCAAACATTATTTTGATGATTTCATTTTATTTGAAACCTGTTCTGACAGACCCAGCTATAGAACAAGTTTCATAAGACGCAATTTGATATAAAATATCTTATGAAGCATGTTCTTTGTACTATTTTTTCTGTTTCAAGTTGTGAAAAAAAAAAAATAAAGGTTGAGCTCAACCTCAGGCTCAACGTGAAATCTGACGTCTTAATTACAACTGGTCAACGTTGTGATAAGGGTTGAGTTCAACGTGAAATCTGACGTCTCGAATACATCTGATCAACGTAGTTATAAGATTGAGGCCAACGTAAAAAACAACGTTAATTCAACGATCAACGTTGTCTCAATCATAGATAAGGGATACAAAACTCTCTCGAACCTATAATATAGATAGGCAACTCAATACAAACATTTTGTTCCTGATTACAGCGCCCTCTCGCGTGTGTAGTCAGCAACTTCAGAGCGCGGGAAGCGCTTCTTTTTAAATTTAATTTTTTCTTTAGGATCTGTTTATCATTTTTTATTGCCACTAGCACTGAACAATATAATATATTTCTAGTGGAAATAAAATTATGATAAACAGTCTCTTGATCACGTACCGAAGCGTTACATACTAATTAATCCATGTATTAAATACAAAAATAACAATTTTGAATTACTTTATTAACTACAGTATGATATCAATCCAACCCAATCAATAATAAGTACCTACAAGAATAAGATTTTTGATTGTAAACGTTTTGCAGGCATAAAATGAACACCTAAAAAGAAAGAAAGTTACAGGGGTAAAATAACAGGAGGAAGAATCCCGATTTCGGTATAATGTAGAGATTGAAACATACCTGTTCATCATTTTTGGGAATTCAATGAATTTTTACTCTGTTCCCTCGGCTTTCACACATCGCCACACAACAAGATAAAACCATTTTGCTTTGAACGGAGAAAATTTTCAATCTCTCTGCTTCAAATTATTGAATAAAAATGGAATATGTCAAAATTTGTCAAAATATAATGAAAAAGTAAAAGTGAAGCGACGGAAGCGACGCTGCCACATGTCAAAAGCATCGGATATTTGTTTCGAAAAAGAAATGTAATTTCAAATCGTACTACTAGCAATTATATGTTAGCGAGGTACACGACTTTTTTTCCTATTGTTGGAAGCTTTTTAAAACAAATAAAGAATAATCTGGACTTTTTATGTATAAATCTGACAACAACATTGAACGACAGCGCCTCTGCCGTCTGTAGTCGCAAGCTTTTAGCGGAACAAATTTCGCCATTAGAGTTGCACATGCATGGTCTCAATTATGACATTGTGCCGTCCTGTCAACTTACATTCAACTGTTGTTACAACGTAAAGCAACGTTGGGAAGTATCGTACTTTCAACGTTGTATCGACCAAATCTTGCTACATGGGTAGGAGATACCACCATAAATCTGACAAGGTTGCAGTGGTAGAGGATGCCTCTGCCCATCTCCATTCAAACAAATCTACAAATCTTCCATCTACATAATGCACTGAAGTATAAAGTACTGTCCAAATCTAATGGTTCAATGTCCGTCACCGTGAAAAAACTACATAAACTGTGAAAATAAACGGCAATATCGAACAAATTATATGTCGGCAGTTGAAGAATAAATTTGTGAGCCGCGTTGACCGCGTACAGCCACTCCAAAACTTACATTGAAAACCTTGTTAGGGTAAACCTTGGTACTAATTACTGAACTCACAAGGGATGTCATAGTCAATCATGAACCTGTCGAACAGATTTCAAAGTTGAAACTGAAGAACTTCGGGGGAACAAAGGAGAGGAAGGAAAATTTAAGGCATGTTGGCAACATCTTTCCTGGACTTTCCTTCACAGAAATGAAGGAAGTTCAACAATTCGTTTGTGAGAACAAGAAACTCTTTGAAGGTAAAAATGGCGAAGCTGGTAGGACGATGGCAGTGCTCATCCAAACCGTCAACCCCCTGGGAGATTTAGCATGACCAAAAAATAAGAACTAGTAGACTTGGACCCTTGCATAGGTGAAGAGTAGAGATTATTTCTCGTGTCTCACTGTTATCGCTGGTTAACATGTGATGTACGTTTCACGTGATTTTGAATGTCCCAGTTTTTTCTTGTTCAATTATTTTTATGTAGATGGTAGATGTCGCTTGGGGAGCCCATCCCTATTCTTGCAATTTAATAAAATCATGAACAAAAAAGCAGATTGATTTTTTTCCCGACGATGGTGTCTGCGATAAAGCTCAAACTCGTCGAACCTACAAGTAGTGCTTTTCATCGAAAAGGGAATATGTACGTTCTAGGACATAAGATGGTCAAATGGAGATCGGCCTCGATAGAGAATCATGGAGGAATGGAGGGGAGAGTTATGTTCCCAGGGTGAAGTTTGGGGCTGATTCAATATTTCTATTATTTTACAACTGTAATATAGTATCTTACAATTCAATTTATAAAGGTGAGCTGAACTAATAATAATTTTCGCATTTGTCATCCTGCTTATGTTGTTCTATTGGTGTATCTGATCACATTTAATCAAATCATCACATACATTTGTTATACTAATTTTTCAGTTTATCTAACTTATAGACGGCTTAACTAAATACCTCTAATTAACCATCATATTTGCAATTACTTGCATAAATCATTATTTACCTATTGACATTAGTAGGAGTGTTTGTATACTTATAAACTAAGATGATCTTAAAACAGTTATTGACAAAAACAATTATTTTATTTAATTTAATTTTCGATAGCACGCGACAAGTAGTTTAAAGTAAAGTTTTTCCAAATAGAGATATAGGTACTATTTGATATTTGTCTTTCTAACGTCAAAATTTACAAGCGTGCTCGAGCGTCGGTTTCGGTTTTATTAAAATTATAAACAGCAATTAGGTTCTTCGCAAACATTAGTTTTGTAAACACGTTTTGCTTCAAATATTGTTATTTAACTTTCAATTTATCAGATACAATTCATTTTAGAACCGGGAGCTAGAAATAATATTTGCGCTATAATAACAAGTTAAATGTTGGAAAAAGCTGCACCACTACCCCGCACTCTCTATCTCTGTGTAGGTTTATTCGTTTGAATTTTAACAAATAGAAGAATAATCTTTTTTGGTTTTAGAGGGATTGAGTTTGCGCTTTCAAATATATTTAAATATTTAGAAATGGCGTGTTGAATATTTCTTTGTTTGGTGTGATTAATAGTAATTATGATACGAATCTTATTTTGAAACGGTGGTAAGGAAAATAATTATATAGCGTCTTGTTCTTGAACGATTTCTGATAAGCTCTAACTAACCCAATCATTCTGCTTATCAAATACTTAAGAGAGATGTTCTTCGATCGTTTTGTTGAACCTCCCAACCCTGCAGTCTGATTGTGGATGAAATGCTCTCGCTCTGATCTTGTGAATGCCTAGTTGACAAGCTACCCATGTTCTAGGTATATCTTCTAATAACCCAATAAAATCGGAAACGAATCTCGTTCAATGACTTTTTGATTTCCAAGTGAGTTCTGGACCTCCAATTATAAACTTCTTCCAAAACTCGAGCAATTTTTGTCTTGGGCATGACCAATAATTGTGTTTTGAGCCTCACCATCTGCACTCTCCAAGATTCGTTTCATTAAACCACTGTCGATAACATTAAGTCCCATTGCGTTGTGCCCACTTGAAAGTTACGCTTTAAGGTGCGGAAATTCTTGCCAAGATTTTCTGGATTTGTTGGTTTCCTTTAGATTAAAAAATGGTTTGATATCACTATCTTTTAGTTTAGTTCGTTAGTCCGTTTTAAATTAGGATCATCAAACAGGAACATTTCCACACGTTGATCAATTCTGAGGCATTAAACTAGACATGATCGCCTGGATAAGGATAAGGCTTCTACATCATTATATTATTATGCAGTTTATGATAACTACATAACAGCGTAGATATCTTATCCAGCCGATTACGATCAATCCAATGCGAGTACCGCCCGATAATTGATCAGCGTAGAAGTATTAGAAGCCTTCGATTTGAAAAGAATCAGGAATGGATTTCCCAACAGCTTTGAAGTGATCATTAAAAAGATAGTGACATCAAATCACTTTTGAACCTACAGAAAGGGAACCAGCAACAGATCCATAACAAGCTGACGGAAAATCCGAGAACAAGAAGATTGGAGGGATACGACCGCAGATCCATGAGTCAATATTATCCTCCATACAGCCGCTCCATAATAAGAATAATTAAGTGGTAAGTGCTACTAGCGTCCACCTAAGCGGAGACAAACAAGGCGACTGGGCTAGAACTCTGTAACGAATCAAGTAACGAATAGAGATATTCTCTCTATCTCTATTGGCGTCCCCTCTCTATTGATTTCGATAAGAGAGAAGAAGAGAGCAAGTGCCATAGCGATGAGGATAACGATCTCTATCCGTTACAGAGTTCCAGCCCTGGCAGCTTGGCAGTCAATACGGAACGGGTAGCCATTCTTCTAGTTCCCGAGATGTCAGTTCGTGAGAAGTCAGTCATAAAGGTAGATCTGGATGGAATCCTAGAGAAAATAAATGGCATGGCACCATTTGAGTGTAATTTGGCCTTCTGCTGATTTTTCTGAAATTTAAATATGTACCAAAATAAGACTTTTTTTATCATTGCGCCAAAGTTCTAGGTCTACCGGGTCTGCTCGAAAAGTAAGGCCAAAGTGATAAAAAAGGACATAAGGAAATGCTGATTTCAATGAATTATTATTCTGAATAGGTCATTGGTATATCTAGACAATCACTCAACTTTAAATAAGTATCATAACATTTTTACATAATATTTACTTTATAATTTCATTAGTTACGAAGTGTTTTCCATAAGTATTCCGAAGAATCACATTTTACGAGCACCATATTATGGTTATCTACGTAAAATATGTGTGTATATGTATTTAATGTTTTTCTAATTTCATACCTACATAGGTGTACTTTTAGGCAGTGGAGTAGAAAGAGGTGAGGAGCAGGGCGCATCTCCCTCCCCCCGAAATTCCTAAGAAGTTATTACGTGAATCCTCCAGGATACATGCTCTTCTGTGAGAAGAGCCACACGTCTGACGCTACTTAGGAAGGAATGTATGTTTGATGCAAATGCTACGTAGAATGTTGGTCGTCGTTTAACTGATCCTCATCTAGAGGAGCTTTCCCAGGGTGACGGTACTTGCACTGGTTCAAGTCTGCCTGTTGCTTGGCTTGACCCACTATTTATATCAATTTATTGCTGAATTGCAATAAACATCCGATCGAATCGGCAATTAAATTAATAGGGTTGAATACCGGGTCCTCCTTTCCTAAGTAGCTAGTTGACATATGCCCCCCTCCATGAAGCATTGGACCCCAATGCTTGGAAGAGACATTTAAAAAAATACATAAAAATACCATAATAATGTCAAAAAGTACAATAACATCCTAATCCTAAAAATATCCCTTTTTTACAATAAAATATCCCTGCTTAAAAATTATATAATTCAAATATCGAGTATAGTAGAAAATGAAAAATTAAATTTAACAAAAGTGTTTATGATAGGATGGGTCAGGGTGCATTATTATTCAGGTTACTACAAAAAATATCTTATAACTAAGAAATTTCATCAACTCTACCACTTCAGCCATGAGGTTTTTTCTTTTGGTCTGGTCCTGTTTTCTGTATTGTGGGTCTGTTCTGGTTCCAAGTACTTCTTGGTAGGTCAGCTAGATCGTGGGGTGTAAAAGGTCCCACGGTCTGTGTTGTTGCCTGGTTCCAAATACTTCCTGGTGATTTGGTCATCTGGGTCGTGGATTTGCGCGGTCCCACGGCCCAAGTAATCCTTGATCATTTCCTTTGCGAATGTGGTGCAAATGGTACTGTGGTATGTCTACTTCTGGTCCATACCCATTTGTTTCTTCTGGTTTGAAGTTTCAAGCCCCTACTCAGTCCAGAGCTAGATCCTTCTATTACAATGCCTTCCATCGAATTCGTTTTGTTCCATCCCTGGCTGGTGGTTTTGTATAAATAAAATTTTTGATACAAAAAAAAAATGCTTATTCCTATAATTAGTTTAATTATGACTCATATTCGGTCCACTAAATTTCATAATTTCCTCATTTGTTGATCATGGCTCCCACCGGTAAGTTTGGTCTAACTTGTTTTTTGTATACCCATATGCCTTCTTTTTAGCTTGCACCTTTTTAAGATCTTTTCGGCGACTTCTCCGGAGGAAATGCCCAGCCCTTCCGTCGGTATGACTGTTTCTTCTTCTCCTTTTATAGTAATTCATATTCTCTATCTTCCCCTTAGAACTTAGAGAAGATCAAAAACTCAACTCAGAATTGATTTTAGCAATATAAGAGGAATAAGTACAAATATGAATTCAGTTCACCAACATCTTGAAGAACAAAGACCTGACATCCTTGTTCTCACTGAAACTAAAATCAGTTCTGCAACACCTATTGTGAACTATCTTTATCCCGGCTATGACCTACACCACCGATTTCGACATAATTTTGGGATCTGTGTGTACATTAAAAATGACCTTTCATGTCATCGAGAGGAGAAGCTAGAACCAGCGAACCTTGATATCATATGGCTAAAATTCACCTCAAGGTCATCGACCAAGTTTATCTGCTGCCTCTACCGACCGCCAAGTAACACCGATTTCCAAAACTTTTTCGCGACATTATCCGAAAACTGTGATAGTATACAGTCAAACTATCCACAGGCGGAAATTGTCTTTTAAGGCGATTTCAACGTCCACAATATACCCTGGCTGAAACACCACAACAAAACAGATAACGAAGGCAGAGAAGCAGAAGCTTTTGCCATAAGTTGTGGTCTAACGCAGCTTGTCGATGAACCTACCCGTATCTCAGAAAGGGGCGAATTTGCAGCGCTTTTAGACTTGTTCCTAACCACCAATCCTGACTCGTACACAATTCAAGTAGATGCTCCACTTGGTTCGTCCGATCATAAACTTATAATAACAAAGTGCGAAATGCTCATCCCACCAAGCCTACAACCACTTCCTCGTAAAATGTGGCACTATAAATCGGCAAAATGGAATGACCTAAAACAGTATTACCTGGATTTTCCATGGCAAGAGGTTTGCTTTAAAACAGCTGATCCCACTATTTGCTGTAATGAAATAACACAAGTAATCTTATCTGGAATGGACGCATATATCCCACATACAACTAAACGTAGAGCTAATGCAAAACCTTGGTTCAACAGCCAGTGTCAAACGGCTGTACAGAAAAAACACAGAGCATATAACCTTTGGAAACGACAACAAACCGTTCAAAACCACACAGAATTTATAGAAGCCAGAAATAGTTGCAAAATTACTATTGACTTCGCTAAAGAAACATACAATCAAAGAATAAAAAACAGGTTGCTGAATTGTCCAAGTAGTTCTAGGTCTTTTTGGTCTCTTGCAAAAGCTGTTGGATCTAACTTCACCAAGTCATCCATACCACCACTTACAGATAAAAATAATCACTTTGCCGCAACATCAGAGGAAAAAGCCAATATGCTTGCCCAAATGTTTTCCTCCAACTCCAATCTAACAGTGCCAAACGGAAAAACTCCACCGTTCATTGAAAGGGTTTCCCATAGTATGCCAGAGGTACCCTTTTGTCACAGAGAAATACGAAAATCCCTAAAAAAGCTGGATACAAACAAAGCAGTGGGTCCGGATGGCATTCCCGCAATAGTACTCAAAAATTGCGCCAACGAACTCACCCCAACTTTCGCAAAATTATTCAATTTGTCTTACAGGCAAGGAGTATATCCATCATCATGGAAGTCTGCAGCAGTACAACCCATTCCAAAGAAAGGAAAAAAGACAGATCCGTTAAACTATAGACCAATTGCTCTACTTCCGGTGATATCAAAAGTAATGGAAAGAGTTGTGAACAATCACCTAACCAAGTACTTGGAAAAGTACAAAATTATCAACGATAAGCAATACGGATTTCGAAAATATAGGTCAACTGGCGATTTACTTACATACGTCACTCACTTATGGCAAAAAGCGATTGAGTTGCGGGGTGAAACAAGAACAATTGCCTTAGATATATCTAAAGCATTCGACAAAGTTTGGCATGAAAATCTGCTCAACAAGCTCAAAGCAATGGGATTATCGCCGAAACTTTGCACTTGGTTTGAAAGTTACCTAAAGGACAGATCCATTTATGTTGCACTGGATGGCCAGAACTCCAACTCTTACCAAATAAATGCTGGTGTGCCACAGGGAGCAATCCTTTCGCCAACTCTTTTCCTGATTTACATAAATGACCTCATAGATAAAACAGTAAATCCACTTTATTGCTTTGCAGACGATGGCAATGTAGTCTCCTCACTCATGCCACCGACAGGTCTTTCCGCACGTGAATTCCATCATCTTAGACTAACTCAAATATCGCAGATAAATAACGACCTGGAGATAATAGAGGACTGGGGTAACAAAAACCTTGTACAGTTCAACGCGCAGAAAACCCAAGCAGCTCTGTTTTCAAAAAAGATCAGCACCGGTGAGCCAAACATCATGCTATCTGGAAGTGCTGTCACATTACAGAGTCAGTTGAACATCTTGGGGGTTACTGCAGAGACCAACATGTCTTGGCACAGTCACGTGGCAGATATTGCTAAAAGGGCCTCCCAAAAGCTGGGGGTGCTATTTCGTACAAGACATCTGTACACACCAAGCCAATTGCTGACACTCTACAAAGCCCAGATTCGACCAACTATGGAGTACTGCTCACATATATGGAGTGCAGCACCCAAACATACCTTAATGCTTTCGAATACCGTGCAAAAACGAGCTATCAAGCTGATCAATGACCCCGCACTTACTCGTAACTTGGATGGTCTCGAACATCGCAGATCTGTGGGCGATTTATCTCTCTTCTACAGGTACTATCACGGAAAATGCTCTGAAGAGTTGGCACGTATGATTCCACCGAGAGTAGCACCTACCAGGCGAACCCGTCAAACAGACGCTAACCATGAATTTACTGTCAAATTAGAGGCACCAAGAACCTCATTATATCAGAATTCATATCTCTGGAGAACAGCATCGCTGTGGAATAAACTCCCTGCGACGGGTTTCCCTGCAGGTTACAACCTGAACCGTTTCAAGACCAACATACACCGACATTTCCGCGCACTTGTCGCTTCTCGAGCGTGGTAGGACATTTCCTTGCGAGTGCGCATATCCGTAAAAAAAAAAAAAAAAAAAAAACTATGACTTCATCCACTAATTTCCTCTTGTATTGAGCTATCGTTCCTCTGCATTTCTCCTTGTATACTCTATTTAATGTATTACTCTATTTTTTATCCTTTTTTTCTTCGTCTTCATCAACTTCAGATTCTGCGTCTTCAGCTATATCTGTCTCCTCTGCCCTTTCTTCAATAGGCGCAGCTTCTGTCCATGGATCGTAGTAGGATAACATCCTATTCGCGTGGACCGCATCCTTTTTTCTGCTTCCAATCTGTTCTACCTCGTAATTCACTTCTCCCATTTTTCTAATTACTTTGTATGGTCCAAACCATCTTAAGAGTAATTTTTCGCTTCTTCCAACGTTTTTAATTGGTATGAACACCTCAACTTTGTCTCCAACTACGAAATCTAATTCTCTATGTCGTTCGTCAAAACGTCCCTTATCTTTTCCTTGTCTTTTTCGTATATTTTCTACTGCTATGGGTCTTATTAAGAGTGCAGAATTTATAACTAATAACAAACAAGTATAATGAGAACGTGACTCATTGCGTCCATTCCAAATTTAATCCACCAATTCAGGTGGCCATATTTGGTCCGTATTGTTCATGTTCTTCATGTTCTGCAGGGACGCCGGGTGAAAGAGTACTGCTTGTTGTTTTGTAATTTTTTTTTTGTATTTTTATGGGAGCCCTATTACTGAAAATATTGTTGTATTATGTTATTATCCATACTTTATGTAATTAGAATTTGAATCTGTACAGGGTGATTCATTAAGAATGATACTCGGCCATATCTCAGAAACTCTTCATCGTTGTCTTGACGAGAAAAAATTATCCTATAAATGTGGCCAAGAGAAATTGCTGGAAATATATTTCAGCTTTCTAAAATGACCGCAAGGGGGCGTAACCCAACTGTCAAAGTACAAAAATGGTTTTATTTTCGAAATTTCAAATTCAAATAGAAACGTATCTTCAAAATGGTAGAAATGGATTTTTGATGAAATTCCACACAATTTTGGTTCATGACTTTTTACCATAACTTATCGGATAAGATAAATATGAACTGTCAAATATTGCAACTCAAGAAAGCGAATAATTTAGAAAGCTGAAATATATTTCCAGCATTTTCTCTAGGCCACATTTATGGGATACTTTTTTTTCGTCAAGACTACGATGAATAGTTTCTGAGATATGGCCGAGTGCCATTCTTAGGCTGTGGTCCGGATATAACCAGGGTTGTGGTTACGCGGTCCGAAATTAATCAAATTACTTTGGTGCCTAGAAAACTGGTTACTTTTGGACCTCGGTTTCCTGAAATCTGGTTAACCAAATGTCAAAATAGTCACCGGACATCGGATGTTGGTTTTGTTGGTTTAACCTGTAGTTTCTGTCAATTATTTTTTATTTCATATCCGCGTTCCCCAAGTAACCGGAATTTTCAGTAACCATCTGTCAACCGATTCGGTTACTCTGGTTAACGTTTGTTTATATTCGGACCATAGCCTTTATGGACCAACCTGTACATGCCTGCTTCATAAAAAAAAAAAAATTCATACTTATTTGCTTTATTTTCATACCCATCTGTACCTATGACAAATGATGTACGTATTATAATTTTGTGGAAAAAGGAAAAGAAGCGCGAAAAAGTACTTCTTTCCGCACTTATTGCGAGCAGATTAACTATAGGTACTTCACGCTGCTCGTGGAAAATATTACTGTAACATTTTATTGTTTACGTTATATCAATGTAATATAACTTGTTACAAAATCATTATATAACGCCTTATTAACCTTTAGCAAAGACGTTACAATATAATTACGTCCGTGTTATATTACATGTTACAACAATCTGTTACATTGAGGTAATAAACTTACGTTATATTACTTTGTTATACAGGTTGTCAATTTGAAAACTTCCCACCCCTATAGACCTATCTATTTTACCAGACAAAGAGGTAATAATACGAAAACTTCATTAAATAAAAAAAGACACAGAACGCTCATTGCGCAAGACGAGGCAAAACGTACCAAATTATGTTAGACTTACGTATAGCAATCCGTCCTTCTTATTTGCACAGGATAAAAAGGAAAGGAGAAAAACCGCGTGTTGTTCAACGTATCTGTCAATGAAAATGTCAAACAACTTTTGAATGACACTTGTCAAGTTGAATATCAACTTGAGATTTATTCTTGTCAAACCACGTGCAATGAACAAGGATAAAGAGATGGCCAGCGTGCAAAACGATCACCTCACACCTGTATTAACTGGCCAATAAAAAGACATTGCCTCGTGTTGCGCGCGCATACCAGGTAAAAATAGATAGGTCTATTATCTCGGAGTAGAAAAATTTTCGAAAAAATCCCTGAAATACGGCAACTATAATTTGAAGGGGGATGAGTTTTTATGCAAAATTCACCTTCCCTCTTTCAACCCCCAGCCCACAGAGCCACCCCCTAGAAAATTTTAAATGGGAAGGTGGGTCAAGTGATGCATCATTTTTGCAGGGTTTTTAATTCCATACATTTTGGTACTAAATTTCAGTCCCTAAGTTCAACTGTTTTGGAAATATTGACAGTTGAAAATTGACTTTTTTGCTACTTTGACAGGCTGTAAAACCTAAACGGTTAATTTTAGAGGAAAACCGATCTTACATTCTCATCTTATATTTTCATAAAATACCATTTGACACCATTTCTGAATTTAACCGGAGATTAAATTTTCAACCGGAATTTTTGATCATGGATTAAATTCGAAGTTACTGTTAAATGATAGTTTATAAAAATCTAAGACAAGAATGTGAGATCAGTTTTCCTCTAAAATTAACCGTTTAGGTTTTTGAGCCTGTCAAAGTTGCAAAAAAGTCAATTTTCAACTGTCAATATTTCCAAAACAGTTGAACTTGGGGATTAAAATTTTGTACCAAAATGTATGGAATTAAAAACCCTCCTAAATGATGTATCACTTGACCACCCTTCCCATTTGAAATTTTGTAGGGCGTAGCTCTAGAGGCTGGGGGGTTGAAAGAGGGAAGGTGAATTTTGCATAAAAACTCACCCCCCTTCAAATTATAGTTGACGTGTTTCAGGAATTTTTTCAAAAAGTTTTCTACTCCGAGATTATAGGGGTGGGAAGTTTTCAAATTGACACCCTGTACTATAACTATTCCATTGCGTCTCAGTAACGTTGAGTGGGAAATAGTAACAGAACCATTACAGATTTGTTATGCATTGGTAATATTACTTGTTACAGACAAAGTTAGGAAAATATATAACATTTATGTAATGATAGAGTAAAAATCAAACGAGAAGAAGCCACTGTTGTTAGCGCTGACAAAGAAAGCAGATTCCCTTTTCTCTGGGTCCTTCCCATTTAAAGTGAGACAAACGATAACGCGCGTGGCTTCTTCTCGTTTGATTTCTACTCTAATATAACAATGTTTGCTGGGAAAACTCTCACCATTTTGAAAATATTTTAGCCGAATTGCCGAATCTTCTATAGTAAATTGTCTTTCTAAAATCCAAAGTCTTTTTTCCGATGCGCCAGTTCGTTGAGAGACAACCCCTGTACTTCACTTTAAAAGATAAAAAGATGATGCCACTTGAAAATGAGAAAATATTTTTTTCATTTTTCTTTCCATGTTTGTAGTAGGTGTTTCTTATATGTTTCATTAACTTGTTCTTTTATTCTTTGGTATCAGTCAGTGACGTAATCAAAGGAGGGGGCATATACCCCCTAAAAGACTTGAGAAAAAACGAAAAAATAAATTTTCTGGCTTCACTGCACCGGCGGGCACGGCCTGCCCCCTCTCAACTGGGTACGCCAATGGTATCAACAACACTTTTACGAGGTAACATGGTTTCAAGGTTAGGTACTATATAGTTACCTATTTTGCTGAATTGGCAGATATAAAAATAAAAATTAGGATATTATATTGACATATACAATTTTATTATGAACCCATAGGCATATTGTGATACTTTTTTATATCTGCTAGTAAAATAAATAAAAATGCTTTCTGGGGCGCTAGCTCAGAATTTGTGCGCCCTGCTCCACCCCCCTTTCTACGCCACTGTCAAAAAGTATGTAGGTATAAGATTGGATAAACATTAAATACATATACACATATTTTATATAGCTACCAGATATGGTGCTCGTAAAATGTGATTTTTCGAAATACTTATGGGAAACACCTCGTAGTTGATGGAAATATCTACATATAATATAATTTGCTAATGGAGTTTATATGTCTTTCTCTGCTATTCTGACGTTATTACTCGAGCTAGAATTTTCAAATTTGGAATAGTAGTTCTTTGGGATACTGGCTAGAACCTAACGAAGTTAGATTTTTCAATTTCGTTCTAGAAAAAAAATAAGGCAAAAAATGGCGGACTTTTCGCGCTTTTTATCTATCCCACGTCGAAGTCGAACCCCTCCACGTTCGTCGCGTCTTCGCACAGAGACAGTGTTGCCATATAATTCTTTACAGCACTGGCGCCGACTACATGGGGGCATCGGGGCAGGTGCACCCATGAGAAACCTCTTATGGGTGCGGAGCACCCATGGGAGCTCTCGTGGGGAATGCGGAAGTACAAACGTGTTTAATACTCATTCCGTTCCATGTCATATCCCAGTATCATGTAATTTAAATTCACATTACTTTGTCTAAGAATTATCCAAGTGGTATGTTTGTGGTATTCTGTCCATCTGTCCTTCCGTTATTGGTGGTCAGTTCTATGCTCTATTACTTTATGTTGCTATTCTCCATCTCTATTCTTTGATAATAATCGCGACAGTCCGGCCCACAACGGGAAGTCTGGCGCTTGCGCCGTATGCCATATAATTTAGTTTTGCTCGTGAGTAGGGATGGCGATGATACATCGATATTTTGTAGAAATCAAAATATTATTCAAATATATCGATATATTTTAATCGATATTTTACATTCGATATATCGAAAAAAATATCGATATAATCTTTTCGATATGTCAAAACTTTTATGATAATAGTTCATTGGTTGACAGTGACAGTCTGACAGTTGTTTACGATCGTGCAGAGAAGTAGTTTTCCGCAGGCATTTCAGGACATGAAAGTACCAGGGTGACTTAACATTGCATAATTATTTTACTTTTTCGCACTAGTGCCTAGATGCGCGCAGAAAAAAGCACTTTTCGCACGCTCGTAGAAAAAATGTTTCGCCTCCAGCGGCGCTTACGGCGAGCTTTCCCCTCCCCTTATAGACAAATTTATAGAGTTATTCTGCACCCATGAGGACTTTCAAAAGTCGGCGCTTCTGCTTTACAGCAGTGGCGGCTCGTAATAAAGGGCTCTGGGGCGCCGCCCTCCCTGCAGTAAATGAAAAATAAATCATTTTTGTTTTTGTTGAAACCCCAAAAATATTTCATTCAGAAAACCAATAAAACAATAATATGAAAATTGAAATTAATGAAATTCAAACATGCCGATATTCGGGCAAGTTATATCGAATAAATAACGCATTTCGTTAGTTCTACGTTACGGGCAACTTATGTCTACCGAACGCGGGCGCTAGAAAATCCGTCCCGGCTGCATGGAGGTAAGTAACACCCATTTGGCTCACGTTCGCAAATTTGAATGTAACACCCGATATCGCAACGGAGAGTTTCTTTATCGGGTGCTACTTACCCTAGACAGAATGCATTCACATAATGTTTAAAAGTAATGCCTTCATTAGATACATAGTACAAATATGGTAGGTGGTAGACGCTTGGTAGGTGGTAGACGCTTTTTACTCATTGGGCGTCGACCGGTGAGATACCACCATGCCAGAATTGAGTAGCGCTAAGTGGTATCACCACGTTCCGCTACTGCGCTGGCAGTCCGGTTCCAACAATGAGTAACAGATAGCATGATGGCGCCTCCAGGATCAAAATATTCCGGAGGTAAAATACCCGACCACTCGGATCTCCGGGCGTCGGGTGATCCTGGGGGTCCTTCATGCAAAGATATAAAGAGAAGATCAAAAACTCAACTCAGAATTGATTTTAGCAATATAAGAGGAATAAGTACAAATATGAATTCAGTTCACCAACATCTTGAAGAACAAAGACCTGACATCCTTGTTCTCACTGAAACTAAAATCAGTTCTGCAACACCTATTGTGAACTATCTTTATCCCGGCTATGACCTACACCACCGATTTCGACATAATTTTGGGATCTGTGTGTACATTAAAAATGACCTTTCATGTCATCGAGAGGAGAAGCTAGAACCAGCGAACCTTGATATCATATGGCTAAAATTCACCTCAAAGTCATCGACCAAGTTTATCTGCTGCCTCTACCGACCGCCAAGTAACACCGATTACCAAAACTTTTTCGCGACATTATCCGAAAGCTGTGATAGTATACAGTCAAACTATCCACAGGCGGAAATTGTCTTTTTAGGCGATTTCAACGTCCACAATATACCCTGGCTGAAACACCACAACAAAACAGATAACGAAGGCAGAGAAGCAGAAGCTTTTGCCATAAGTTGTGGTCTAACGCAGCTTGTCGATGAACCTACCCGTATCTCAGAAAGGGGCGAATTTGCAGCGCTTTTAGACTTGTTCCTAACCACCAATCCTGACTCGTACACAATTCAAGTAGATGCTCCACTTGGTTCGTCCGATCATAAACTTATAATAACAAAGTGCGAAATGCTCATCCCACCAAGCCTACAACCACTTCCTCGTAAAATGTGGCACTATAAATCGGCAAAATGGAATGACCTAAAACAGTATTACCTGGATTTTCCATGGCAAGAGGTTTGCTTTAAAACAGTTGATCCCACTATTTGCTGTAATGAAATAACACAAGTAATCTTATCTGGAATGGACGCATATATCCCACATACAACTAAACGTAGAGCTAATGCAAAACCTTGGTTCAACAGCCAGTGTCAAACGGCTGTACAGAAAAAACACAGAGCATATAACCTTTGGAAACGACAGCAAACCGCTCAAAACCACACAGAATTTATAGAAGCCAGAAATAGTTGCAAAATTACTATTGACTCCGCTAAAGAAACATACAATCAAAGAATAAAAAACAGGTTGCTAAATTGTCCAAGTAGTTCCAGGTCTTTTTGGTCTCTTGCAAAAGCTGTTGGATCTAACTTCACCAAGTCATCCATACCACCACTTACAGATAAAAATAATCACTTAGCCACAACATCAGAGGAAAAAGCCAATATGCTTGCCCAAATGTTTTCCTCCAACTCCAACCTAACAGTGCCAAACGGAAAAACTCCACCGTTCATTGAAAGGGTTTCCCATAGTATGCCAGAGGTACCCTTTTATCACAGAGAAATACGAAAATCCCTAAAAAAGCTGGATACAAACAAAGCAATGGGTCCGGATGGCATTCCCGCAATAGTACTCAAAAATTGCGCCAACGAACTCACCCCAACTTTCGCAAAATTATTCAATTTGTCTTACAGGCAAGGAGTATATCCATCATCATGGAAGTCTGCCGCAGTACAACCCATTCCAAAGAAAGGAAAAAAGACAGATCCGTTAAACTATAGACCAATTGCTCTACTTCCCGTGATATCAAAAGTAATGGAAAGAGTTGTGAACAATCACCTAACCAAGTACTTGGAAAAGTACAAAATTATCAACGATAAGCAATACGGATTTCGAAAATATAGGTCAACTGGCGGTTTACTTACATACGTCACTCACTTATGGCAAAAAGCGATTGAGTTGCGGGGTGAAACAAGAACAATTGCCTTAGATATACCTAAAGCATTCGACAAAGTTTGGCATGAAAATCTGCTCAACAAGCTCAAAGCAATGGGATTATCGCCGAAACTTTGCACTTGGTTTGAAAGTTACCTAAAGGACGGATCCATTTATGTTGCACTGGATGGCCAGAACTCCAACTCTTACCAAATAAATGCTGGTGTGCCACAGGGAGCAATCCTTTCGCCAACTCTTTTTCTGATTTACATAAATGACCTCATAGATAAAACAGTAAATCCACTTTATTGCTTTGCAGACGATGGCAATGTAGTCTCCTCACTCATGCCACCGACAGGTCTTTCCGCACGTGAATTCCATCATCTTAGACTAACTCAAATATCGCAGATAAATAACGACCTGGAGATAATAGAGGACTGGGGTAACAAAAACCTTGTACAGTTCAACGCGCAGAAAACCCAAGCAGCTCTGTTTTCAAAAAAGATCAGCACCGGTGAGCCAAACATCATGCTATCTGGAAGTGCTGTCACATTACAGAGTCAGTTGAACATCTTGGGGGTTACTGCAGAGACCAACATGTCTTGGCACAGTCACGTGGCAGATATTGCTAAAAGGGCCTCCCAAAAGCTGGGGGTGCTATTTCGTACAAGACATCTGTACACACCAAGCCAATTGCTGACACTCTACAAAGCCCAGATTCGACCAACTATGGAGTACTGCTCACATATATGGAGTGCAGCACCCAAACATACCTTAATGCTTTCGAATACCGTGCAAAAACGAGCTATCAAGCTGATCAATGACCCCGCACTTACTCGTAACTTGGATGGTCTCGAACATCGCAGAACGGTGGGCGATTTATCTCTCTTCTACAGGTACTATCACGGAAAATGCTCTGAAGAGTTGGCACGTATGATTCCACCGAGAGTAGCACCTACCAGGCGAACCCGTCAAACAGACGGTAACCATGAATTTACTGTCAAACTAGAGGCACCAAGAACCTCATTATATCAGAATTCATATCTCTGGAGAACAGCATCGCTGTGGAATAAACTCCCTGCGACGGTTTTCCCTGCAGGTTACAACCTGAACCGTTTCAAGACCAACATACACCGACATTTCCGCGCACTTGCCGCTTCTCGAGCGTGATAGGACATTTCCTTGCGAGTGCGCATATCCGTAAAAAAAAAAAAAAAAAAAAATATAATATTATTAAAGTTTATATTATAAAAAATTTTTTTTAAAGATAAAAATCAAAATGACATTATGTTGGCAATACAATGTAAAATTGTCAATGCTTTCAAACATTTTTTATGTAGAAAAGGATTGTGTTGCCAACATAGTTACTAAATTTTTGACTTGGGGAATTATCTTCAAAAAAAAACAGACTAGTTTTTTATGTTTCAAAGTTTCTGTATTTTATTAATTCGCTCGTTAATTCTTGCTTTTAGGCCCTACTTTTTGTATTTCCTTTTGGTATCATGTACACATGTAGGACCAAGTGAGAGAAAGAAGATTGGAAAAATTCAATACGATGTAATGGCTTTTCGAAAGTATCTATGATTCTTGTTGACCTGATGAATGTCACCAAACCTCACCAATAGTTCGGAGAGATATTCTGGGCAATTTTTCTAAATAATATTTTGTATCAAAACAGCAAAACGTAGAAATCTTCTTTCTTTCATCTCGAGCATTTCATTGTTAGTAATGTAAGGAGTAACATGTTTTCGTCTATTTATGTTCAATATATTATCGTACACAATTGTTCTGAATCTTTTGTAGTCTATATCTGTTATGTTCTGTTAGAAAGGGTCCATAAATACAATCTGCATAATAGCAGGTTTTTTTGAGCCCATCTATACATTATTAAATTCCTTGTTATTTTACAAAAAAAAAAAACACAAATAAAAATAGGTCATATACAGTGTGTTATTTAAAAATGTGAAACGTGGCCTTCTTTTTGGATTTTTCGATGTTTCACAATTATACAAATAGTGAAAAACATGTTCTCCTAAATTAAAATTAGTGTCTGAGATTTTTCGAGAAATATTCACTCTTTTATAGTTTTTATCTGCTAAATTACGAACGCACAGTATAATTTATATTAATATAACAATATTAATTATATTTT
Source organism: Ceutorhynchus assimilis (assembly GCA_917834065.1). Classification (NCBI taxonomy): domain Eukaryota; kingdom Metazoa; phylum Arthropoda; class Insecta; order Coleoptera; family Curculionidae; genus Ceutorhynchus; species Ceutorhynchus assimilis. Next base: position 13,215,338 of record OU892279.1, read on the forward strand.
GCACTTATATACTCATGTTTTAAAATTTCAATGCCCTAAAATAATTATTTACAAAATGGTAATAGTAAATAGGCTTATCTTATACCGAGGGTAAGTAACACCCGATAAAGCGCACATCCATGCAACCACGGGTGTTACATTTAAAAAACCGAACCGTTGTCGAACGGATTGCCAAATGCGGAACAGGGTGTTACTTACCTCCATGCGTCCTGGCTAGTGCCACGATTTACGTGGGTTGCCATGGCGACGAACGTGTGACGTCACCCAAACATCGCGCTAGGCAGTGCGTTTATTAGGCTCCAAATATTCCGCCCGGAATCAGGAAATTTTCGCGCTTTCGACGGTTGCCGGCGTTTATTCAATGTTTTGTTTTTGGTTAAGTTTTTGATCAGTTTTTTTATTAGAATTCGGAAAGTTTGTTAATTGAATTTGCTAATATGGAGGTCAGTGAATTACAAAAACTCGTGTTCAGCGACAAATTTTAAAACATTTTTTTCTGAGCCCCCCCTTACATGATTGTCACGAGCCGCCACTGCTTTACAGTTAAAAACCCGAGAAATTGAAATTGACTACTGAAAAAAAAAAATTGCAGGCCTATCAACTAGTAAAGTAAATAATATGTAAAAATGTTATAATACCTATTTAAAGCTGAGTTGAACATTGAGTATTGTCTAGTTATAACATTGAGATATTTAGAATAATAATTCATTATAATCAGCATTTTTCTAGGTATGTCCATTTTCATTACTTTGGCCTTACTTTACGAGCAGATCCGATAGACCTAGAACTTTGGCGCAATAATGAAAAAGCCTTATTTTGATGTCGGCTACAACATATTTAAATTTCAGGAAAAACGATAGAATCCATATCAGTGAATCCAATAGAATATCTTCAAGTAAAATCCAAAATTATTGATTGGAAGATATTTCTATATAACTCAGTTAGCCAAACTGGAATTCTATCAACCGCGAGATCAGGCTGGCTTTCGATACGGTTTCGGTACAAGCTGCCACCTCCAGTTTCTTAAAACGTCCTCCAGTCTTTTTGTCTTGAGAGCTTTACAAGAGTTCAGAATTGATCAGAGATTCTGAGGCATTATCAAGATTAGGTGTGAGTATATACAGTATGTTCCAAATTGGTGGGCAATCTATTCGGATATCGGAAACTATAACAGATACGAGAGAGGTTGAATGGGAAAAGTTTAAGACAATTATGTTGGACGTTTAATAGCGTTTGCAGATTGAGTCTAGCTATTCACATTTTTGAGATATTTAGAAAAAACTGAAAAGTTGGTTTTTTGAAAATAGGCTGTAAATCTTCTATTTTTGAAAATTTCTCAAATCTGTAAAAAAACACTTTCAAAGCAACTCTTTGTGCAGAAAACGTATGTGCGATTAGATTTTTTTAGAACGTTTCGGTTTTCTGGAAGCATTATCAACTTTATTTCTCATAGCCGCCATATTGGATTTTTATACCATAAAATAGAGCGAAAAAATACAAAATCAATGATATAATACACTTGACAACGTCGCATTACAGAATATTTAGTATAGAGAAGTAAATTAATTTATAAATACAAATGAAAACAATAGTAATTGTGGAGTATTTAATCGTCGCAATTCACAATTTCTACTTCTGGTCAACCGAAAATTCAGAATTGCGAGCTCAGCGAAGGTTGCAAGTTCGTTTAGGGTTTAATGTGTGGTGCGGAATTGCTGGGATCTGTGATATTGGTATTATTACATTCTATTTTAGACGCATCGTATTTTTTTCTATGCCTAGGGGAAGTATGCCGATGATGGCCCCCTTAAGAATAATGCCTCATAATTTTTATATTTATGATTTTTTTGTGGATCACTTCAGTTCATTTTACGGGTCTTGATAAGGGCTTTCAAAACCTGCATTGTATTCTTGATTAGTTTCATGAATTACTTTTTGACGGTCATTTTTAAAAATCAACTTGAGGGGTCCATCATAGGAGCATACATTCCTTTGATGGACCCCGGAGTGTTCCTATGTTGGACCACTGAGAATATTTATGAGAAATAATGAGAGAACATTTTGTTTCTAATATTTTATTGAAAAACTTTTATACCAAAAAACTAAGAGATCACATTCTTTAACACAAACCCCAAAATAAAGACTAGAGCAAAATAAATTGTACATAGTTCTCAGAAAAAAATAAAATAGAAAAACCACAAAAGTAAACAATACAAACAGGAGAATAACATGAATTCTACTTTAGGCATTCATTGACACAGTTCACAAACAAACAACTTGCACCTAGGGCTAACTCCCGCACAATCATTGTGGCACCAAGAGCTACAGACTTGACACTGAATCCACTTTTCCCTAGATTTTGATTGTGAATAAAGTTCATTACAATAGAGGCATGCGGCGTCGTCCGAATTTTCTTGTTCCAGATATTTGTCAACAACCGCTTGATTTTCCTCATCACTGTCGTCACTTGCAAGATCCTTCTTATTTACGAAAACTTGTCGTTTCGCTGCTCTTGCACAAGTTTTTCTTAATTTGACTGCCTTTTGAGCAGCTGTTGCTTTGAGCTCATCAAGTTCTGGTGTAGAATTCAACGTTCCTGTTTTTCCACGTTTTCTAACCCTCCGTTGCATTGACTGAATATCAGCGACTGAAGGTGGAGGACAAATATCTTTGACCGATATTTTAAGAGCTGATTCGGATGATACATTGAGAACCGGGGATTTAGTGAGAGTTTGTGTAGTGGAAGGTCCTGGCAAAGACACAGAACTGTCCAATTGAACCATAATATTTTCTTCTTGATAAGATGGAAAGTCTTTATCAATGTTACCTTGATTGGAAGGTAATTTGACATTTTTGGGCAATGGAATAATTTTTTCAGGTTCAAGGACATCTTCTTGAGTTATTTGAGGTTTATCGGTTGTTAAAGATGGTGAAAACTGCCAATCTTCGAAAACCTCCGGGTTAAACGGATGTATTCCTGTTTTCCTGAAGGAGTTGATAGCATTTGTGGGTATGGCGCTTTTTAAATAGGCACGACTAAATAAAGCTGCTATTTGGAACTGCGTTACAGTTTTGCCAGGATTCTGTCGCAACCAGAGTTGAATTTCTTGTCCGTAATAAGTTTACAAGGGTCGAAAAAATCCCACGTCGAGGGGCTGGACATGATGGGAACAGTGGGCAGGAAAGCAAAATATTACAATTCCGTTTTGTTTTGCGTACTGCAACGCTTCGAGGCTTTTATGACTACTATGACCATCTAATAGTAACAGAACCTTATTTTCTAGAGACGCTTTCGTGTATCTGACAAAATGTTTGAGCCATTTGCAGAAATGTTCGGAGGTCATCCAGCCTTTCTCCTGTACAAACGAAATGCATCCCGGTGGAGCACCATTGATTAGCTCGTCTTTCATTCTTTGACGTGGAAAAATTATCACAGGAGGAACGTAAGAGCCAATGGCATTCATTGAACAAACGACAGTAACATGCTGACCGCGTTCTGCACTGCTGAGTGCCCCAACTTGTTTGCGACCTTTACAGGCATATATTTTTTGCGACTTCTTCTGGACTGTGGTCAAGCCAGACTCATCCATATTGTATATGTTCTCCGGGAGAAATTGGTGTTTGTTCCAAATAGACGCTAATGACTTGAAATATGCCAGAATGTTGGGTTTGTTAAAAGCCTGAGCCCTAGCTAACGAAGTACTTTCGGGATTTCTTAAAGATATGCGGGGATTGCGTCTTAAAAAACATTTAACCCATTTCCACCCAGCCATTTTGCGTTCCTTGTTGAAATTGTGTCCAATGCCATTTCTTTCCGCTACTTCGTAGACCAACTTACGTAAATCTGTGCTGGTAAGACCAAAAAATCGTGATTCCATGTCTATGATGTGATCAACAATTTCTTGTTCAATTTCTTTGGAAAAAGTGGCTCGTTTTCCTCCAAGTCCCTGTTTGAGAGCACCTTTATTCGTGGCCAATCTTCTCCTTAACGTGGTTTTGGGTACGTTAAATGTTTGAGCGGCCAACTTATACCCCATTTCTCCTGCCTGTACATTCCTGATGGCTTGTTCCATGTCCACTTCATCCCATTGCTGTCTTTTGGTGGTCATATCTTAAAGCAATAAAGCAAAATTTATTACCCACTGTCTTACATATAAATTACATAGCAATATGTTATTCCTATGATGGCCCCCTGGTCCATCAAAGGAGAGAATACATGGGGCCATCATAGGCATAAGTGCATATAGATTGCTTAAATTTCATATCACATGTTATGTTCACTCTAACCTCAATTTCGATACAAAAACTGTAACACGATACACACGCGAACATTTGATATAAAATCCAATTCTAAATTACTTGTTTTAAGATAAATATTCACTAATATTTTCAACAGACTTATTAGATCAGGACCTAACTTTTTTTATTTTCACACACTGACACCTTCCTATGGCCGACGCCCGTTTCATACTGCATGTGCAGCTCTAAAAGGAAGTTAGATGACCTTTTAAAATGGCCGGCTAAACGAAAATCGCGGGAAACTTAAAAATACGACGGAGGGGCCATCATAGGAATTGGGCCATCATAGGCATAATTCCCCTATTTGTTTTTGTTTTTTTAGGAACCCTGTATAGATTGGTTCCAACAAGACGGTTGCCGTGCTCATAATATCCGAGAAAATCAGGAATTTTTGCACTTCCTTACCTAAATATTATGTAATGCTACGTTGCCAAGTTAATCAAAACATAAAAACGTATTTTCTATGGCCAAAATTAATTATTTTGGTCAAATGTCATTGATTTTGTATTTTGTCACTGTATTTTATGATATAAAAATCCAATATGGCGGCTATTGTATGCAGATAACCTCAAAAAAAACCTGAATTACAACCAAAACAAACCAGCGTTTTCGGCAAAACAATTAAATCAGGCAGTACTCGAAGCAAAACAGCTAAATATATGATGAAAGATCTGCAAAATATGAATTCTCAATCATGTGATGTCCCTGTACAAGACAATGAAAACACAGGCTGGCAGAGTGTGAATCATCGAAGACGAAGACGTTATAATTTTATGGTGGGCCGCAATGAGTTAAACCCTAGCATAAAGGCTGTCCCTAAATGCATGTCACTTCAGGTTACAAGACTCGATCCAAAAAGCAACCTGATGATCTAAAGCAGTTGTTAATTTCAAAATTTCCGGAAGTGCGGTGTGAAATGCACAATTTCAACGGTCCGGAACTCTATTGCTCCATAGAGGTCACTATAAGGAAGAAATACTTTCGCGAAGAGGGCGCCACAACTGACCCAGGAGATCCCTCAGCAAGATATGGCAGCCCTACCTACCTCATCCTCCTACTGTAACACTGTAAGTGAATCTATTAATATTAAAGGCTACTACCAAAACGTGCGTGGCCTGCGCACAAAGACCAATACATGTTTCTTAACTCACAGATGACATAATAAATGCAGAGCTGTTCCATGATGGATACACTGTCATTAGGAAGGATCGTCACAGGGGGCAAGATCTCAAAACGAGGGGTGGAGGAGTGCTCGTGGCAGTCAAAAATCAGTACCATGTGGGGCCCTTCATAGTCCCTCTAGCAGTAAGTTTGACTGTATTTTACTCAAAGTAAGATTCTGCTTTGGTAAATAATGTCGATGTCAATGTCAGTATGAATACTGTGATTGATTATTGGTGATTTCAACTTGCCAAATTTTGAATACTTGGGCTGTAATAATATAAATGTGTCCTGCTGCCTCAGTTCGTGCATCTGAACAATTTAGATCCATGCAATAATGTAAGTAACTTCATGCAAAGAAAATTAAATTTAATTCTGTCAAATTTAATAGTACATTATATACCTAGGGCCTGGAGTGATACACTTTAGTCCTGAGGTGTATACACTATTTTATACACTTTACTTTATATCCCAGGGATGAAATAAAACAGGGAATAAAAGGGTAGGGGAGAGCGGGTCACAGCGGCCATCTTTTTGGTTATTTTTTTTTTCCTTAGCAGTTTTTGCTTTTTTTGACGTGTTTGATGTAGGGTCATATTCAACAGAGGTTCTACTACTTATAAAAAATTTATTAGACAAAGAAAACGTTACACGAAAATAAAATTTTTGATTCTTTGATAATTGGAATAACTGGCCACTGTACCCCCAAGCGGGTAACAGTGGCCACGTATATGGGACACACTGGCCACATATTTGAAAAGATCATAAACTACTAGTGATAAACGCTAATTACGACACATTATAACCGCTTAGATCAATACCAAATCTATAAGTGGTTTTTAATCTAGAGGTGCCACCAGTATGCAGAGGTAATGGAAGAACGGTAACAATATCATCAATTGGTATTGTTGCTTCATCTTTAACATCAGGAAATAGAAATTTATTTCCAACTTTCCTTAAGAAATTGATGCTATATTCTTGATGTGTAATATTTATGTCATCAACTTGGCCAATAAAATATTTTATGTGTTTTTTGGTTGCAAATTTAACTAAAACAAACGACTCGATACGTATATTTGTAGTATCAAAATCCTCTTCGGAATGGCCAGAGAACTCGTCATCAGAATTATTTGTTAATTCCGGCATTTCATTTTCACTCTCACTGGAGGAATCCATAAGTTCCATAATGGGTTTTTTCTTTTGCTTCCCATTCTTTTCCAAAGTTTTCTTTCGCTTCAAACTTTCCTTTCTCATTTTCACCATATGTTCTTCTTCCAGCCTGTTCATAACTGGTGTGCTTGTCAAAATTTCTGCTTTCTTTTTCTTTCTTCCGCCTCTTTTAATGATATTCTGTTCTGTACTGGCTTTCGGATACGGACGAACCATCTCCGGGGACACAAGATTTGAGACTGATGCAGTGTGAGTCAACTGAGGACTCAACAACACAGGAGGACCTGTACTAGTTGATGGCATGTCTTGCACTGAAGAAGCAGATGGTCTTAGAGTTTCGCTTTCTCCATTATTAGTTGTAGAAGGTTCACTCTCCAACGTATCTGTGCCCCGATCTGTGATATCTGCTGCTAAATATTCGTCATCATCATACAAATATTTATTCAAGGGAAAAATACCTGTACTTTTAAAGGCATTTACGCAATTTTTTTGTGTAAAAGCAAGCGGATAAGCATTTCCTAACAATTCAGCAATTTCGTATATAGTGATTCTTTTTCCAGGATTAGATGCAAGCCAGGATCTACATGCCTCATTGTAGTAACGCTTGAGGGGACCATACACACACTTGTCAAGCGGCTGTAATTTATGACTTGTATGTGGTGGTAGGGTGAATAGAATTATTCCTGAAATCTTTGCCAACCTGATTACCTCAAAAGATAAGTGTGTTTCATGGTTATCCATCAGTAGGAGCACAGGATCTTCTAGCGAAGGCTTAGCGAACTTGATGAAATGACGCATCCAGTCTTCAAATATTTTGGACGATATCCAACCCGTGGGTGAAGCTGAACCTATGGGAGCGTTCTTGAGCATGTTGTCTTTGAAGTTAACTCTAGGAAATATGAGATAGGGCGGTATACAGTTTCCGAGAGCATTAATTGTTCCACACATAGTGACCAAAACGCCCCGTTCCGCTGAGGCCACTTGTCCAACTTGCCTCTGTCCTTTCTGTGCGATTATTTTACTGGATCCCTGGACAGTGGTTAGAGCTGTTTTATCTGTATTATAGATTTTGCTTGCATTGAGTGTTGGGTATTTTTCATATATTCCCCTTAAATCGTCATAAAACTTATGGACAACGGGTTTATTGAACGCTACGCATCTTGCGATAGAGGTGGCTTCTGCTGCTCGTAGGGAAATCATGGGATTCCTTTTCATAAACGCTGTGAACCATTCCTTTCCTGCAGATTGATCTCGGCGCCAGCTTTCAGGAAAATTTTTGTTATTAGCTACTGCAAGGTCGTATGCCAGTTTCCTGGCGGCTTTCGGTGGTAGACCATGGTGCAGTTTTCCACATTTTATCAAGTATTCACAAAGTTCCGTCTCTTCTTCATCGGTGAAAACCTTTCTGCATTCATAATTTGGTTTCATTTTTGGAAATACTGGTTCATCCCAATTAATATTCACTTGACGGCATTTTTCAATATACCTGCGTAAGGTGGTCCGCGGTATTTTGAAACGAGCTGCAGCCGACTTAGTTGATAAACCGTCATCTAAGACAGATCTAACAGCTGCTTTGACATAAAAGACATCTTTCTTTACATCGTTTGGAAGCTACCTGCTAGATGGCAGCGTATGTAATGAACGTGTTCGGGAAATATTTGAAACTGACCACTGTGTCCCAGTGGCCACTGTGACCCGCTCCCCCTACTTTTAATCCCTGTTTCATTTTAATCCCCGAGAAATATATAAAGTGAAATTTTAAACCCCGGGAAATAAAGTGAAATTTAATCCCGCACTCAACCAAATAGTAGCATAAATAAAAAGAAGTTGTTCTTTGATTTAATGAACAATTCATCAAAATCGGTTCAAAGCACTGCTTCTTTGTTCACATGAACTCTACGTTAGTGAAGGAAGAACAATTTCTTAATTCCTATTTCGATTCATCTTGTGTATGAACAACGAACATTGAAGTATGTGGCAAGGTTTTTGTATTAATGAAACTTTCCATAGTGATGATAAACATCGTTCTTAGTTTATATGTAGTGACCCCTGTACTGGTGAATATGAGCAATAGGAAAAAAGCTTTTAATACCAAAGTTGTTGGTTTCTTCGTATCATCTTCCAGAATTGTCAAACATGGGCATCCCAAAATCTGAAAATTCAAAAATCTAAGTACTTATGTATTTTTATTTTAAATCACACTTACTGTATATTGTACTATCTTTGAAATCCTCCTTAAATCCTGTTTCCATTACATAAATATATAATATGTCTATGTTTGTTCCAGTTGTTTTTGAACTATCAACATTCAAAGTTTCTAAAAAAAGCCACGTCAGAAAATTAAATTTGATGCCTTGGCTGGTTTCCTTGCCTCGGCTATGAAACACTAGCTGCGGCATTGAATCTTGTGCTTTTCTACCTAGTAAAACAAAACCATTTAGGTAACAAAAATATATCGATGAAAAAAATTACAACTTGATTTGAGATTGGTTATACCTACTTACTTATAGAGACTTCAGTATTCCTTAGAAATTCTGAGGAGCTGTTGTCTTTCACGTTCTCCCCGGATGAGATTAAAATCTGTAGGTCATTTCTTACGCATTCCCATTTTGAGACTATATACACCGTCTCCGTGCAAGGCATCAAAGTCTTACTTAATAGGTATACATATTATAGAGTTAATTGAGGTATACAACTTAAGAAAAAACCGGCGACAGCGTATAACCGACTTTCTATTTAACACCTCGAATAACACAAGACCGAAAAAACCGACTAGAACGAAGTACGTAGCGATGCATCCAGAAAATAGAAATGTAATTATTTTTATTTTAACATATTTTTCTATGCCGTTGCCCGACTGCAGCTACCTTTGCTTAGGAACTGTGTACATCAATGCCATGAACTGTTTCATTGTATTTATGATTTATCTTGATCTAATGGTTACAGCTTTGTTTCTAGGAATATTTGCTTGTTTTAAATGAACCGTTCATTGAATCAATCAATTTCGTTCTTAAAAGGATAAGTTGCTAGTAAGGCTATATTAACCATATTCATATTATTCATATTAAGGCCGCGTTAATGGCCGCCATGTTTAAACTGTGATTGGTTGATTTTTCGAAACTTGTTTTAAGGTCTTTAAAAAAACGGCACATCAGAATTGGCTCAAATTTGGCATAAACATTATTTGATCGATTATTTACAATTCCTTATTTTGTTTTTCCGATATTCAGCCTTTTTTTTAAATTCAAAAATCATGTTCGCAACAACCAAAACAATTGAATGTGTTGGTGGTTGCATATTTGCATGTTTATCAAGCTTGGATCCGTGAAAAGCATATTTTATTGATAACCACGAAAAACTAAAATAAGCTAATTGTAGAGATTGTGAATAATATATCAAATAATGTTTATGCCAAAGGATTTTGGAAATTATTGCGGATGACCTTAAAAGGAATTTTGAAGGTGAAAACGGTTCAAGCAATTTCAAGTAGACGGCGCCACGGCAAAAAAGCTACATTGGGAGCATCATAATTGTATATTTGTCTTTCTCTGTCACTAAGTGTTTCACCGACAAACAGATTTTGTTTTGGACAAAAAATAAAATATTGAACCGTATGTGTAGAGTGACGCAGTCGTCATTTTCAAAAACTAAATTTAAACATGGCGGCCATTAACGCGGCCTTAATATTCATTTATCCCATTTTGACGTTTAAAAATGACATTATTGAACGCATAATAACAAAGGTAAGTAGACGTTTATCACCTGAGTGACTTAAAATATTTTTAACTCACTCTCAGCCTTTTAAGTCACTCTGCTGGTACAAAAATCTGCTACAAATACAAACAACTAGCTATACCCTAGCAACTACCAGTTTCAGTAGGTTAGAGGTGCGAAACTATCGATAGTTATTATCGATATATCGATAGTTTACAACACTATCGAACTATCGATAGTTCTACTTGGACAATCGATAGCAGACCTCCTGTCTTTTCTCATGTCGGCAATGTCAAGTGTCAAGAAATATCATTTACATTTCATCTTCCACTTCATCCTGTGCTATGATCTTTCATCAAGGCTCGTAGAGTTAATAGGTTGTCTGGTAATGGGTAACTCGATGACGTCATCTGGTCTGGGGTGCCTGGAGATTTGGAATTATGTTGAGTCACCCCAGATGACGCCATCAAAGTTATCAGGCAACAACCTTGATCTTTCTTCATATTTATGATTGTGTTATATTTTGGTTTTGATGGTATGGTAGTTGAAATTTGAAATAAAAAATAAAAAAGATGAAGATGAATTATGCTTCCTGTTATCATCGGTTAACAACAACAACCAACTCAACACTTTATTTCGTGTTTATTTCCGTTCATACTGGTGTTTATTTCTGTTATTTACTTTCAGTTTGAAGAAAAAAGAACGTGTCTAATTAAACATTGTTATTTACAATATTAACTTTCATTTTGGTATTTTTTCTCTCTTGTTGTGTTTGTATTGTAGGGCGTAGGCCGTAGCTGCACACTGCAGTAGGAGTTCATTAACAATAACGTTTTGCTAATTGCTGAAACTCCAAATAAAAAAATGGGTCCAAAACGTAAATCCTTTTTTAACACGCTTATATTAGCTTCACCTGTATGTATGTATGTTTGTATGTATGTATCTGGAAACGCTGCAGGCGGTTTCGCTGTGTTGTGGAGATTATGTTCCAGACAGGGGCCCCATAGGTTAGCATAGGTCTAATTACGTAGGGTGTTTTTTTTAGAGGTTTGTTTTTCTACCTAGTAACACTGTTCCTAGTGACAGTAAATTTGACAGGTGACAGCTCATTTCCGTTCATTATATCTTGCCATTTCATTATGAAAAGACTTACGCCAGAGCAACGCTTGCAAATTGTACAAATTTACTTCGAAAATCGTGATTCATTTCGCGAAACTTCCGCTATGTACGTTACGTCCATTTTACGGTCGACATAATCGTCCATCCCAGCAAGTTATTCGGACAACCATGAATCGTTTTTGCACTACGCATACTCTGATTGTTAATCCAGAAAAACTCCTTGCTTGGTGTGCTTGTTGGGTTAGTGGAATCATTGGCCCATATTTCTTTAAAAATGATGTCAGCCAGAACGCGACAGTCAATGGAGAGCGGTATCGATTCTTGATTACTGACTTTCTTGTTCCCCAGTTGAATGGCGTTAGTGTGGAAGAGTTCTGGTTCCAACAAGATGGCGCAATATGCCACACAGCGCGTGACACAATCAACTTATTTCAGGAAACATTCGATGACCGTATAATTTCGCGCAATGAACTTTTGAATTGGCCTCCACGGTGGTGTGATCTCACACCTATGGATTCAATTCTGTGGAGATATGTGAAGTCGGTAGTCTACGGTGATAAACCAACAATGTTGAATCGGCTGGAAGCCAACATTTGCCGTGTTATTGCCGATTAACGTTCCCACATATTCGAAAAAGTGGTCCAAAATTGGACTCCCAGACTGAGCTTCGTTCGAGCCAGTCGCGGCAGTCATATGCCCCAAATCATTTTTAAGCACTAATGGCATGAAATTAACTTTCTATTAAAGTCAATATCATGGCCGTTTACATGATTTTTATGAGTTTTATTCCAGTTCAAAGTTCTATACCTCTAAAAAAAACACCCTTTATGTATGTATGTATGTATGTATATATGTATGTATGTATGTATGTATGTATGTATGTATGTTTGTAAGTAACATTGAAAATGTTTATCGCACGGGCACATAGGAATGCGCGCGAACTTTTGGACCTTTGGGAAGTGTATGAACAAGAACCTGGAACAAGCCAAGTGTCTCTCTCTGGAAACGTCTAGAAAGAGCCTGGAAATTGCTGGAAAGGGTCGAAAAAATTCTGCCAGAGGTCCCAAATGACCTGGGGATCATTTTCCAGAATCCGGATCAGTCTGTACAAGTCTGGATAAGGTCTGGATAAATCTGGATAGAGTCTGTAAAACTCTGGATAAGTCTGGATATTGTCTGTAAAAGTCTGGAAAACTTTGGAAACGTCTGGAAAAGACTTGGAAATTTCTGGAAAGGGTCGGAAAAATTCTGGAAAAGGTCCCAATAGACCTGGGGATCATTTTCTAGAATCCGGATCAGTCTGGAAAAGTCTGGATAAAGTCTGGATAAATCTGGATGAAGTCTGGAAAACTCTGGAAAGCTCTGGATAACTCTGGATAATGCCTGGAAAAGTCTGAAAACGTCTGGAAAAGGCCTGGAAACTTCTTGAAAGAGTCGGAAAAATTCTGGAAAAGGTCGCAAAAGACCTTGGGATCATTTTCTAGAATTTGGAGCAGTCTGTACAAGTCTGGATAAGGGCTGGATAAATCTGGATGAAGTCTGTAAAACTCTGGATAAGTCTGGATATTGTCTGGAAATCTCTTGAAACGTCTGGAGAAGGCCTGGAAACTTCTTGAAAGGGTCGGAAAAATTCTGGAAAAGGTCCCAAAAGACCTGGGGATCATTTTCCAGAATCCGGATCAGTCTGTACAAGTCTGAATAAATCTGGATGAAATCTGGAAAACTCTGGAAAGCTCTGAATAAGTCTGGATAATGTCTGCAAAAGTCTGGAAATCTCTGGGGCGAATTCAGGAATGACACACTCCGTGTGAGTGTGATACCGGTGCGGTTCGACGCACTAGCCGTTTATAAATGATAAATGGTCCGCGCACTCTGTGCCGTTCAGAAAGTACTTCGGGCACACTCCAGGATGGGGATTCTAATTGTTCGAAGTCGAAGGATGCGACTCAGAAATAACGTTGTTGTTGCCTATATGAGACGCTCGACTCGTGTCGACTAGTGAAATTGTAATCCGGCTGCAGGTGTCGCACCCTCGTCGCACCGGTCACACCATAATTTTTTGATTGTGTCTTTATGTCAACAATGTCAACCATTCCTCCCATAATCTTAATAATCCACAATAATCCCACAAAATATAAACAAAACACGAATAAGAATTAAAGTTTTTTCTTCAAAATAAACAAATGAACAACAGAATAATACATCGAACTAAAAAGTGAAAAATAATTTTCAATATAAACAGAAAAAATTAATGAACAAAAAATATTAGAATTATTGTGAAAAAGCGTGGGGTGCTCAATGTACGAGAAATGTGGAACAAAGCACCCCACGCTTTTTTCACAATAATTCTAATATTTTTTGTTCATTAATTTTTTCTGTTTATATTGAAAATTATTTTTCACTTTTTAGTTCAATTTACTATAAGAGCGTGTTTTTTAGTTTTTTTAAACTATATTTATTTATCGATAGTTATATCGATACATCGATAGTTTTTATCCTTTACTATCGATATATCGATAGTTAGATTCTTCGATAGTTTCCCACCTCTACAGTAGGTATTAGACATTAGCGCTCGCTGAATGAATTCTTTTTATAATTTGATTCCTATTAAGTACTCAATTTTTTAAATGTCCATCAAAATGGGATAAAATTTTGTATACATCACATGAGTTAAAATGTTTATTCATTCGAAGAAAATTAACCCACTCGCTAGGGCTCGTGGGTTAAACTTTCTTCTCATGAATAAACATTCATTTAACTCACTTGGTGTATAAATAACTATTATATTATGAATATTCCGTGGAAACTCCATCAAATAAATTTTCCTTAATATTAAGGTTTAATTTCATAATATCAATGAACTTAGTTCGTGTAACCGATGTACTAGTCAACATAGGATTCATGTAGATGAGTATTCATAACTTACTGAAGCTTCATTCTTTATTCAGTTTTCTGTACTTAGGATTAATGAAAATTTCACTGAATCAATGAAAATGTAATTGATAAAAGCAGTTCATTGATATTATTATGAAGATTTTTTTGAGTGCGGGCTATGTCCAACCGTGGAAGGGAAAAGACTATTCGATAATGATGATGAATTTCTCCAATGATAAGAGTCTGTCTTCACAGCTAAGAGTTTTCAAATTCCATGTCGAGTAATGTAAGTAAGGGAACCAGAGGAAAACGAAACAGGAAACAGCATAACTTTGAAGAACTTAGAAATTCTGGAGTTTAATTGATTTTATTTACTGTTACCATTAGAAATTAGAATCCTAAAATAAAATTCCGTTAACATTTTTGTTAATGACCCAAGTTCGAGAAGTTATTAAAAATTAGTGCCATAAGGAATAAATAAATAAATAGATATAGGCCAACACCGCGATTTTAATTGCATTTCCTCAACGACAGGTCACTACACCAATATTTGAGAATTACAAACGTTTGTTTGTTTGCTTGCCGCAAATTCAATCACTCCGTATATCCATGTGCGCTCTATGTTTGTACACGGGCTATGTCGGAGGATTCTCCCGCACATATGCAATCGCCAAATCAAATATTCCCTGGCTTTTAGGCCGCATAAATATACCATTAATAATTTAGTTTGCTGGATGATTATTTTTCTTTCAATATTCATTGGTAATTAATAATAAAGTTTAGATTCTCTAAGGACACATCAAAAAACTTTCTCAACTTCACTTAATATACTTACAGAAGTTTATTAAAAATTAGAATGAGTGCTTTTATCTAAACAATAATTTTGGAGCCTTATATCAACCATTACCCAATGAAGAAATGGATGTACCCATTGAAAACCCTGCGCTCAGCAGTGAAGATGCATGTCTAATTTTATTGCTAGCGAAAATCGATCTTTATCATAATCACAGACAACCTTTATGTGGATTTGGAAATGTATGGAAACAGTTATTACGGAAAACAATTTAAAAAAGAGCTGACTGCATTGAGAAAGGAAAATGCAGTTTTGGAGGAAGCCTTGAAAAGGAATGAACAAAAGTCGCATGATGAGCTTTAACTGAAGGGAGTAGATATGACTTATAAAAATGGAAGATTTTATAGTTATTAATGATACTACATAGTTCGATATGAACACCATAATGGAACGCGTGTAACGTTAAACCACGAGGCGTTAGCCGAGTGGTTTAGTTACACATATTTCATTAATAAAGATCATATCGAAAGTGCATCATTCAAAATTTAATCTACGATGGTCCAAATAGATTTGATTTGCCTTGAAATAGCAAAAACTTTTCAAAATTAAAACTCAAAATTTATCAGGGCCGGTATTCTCGTTCTCGAAAACGCTCACCGTTTTTCAGTCGCTCGGCACTTTCAATGTAAATTTGCATTTAAAGTGCCGAGCGACTAGAAAGCGGTGAGCGTTTTTGAGAACCAGAATACCGGCCCAGGTGCCCGTACTAGTCTGGAACCTGGTTGTTGATTTTTGGAATTTTGACTTTGGCAATGCTGAATGTGACATAATGACACCGACGTAGATCAATACTTTAAGTTGACAAGTGATTTTTCTAAACAAATAAAAAATCTTACAGAAGATGCTGGATCAAATATCAGTGATTCTCCTTTGAATCAAAGTAATTCTCCTCCGGTAGCTGTCAAATTACTAGATATCAAAAAAATTAGATTTTGGTACGAAACGTGCCTATGAAATGAAAAGAGATCATTCCAAATTGCCAATTTAGAGTACCTATTTCATAAAATTTCTTGAAAAGCATTGTGTTATTCTCGAAAACATTGAAACAAATAGTCCTAAAACAAAACGAAGAGTAGTTTATGCACATCCTTCTACTTCCGAACACTCGTTCGAAGTCAAGTTCTCTAAAAAAACTCAAAATTCTGAAAAGAATGCACCAGTAGTTGTTGTGCTTATTGAGGCAAATCAGGGCACAGGATTTACACTTGCTTTGTATTCAAAAATTTGCAGTATCAAGAAAAACAAAACCTGTGCTTCAACTGCTTGGGCAAACATAAGTTAAAAGAATATGGTTCATCTCAAACTTGTTTCACATGTGAAAAAAAGCATAATTCTTTGCTTCACAATAATAATGCTACAAAAAACCAACATTCTCCTCAACCCAGAAGTATAATAAAACATTTAGTCGAGCAAATAAAAATTCAAATATTAACACTTCGGATAGGACCCACCAAAATGTACATACTACTTCTAATACAAGGCAATTTAATCAGAGTTCCTCGCGAAATAATAATTCCTCTAATAATTCTTCTGAAGATGACCATTTCACACAAGAAAATGAAGAACGTTCAAATTCCCAAAATTCTCAACATTTTAATTCTTTAAATCACTCTGCTTTGTCAGTAAAAAATTGCTATGTTCTTTTAGCCACTGCCAAAGTAACTTTGTACACCAAATATGGACATCCTATTCTAGCCAGGGCTCTACTTGATACAGGTACCCAAACTTCTCTCATAAGTGAAAAATTGGCACGAAAGCTCTTCTGCCAAACTTAACAGGCAAACTCCTTCAACATCAGAATCTTATCAATCAGTTAGATATTCCTAAAGATTTGTATTGGCAGATAATGAATTTTATCAACCATCAGAAATTGATGTGCTGCTTGGATTACACTGCTACTATGACATAATCGAGGAGAGTATTGTGAAGCTTGGCAAGGGTCTGCCAGTTTTACAAGAATCACTTTTTGGGTGGATAGTGGCAGGAGTGCTTCCTAAAAAATATACTCTTTCTTACCTCAATCGCTCTAGCAATACAGTGGTTGGGAATTCTTCCAGTTTCTCTTTTGTGTCAACGTCAAAAATTGAAAATTTTGGGATTTCGAGGAAACCCCAGAGAAAACTTTAGAAACTCTTATAATAACTCTCGAAAATAGGTTTAAAAAAAAGACTGTGACCTCTTTACCCAATATAATAAGTTCATTAAAGAATATGTTTCTCTCGGACATGCTCAATACGTTCCATTAACACTTCACAATTCTTATTTTGGAAATAAATATTTTATTCCCCACTTGTGCGTTATACGTGAGTCAAGTGTTTCCACTCGCCTGCGTGTTGTGTTCGATACGAGCTGCCCTAGTTTTTCTGCACTATCTTTAAATAATATATGCCCTAAAGGATATCAAGTCCAGCCCGATCTTTACGACATATTGTGTCGTTTTAAATTTTTTCTATATGTTTTCACGACTGATATCCAGAAAATATATAGGCAGATTCTTATAAACCCCGACCAGAGATTTTTGCAAAACATTTTATGGCGTGAAAATGCCAACGAGGACCTGAAATGTATACAACTAAATAGTGTCATATATGGCACGAATTTGCACCGTTTCTTGCTACTAGAGTGTTGAAGAAAAGACTTTCTGTCATAAAATGTAATGAAATGGAAATTAATTTTGCCAAGGTCTCCTCATTAGGGAGGGATTTGGGAATCGGCTGTTAAAAGTGCGAAATACCACATGAGGAGACTTATTGGTAACGCCAATTTCACTTACGAGGAATTTTCGACAGTACTTTGCCAGGTTGAAGCTATACTCAACTCTAGACCGCTAAGCCCTATTTCAAGCAACTCTGCAGACTCAAACTGCTTAACTCCTGGCCATTTCTTAATTGGCTCACCATCGGCATCTTATCCTGAAAAAGATGTTACCCATATTTCTGAAAACCGCCTTTCCGCGTATCAGCACATTTCGAGGATCCAGCAGACCTTCTGGAAGCGCTGGTTTGTCGAATACTTGAACCGCCTACAAAATAGGCCAAAATGGTTCCAAGAAAAGGAACGTTTAAAAGAAAATGACCTTGTTCTTCTGAAAGAGGATGATGTACCTTCACTAAATTGGCCCCTAGCTCGTGTCTTAGAGCTTATTCCAGATGAAGATAGGAAGGTTCGAGTGGCAGGAATTCGTACTTCAACTGGAGAATTCACTATGCCAATAACAAAATTGTGCCTTCTTCCACATCAAACTTGTTAATCTCTTAAGTTCCCATCTTTGTTGCTTCTTAATTTTTGTTGAAGCTGAAGCTTCAACACGGGGGAGAATGTTGGAGATTCTTAATAATTCAAAAATGATTATAATTTAAAAATATAGAAATAATTCAGATGGTAAAAATTAAATTAAAACCCAATAATAAGGTACCTGTCCCAAATAAGGCCATGTTAAGAAGTTCTATTTTTTCCTAACATTATCCACCAAGCCCAACAAAAAACACGAGCTTATATGTGAAGTGTTTCGCTTCTATTACTCGAATATTAACTCCAATTTATTTATTTTTTTATATAAGTGGTGGTTTTTGAATAAAACAAAGATGCATAACATTGGCCTTATTTGGATCACTATGCTCCTAATAAGGCCACCATTAAAAAATGTTTAAAATAAATACATTTATTTATAAAAATATTATTATTTGAGACATAGTACACAAAATAGAACTTATATATTTGCTGCATTCCTAAAAAAACAATAATTCCAAGTCCTGGGATGGTGATCCAAATAGGTCTACATACAACTAGGACAAATTAATGAACCGCAGCATCTCTTGGTTGGTTAGAATCGTGTCCTTATTCTTGAAACAAGGCAGCAGCGTTTCCAGGAGAATGAGGGTTCCGTCTTGGTTACTTATATTATCATTTGCATATCATTGAGAAAGACAGAACATTCGTTTTCATGAGAACGTTGTTCCCCTGTTTCGAGAATAAGGACTCAGGCATTTCATAAAACATCACTTAGGTAATAATATGACACATGTAGCATTTGAGTTTTCTTTAAATGCTACCCTTCATTTTTTTTGTGAAAGGTTTATATCAAAGAGGATATTTACCTATCTAGTTATATAATATTTTTACTTGAAACAATAATTAAGGATGGGATTTCCCATCGGTTGAATATTTTTATTTAATTTCAATCATACAACATAATACATCATATTTTTTATTTACAAACTTAACCTATTCAAATTCCACTTTCGCTTTCATTACTTTAAAACACATAACCCTGTTTTGGTCATCATCATCTGTTTATCTCAATTAAAGGATGAAGAACGCATCTTCTCCACTAGCCCACGGTTAGGGGTTGAGGGCGTTAACTTGCTTTAGCCTAAAACAAATGGGAATTATTAATTATTTCAACTTTCACGTAATGGTAGCAAATAAACAATACTTACCTGGTATGTTAGCTTAGCTAGCAAGGGGATGAATTCACAAGGGTTAATCTTGCATAACAACCACTGATTGGCTCCTAGAGACTGGTACTTTGGGTTTAGAAGTCCTTTTGTCCATTGTTGTTATTTCACATTTTGCTGCTGAAATTCCCAGCTGTTAAATGTCAACCAGTATCTGCCGCGGGCTATGGTCAGTTCCTAATTTGAATTTTGCAACGTTGCCAAATTTATTTTGCACAATTCCTTGAATTTTCGTACACATTCAAATTAACCGCGTTTTCTTCTTTCTTGGATTTCCGCTGTCATCGAATCTGGTGGAATCAATTTTACGGATTCTGGTACTGCCATTCTGGTACTGCTTCTTTGTGACTCAACACGCCTTTTTCTTGGTCCAAAAAGAAATCGGGTATCATCTGCCCAAATACCTTTTGAAGAGTTTTGTTGAAGTTTTCTATCAATGGATCAAGAGGCCATCGAGTACTAGAGCCAAAGAAAAGAAGGTTTTCTGTTTAACTTCCTGGGTTATTAATCCAGAATCTTTGGCGTGCCAGAATCGCTTTTTGTGTTGTGTTTTGTGGAATCCAATCAAGGTAAGCTGCTCAAGCATTAATTTCTTTATCTGGAATATATTTCCACAACCCTTTTATCCCAGTTTTCCGCCCCATTTGTGACATTGTGTTTTTTTTTACCCTGTAGGATCCGCGTGGGAGTCGACTCCAAGAATTGGACCGTTGGTTATTGGTCGATTATACCATATACCTGTATGTTTGGTAGTTTGCACCCCATACCATCATCGCCCTGTAATTTCTGCCCTAAGAAATTCAGTATTTCAGTACTCGCTGACTTTAAGAGTCGCGAGGCACGAGACACGACGTACTCTATTGGTTGAAGCATTCGTCGTAGAATTGAGATTGTGACTGCTACAAGGATAAACAGGCCAGAATTTTATATTATTAATATTGTCACACTTTGTTAGTAAATTGATTGCTCTCATATTCTGATTTTTCAGAATATTTTATCATTATTATTTAACTTCATTAGCAAATTAATTGCTATCATATTTAGATTTTTCAGAACATTCAGATTATTATTTTTATTACTATTTATTTATTTTCTCTCTTTAAATAACCATATTATAATTCACATATTTTCCCTTTTTACCCATAAGGGTTATATAAAATTATTGTTTAAGATTCTATCAATCAGGGTGATTTTCATCCCTCTTTAAAGGGGCTTTGTGCCCTCAACGTTAACGTGAATCACAAAATCACTACACCAACCATAATTCAAAAAAAAGAATACCATTCAGCAATATTGTGAACTATAGTCGACTATGGGGTTCTAGGTCCTAGGTATGAGATAATTAAATGTGTCAATTAGACAACCTAATATCCAGGTTAAACAAGTTTCCATAAATTTTAAGATTCATTAACTTACATATATATTTTTTTTTCTTGAAAAGAAACTTATTAATTACATTGATACTCTACTTTAAGTGTCTACCATTAAATAGGTACTGGTTATTTAACATATTTATTTCATAGGTACTCCTATTTTAAATTGGCTATATATATTTTGTGATTACAATGTGACTTGAATAACCATCAACTAATTATTGACAAATAGAATTTTATTCAATCGAAGATTGAAGTGTTGTTTTAATTATTATTGTTCCACTCTCACCAATTATTAATTTTGCAGATATTCTCTAAGTTTGGTTTCGCAATTTAAACCATATCAATTAAAAATTGCGTGGCGCCCTTTTAGTAATATATACTTAGGTGTATATTGAATTTTAAATATTTGAGTAAATAATTAAAAACTTCATTAAAAATTAAAACTTTGATTTTGAACTCCGACCCATCTGCTCTCCAGATGAAAAGCAGCCGTTCGCTGTGTACCAAAAGATAAAAAGTGCTACACACATTCTTTTAAAAAAACACTGTAATGTGACACCAATTGAACATTTTTCATATGGCCTTATTAGGAACATGTTACATTGAAAAAAAAAAAAAGTCTGTAACTAGGAGTCTAGCAAAGCTATTATTCTGTACTTACTCTGTAGCTTTCTCAATATACAAATGTTCGTGTAAAAATTACATTCGCTCCATTGACTTTATAAACATGCGTATAAACTGATTGGTTTCCAGCCTTAAAGTTATAACGTGACATATGAAATATGTGGTTTGCCATTTTTCGACATATGAGAAGTTGCTAGGAGCCCTTGCAATAATTTTTAATTTGCATTATAGATTTCTTTTTTAATAATATTGTAATTTTTGAAAATGGGATTCAATATTAAGCAATAAAGGGCACTGACCTTATTAGGTACATGGCCTTATTTGGGTCAGGTACCTTATATTTATTTGGTGAAGTCTGTTTTTTTTTTAAAGATTATTCCCCAAGTCAAAAATTTAGTAATATCCGTTCACAATCCGATGTCCACAGGTACAGGTAAAAATTATCAACTTTCAATGCTATTTGATAGGGAAAGGTGATAAATTTACCTGTACCTGTGGACATCGGATTGTGAACAGGATATATATTGGCAACACAAGCCTTTTCTACATAAAAATTTGAAAGCATTGACAATTTTATATTGTATTGCCAACATAATGTCATTTTGACTTTTATCTTTAAAAAAAAAACAGACTTTACCCTATTATTCAAGGACATTTGCTATTGTTAGATTCCATATTTCCCAGGATATGTTTCTTGCGCCCTGATTGGCTCATTTATAAATCAGGTGAGTCGGCGCACCTAGTGCACCAATCAAAACTGCACGATCTTGTTGTCGTCGCGGAGCAGGTGGCGTAGTAAAGAATTTGCTCTAATTTCTATTTAAACAAGTGAAAGTAGTTGCCATTAGACCTTGAAAGGGATCATTGCTCCTGACGCGGTACGGCCGCATGCTTCTTTCTAATCTCTCTTCTCTAACGTTCTAAAAAATAGTCGGGGATAATACCACGAGAGCTTCAAAATTACTCATGCGTGTTTTCTCTGCAAATTTCACTCGTCCTACGGACTCGTGAAATTATAGAAAACACGCAATCGTGAAAAATTATCTGGTTCATTTTAAAGCTCAAGTGGTATTTAGAGGATTATTTCACGTATGAGAATGCAAAAAAATATGGAAATAAATATGTATTAAACGATTTGAACATCTTAACAATCAATACAAATAAATGGTTGCTATCAGAAACCGTTTGTTTGTATCAAAAATTAGCATGACAACCATGTATACAATAACATGGGAGAATTATCGCTGTAATTCTCTCTAGTTAAACAAATGGAAAAGAGAATTTTCGAATGTAATACCACAAGAGGTTTCAGGATTACCGGATAATACTTTTACCTGTCACGAAACACGTTACGCAGCAACACCACGACTCCGAAGGAGGAGTGGTGTTGCTGGTAACGCGTTGTGTGTCAGGTAAAAGTATTAGGTAATCCTGAAACATCGAGTGGTATTCAAAAGGTTATACGACGAACGAACAAACTAAAGTTTAATACTTGAAAATTAAAAAAAAAAAATTATAATAGAATTTGCCATAAATGCCAGCAAGCGCGATAATCCCAAAAGGCTTATCACTTCTTAAGCCTCCCGTGTTATATGGGAATAATGTACAGTGAGTTGTATAATCGCTGTAATTCTGAAAATCGTCACTTGTCTTATGGGATTTCTAACACATGAGTGGAATAATCGAGAAAATCGAAATAAAATTACCAGTGAACTCTGGGCTGTTATTCCAGTTTCATCTATGTAAACTTTGCCTGTGATTTATGATTGTGAAGCAATAGATGGTGTTTCGACTTTCATTCTCTTCCCTTTCTAATTATTAATACAGTCCACGAAAAACAAACAAAAACTTTCTTTTTTCTAGTAGGGGTATCCTGTTGCCCCTACAGTAGTTTCATCTAGCTAATTACAGAGATTTGGTTTTTAATTTTTTTCTCGATAAGGATCGGTAATTCGAAAAAACTACAAGAGAACAAAAAGTTTCTAAATAAAGTAGAAAAATAATTTAGTTCCTCAGAATCTACCCGCGGCGCAAAGAAGTTCAAGGGCAGAAAAGGATATATGACCCCTGAAAAAACATCACCCTGTAAATTCTGGCAAACGTTTGAAATGTGCAATCATTCAGCTCCTATTGCGTAACCCTTATTCCAAATTTCAGCTAAATCCCTCAAAAATTGCAGGAGCTATAAAGAAAAAGCTGAAAAACTATTGAAATTTCAACACCCTGTAGCTCGGTAACGAAGCATTTGCGGACCTATTTTTACTAGAAATTTTAGTCATAAAATAAACCAAAGAATCACTCCTTTCAGTTTGGACCGTGACTTATGGGACACCCTGTATATATCGTAAATATAAGCTTATATTAAACTAGCGGATATACCCGGCGTGTGCTACTACGCTAAAAAAATAAGTACATCTTGTTTATTTGTTGAGAAAAGCAATTTTTAAAAGACGGGGGTAGTCTTGACAACCTGCCCACCCCTTCACCTGTCACATTTGACAGTTGGAATCTGTCAATTCTCTTCAACGTCTCATGGCGTTTCCGATTTTGAACACCTGGCAGGCATATGATGCCCTTTTGTCATATTTTGACAGCTGACATCTGTCAAAAATTATATTTGACCAGTTGACACCTGTCATTAGTGGTCTAAAATGTATTATCACCCGAACTTGAAGTGTATGCAAAATTTCAGCAAAATCGGCTGCGAAGAAATGGTTCAAAAATCTGCACCTGTTACAATTTGACAGTTGACACTTGTCATTAGTGGTCTAAAACATTCTTCTCATTCAACTCCGAGATAATAGGGGTGGTAAGTTTTAAAATGAACAACATGTATAGCATGTATTTATCTTGTTTTCCCTTCCTCATAAGTTCATTCCTCTGAAAGTCTTTTTTTATGGAAAAAGGACATGCAACGTTGTCAGATTTTGAGTTTTTTCTGCGAAAAAGATTTTAATAGGATATTTCCGACAAGTATCAAAATTTTGTCAACATGTTATACATCAGTTAAAAGACCTTTCCAGGTACTATCGTATAACATAAAAATCCAAAATGGCGGCTATAAGACAAATTCAAGTTGCTTCTATTCTAGTATTATAAAAATAGAAGATTATCGATGATTTCAAACATTATCAAAAAATTTTGACAGATGTCAAATCCATAGTTTTTGAGACATGAACAAAAATTAAATTCGACAATAATCAGTTTTTTTCAATTATTTCAAAAACAAATAATTTTCATTAAAATTCAAAAGCAGATTCTGAAGCGGTATGAAATTCTCTAAAACTTTTCCGATTCAACTGACTGTCTATCTGTTATAATAACCGAAATCCCATTGGTGAGGACCTAAATTGGGACACACTGTATGTCTTTATACATTTATCAATAGGCCGGCATACACACACGTTTTTTCACGCGATTTATCATGGCATATTGGTATGTGGCGGTTAGCATGCGCGAAAGAACGGCGTGGCAAGAAAAACGTCATGTTCCATACACTTGACAAAGTATTCAAATGATTTAGCATGTGATTACGCGGGGCATATCAGTTTCAAAGGAAAAATCGTATGTGTGTAGGCAAAAAGTGTCATTTATCGTGTCATTTGAAAGTGCATGTGGCCATGTACTAATTTTCAACGTGATAGTTTTCGACGCGGCGTTCATGTTTTCGTACTAGCCTCAAAGCTGTGACGTGGAATGGCGTGTGGACACGGGTGTGAGCTGCACTGTCATGTA
The DNA here is from genome assembly GCA_917834065.1 of Ceutorhynchus assimilis. Taxonomy (NCBI): domain Eukaryota; kingdom Metazoa; phylum Arthropoda; class Insecta; order Coleoptera; family Curculionidae; genus Ceutorhynchus; species Ceutorhynchus assimilis. Next base: position 13,240,720 of record OU892279.1, read on the forward strand.
CTTGAGTAACGCCACATTCCAGATGAAAGCACGTGTGAAATCCCTTCCCATTTTATCATTGCCTGCAGGCCTCCTCACTTACGCACATGATTTTTCACAGGTTTTTGCAAATGACACGATAAACCGCGCGAAATAACGTGTGTGTATGCCGGCCTAATAAGATTAATAAGAACGTGGAACAAAATTTATTATAACAACTTTAACTGACCTCTCTATCTTCCAGAGATTTATCTGTTATTATGTATGCATTGTAGAGCACGAAAATGTTCCCACCAGATTCTCTCAGGTGTTAGGTGATAAAATAATACATTATAATCACCTGAGTGGGAAGTTTTCTGTGTCCCACCATGTATTAAGCCTTGCCGCAATCTGAGTTGCCACAGCAGTATTTCAAAACCAAAGCTTACCTGTGTTTATCTATAAATTTCAGAAACTACGCGTGTCGCATCGAAATTAATTTAGACCAGCAACTGTCAAACACAAATGCCACTCATTGTTCAAATTTATGTCAAAATTGGTGCAAAATGTTTTCCGCTGCTCTTAGAATCACCGTATTACCGTTGACCAAAGGACGGCTTAGCAGCCATGTCTTACCAGCAATTGGAACGACATCAGCCAGATTTTCTGGAAAAGCTCCTGGCTGCTTGAGTAAATCCAATAAATCCAAATCCTCCGGATCCCAGAATAAACCCAGAATAGCAGTTATCGGAGCTTGCGGAGGGATTGGTCAACCTCTGGCGTTGCTATTGAAGCTGAATCCCAGCATTGGAGAGTTGATACTTGTTGATAAGGACAACATGGCAGGTAAAAGATCAGCCTTGAATAAAGTAATTTTGTTTCATTTCAAATAAATATTTAAGGCGTGGCAGCAGACCTATCCCACATAGAAACCCCAGCCAAGGTCAGTCACTTCACCACGCAAAATCCTGGTGACGCTCTCAAAGGCGGTGTCGACATTATAGTGCTTCCTGCAGGAGTACCAAGAAAACCTGGCATGAAACGTTCAGATCTATTCGTGTCCAACGCTAAAGTAGTTTACGATACTGCAAAGGCTATGGGAGAACATTCACCCGATTCGATTTTATTGATAATAACTAATCCGGTCAATTCTGTCGTACCGGTAGCGTGTGAAGTGCTCAAGAACCAAGGCAAGTTGAACCCCAAGAAAATTTTCGGAGCGTCTACTTTGGATTCGGTGAGGGCAGCAACGTTTATTGGAGAAATTACTAACACTGATCCCAGAGAAGTCGTTGTGCCGCTTATTGGAGGTCATTCTGGGACGACTATCATACCTTTGTTGTCCAGGTAAGATGGTATTTTATTATGAGACATATGCAATGACATATTCACACAGATAGACATTACAGTAAACAAAATTTTGTGTCGCCAACATCTAGGAGAGCAATCCACCACCAGTATATCCCCTACAATTTGGTTGCCAAATTATTACGGATTAATATTTTATCCTGTTATGACTTTGCTTCAAAAAGTTGGAGCTTCGAGACTGAAAACGACTACTGGCAACGGCGGTTTGTAAAGCAGGCGGAACACACGCTGCAATTGATTTGCATGTCAACGCGTCCATCGAACTTATATCATATGAGTGAGAGGCAGATATATAGATAAACGAGTTGACATTTCTACATTATTTTTGTCAAGTGAATGACGGGTTCAGAGGGAAAGAGGCGTGTGTTGTTTATACCTCTTTATACCATTGATGAACCCCTACCATGACCCCCCTCGAGCAGCGCACCTCTCCTGGTCCATGGGGTGTCTTGTCATCACAACAAGCATCAATTTATGTATGAGATGCTCTGTCTATCTGTCTTAAGATGTCATTGGATATATGCACAATTACAATGTTCCACTTTAATGTGTTAACCAACTTGCAAGACGTGTCCGACTTTGCTCGAACTAGTTTGTTGTTTCTAGACCTGAATTAATTCATATATTATTTGGGCTAAATACTAAATCATAATTTTTTGAAGTCCCATTCGATGCTAATTATTTAAATTATTGTAGATCTCATCCATCAGTGACCCTGGAAGGGGAAAAACGAGACGAGTTTGTGAAGAAACTGCAAAACGCTGGCACTGCAGTTGTCCAAGCTAAAGCTGGAAAAGGGTCTGCTACTTTGGCAATGGCTTATGCTGGTTCAAGGCTGTGTTTTGGTATTATTCGAGCTATGCAAGGAGAATCAAATGTTGTTGGTAAGGAGTTTTTTGAAAAATTGACCTTGTTATTACCCTGTTGGTAAACACATTCTTCACAAGAATATCAGACTCCAGGAAATTTAAAAAACCTGTTATTGCCAATTTTTAATACGCAGTGAACATTTAAATTTCAATCGAAAATGAAAATTCCCTAAAACGAGAATTATGATAAATCGATTTATTTTGGGAATTTATGGCGGCTTACTAATAAGCTAAAATCTAAAGAAATAAAATGTCTTCCCTAGGTATGTCTATAAATTTTTTTAAATATTCGGTGATGGTAGAGATCGAGGTGAAAATTCATCTCCAAATCAAAGCACTGACAGGGACTTTACAATAAAATTGTTCAATGGGTATTTAAAATAAATAATAATAATTATTATTATTAATATTTCAGAATCAGCTTATGTTGTCAGTGACATCTACCCCGAACTTAAATACTTGGCTACGCCGTTATTGTTGGGTAAAAATGGGATCGAGAAAAATTTGGGATTGGGCAAAATGAACGATTATGAGACAGACTTGTTCTGTAAAGCCGTTCCACAAATGAAAAAAGATGTCGCATTGGGAGAGAAATACGTGAAAGAGCAAGGTGGAGGAAAATCGATATGCTAAAGTTTCTAATCTTTTTTTGTTTTGTTTTGTAAATTCCCTGTTTGAGAAACTTGCTAATAAAATTTGTCAAAAGTGTTACTATTATTCTTATTATTTAGGGAGAAGAAACAAGTCTCTTGACATCAATTTATTCCGTTGTAACGTTTATTAAACAATTACACATCAAAACGTAACCTATCAGTACTAAAACCCGATTCAATGAACTATAACCAAAAACTGGAATGCTAACACATAAGGACGAACTTGAAGCCTAGTGCGGCTGCTGCGGAGGGGATACCTATTTTTGTCGCACTCATTATGTTAAATGGCGAAAATTGCTTCCAACACGTATTCCAATTGATGAAACCTGTGAAGGGAAATATGACAAAACTTTCGAAAACGTCATATGTCAGCGAGCAACAGAAAAAAACAACATTCCCCTTTGTGGCATCTGTCACAGAACATATCACCTATAGAAAAATATCTCAAATGGAAGAATCGCGACAAAGGTTTTTAGTTAGGTTTTCATTCAACGATGGCGACACTGTCGGGAGATAAGAGAAATTTACAGGTATCTGTGGCGTGGACAGTGATTTGTGTTGGTTGGTTTTGTCATTTATTTTGTCATTTTAAAAGTCAAAATTTGAATTTTTAAATTGTGTTGTTGAACCGCGCGGTAAAGTGAAAATTCAAAAAGTTTTGGTTGAAAAAAAACCTAATTTTTGTTCGTATTTTTTTGTATTTATTCGTTTGTTTCGTTTCGTTCGTATTTGTATTTATTATTCGTATTTACTTTGCGATCTACCTATAACTGCGTGACTCTTGCTAACTTACTAACTCTTTTTGCACTATGTTCGACATCGGAAACTTCCTGCCAGTCATAGTTTTTAGAAAAGTGAGGCGAAAAGAGCTAAGAGGAGTCAGCAAGCCAAATGCAGTTGAACATTAAAAATTATACAAAAATAATAAAAATATATGAAAAAAATCAATTCGCCTTTTTGTCAAGAATACTCGATTAGTTGGGTTTTCAGTCAACGAGGGCGCCGTAATTCATAACCGGTACATACCATTGCAGATACTTTTCTAGAGGTGATATGTTCTGTGGCATCTGTCTTTCATGGCTACATTTTTTTGGCAGATATGGCAATGTGTGCGCATTCCAGTTTTTAGCTATAGTTCATTGACCCGATTAATAATTATTAAGTCTCGATTTACATTAAAGTTGAAGTTAAAAAGTCCCGATTGACAATCTTGTTCGGAGAATGATTCAAGAATGATCTCTGAGGAAAAATCTAGAAAATAAAATATAATATGGAAACTTAATAACTATGCTGAGTAAGTGTCCATTTATCCAAATTGGAACATTTAATTTTATATTTTCACCACACTGTACATATTAGAATTAATTAATTATAAGCAACCTACTTTTTATTATTGCAAATGACGATCATCGATATGTGCAAAATCAGCATTTATTGTATATCACCATTGGCCTAGCAACGCTAGTAGAGTCGTGAAACTGCGCACAAACAATTGAACTATCCAAGCTGTCAAACTTGAATTAAAATGACCGCCAAGAGGCACACAAACCCTTTTTTTATGTGTCATTCAATCAGCCGTATGAATAAAAATAGAGCATTTGCTTCTAAGCAAAAGGTAGAAGTATAAGCAAAAGCTTCGAGTAAAAGGTAGAAGTAGAAGCATTCACTTCATATCATATGAATAATGAAGACCTTTTACATGCGAGCATATGCTTCAAAGAAATGAAGTGAAAGATATTAATTACCTGTTGTACCTGTTACTTGAATCTAAGGCTCGAATGCCAAAGTTAACCACCAGATCGATAACATCAATGGACTTTGACATTCGATGGGAAGTGGTTGTGAAAGAACGCCAATCATGGAAGAACGCCAATCTACCGCAAGCGGACAACACATCATTTTGGTACAAAGTCACACAGATGGGTCGGAGCTAACGAAAGGAGTCGGTCAGGGAATAAGTGGAACAAACTTAAAGGTTAAACTCTCATTAGCAATGGGTAAAACCTCCACAAAATTTTAAACTGATGTTTTGGCAATAAACATCTATGCCCATCAAGTTTGTCTTAAAAGAGGCCTTTCAAGAGAGCACATTTACATACTGTCCGACAGTCAAGCGGCTCTACAGGCTCTAGGAGCAATCAAGTGCAATTTTCAGCTACTTTGGGAAGGTAAAAATATCCTTAAACAACTGGCTGGTAGGAATAAAATAAAGAGGGTAACGAGGAGGCAGACCGTTCCACGAAGCAAGGCGCTTTAACACCTTTTCAAGGCCCAAAGCATTTTTGTGTACTAATGAAAAGTCACGTCTCCAAAGAAATCAACAGATGAAGAAGGTTCATATCTGGCAACTTCTTGACGGTGAACAGAAGAGACATTAAGCCACGTACAGACCGAATTTCCAACGTAGACCAACGCCAACGGCACATGTATTGTTCGTCGATTTTTAACTGATACTTGCGGTATGAGGAGCGAGGGGGTGTTTCATATGGCAAAAACAGGTGTGACGTCAGGTAACCATTGGCGTTCTAATGTAGGGAGCCACCAGCTCACATTCCGTCCGAGTATCAGATTAAAATCGACGAACAATACTGTCGTTGGCGTTGGAATTGGAGAGCAGTGGAAAGGATTTGAGAACATCGTCTACACTGCCGTACACACAAAAACCAACGCGTTCCAACATGGTTCACATGTGCCGTTGGCTAGTGTTGGAAATTCGGACTGTACGCGGCTTTAGAACAGAAAATTACCTGAAAACAATAGGAAAATCAGACAGCGATTACTGTAGATCTTGCGAACAAGCAACAAAAACTGCAGAACACTAAATCTGTGAATGCCCTTATCACTTCTGCAAAAGGCTGAAATATCTTGCCAACAACCCCTGAGGTGAGCACTTTACCACTTGCGTCTATATCTCAACGTGGCTCCTTCACTATGCGCGTGCGCATACTTTCCACAGAAGATTTTTAGGTTAGGTTTTCCTGTTTTGTTTTGATTTTGAACTTGTACTTTTTTAGTAAGTTTCGTAATATTTTCTACTGACCCTGAATTTTCTATCCACCCCGTTTAGGGTAAATTTTTTAGTTACATATCTGTTGATTCGTGTCGTAATGGAGGGAAACCGTGAAAACATTGAAAAAGGCTCGGAAATAAGTAAAAGTTATAAAAATCAGTAAGTCTAATGAGAAGTAAGTCCAGAAGAGAAGATGAATCCAAATTTTGTAGATATGTATATTATGTCCTCGCTCCTGTACTTGGTGTTCCAAAAAATTTTCAAAGCAGGGCAATTTAAGCATGATTCGTTGTGGCTGGAAGGAAAAAAACACTATTGTGCCCTTTGTGTAACAGATCGTTTGGGTTCTACACTGCATTGGACACGCATTTAGAGTCGAGAGTCCCCGCACCAGATAATCCAAGCTTCCTACAAAAAATGATTTCTTTGTCGGCGATGCCCGGATAAACAAAATCAAAAAATTGATGCTCTTGGACTAAATTTATTCTCAACTCTTTATGTGTAGAGTTTTTGCAGCGGTTTTTGTTTATCCGGGCATCGCCGACAAAGAAATCATTTTTTGCAGGAATCTCGATTATCTGTGGCGGGGACTATAGATATACTTTCTTTTTTATTTTATGTGCAATTTCATTTTTTCTGTGTCAAAATAAATTTTTCACCCAAATATATTCCTTTGTGTTTTAATTATTACAGATATATGTAAATAGTTAAGGGCTAGATTGGATTTCTTGTGCTAATTTTTTGCTAACTAAAAAATTATCCCAAACGGGGTGGATAGAAATTTTAGGGTCAGTAGAAACAAAATTAGGAAATTTTAAAAAAAAAAATCAAAACAAAACAAGAAAACCTACCCAAAAAATCTTCTGTGGTAAGTAGGCGCACGCGCACACTGAAGGAGCCACGTTGAGATATAGACGCAAGTGCACTTTACCACCCAGGAAGCTGGCCTCCTTTGGTAGGAGCCTACAAATCTTGGACACTGAAGCGGCCGGAACAAGCTGTGACGACTCGTAATGCAATCTACAATCTATAAAAAAATGGGAAATAAAAATATTCGAAAATAATTTACAAAAATGGTAAACATACATCTACTCTGGAGCAGATGCATTTTGCAAGGAGTAAATGCTCCCAATTTGAAGCAAATACTCTCTTTTATTCATAATAAAAAGAGTATTTGCTTTTTCCTGGAGCATTTGCTTCCAACTTTCAAGTATAAGGTTTTGCTTGAAATTTTATTCATACTGGATGAAGCATTTGCTTCAGATTTTGCAAGAAAAAGCAAATGCTCTTTTTTATTCATACAGCCGAATGTTAGGGCAAGTAAATAAACTTATGTATATTTCTCCAATATATCGTTGCCGTTGACCAGCTGAAAACAAGTGACGGAGAATTTTGTTCGTCGCCAAGGAAAGATTGTTTAATTATTGTCACATTGTCAAATTATTAATATATTTTGTAATTTTGTATTGAAAATTCAATTCAACGATCAGTTTCATTTATACAGTCCACTGTTGGAGCTAACATTTTGGTCCTATCGACACGGATACGTATTGTTTTCTCCAGTCAATTTTCGCAGTCAAGGCGGGGAAGGGCCAAGGCGGTCATTGTTCTATCTGTTCCTGTTGGCATTGGCTCAGTTAAATGGTTCAACCGGGTGACGTTGGTGTAGCAATGACCTTAGGCCAATACAGGGAGTTCCAGTCTGGAATATTAGTCGACAAAGTGTTATAAGTCCGTTCTATTAATTATTACAGCATAGATAATTGGCAATTCATTTGGTTTTGTGTTGTCTTTGAGATCTGGTAAGTAAGTACTGGAATCATTTATTGCGCAGTTGTTGCCTTTTATATTTTTCAGCTTTGAATATTATGGTTATTATGGCGGATTTACGCAAATTGAAATTGAAAAGAGGTACTCTGAAAGGTAATTTAACTAGAATAAAAGGGTTTCTCGATAAACTTGATTTAGAAAAGCTATCCGAATTAGACTTGATTCAAATCGAAACTCGGCTAGAAAATGTTGAACCTCTTTTATCTCAGTTTAATGATGTCCAGACGGATATAGAGTGTCAATTGTCTTTAGATACAACAGCTGAGGGTGTTGAGGTAGATATAGATGTCATTATTGAATCTCAAAATGTTGAAAGGTTTAATTTTGAAAAAGAATATTTTTCTATTCTCAGTAGAATTAAATCAATTTTGAACAATTCAGGTGTTGACAATCAGTCAGGTAGCGCCGGTAGCGGTGGAGCATCTCGTGCTAGTAATGCTCCACAGCAAGTGAGTCAAAAACCGTCTATAAAGTTGCCTGATCTAAAATTACCTGTTTTTGATGGCTGTTATGGCAAGTGGCTCGAATTTAGAGATGCCTTTCGTGCTATTGTCCATGAGAATGTGCATTTGTCGGACGTGGAGAAGTTCTTCTATTTGAAATCTTTTCTTAGTGAAGAACCATTGCATGCAATTGCTAATTTGCAGGTTACTAATGACAATTATCCCAATGCTTGGAATATCTTGACCGATAGGTATGAAAACAATCGTCTAATTATTTATAATTATATCAATGATTTGTTTGATTGTCCAAAAGTCATGAAAGAGTCATATACTGAGCTTAGAAAAGTTTACGATATATTCAATAAAAATTTACGATCTTTGAAAAGCCTTGGTCAGGAAGTTGAGCATTGGGACACACTCATTGTATTCATGCTCACAAATAAATTCGATCTCATAACTCTTCGAGAATGGGAATCCTTTCAGGTAAAAAGTAACGAACTTCCTAGCTTGGAAGACGTTAACAAATTCTTGAAGGCAAAATGCGAGTTATTGGAAAAGTTGGAATCCTCAAAAATGGAAATTAAATCAGAAAAAATTAAATGTCATTTCGCAGCTACGCCACAAAATAAATTTTCTTGTTATTTTTGTAATAAGCCACACTCCATTTATAAATGTTTCGCATTCAGGAATTTGAATGTGCAAGCTCGACTCGCAGCTATAAGTGAATTAAAATTGTGTTTGAATTGTTTTAGTCCAGAACACACAAGCAACTGTTCAAAGTCGAGCTCTTGTCGTCATTGTGGCCAGAAACATAATTCACTATTGCATTCTGAGGAGTATCCGGTGCCCCCGTCAGCTGAACCTGAGAGTGCTGTTGTGTTGAGCGCCATGACTCCGTCCACTGAATCTGGGAAAAATTATAATACAACGTTATCACTGCTAGCCACTGCTAAAATTCGAGTTCTAGGTAGGGACGGAGTGATTTACATTGTTCGAGCCTTACTTGATCCAGGATCGCAGAGCAATTTCATGTCGGAAAGTTTGGTTAACAAACTGGGTCTCCAGAAACATTGCGTTAATTTCAAAATTATTGGAGTAAGTCAAGCGTTGTCAGCTACGGCGAGTTCCAGAGTAGATGTGACTGTCATGTCGAATGTAAATAATGATTTCGAAGAAACTATTCCTTGTTTGGTCATTTCCAAAATAACTCAGAATTTGCCATCGGTGTCCTTTGACATTTCCAAATGGAATATTCCCAAAAATGTAAGTTTAGCTGACGAAGCATTCAATTCACGAGGTAACATCGACATGTTGTTAGGTAATGACGTATTCTTCAGAATACTGCTTATGAAACAAATTCGTTCTACTGGTATGCCAGTTCTTCAAAAGACTAGATTGGGCTGGATTATTGGTGGTAACTTTAATCCGTTATGTGCTTTCAATTCTCAGGACAGGGTAATGGCATGTCTTTCGTTAGAGCAGAAAATAGATCGAGACTTGACAAAATTCTGGGAACTAGAGGAATGTGACTGGAATGTAAAGGTTATGTCTAAGGCCGAAGAATATTGCGAAAGTCATTTTGTCAACAACTTTTCTCGCGATTCTGAAGGTCGTTTTGTTGTCAAATTTCCATTCAAAGAAACTGTTGGTCAACGAGGTCTTTCCAGGCAAATGGCTTAGAAGAGATTACTTTTTTTGGAAAAACGCTTACACAAGGACGCATGGTTAAAGAAAGAATATGTCTCGTTTATTAATGAATACAGCGATCTTGGTCATATGACGAAAATTACAGACTTTTCGATGGATTCGAGGGATTCAAATAAGTATTTTTATCTACCACATCATGCAGTTGTCAAACAAGCCAGTTTGACAACCAAGGTCCGAGTTGTCTTTGATGCTTCAGCACAAAGCGATACTGGGGTTTCTTTGAATGACGTGCAATATGTGGGCCCAACCATTCAAAATGATTTATTATCTATTCTTCTAAATTTTCGAATTTTTCCCTATGTGATCAATGCTGATATTGCGAAGATGTACCGACAAGTCTTGATTAATCCTTCTGAACGTGGATATCAAAGAATTTTATGGAGAAATCCTGACAATCAATTCGCCGACATTGAATGTTTTGAGCTTAACACCGTGACATACGGTTGTGCTTCTTCACCGTTTCTGGCGGTTCGAACTTTGTATCAATTGGGTCTAGAATTTAAAGATAAATATCCTGAAGCAAGCCAGGCTATAATGAAATGTTTTTATCTTGATGACTTATTGACTGGTGCGTTTTCGAAGTCCAAATTGTTGCAACTTCAACACGATATATTTTTGATTCTTAGTACCGCTAGGTTTAAGTTGCGAAAATGGCTTTCGAATCAGCCTGAGCTAATGAACCAATTTGAAGTGGATCAAGATCAATTTTCGAGTATTTTGCATCTAGGTGAGGGCCAACAGAATAAAACATTGGGTATATTTTGGAATGCTACTCAGGATTCAATTCACTATTCTATTAGGGCTTCTGATACGACGGATATAAAAATTTCGAAACGAATTATTTTGTCCATAACCAGTCAAATATTTGACCCACTGGGTTTACTGGGTCCAATTGTGGTAGTTGCAAAATTAATTCTACAATGTCTTTGGCGAGAACGGATAACGTGGGACGAACCAGTGTCACAATGTCTTAGAGAAAAATGGCTGATATTTTGTGAGGACTTGAAACTTCTCAATCAAGTAACTATTCCTCGTCATGTACTAGATAATAATTTTAAAATCTTACAAATTCATGCTTTTGCGGACGCATCGGAAAAAGCATACGGCGCTTGTGTTTACATGGTTTGTTTGACAGCTTCTGGCGAATATATTTCTTCCAATCTTGTCCTTTCCAAATCTCGTGTGGCCCCGATAAAAACGATAACTCTAGCGCGTTTAGAGCTTTGTGCAGCATATGTTGCTGCTAAATTGGTGAAAAAGGTCAAACAATCAATAGAAATTCAAGTTGACAAATATTTCTACTGGACAGATTCATCCATAGCATTATGTTGGATTCAAAGTTGCCCAAGTAGATGGAAAACTTTTGTAGCAAACCGCGTAACAAAAATTCAAAACTTGTCTAACTCTGAGGATTGGTATCATATTCGATCAGAAAACAACCCCGCGGATTGTTTATCCAGAGGAGCCTCTAGTACTTATTTACTCGAGTCAGACTTATGGTGGAAAGGACCCACATTAGTATTTTCCAGTCCCTTAAAAGAAACTCAAAAGGTTGTTGAATTAACCTCAGACATACCTGAACAGAAAGTTCTTAGTCATTCTATAGTTTTGATGGAGGTCTTTGATTTTGATTTTGTCCGATTCTCGTCTCTGCTAAAGTTACAACGAATTATTGCAATATGTTTTCGAGTTTATTTTCGTCTCAAATCTAAGACTGTCTCAGTTGGTATCATTCAATCCGAAGAACTAAATAATGCTCTTATTTGCTTAGTAAGAATATCACAAATCCAATCGTTTCCAAAAGAATATGCTACATTACAAAGAGGCGAAACTTTATCCACTTCTAGTCAAATTTTGAGTTTAAATCCTTATTTGGATGAAGCAGGATTGATCAGAGTTGGTGGACGCATACAAAAGGCAAATATTTCAGTTGATCAAAAACATCCTATTATAGTGCATAATAAACATCCTCTTACTGTTTTGATTTTGAGACATGAACATATAGAGTTATTACATTGTGGGCCTCAACAACTTCTATATTCAATCCGTCAAAGGTTTTGGCCAATTTCCGGTCGTCGAATTTCCCGATCAATCGTACGAAATTGTGTTGTGTGTTTTAGGGCTAAACCAGTTGCACAGCACTATCAAATGAGAAATTTGCCTGAAAGTCGAGTTACAGCATTTCAACCTGTCTTTACACATACTGGTATTGATTATGCTGGACCAATAACTATAAGAGACAGAAAAACGAGAAATCCAAAAACCTTAAAGGCCTACGTGTGTGTGTTTGTTTGCATGAGTACGAAATGTATACATCTAGACGTCATCACTGACATGACCACTCCTTCTTTCATTGCAGTATTAAAACGCTTCATAGCAAGACGGGGTAAAACTTTGCATATTTATTCAGACAATGGTTCTACATTCGTGGGGGCCAATGCGACGCTTTTTGACTTTATTAAGACTAATTCAAATGATATAGCCTCAACACTTTCAGCTGAAGGAATATCGTGGCACTTTAATCCGCCTAGAGCACCTAATTTTGGTGGCTTATGGGAAGCCGGTGTAAAAAGCTTTAAATTCCATTTGAAACGCGTTATAGGTGCTTCTAGTCTTACTTATGAGGATCTTTGCACAATATTAATTCAAATTGAAGGGGTGTTGAACTCCCGGCCATTATCACCGCTGTCTACGGACCCTCAGGATACAACACCACTTACTCCGGCCCATTTTCTGGTGGGAAAACCTTTAACCGCCCTTCCAGAACCAGATTACACGATCGTCGCGGAAAATCGACTGAGCAAATATCAGCGTTTACAAGCTATGGTTCATCATTTCTGGAAGCGATGGAATGTGGAATACATCTCCGAATTGCAGTCTCGAATCAAATGGAAAAAGTCTTACAGCAAACTATTAGCAGTTGGTAGTTTGGTAATCATCAAGGAGGATCAGGTTCCAGTCAACAAATGGAAAACTGGTAGAGTGCTCGAACTTCATCCTGGCCCAGACAGCATAGTTCGTGTAGTCAGTGTACGATGTGCTGATGGTTCGGTATTTAAACGTGCAATATCTAAAATTTGTGTTTTGCCAATTCAGTGAACCCTTTCTTATTTCTTTTTTTTTTTAAAATGATATAGTTCAATTGGTTTAATGTTGAAATTAGTTATTTCAAGGCTGGCGGCATGTTAGGGCAAGTAAATAAACTTATGTATATTTCTCCAATATATCGTTGCCGTTGACCAGCTGAAAACAAGTGACGGAGAATTTTGTTCGTCGCCAAGGAAAGATTGTTTAATTATTGTCACATTGTCAAATTATTAATATATTTTGTAATTTTGTATTGAAAATTCAATTCAACGATCAGTTTCATTTATACAGTCCACTGTTGGAGCTAACACCGAATGTGTCATGAAATTTTTTTCAAAAAAATAGTGCTCATTGTTCATTTGCGTTTTGATACTCGTTCTTTTTACTCGTATTTTTATTAATGTTATAAATAGAACAGATCCCTAGGGCACTCCTGCAGTGATATCCAACCCCTCTGAAGTACTGCACCCCTAGAAGCAGTACTTCATGACAGACACAATCGGAAGCTTTTTTCAGGTCACAAAAAACTACCGCGGCCACTTCTTCGTCATTAATCTTCTAATACAGCTCATCCAGGAGATGAAATATGGCATCATTAGTGTTTTTTGACTGTTGAAACAGAGACCGAGAAGGCAATTTATGTCTATCAAGGAAGCTCACCATCCACCTCAATTAGCCACTCTACAATTTTAGTCTAAGTTGCCAGTAGGGATATTGGCCGGTAATAAGATGGTAAATTCTTATCACCCCCCTATTAAACAAAGGCACTACCCAAGATTGCTTCAAAAATGAGGGAAAACTTCCGGTAAGAAAAGAATTAATAATGGAATCAGCCAACGCATCAACAGCCTAACTGAGATATCGTCCCATCCAGAAGATTTTCTATTTTTGATACTCAGTTTCTGAGCAATCATTCAGTAGTATGAATTAATATTATCTGCTTTCAAATTGGAAGCACATATGTATATTTCTTTTTTTTTTTTCGCGTAGGTCGTTACTGTTTTTGTTTATTGGATGCGGATGCCCAACCTCTCATTGTAATAAATCTTCCTTGCCTGTTTCATCGTCTTCCTGTAGATGCTCCTGTATCCATTATTTAAAGTAGGTAGCAGAACACTGGACGGTGGAGTTGCAACAAATAAATATTTTCACATTTTAAGGGTAGGTCCTGGGTGTCCAAGTGAAATGTAGGTAGAGCAATCTTGCCCAAACAATAGGGATTCCGTAATTGGGTAGAAACGGCCAAAAATTGAGACGCACACAATAGACAATGAGTATTTGATTATGATCATTAATGACATAACCTAATGACGTTATGGTTTGTGTTTGTGTCAAATGTTTGTGTGCCTCTTGTGGGCCATTTTTGTGTCACGTGTTTTGGATAGTCTAATAGGGTAGCGGACAATTTTTTGAAATATTTTTTTTATTAATCTCCATAACAAAATAAATAGTAGTTGGTGATTCTTTCATTTTAGAAAACAAAAATATACCTAAAAAAAATAAACAAATTTGTACTTATTTTAAACGCTATAATTTACCGCCCGGAAATTACGTCATAACTGTTAGCGTCAAGGCATTCCGACATTAATAAGAGTGGGCGAGAGCGCGGTCAGTGCGTCCTTATATTTTACATGCTTCTAGAAAAAGATGCAGATAAGCTTAGTGCGCATTGATTGACAAATGAAAATCTCTCAAAAAATGGGGTTAAGTTGAGGGTGCGCCTAGATGTGATGACACCCGACAGACGCTGATATATCTTTCTTTTTTGCACTAATGAGTAAGTGTGTGTCCAATATAGGACGAAGGTTTGATTCATTTCATACTCAAATACAACAGTTATGACGTAGAATCAAGGCGCGAAATATTTTCGTTTAAATAGTGCATCCCAAAACTCTACTTTTACAATCGTTTTAAAGAAAGTTAGAAATTTTTTCTGAAATTTCTATCAATAGGAATATTTTTCATTTACTTCATAGCTGAATAATAGATCATCAATTTTATTGAAATTATACCTTGTCCACTACCCTATTACTTTGCTTTAGCCTTATTGTAGCAGGTGCTCTGTCTGGTTACATTCAGCCCTTCTTTAAGCCTGTAGCAAGTGCTTTGTCTGGCTTGGGTCTTCTTTCCAACTTACAGCAAGTGCTTTAGTCTGGTTGTAAGTTTCCTATCTCACGCCCTAGTGTAAGTGGCGTGACTTTAAGTCTTGTCTGGTACTAAGGCCATTCTGCTCTTCTATCCTAAACCGTCAGGATCAAGCAGCAAATACCATCCAAAGAATCACAGTTTCCTAGAGCGTACATGGTCCTTCGAGCAAAAAGTAACAACGGTCAAGAATCAGCAGCCTGCAACAGCGGGCAACCAGAGTACTAGAGGTCCCACCAGTAGCGATCCACAGGTTCAACCAAACCAAGCAGCTATCAAATAGAGTCCTAGAGGTCCCACCAGTAGCGATCCAGAGGTCCATCAAAAAGAGTCCCAGAGGTCCCACTAGTAGCGATCCAGAGGTCCATCAACCAGAGTCCCAGAGGTCCCACCAACAGCGGTCCCAGAGGTTCCACCAGTAACGATCCAGATATCCATCAGCCAGAGTTCTATAGAGGTCCCACCAGTATAGCGATACAGAGGTCCATCAACCAGAGTCTCAGAGGTCCCACCAACAGCGGTCCCAAAGGTTCCACCAGTAGCGATCCAGACATCCATCAGCCAGAGTCCTAGAGGTCCCACCAGTAGCGATCCAGAGGTCCATCTACCAGAGTCCCAGAGGTCCCACCAACAGCGGTCTCAGAGGTCCAACCAAGCCAAGCAGCCATCAACCAGAGTCTTAGAGGTCCCACCAGTAGCGATCGACGGGTCTAACCAACCTCAGTCCCAGAAGTCCCACCAAGAGTGGTCCCAAAGGTCCAACCAAACCAAGCAGCTAGCAACCAACTCCCTGAGGTCCCACCAACAGCGGTCTCAGAAGTTTAACCAGGCCCACAGCGGTCAACCACATTCCCAGAGGTTCTACCAATAGCGGTTCCAGAGGTCCAACTAAGCCCATTGCAAGATCAACAAAACAATGGCGGAAGAAATGAACTTACATGCTGCTCAGCAAGAAGAACTAGGCAAAAAGATCATGCAGCTTTACACCAACTGTAAAAAAGATGGCCAATCAAGAAAAACTGAACAGTATATAGAAGAAAAACTTGGAGCACTAGAAGAACTATGGGATGCAGTTCAAGAAAATGATCATGAACTAAACTAGTTCAATGAACCAAATCACTCCTACTTTACTAAAAAACACCTGCAACAAATAAAAGAGAGGTATGAGACTTGCAAGAAGTACCTTGAAACGATCAATGATGAATTACAAAATAGTCCACAACTCTTACTTTTGAAGAAACAAAATCTTAAGTGTGAGGAATTGGATAGAACAATCGACCAAATCAACCAGGATCTAACTGAATCAAAATCAAGAATAAGGTATGAATTACAACAGAAAAAGCTGGTAAAACAATGGGAAGCTATTCAAGAATTGCACGAAGAGATAATTCATGAAAAATCATTCACCAGTGCCTACTTCAGAGATGATAAGTTTTATATATCAGATGAAGTATGAAGACACGTTGGAAAAATTATCAACAGAAACAATCGAGGCACAAGCTTCATGTCAGCCGCAATTACCAAAGACCCAATCAATCTGGCCTGTGAGATATCTTGCGTCACCACAAATAACCATTCCAACATTTCACGGAGGCTACGAGAACTGGGGCTCTTTCCATGGTGTTTTTTTGTGATGAGTAGTCCATGACAACATACATTTTTCCAAGGCAGAGAAGATACAACTACTCAAAACACATGTTCGAGGAGAAGCTGCAAGACTCATTCAGCATCTGACAACCACTAAAAACAACTACGAGACAGCATGGGACTTGCTTCAGAACAGATATGAAAACAAACGACTATTAGCCTCGAAACTGATAGACAGTTTTTAGACCTCCCAAACCTTTGCACCGGAAACCTTGAAAAATTAAAGCTCTTGCATGACATCACCAAAGAATGTACTCGTGGGCTAGAAAATATAGGAGTAAGTACACAGTCATGGGGCCCAATCATCATCAGAATAATCAGTCGGAAATGGGATTCCGAAACCAACAAGATGTATGATCAAACAATAACGGAACCACACAAAATTCAAGATTACCAACAATTCATGGAATTTCTTGAAAGAAGATTTCAATCTCTGGAAGCAACAAGCCCAAGCAGAAGAAACAACTCAGCTTGCCATTATTGCGAGAAAGATCATGCGATATATCACTGCCAAGCCTTTAGAAGATTGACGCTAGAAGAAAAAAATCGCTTTATTCAGAAAATAAACCTTTGCGTGAACTATCTGAATCACGAAAAACATATTAGATGTCGCAGCAATGTAACTTGCAATGTCTGCAGGAAGCATCATCATACAATCCTACATAATGAAAACAATCAACGAAACTTCAACAACTCAGGATATCAGACATCAAGAAGAACTGATCAAAGAACCTCAAATCAAAACGAAAATAGCCAAACACGCAACAACTTCAGGATCATTTCGATCAAAGACAAAAAACCTCAAACTATCATGTAAAAGACCACGAAGAGAATGTCCTGCTTGCCACAGCATTGGTAGAAGTAGTAACAGCTAGCACCACCCAGTATTTACGTGTCCTCATTGACCAAGGATCACAATCTGCGTTTATAACAGAAGACGCAGCCCAGCATCTTAATATCCCACGTCAGAAAATCAGAGCAGAAATTTCAGGCATAGGAGATGGTAGCCCACAAGTTTGCTCCTCGGCAGTAGATCTCCTCATCAAGCCACACTTTCCGAGCAATTTTTCACTTGAAGTGAAAACGTTGGTACTCCCAAAATTATCCCAATCAACTCCACGATATAAATTAGAAGTCGACAACTCGTGCACGAATGAAATCCTAACAGATCCAACCTATATCAAACCAGGTCCAATTGATGCTATAGCTGGAGCGAGAGAATACACGCATATTATTCTAAATGGCATTTAAAAAACAAGAGAAGGGCTTCTTAAGCAAAATACGGAACTAGGATGGATGGTATCTGGAGGAGTATCGTCAAACCACCTTCCACTTCAAGTGACCAGCATGATTTCCCGACACGAAGCCAACTCACGAAATTTTGGGAATTAGAAGAGTTGCCAGAAACAAATAAATATCTATATATCAAAAGATGACGACGAAATCTGCGAAAAATTTTACGATGAGACTACCTATCGAGATGAAAAAGAAAGATTTATAGTCAGAATTCCTTTAAAACAGGGAACGCAAGTTTTAGGACAAACAAAACCTAGAACCTGGAAAACCGGTTTTCGAGAGAACCTTGCCTTAAAGGGGGTGTGCGCCAAAAATTAAAGTTTTAGTGTAAAAAAATCTAAGAATAACTGTTCAAACCTCGTTATTCTACGATAAACCATCGCTGAGATATACCGCTTTAAAGTGTGGACGACGCTCTCGTGACGTCACGAAAACTTCTTCCAGTTGCGCTCCGCATTGTTAATTTGATTGTTCCCGGTACGCCTGAGTGGTTTCTGTTTAGATTATTGCAGGTAACACAGGAAAAACATATGTAAAATTAATTAACTCTACTTTCTCGTGCGTCGCTTGAGCTTTCGTGACGTCATAGGGTTAGATGCGGTACCTTCATAGAGCCGTATCTGCGATATTATTTGTCATAGAGGGGTGCGGATTTCACGGTTATTCTTAGATTTTTTTTATCTTTTTTTTGAGATGAAGTTGTTTTTTTGGCGCACACCCCCTTTAAAGAACAATACGATGCATTCATGGATGAATATTTGAAATTAGGGCACATGAAAAAAGTATCATTTCAAAATCTTCATGAAGGCAGATACTACATACCACACCAAGCAGTATTTAAAATGGACAGTACAACCACAAAACTACGAGTTGTTTTTGATGCTTCCAGTAAATCAACATCCAATGTTAGCCTAAATTATCTGATGCTTACTGGTCCAAGACTCCAACAGAACCTATCTGAAATCCTGTTAAAATGGAGGCAGCATAAAGTAGTTTTTACAGCCGATATAGAAAAAATTTATCGACAGATAAAAATCCATCGAGAAGATCAACCTTACCAGAGAATTTTATGGCGATCTGACAGCGGACACCGAATGATTGAATACGAGCTAACCACTGTCACATATAGAACAGCATCTGCACCATACCTAGCCATTAAGACCTTACAAACATTGGCAAAATCTGAAAAAACGAAGTATCCTATTGCAAGCAAAATCACCTTACGAGACTTTTACGTAGATGATGTCCTGTCAGGAGCCAATGACTTAGAATCGACAATAGAAATTCAACAACAGTTACTCAAGATGATGCAATCTGCTGGTTTTAATCTCAGGAAATGGACCAGTAACAATCCAGCCCTACGGCAAGCCCTTCCCAAATCGCAACAAAACCAAACCGTCCAAGAATTATCCGAAGATGACATCCAAAAATCACTTGGTGTATTATGGTCGCCTTATGATGACAACTTCATGTTCAAAGTTACCACATCAACAGAGAATCTAATAACAAAAAGGCACATCCTATCGGAGATATCAAAAATGTTCGATCCTTTAGGATGATTATCACCTATAGTCATCAAATCAAAAGTACTCATACAAGACTTATGACTGCAAAGATTAGGATGGAATGAGAAAATAGACGGTGAACTAGCAGACAGATGGATAACCTTTAGAAAGGACATGAATAAAGTCGAAGATATAAGAATTCCAAGATGGATGCAATTTAGGCAAGGAAACCTAATTCAACTCCACGGATTCTGCGATGCCTCTGAAAAGGCCTATGGCGCTGTGATCTACAGCCGAACAATGACGACTGAAGAGAACATAGTTGTCACACTTCTCTGGGCAAAATCAAAAGTAGCCCCAGTGAAACTTAGAACAACGTTACCGAGACTTGAACTCTGTGCAGCACACTTATTAGCGAAAATGATAAATCAAACTATTTCGACACTAGAGATAGAAAATATAGAAACTTTCGCATGGAGTGACTCCATGATAACATTAGGCTGGATAAAAGGCCAGCCCAATCGATGGAAAACATTTGTTGCCAATCGCGTGAGTGATATCAATAGACACGTAGACAGCAGCCACTGGAACCACGTAAAAACATCCGAAAATCCAGCAAACGTTATATCCAGAGGGTCTAATCCAGAACAATTAGCAAACAATCTCCTGTGGTGGAATGGACCAGCATGGCTTCATAGTCATGAACCACTACCATTAGAGAGAAGTCAAGCAAAATATGCAACCTATGATTTGTGAGTATATTATACATTATTTGTGAGTATATTATACTTCTGTTTACTTTATGTTCTATGGTTGACCCCAACTTAGATTTCTGTACCTACTGTTAAGTTTAGTTTGTCTAGGTATAGATGGCGCTTTTCATTTTGTAAAAGACTGTCAAACTGTCTAGGTTAAGTTGTTGTTAAAAAAAAGAAATGTTGTCGAAAATTGTCCAAGTCGATCAAGGAATAAACAAAACTAACGTGTTTCCTTTTAAGTTATTGCTTATCAATAGTATCCATACCTTTTATCAGGTTATTGGCCCAGATATACGCAGACAGTAGTGATAAACGTCCAGCAATCTGTGTCGTTTTTTCGTGGACAAAAAAAAAGTAAACAGTCTTGGAAAGTGCCCTGTGTGTGAAAGCAAAGTAAACAATGGCTACTGGATATTCGGGTACTATTGCTGTGCCAGTGTTGGAGGCAAATAACTTTAATAATTGGTGGTTCCGTGTACAAATACTCCTAAAAAGGGACAAGTGTATTGAGGCTATAACTACTGAGCTCAGCAAAATCGCAGGCCAGCAAGAAAGATCAGCATGGGAACAAAAGGATGCAAAAGCACAATCCATAATTGTTTAAGGACTCTCAGATAAACATGTGGATATGATTAAGGAATGTCCAAATGCAAAAGCCCAGGTAGATGCTCTCAAAGCAGTATTTGCTCGTTCAAGTTCATTTACAAAACTAGCTCTATGGAGGCAGTTAAATAACCTTAAACATGCCCGAGGCGACCGATTGGAAGATCATTTTGTGAAATTTGATGCTATTATAAGGTAGCTCAAAGAGCATGGGACAGATTTTAGAGAAGATGACAAAATATGTCAGTTATTTTTAACATTACCGTCCAAATTCGACATGGTTGTTACAGCATTGGAAACCGTAAACAAAGTGCAACTGGATTATGTAAAGGCAAGATTATTAGATGAAGAGTTAAAACTAGCATCGAAAGAAAGTCAGGGTGAATTTGAAGCAAGCTTTCAAGCCCAAAATAGAGCATGTTACAGGTGTGGCAGCTTGACACATTTTATAGGGAATTGCCCAAAAAAGGCAACAATTTTAGATCTCGAGGATATAGAGGTGGCTCGAGAGGTGGTTTCAATCGAGGTTTTAATAATCAAAGACATCAAGGCTATGAGAAGAACCAACAGGCAAATGCAGCAGAAAGTAAAGGTGAAAATTCAGAAATACAATTATATGCAGCCAATTTATGCAATGATGTAGAAGAAAAGTTGACTTTTGTGTTAGATTCGGGGGCCAGCAAGCTTTGTTATTGAGGAATTAGAGAAGAATATGACCAACATAAAAACATTGCCAAATACTCTTTCTATTCATATTGCAAATGGGGACATTTTAAGAAGTAACAAAAAAGGAACATTAAAGTTTATGTGCCAAGGTCACAAAGTGTTCATAGAATCTATTATAGTGCCTAACATGAAGCATAATTTGCTATCCGCCTCAAAATTAACAGATAAAGGTTGCAAAATAATTATGGAAAGAAACAAATTGGAAATAAGTGGAGAAAATTTTAGGCTATACTGTGCATTTGCAAGTGGCATGTATATTTTAACAGCTGATAGGATTTTGACAAATAAAATTGAAAATATCAATGAATTTAGCAACGTTGCAAACGACTTGTGGCATAGGAGGTTCGGACATCCTGGAAAAGAAGTTCTTATGGATCTAGGATTGCCCACTAGTGACAAAATTTGTTCTACTTGCATTGAAGGTAAAGGAACTCGATTACTATTCAAGGACAGTGAAAAAAGAAGTAAAAACATTGGTGATTTAATACACAGTGACGTTTGTGGCCCATTTAATCCTGTATCGTTCGATGGGTCAAAGTATCTCCATACCATTATTAACAATGACTCACATTTTCTGATAGTTAAAACTTTGAAATCAAAACACGAAGCAGAAAATAACCTAATTGACCATATACAAGAATTTAAAACACAGAAAGGCCATGAAATAAAAGCAGTACGACTTGATAATGGTGGAGAGTTCACTTAAAATTTTTTCAAAAATTATTGTAAGAAACATGGCATAATTTTAGAATACACACCATACACGCCACAAATCCAATGGGACAGCAGAGAGAATGAACAGGACATTATTAAATAAAATTAGAACAAAAATTATTGATTCAGGAATACCCAAATATTTATGGTCCGAAGCTTTAAAGTGCTCGGTATATGAGCTAAATCGTTTATCTACAAAAGCTTTATCAAAAGGAGCTACGCCAGCACAAATTTGGCATGGTAGAAGTGACCACTCAAAATTGAGAATATTTGGAAGTCGTGCCTGGTATACATTGTTGCCAAAAGGCAATAAATTAGAACAAAGAGCTAGAAAAGCAGTTTTTGTCGGTTACTGTGGTGGTGGTTATAGGTTGTGGTTACCAGAAGAACAAAAAATAATAAGATCAAGAGATGTTAAAGTTGATGAAAGCATCATGGAATACACAGAGAAAACAAACCAAGTTACAGAAGCTCAGCCACGTCAAGGAAAAATTGAAATTGAAGAAAAAGAAGAAGAAAACCAAGAAAATATGCACGAAATTGAAAACAATCCTGAAAATGAATCAAACTCTAGTAGTGACAGTGAAAGTTGCAGTTCAAATAAAGTTAACAATGAAACGAGGCCTCATGAACAAAAAATGTCAAGGTATGGTAGATCAGTAGCATTACCTAAAAATTTAGAAGATTACGAAATCTACACTGCCTATTGTTTATTGACCGAGACAAACCAAGAACCTAAAAATTTTATAGAAGCCAATAAATTACCTGATTGGCGAGAAGCAATAAACAAAGAACTGAAGGCTTATGAAAAATTGCAAACATTGCAACATGCAGAATTACCTAACGGTCAAGTTGCTATAGACACTAGGTGGATTTTAAAAATTAAAGATGATGGGACTAAAAAGGCCAGATTAGTGGCAAAAGGATTTCAAGTGCCCTATAATAATGGAGATGAATTTTGTTATGCTCCGGTTTGCAGACTGTCAACAAAAAGACTACTATTCTCAGTTTCTGTGCAAAAAGATTGGAAACTTTATCAAATAGATGTTCCAACTGCATTTTAGAATGGACTTCTGGATACAGATGTTTTTATTAAAATCCCAGAAGGCTTAAAAACTAGTTCAAAGTGTCTCAAACTAAATCGTGCATTATACGGACTGAGAACTGCACCGAAATGTTGGAACATTAAATTTAACAAAGTGATGGAAAAATTAAACTTTCACAGGTCAAATTATGATTATTGTTTATATTTCAAAGATGACGTTTACTTAGTATTATTTGTGGACGATGGTTTAATGGACCAGAAAACCAAGTACAAGATCTTTTGGAAAATCTCCACAATGAATTTAAAACTAAAAATATGACTAAAGTGAAAAGATTTCTTGGAATGGAGATTAATGAAACAAACAAGGGATTAAAAATTACATAAAGTGACATGGTATCAAGACTGCTTAAGGAATTTAATATGGAAGAGACTAGAAATGTGGCTACACCTATGGAAGTTAATTTCAATGTACAAGAAGATGAACCGATTATAGACAATGTGCCCTACCGAAGACTAATATGTAGTCTAATGTATTTGTCTTTAGTCAGTCGACCAGACACTTCATACAGTGTTGCCTACTTGAGCAGATTTTTGGATAAACCAAGAAAAAGTACATGGAAAGCTGGTAAGAGAATCCTCCGTTATCTTAACTACACCAAAGATCACGGTCTATTGTTTCAAAAGGGGAATATAAATGAATTAATTGGCTTGTGTGATGCAGATTGGGGAGGCGATCGTGAAACTAGAAAAAGCGTTAGTGGTTTTGTATGTTTTCATGCCAAAAATCCCATTGCATGGCATTCACGAAAACAGTCATGTGTAGCTCAATCTTCAATGGAAGCAGAATATATCTCAGCCGGAATTGCATCTCAAGAATTGATGAACAGCAAAGGACTTTTGAGTGATTTCAATATTTGTGAACCAGTGGTTCTAAAAATTGACAATGTAAGTGCAATTTCTTTAGTTAAAAATTTTGAAAACTCCAAGCGTGCAAAACATATCGATATTAAGTATCATTTCATAAAAGATTTGTGATTGCGAAAGGAAATTATTTTAAAGTATGTTCCCTCAAAGGAAAATGTATCAGATATGTTTACCAAGACTTTGGATAAAGAAAAGTTCATAAGATTTAGAACAAGTATCCTACCAAATCACCTACCTAGGTGATTTGGTTTGTAGCAATTTAAATATTTTGTTTTTAGGTATAGTTAAAACCTTTAAAACATTTAAATTGAAAAGGGGTGATAGAATTTACCATTATTTGTGAGTATATTATACTTCTGTTTACTTTAAAGTCTGTTTTTTTTTAAAGATAAAAGTCAAAATGACATTATGTTGGCAATACAATGTAAAATTGTCAATGCTTTCAAATTTTTTATGTAGAAAGGCTTGTGTTGCCAACATAGTTACTAAATTTTTGACTTGGGGAATTATCTTTAAAAAAAAAACAGATTTTATGTTCTATGGTTGATCCCAACTTAGATTTCTGTACCTACTGTTAAGTTTAGTTTGTCTAGGTATAGATAGCGCTTTTCGTTTTGTAAAAGACTGTCAAACTGTCTAGGTTAAGTTGTTGTTAAAAAAAAGAAATGTTGTCAAAAATTGTCCAAGTCGATCAAGGAATTAACAAAACTAACGTGTTTCCTTTTAGGTTGTTGCTTATCAATAGTACCCATAGCTTTTATCAACCTAAGCCCATTTATTGACGGGGAATAAATCCTACGAGTTGGAGGAAGATTACAGAATTCAGAGTTACCATACAGTCAGAAACATCCTATAATACTAACAAGTCAAAATCATTTGAGCAAACTAATAATAATAGACGCACATCACAAAACCTTGCATGGCGGAAACCAAGCAATACTGGCTTACCTCAGAATAGAAGAAAATACTGGATTATCAATGGGAAGAAAAGTGTAAGAAGCATCTTGAGTAAATGTATTACATGCATCAGGTACAAATCAAAAACCGCAGAACAGCAAATGGGCCAATTACCTGCCACGAGGGTAACACCATCCCCACCGTTCATGAACAGTGGAGTAGACTATGACGGCCCTATCAAAATCAGAGCTACTAAAGGAAGAGGTCACAAGTCATATAAAGGCTATATCTCAGTTTTTGTATGTCTTTCCACTAAGGCAATACACCTAGAAGTGGTAAGCGATATGACGACCGATTCGTTCTTAGCAGCCTTCCGAAGATTTACTGCGAGCAGAGGTCAAAATATTTACACTGACAATGGAACAAATTTGGTTGGGGCGGCACATTATTTTGAAGAAGAAGTTCTCAAATTAACTCAACACCAATTCCTGTAAAATACAATGGTTAACCTTGGCACTAACTGGCACTTCATCCCACCGGCGGCACTTCATTTTGGTGGATGTGGGAAGCTGGAGTCAAGTCAATGAAACATCACCTCAAAGAGTAATTGGAGAAACAACCCTCACGTATGAAGAACTTACAACTTTGTTACACCAAATCGAAGCAAGCCTCAATTCTAGGCCGTTATGGCCACTCTCTGACGAAGTAGACGACTATTTTGTCCTAACTCCTGGTCATTTTTTAATTGGAAGGGGAATATTGTCTCCAATTGACCCAATAGCAAGTAATATAAATTCCAGTTTGTCAGAGAAATGGAGGCTTACCCAAAAAATGAAAAAGGACTTCTGGAAAGTTTGGAGCACAGAATATTTGGGAAGATTGCAACAAAAATATAAATGGCAAAATCAGGAAACCAACATTAAGAAAGGAACCATAGTAATTATAAAAGAAAATACAATAAATACCAGCCAATGGCCCTTAGCACGCGTAACAGATGTCCATCCTGGAAGAGATGGCGTAGTAAGAGTAGTCACGCTCAAGAAAGCAGACAGAGCTACATTGAAACGACCGATACATACATTGATCCCACTTCCATTAGAAGAAATGGAAAAAGAAACACTGACCATTCCCACTCAGGTTACAACAAATATGGCCATAAGCTCAAGCACTAAGCAGTCACAATATCAAAAGAGAATGCACTGTGAAGCAGCAATTGAAAACCGAGAAATCAAAAGTATCTCATTTTCAAATCATTCAACTATTTATGTTATGGTTCAGTTTTGATGCTTCTCCCAAAATGTCATAGCAGCTATGTTATAAAATATCCCGAAGGAGGTATTTACATCGAACATTTTGGAACGGCACAAATAAATAGAGGAACATTTAGAATGGAAGTCACTTATAACAGAACAAAAATCAAGGAAGACATCCAGAATGTAACTAGCATCGTAACCAATTTTGAGATGCTGTGTAACAAGACAAGACAATTATCGGAAGAAACGTACTGCGAAATATTGGACCATCATCTAAAAGAGCAACAACAACATTTTAGCTGGATATTTAAGACCCTGCAAGAGATACAACTTCGTCCAAAGAGAGGTTTATTGGGAAAAATTCTGACGTCCGTTTTTGGCGTCAACGATGAGGTCTACGAGGATATAAATAATATAAACAAAAATCAAGAAATGTTGATAAAAGCTTCCAATCACCAGACAGAATTCATGATCTCCGCACTATCAACATTCAATACTACCAAAGAAAAAATAAATAATCAACTTCGCAGATTCCCAACAAGGCTTAATCAAGGATTAGAAGCAATTCAATCTATGAACAAATAGTTTTCAAGTATAGACATCAACAGCCTAAATATTCATGTGCTAAGCACTTATCAAATAGCAACTAACTACATTGCAGAAATAAGTTCATACTACGAGAATATGATAAATATCCAGTTTAACAGGGGAACAATCTACGACATCATATCTTCAACGCATCTTCATACTCTGATACCGGATATGAACAGAAAATTACCGAACAACTTGAAAGCATTATCTACGCCTGTGATAAAAATGTCCTTATGTCAGAATAGTAGCCACTTTCAAGCTTTTGGCTATTTTCCCATCATAGAAATATCACAGTTTGATGTTAAAAAAGCAACCCCAATTCCAGTACAACTCTCCAACAACTCTTACTGGACATTAGATATATCGAACGATTATATCGCGATCGATTATAACTCTCAGCTTTACTTTCAACTCCATAAAGAAGAATTCGAACGATGCTTGAAATTAAAACATCACATGTTTCTCTGTTCTCCAGATGTTATAAGAAACATTAATAACGACGGCAACTGTATTATTGATGAAATATACCATAAGCCTGAAGCCAAGGAATGCAAAACTTTCACCAATTCGGTGCAGGCTACGATATGGAAACAAATGGCCACACCGAATACATGGGTATTTATTACGAATGGATCAGCTAATATAGCTATTATTTGTGGTGGAGTCCGGGAAGATGTTGACATTATTGAACAGGAATTCTCAGCCTAACTCCCGACTGTATCATAGAAACCAAACAGCTAACACTAACAGCAATACGAGTGGAGCATAGCAGTTTAACCAGCTATTCCAAAGCTGTCTCACTCGATAGACACGACGAACCCACACATATTCAATATTCACAATTTCAGCCAGCATCTGAGTCAGTAATTGGGCACTCAGAGGATTTAAACTCACTGATGACAGAAGAGAAGTCAATTCAGATTGAACTTCAAAACCAGATATGGAGAGATATACCTCATCATTCTAGCAGAGTTGGAGTAACAACTACCATTGCAACAATCCTGGTAGTTTTGGGTGTCTGGCAGCAGGTGCTTTGTCTGGTTACATTCGGCCCTTCTTTAAACCTGTAGCAAGTGCTTTGTCTGGTTACAGGTTTAATTTAACCCTTATAGCAAGTGCTTTGTCTGGCTTGGGTCTTCTTTCCAACTTACAGCAAGTGCTTTAGTCTGGTTGTAAGTTACCTACCTAACTTACGCCCTAGTGCAAGTGCCGTGACTTTAAGTCCTGTCTGGTACTAAGGCCCTTCTGCTCTTCTATCCTAAACCATCAGGATCAAGCAGCAAATACCATCCAGAGAATCACAGTCTCCTGGAGCGTACAGTAAGCGTAAGGCTGAATAAGCGTGGTAGCTTGGTTGCAGTTCAGTGGCGCGATAGTAGCAGCAAAGCAGTTGCGTAACATAACATTAGATATAATATTTATCAATCAAACAAAAGGTGGTAATATTGCCCCAGGTCGCGGAAATTTACTTTAGCATACCCTCACTTCTCTTACGAAAAAAAAAAAACAAATGCTGATAGTAGTAACATTAATTATTATGATTGCTGTGTCTACAAAAATATCGAGTTTTAAATTGCCATGCAATATCAAAAAATTAGATATCTGGCGTATCACTGTAAATAAATAGGTTTAACTTTACTTTACAGCTTTACTAGTGTCTGTGTATGCTTCATGCTTGTGGAACAAATATTTACGCGTACCGCGCGTATCTATATAGAATCGAATCAGAGGAGTAGGTACTTCAACCAACTGTTCCATGTATTAATCAAATAGGATTTTATGAATCGGTGATTTAATTTTTATTATTCCTAAACGTCTCGCAAACTACAGAAAAAATTTATAGCTCACCAAATATAATTATCACCATTTGAGCGAGCCTTTTTGAAGTCTGCCGCCTCCGAACAATCAGCAGTAAACGCCGACGTGTTATAAAACTACTTTATCTATTGGGGTCCTTTTTGTTCTTCTAGCCCAGCCGCATTGGAGGGTTCGTGCTAATAATCTACCAATAAAACAATGGACAATACTATGGCGCCGAATTATAGTTTCCGGATTGTAAAAATAGGTGTCAAAAAGTCCCAATTCCCTGGCTTAATTTTTTTTTTCAATAAAAAAAAGTTGTTTAGAAACCTACATATTATTCCTTCTAATTAACCTCTTGATTTTAGTTTTGACCTCAAAAACAGGTGGATTAATTAGAATGTGCTTTTCCACCGAAATACACATTCTATTTTTTCTGCGATCGATTAAATGTTTGACTTTTTGTTCCAATTATTCAGCAGCATACGAGAATCACTTTCCCGGTCTAGGCCAAAAAAATGATTTTCGTATTGTTTTTCATTGATTCCTTAGCAACTAAGCAACTATTGAAACATAATTAAAATGCCAGAATATTGACCTTTTCGACCTGTCAACCGGTCAAAAATGCTGACATTTCTTACCAATCGCAGAAAAAAAAGTTTAAATTATGTATGGAACCTCGCAACTATCAATTTAAACAGATGTTGTGCTTTTTCGGATGGTAGATATCATAATGCCGCCATATTACTTGGGGTCATATTCCTGGAAGCATCGACATGTCATCTCCTCGACGATGACCTAGACGTATCGACTTAGCACCGTTGCATGATGCAATGACTCAGCTTTTTAAATTCCGATTCTTATTACTAGCTAGAAACTCGAATTGTTAAATTCAGTCTTAAATCAGATATCGTAAGATTACCTGAAACTGCCTCAAACAATACTTTACCTGTCACCGGCTGAAAACTGCCTTTATTGGAGGGAAAAAAGTTTATACCCAACACCTATAGTTAGCCATAGTGCCCAGTGATTGAATTTACCCAAAAATACGTATGTTGACTATGAGTTAGTAGTATTTGCATATAAGTACACTTAGTATATTAGCATATTTAGAAAAAAAAATATAAAGTTTTGATATGTTGAGATAAGACGCATTAAAAGGAGACTTTTCAAAATCAAAGGAGTTCCTAAATTTGGAGTGTGAGCTTCACCCCCAAAAACCACCCCCAAGATACACTGCGATGGTTTTTCTCGTTTTTCTCAGAAACCGTTGATCGCACAAAACACAAACAAAAAAATATTCAATAGTAATATAACGAGCGCAATGGAAATTATCGATAATTTTTGGGAAATTTGCCCGAATGCATTTTTAGTTGAGAAAGAGCACGAGTGCACGTAGTGCACGAGTGCTTTTTTCAGTTACAAACGCATGAGTGCAAATTTGTCGAAAATTATAAATATATTTCCATTGGACGAGTTGTTTATGAGAGAATTTCATGAATCAAAAATTTAAATTTTTTGTCAAAAAATGTCAAAACACCAGTTCTCGCACCAGGCGCCTTATTCTTGAATCTTAGAGAGTAGAAAACGTGAGAGAAAGTGGGCGTGTCTTCCTACAATTGAAAATACTGTATTATTGAAAAAAATTCTCTCATGACTTGATAGACAGATTTCTTCCCAATGGAATTTCAATTTCTATTAGTCCCAAGTGAGAGAAAATGAAAATGGGAATGGAAACAAAAAAAAGTTTTTTTCAAAGTGAAAGTGAGTGTTTTTTTTTTGCATAATGGCTTTAAATAATATAATATACTAGCTGACCCGGCGAACTTCGTACCGCCTCTGAATTAATAAATATACCTATTAAATGTTGTGTTAACGTATCTATTAGCTGAATTAAATTCAGTTTTTTTCGATGGTGAATTTGGCTTTGGTTGAAGAAAATTAATGTTTACTCTCTGGATCAGAAGGCACCTAAAATTAAAATTTTACATCATCCTTTTTTAGGCAGCTTGTGGGCATTATTCTTGTAAAGTGTACCACCAAATAAATAAACTCAGGCACAAGAATGTTCAAAGAATGTAAAGAAAACAAAAAAAATCTCTAGCGCAGCCCTATTTCACTCTATCTGCACTGCATGCACTGCACTACTCCATATGTTCTACTCTATCTGCACTACTCTATCTGACCTACTCTTTCTGCACCACTCTATCTGATCGGAATAGTGGAATAGTTCTGTGCAGCATTGTTCTACTGTATCTGCCATGCCGAGCTTCGTTCCAGGTATCAGAGATGGCGCGGTATACAGAATACAAAATAAACTTGGTATCGGTTATAAGACATGGCGCCGTATGCGGGCTTAGTAATTTTTTTTCATAAATAAATAAAATAAGTAATGAAATGACCACATTAATGACATGACAACATGCTGGTACTGTCAACGCTGAAAAAAATTTGAATTTGACAGCAAAATGATGCTCCATTTATTGAATAATTAATTTATTACAAAAAATGTGATAAATGAAGAACCGCTCGACCGATTTTGTGCAAACTTCACATAAACCATCTAATAAATAGTCCGAACAAAGCCTAAACATTTGGTTTGGCTAGGTGAGTCCTTTCTTGAGTTATAAAATTACAACGAAAAGTGGCATTCATTTTTATATATATAGATAATTCCGATAAACTAATATAAAAACAAGAAAAGAACTTAAATAAACTCTCTTCTTGATTCTGTTATGAAATCTACAATGCTGAGTAAAGAAACAGAAATATGCTCTATTATATGGGTTTGTTTTCTTAGCTCATCTCGTTTCTCTTTCAAAACTTGATTTTTTCAGAACGGTATGTATCTGTGTTCCATTTTGAGCATGTTCTAAATTGTTCACCATTTTACTGTGGTTTTTGATAGATTCATTCCGTCTCATGGTTTTTGTCACTCTAGGTATAGCATGATTCTTTATTTCAGGAGCAAGATTCTTCCTTGTATTTTCAGTTTCATTTTTCTCAAGCTCAGTGGGGGGATCTGAGGTTTCATTTGCTGTAAGACAAACAAGATGTTTATTACTTAGCTGTTGATACCAACTAAGCAAAAGGTTCTTATAAATGTTTCTTGCCATAAAGCTCTTGAGTGTGCCGTTGTAAAATCAGGTGCAGCAAATAATTTTGGTCTGGTCTGGTTGGCTGAAATCCAACATGATTTCCTTTTGTTCTTGTTTTATATGTGTGTGTGCCATTCTTGTTCTAAACTTCTACTTTTTGAAAAGCATTGAATGTTCGTATTTATTAGTACCTATAGTATAAATGCATAAACACTATAAACTCACCTTTGAAAAAATCTAAATAAAGAGAGGGTTTTCTCACCCACTACCCACTGCACACTTGTGGTCTATTCGCGTATATGGCCTGATTAAGAATTGTCAGATAAGCCACAGATAAAAAAAAAGCCTAATAATTTACAACAACCAAAAGTGCATTTGTCGTCAAAAAGCTGCCACTGACAATTTTCATTATTTGTGATTGGTCAGAATTTTGCACTAAAATCTGGCAGCAGTGTTCGCTATTCTCTTACTCCTTCCTACTCCATATTTTCAAGATTACAGCTTTTTAAAATCGAGAGAAATTATGAAGGAGTAGAAAAATCAGAGAGCTCCCCGGGGAGTACAATTTTCTCTCAAATCAAGAATAAAGACCCTATGTGGGGGGCTTTATTTGAAATCGATCGCAAATATTTGCGTGCACGTAAAGTTGCATCAATTTGTTCGTATACGCAACTTGTTATGTGCGAATAGCTTTATTTGAAATTGACATTGGACGTGTGCATCTCTACTTGCGTGCACGCAAATGATGCACTCGCTCGCTGCGTTGCCAGTTTTCTTTTCACAAAATGTCGAAAATCTACCATATAAAAATGAGTGGATTTTTGAATTTTACGATATTTTGGCTGACTGTGACGTATATTTTACGATGACATTTATTTTTTGATGTTTTGAGGTTAGAATTTTCTAAAATATGTTTCGTGTTTATAAGCAATTGACCACAAAAAATGAATATTACTTCACCAAGCCCTATTCCTGTAGATAGAAAAAGAGCTCCGCAAACGCAGATGCGGAGGAAAAAAGGCTTCTTGTCCATTTTGTCAGAGAACGCCCCCAACCTTTACCAAAAAGTCGAGTAAAAAAATGTTGCAAAAGCCTCAGCGGTATTATACGGTGCTCGGTGAAAAATGCTTTTCTTGGCGCCACTAAATAGCCCTGTAAAGCCTCATATAAGTCTTCAAAAGTAGCTTCATTTAGCCGAAATTTTTTTACGAAAGTCCGGTCACTTAGGACGAAGGCATAAAATCGCGGCCTTACTGCGAGGTTTTCGTTAAAAGCCTTCGCTAGTTCAAGACGAGCAAGCCCATTGTTGTTAATAACGTTATTAAATCATATATTATCGAGTATATTATTTATAAAAATCACCAAAATATTCGAATTTATTTGAAGTGAACCTCAAAATTAAAATAAATCGAAATAAATTGACAAATTGACAACACAACTTGCATGTGCGAGCTAGATTTGCGATCGGTACACCCCCATGCGCAAAAGTTGCGAGTGGTGCAAAGTCATTATATTACGCACCTCGTCCTCAAGATCACTGCGTTATCTTACTATGTAGTACTGCTTTTTGTACTAGAGGGAGTCACAAATTTTAAAGAACTCAAAATGTCAATCATTGCCCTTACCGACTACAGGACCCTGTTTAACCGGTAGAGTCATCTTGCTTTTTTGTGCAGCCGAAGGCGTCACGAAAAATGTACAAAATCCCTTTTTGGCTAGTTTAAGGTAAATTTCATCGTTATAAATAATCTATTTTGTGTTTTTTAGCTTCCTTAGCCCGATGGGGAAAAGGAAAAAATCGCCAGCTGATCGCTCGCCGGGCTGTTCTCGAAACAGATCTCGGTCTCGGCATGGGCATTCTCCTCATAAGAACCGCCATTTTGTTTCTCCTTCTCGATCTCGATCTCGGATTTCCGAAGGTTCTAGAGAATCGAAGTCTAGACGCTCTCAGGGCTCTTATGCCTCTTATTCTTACAATGGAAATCGAGGAAGAGATTCCTATGTTGTTAAAGAGCTCGAGTTACTCAAAAAGAGACTCGATCGCTATGAGGGTTCAACTTCAGCTCGACTCAGTTCAACTAGCCGAAGTAGCCGATCTGAGTCTACGACCAGATCAAGACCTCGACACTCACCTCGTAGCCCTCCTGTGCCCTTGGAAAGGGAAACAGGAGAAGATCAGGAAAACCTGATAGACCTAGCGAATTTGCAAGGGTCACCCAGGTCACCAGAGGCGTTAGTTCTTACAGAGGACGTTAATTTGGACGACGACATTCTAAAAGCCTTGGGGGAGCAGAAAAACGTCAATAAACATGGGTATGAGGCTCATGTTGTGTTAAAAAAGCGATGGGAGGAAATTCTAAGTGGTGGACTTGGTAAGGAGGAGCGGGAAGCCTTGAAGGAAAAATACCCAATCCCAAATAATATTCCAACCTTAAAGTCACCAGCTATTAATCTTGAAATAAAGAAAGCAGTCCCATCAATTACAATTAAAAAGGACAAATTCCTCGAGATAACTCAAGCCATGCTGGGCCATGGCATTTCGGCCATAGGTAAGGGCCTTTCAAGTCTTCTGACTGACAGTAATAGCCTGGATGCAAAAAACCAGCTAATCTCTCGGTTGAGCGATGGAGCAAAACTCTTAACTGATGTTCACCATAATTTGTCTCTAAATAGAAGACACTTAGTAACGAGCTCACTAAATACCTCTATCAAAGAGGTTATTCAGGGAACTCCAGTCGATGACCTATTATTCGGCCAAAACTTAGCTGGAAAAATAAAAGCTGCAAAGGAAGTTGAAAGGTCAGTTTTTAAATTAAAAGAGCCTTCAAAGGTTAACGAAAAACAAAAAGTTAATTTAAACTTCAAAAGCCCGTCGGGTGCAGGTTATACCCAGCGCCGGACGGGCAATCACCGATCGAATTACCAACCTCGATCCCGTCACCAGCAGTATTACCAGAAAAAACAGGAACTCCAGCAAAAATTCACGAAATAGAGGTAGGTTGTATTGCAGGCCGATTGAGACATTTTGTTGAAAAGTGGGAACAGTTTTTACCAGCTAGGTCTAAAGTTTTAGACTGGGTTAAAGGCTATAAATTACCCTTTTGTAGTAAGCCTATAAATAATTCAAATTCGACGACCAGATGCTCCTTAAGTGAAGTAAATATTTTCAAAAAAGAAATTGAGAAACTTTTAGCATTAGGGGCTATAGCCCACTGTGAGGAATCTGACTATCAGTTTGTCTCACCATGCTTTCTCACTAAAAAACCAAATGGCTCTATGCGCTTTATCCTAAATCTTAAAAAGCTAAACACCTTTTTGAGCCCACCTCATTTTAAAATGGAGGATTCCCGTACATTTATGAGACTGTTAACTTTGGACTACTTTATGGTAAAAATTGACCTTAAAGATGCATATTTTTTACTTTCAATTCACAAAAACTACAGAAAATTTTTGAGGTTTCGTCTAAATTCTGAATTGTTTGAATTTACGTGCCTACCCTTTGGTCTGTCAGTAGCCCCATATATCTTTACTAAATTGATAAAACCAATTTTAAAACACTTTCGAGAAAAAGGTATACTTGTTGTATCATATATTGATGACTTTCTTATATTGAACTCGTCAAGACTTCAATGTCAAATTGACCTCGAATACATAATTCAATTTCTCACGTCCCTTGGCTTTATATTAAATTTTGAAAAAAGTTGCCTAATCCCAATGCAAAGGTGTCAATTTTTGGGTTTTATATTTGATACCAAAAAGATGACGGTAGAACTCCCCAAAGAAAAGCGTGAAAAAATAATGAAGTTTTTAAATATTTTTATCAAGAAGAAAACGTGCAAGATTAGAGAATATGCACAGTTTGTAGGCCTTCTAATTTCTGCTTGCCCTGCAAGTAAATATGCAAAGCTTAACACAAAACAATTAGAGCGTGAAAAGTTCTTGGCATTACAAAAATCTAATCAAAATTATGACGCAGTAATGAACTTATCTAACAATATAAATGATGATATCTCTTGGTGGTTAAAAAATATTAATACAATGGAAAATACAATTAGACATGACCATTTTGACCTGGAGATTTATACTGATGCAAGTACAACAGGCTGGGGGGTTTTTGCAAATAATCAAACCACACATGGCTGGTGGAATAGGGAAGACGCTCAAAAACATATCAATACCTTAGAGCTTAAGGCTGTTTTTCTG
Source organism: Ceutorhynchus assimilis (assembly GCA_917834065.1). NCBI lineage: Eukaryota > Metazoa > Arthropoda > Insecta > Coleoptera > Curculionidae > Ceutorhynchus > Ceutorhynchus assimilis. The sequence continues at coordinate 13,276,850 of OU892279.1, forward strand.
GGTTTATAATGTTTTTCCAAAAACCTAAATTCCTGTAATATTTTAGTAAGAGTAGATAATACCACTGCGATGGCCTACATTAATAAAATGGGAAGTGTGCAGCACACAGACCTCCACACTTTAACAAAGCAAATCTGGAAATGGTGTGAGAGTAGAAATATTTGGTTATACGCTAGTTATATCAATACCAAACAAAACAAAGCAGTCTAGAACAATTTCAGTAGAAACAGAATGGGAACTGGCACCTTTCGCTTTTGATAGAATAGTAAAACAATTAGGTGTTCCAAAGGTTGCTTTGTTTGCATCTTATATAAACCACAAAGTGGAAAGATATATTTCATGGCACAGAGACCCTAATGCTATAGCCAGCGATGCCTTTACAGTGCCTTGGGCTAATAAGTTTTTCTATGCCTTTCCGCCTTTTTCCCTGATACTTAGAGTCTTAAACAAGATTATGAGTGACGGTGCAGAAGGCATAGTAGTGGCACCCTTTTGGCCCAGCCAACCCTGGTTCCCCCTTTTCAACATGCTTATGGTGTCAAAGCCAGTTTTATTGAAGCCAAATAAACATTTACTGTCTTCCCCTTTTAGCAAAGTTCACCCAATGCATCAAGGCCTTACCCTGGTTGCCGGAACGCTGTCCGGAAAGCCTTCAAACAAAAAGGATTTCCAGAGCAATCCTTAGAAACAGCCATTTCCTCACTATCGGAGAGTACAATCAAACAATACAACAGTTCCTTACAAGCCTGGTGGGCATTCTGCAACTGTAAAAATATCAACCCTTTTCAAGGAGAAGTAGAACACATAATAACATTCCTACAACTACAGTTTGATAAAGAGAAAAACTCCTATGCTACGTTTAATCAACATCGATCGGCACTTTCTCTGATACTTCCTCACGACATCGGAAAAAATGCTCTGGTGAGACGATTTCTTAAGGGCATATTTAAGCTAAGACCACCCAAACCAAAATACAGTATAATATGGGATCCTTCAATAGTGTTAAAATACATAAAGAACCTACCATCTAATGATGCTCTAAACCTCCTGGAGCTAACGAAAAAGTTAGCAATTCTTCTAGCATTAGCTACTGGACAACGTCTTCAAACGTTGCATCTAATAAAAGTCAAAAATATTATTTTCCAGGAAAGTGGAGTAAAAATATATGTTCCAAATAATATTAAGACCTCAAGGCTGAATGCATATCAACCTTACTTCGAATTGCAATATTTTCATGAAGAAAAGCTATGCGTGGCATCAACACTCTTATCGTATATCGAAAAAACAGCTGCAATAAGACCAGACTCCGAAAATTTTCTTTTTATATCTTCTAAGCCTCCTCACAAACATGTATCTACATCCACCATAGCACATTGGCTCAAACACTTGCTTCACAGGGCTGGTATCAACACGAAAATATTCACAGCCCATTCTACAAGACACTTTTCTACATCAGCAGCAAACCGTGCTGGTGTTTCTTGGGACATTATAAGTTATAATGCAGGGTGGAGCAACAGATCAAAAGTATTTGCTAGATTCTATAATAGACCCCTGGATAATAAGGAATCAGATTTTATGTCTGCCGTGTATAGCAGTACCTGAAAAATGTTAACAATAAAAATAGAGGTACCTTCATTTCACTTTTCATAACATAAAATGAAAATAAACACTACTTTAAAACTTTCTATATTTATTTATTCATTTATTTAATTAGAAATAATCAAATAAACAGTAGGGACTGCTCAGCTGATAATAGAATGAGAAGAAGCTGAGCTGACAGTAGCAACAGTGACAGTTAGTTCGATCGATTACGATTTTTTCGAGACCAATCAACATGGTATTTCACTCTATTACGTCATTCGTCATTTATCATTGGTACACTAACAAGCGGAGAGCGGATTTTGTTCTACCGCTATATTTTGTTCTTTGAACAGCTACATAGTAAGATAACGAAGTGATCTTGAGGACGAGGTGCGTAATATAATTGAACGATCAAACGAACTTACCTGTGATGTTCGATCGTAATTATATATAGCACCTCGTCCGAAGAGATCACTCCCAACCCTCCCAAGACTAGACCCCATTTCCAAAATATAGCGGGAAACTTTAAACTTAGATGACTCTACCGGTTAAACAGGGTCCTGTAGTCGGTAAGGGCAATGATTGACATTTTGAGTTCTTTGAAATTTGTGACTCTCTCTAGTACAAAAAGCAGTACTACATAGTAAGATAACGCAGTGATCTCTTCGGACGAGGTGCTATATATAATTACAATCGAACATCACAGGTAAGTTCGTTTGATCGTTCAATTATCGCTCGCAGTGCGCTTCAAATAAGCCATGCACCAGTTTTCAATCGCAAATAATGTCATTTGCGTATACGCAAAGTTGCATCAATTTCAAATAAACCCCCCCGTTACTATGCAATTATCCGATAATTTGCACTAGTGCAAATTATCGCGTAATTCTAATCTGATTGGTTCAGATCAACAATCAAAACATGTCAGTTTATTGTTGGAATGTCAGTTTTGACAGATGTATGAAATTCTCCTTAAAATTTTCTACAAAAAAAGTTCTATTAAATATTTTTATTGATCGAACGCATTTCGAGCAATAATAGTTTGAAAAATGGGATACAGGATACAGGTCGTCTTCCAAATTATAGTCCCCCAAGGTGGTTTAACGTTCTAAATAATCTGTACTGTAATCTACAAACGAAGCCATGTTTTTTTGTGTGTAATATTTTGCTTCTGTATTTATAATATTCAACCTAATTTAATGCTGCTGCTCGTTTCCACACCATGCACCCATGGGGTAGAGCTATCGGCGCGTTTTTTTTGAGTGGCTTCCCCTGTAGGCCTATTGATTTCGTGCATGTGACGTCACTAAATTGACTCTGGATGTAAGACAACCTAACCTTATCCCATTTTTTTTATATGGAGTTGGAGCATCATGCTTTCTTCCTTTGCTATTTTTTCGGTGTTTTAATTAGATATTTGCTTTATTTTTGTTTGATTTGCTGTTTAATAGTTTATAATAAAGACATTTATTTACGCCTATACTGTATATTCGGCGGGATTGTTTTTACATCCTACAACGGCAAAATATGAGGGTATTTTGACTCTAGTCTACATATACTATCCTAGGAAGTGAATTATATTTCAATTAGAAACAATTTTTCAAAAGATTAGAACGGCTAGACGGCAAAATTTGAAAAATACACAAATTTTTAGGTTATGTTACCTTCAAATACCTCCAATGTGGTCACGTGCCGCACGAAACCTATTCCACTAAGCTAACTTTCATCGACAGGTTCCGTACATAGTTGTACATTTCATATGGCTTTAATGCAAGTGCATCTTTCTACTCGACCTTGTTTCCAGTTGCAAGTTAATAATGATACATCAGTTGAAGCCGGGGCGGGCGATTCTGTTGATGAACATATAGGTGACAGGGTGTTACTGAATTTCTTCCAGCCCCATTAGTCGGGTTTTATAGGTTGTTCATGCCATATTTGTACTTGAAGGTACGTTCTCCGGGAAACGTTTGTACTGGAACCGTTGAACTGTATAGGTAAACTTCAATAATCTGAAGGGAGCCTGAGTGAGCAAAGATACGCTTCTTTTAATAACCTGCACAAATCCTACAGCTGATAGTGCGCGAAAAAGCCCAAATACCCTGAAAATCTTCCTAAATGAAACAATCCAGTGAACAGATTTCCCTAAAACATGGAAAAATGCTAGCCCTATTGGAAAAACAAAAAAAAAAAGATCCCAAAGAGCAAACCAAGTTTAGACAAATATGTCTCCTAAATATTATACTACCAAGTTTCTGGAACATATACATTATCTTAGACAGACTGGGGAACAATTTAAACCTAAATAGGATACTCCCAGCAAAACAATTTATTTTGGATTTAGAAAAAAATGGGTCGACTCTTATGAAATTTTATGTGTAAAAATTCATAGGATCTCAATGTTCGTTGTGGAATATTCAAACTGAATCTGCTTATAAGTCCAGGAAAATTAATAATGTTATTGAATAGCTTAAAAATAAATAGGGAGTCGTATTGAATTCGTCTATTGTAAAGTGTTGTTAAATTTAATCTATCCAAGAATACTTTTTTATCAATGTCTGCAGCTGGGATTCTCATTCTTTTATTTATGATGACCTGTAGGTTTCCGCAGGACACGGTCCTTCGACCAACCTCTACAACGGACTACTAAGAACTAAAAAACCAGATGGTGTCATACTCACAGGATATGCAGACGATAAAGCTATAAAAATAACAGGTGATAGCACTAGAAAGATAATGTTGAAAATGCAGGCGTCAATAAGACTGATAGAGAGAAACAGGACAACGAGATGGAACTGGTGATGAAAACTCACTTAACTCAATACTAATATAGGCAGTACCTACCTGCCATGACGCCATGAAGAATAAGAAATAGGAAAACATACGAGATACTTCAAATACTTCTCTGCAATAAGAATAACCAGCAGCTACTGCACCGTTTCCACAAGACACCTTGCTAGTGAAAGCAGAGACACCTAGTATCGACCGCATAATCAGGGAAAGGATTGAAGTATACACATCAGCCGTAGTCAATGCAGAAAAACGAATAGCTCTCATCTCGCAGGAGCCTAGGGAAAGAGGCAAGAAAGATGGACAAACAGTACTAAGGGAAGATAGACTGCTGGATTAATACCCAACATCGAACTATAGCTGAACAGGAAGCATCGAGAAACCAATTTCTTTCTTACCCAATTTCTATCTGGACACGGGAGTTATAGAATAGTATGTTTACGTATGAAGTATGAAAGAGCGAAGGCTACGAGTGTATTTATTGTGGAGAAAAAGACTCAGTAGAGCACACGATCTAGTTATGCCAGCAGCGGAGTGACCCAAGAGAACTGTGCTATCAGAATATAGCCGTACGACTTGCCGTAGAAAACACTAACGCATAAATGGTCAGTGATGAAAGAAAATGGGAAGAAATTTGAAGAATCTATTAAGACTGAAAAATCTGCAGAGGAGATTGAATATCAGAAAGTATGTGTAGCAAAATAGAAGAACAATAGAACAGGTTCCCATACTGAAGTACTGTTGGTCAGGAAATTGAAACTACCCAACATCGCTCTGGTAAGTTGCATAACAATGCATATACTTAATCCAGGTGACCAAGAACTGCCTCGGAATGGATCAGTGTGAAGGAGTTCCTGTAGAGGTCTCCGATTTGAAACTGATCAAAAATAGGGTTCCGACAAGTGACCAATTAGAAGATAATGACATATTATGTACAACCACTTTTCAACTTAAAGGAAACCGGCAAATCCGGACAAACCTGGGCACGCGATTTCACCTAGAAGCTTTGCTAGTATCCTGCCCAGGACAGAAGTTGTTTGAATTTTAGAACAAGTTCACAATGGGAGATTCGGAGCTCACTTGAAAGTCACAAAGACCTGGGACAGGATTCATGACAAATTCGACTGGGTGAACTATAACCAGATGTCGAGAAATGGTGCCGACAGCGACATGCGAAAAGTCGAGTTTCTAAAACGCTATCTAAGGGAGAAATGAAGCATCACAATGTAAGGTATACGAATGGCAATAGACATAGTTCCTTACGACGTGCAGTGGCACCAAATACATCCTGGCTACGATTTAGAACCAAGAAGGATTCGCATTGTAACTGCATTTGAATCAAGGGCTCACATTCGAGTCACGATTATTTCTAAAAGTTTGCGAACTGCTAGGCATTCACAAGACCAGAACCACCACAGTGCATCCTCAATCGGATGGCATACTTGAGAGGTTCAACAAGACGATGGTGGAAAATCTCTCCAGAGAAGTTGACAAGCATTAGGACGGTTGGAACGAGCATATACCTCTATTTCGGATGTACATACGTTTACCCTGTGACTTCCGTGTTCGTGTCACTAGATGTCAACGACATGGGTGCCAAAGACTATGCTGACGATCTGCGGAAAAGGTTGCTCGACATCCACGAATTAGTTAGAGAAAGGAGAGGACAGAGTTCAAAGGTGACCGAATAAAATCGAGACATATTTTTGCAATGTACCTTCGCCATGGTATACAGAGTCCATGCCTAAAATTCTAGAAAAGACTGCTTTCTTCGGGCAAAGAGATCGCGTTTATTCTGGATTTTATAAGAATGGATTACGGATATATAGAGGCCGGTATTAGTTATTAGTTTTAAACTTAAGATTAACTGTGTTATGATTTAGATAGTGATTATTGTTGAGAGTTGTAAATAGTTTAGTTGTTTGAGTTAATTAGTGAAGTAAGTAATTAGTGTCAGGGTGTATAGTAACGTGGAATATATTATTGTTGTGTTAATTGGTCTTTGATTTTGAATAAACGGACCCAAAATTTCTTTCACGCACCCCAGAGCCGTGACATCGGTGTCGGAAGTGAGATATAATTCGAGGACTGCAAAGTGAAATCCGATTGCAGAATATTGCGGACTCTAGTGTATGGACACTAAGTGAACACTGGGACAGTGAGTCAGTGTAAGTAGTAACAGATCAACCAAAAGAGACTTAGTCGATCATGTAAATTACCCCGGAAACGACTGTATACCCGATTTTGACTGTGATAGTGAATTTTCAAGTAAGTTCTAGAAAATTCTATTTGGAAACCGAGGGAGATATCGAATTTCTAACTTCGCCGACGTATTCGATATATCAGTCGTCATTCAGAAAAAAAAATTCGAGGAATTTTGGGAAAATTTCTTGAACATTCTATTTGGAAACCAAAGGAGATATTGAATTACTTCACCGACGTGTTTGCTATATCAATCGACATTCAGAAAAGACATTTCAAGAAAATTCTAGAAGATTCTATTCGCCAATAAAGCAAGTTATCCAATTTGTAACTTCACCGGCGTATTTGGAACTTTAAGCAAAGTCCAAGAAAGATATTTGAAGAAAGTTTCCATGAATTGTGATCTTTCCCTAATTACTAGAATACGGCTTACTCAAATCTCAAGAGAATCGGTCGTTCCGTTCCCTTCTTTCGAGTATCGCACGGTACGAAAATACGGCTCCATGATAAATTTTGGTTTTATAGTCCTCAAAGAAGAAAAGGTAGATTTCCCAAGCTAACATCAGTATGGAAAGGCCCGTAAACGATTTTAAAGAGGCTAAACTACGCGTGGTGGTATCAAATCCACTTGGTCTCAAAGGTAAGATTAAGGTGGTACATACATCTTGACAGGTTGAAGTCGAGAACAAATGGTTGATAGGGAGGCGGTGTTACGAATTTGCATTAGTGCGGAGGAGAATCCGGCAAGATTTTTCACGAACCCGAAGGTGGATATTCAAGAGTTCCATCGTGCTATTAAAGGTAGGTACTTAAATTTCATACTGATAAATTGGAGGCATGGTTTAATTTCTGTAATGTTTAGGACCTTACTTTTTTAGTCACAAAGATTCGTGTTTACCAATTCACTTACGCGCTAAGTACCTATCAATGTTTCCCCTAAAATCTTGATTCGGGGAATTATAATTAATTTTGAGACACTGAGTGTACCTACTACAAATGTCCAATTAATTGTAATAGTAGGTACTAGATAATAAATAAACCGCTTATACAAAAACTGGCCGTTAGTGATTTTTTTTTTTCGAATGCCACTTGTATTAAAATGTCAAACAAATATTGGATAATGCATAATTGAAATTTCGGGTCTTACCCAAAGTAAACACAAACCGAAAGGTTTAAAACAGAAAAGAGCTTTTAATTTTCAAGGGCCTTCTGACAAAAAGGACGGTATACCGCTAAACAAACATACATTTCGAGAAGATGGTATAAAGGTTCACAGTTTCTGTGACCAAAATAAAGTGAGACGCGAACGAATCGGATAAAGGCCAAAGCCCAAAAATTACAGTTTTGCTTAAAAGGGCATACTTATGTACACCTGAAAATGGTTTTTGGATAAGTTTGGTAATGTCCACATAAAAAAAAGACACCTTCGAGGGCTTCCAATTACGGCCTACATGGAAAACAAACACACCGCATGAAATACTAGAATGGGGTCAATTCGCTTTTATTTGTTTTGTCTTAAATTGCAGCTTTTTTGGGCCCCAATGGTCCCATACACCCTACTGATATTTTATTATTTTTATCCAGTTGTAAGTATTTTCATAAAATTATTAAAAGCCCCTTGTCAAATCAAAGCAACTCAAACTTAAAATTCTCTGTATGCTCGATGGATTAAAACTTCCAAAAAATTAATAACCATGCAAACAGAATTATCGATTTTTTTTTATTGAACTGTATACATAAGTTTTAAAACAAATAAATATCGTTCCATAATAAGTTCGTTTACCTTTTGTTATTAATAAAAACAAACATTAGATGATGTATTTTATTATTAGACGAATGTTTAGTTTAAATAAATATTATGGAGATTGGATTTATTACGTGAGAATAATGTACCATGAGTGTGACAAATCGTCTGATTTTTCAGCAGCAAAAATTACTTATTCCCAAATCTATAACTGATTTTCTCATTATTATATCCAAAAACTCTTTAGAATGACATTCGAGAATAGTCCTTCAAGGTCAAACTGGTCGAATATTCAAGAGTCGATCAATAAACACGACATAGGTTCAAATGCCGTCTCTGTTATTTTATGACAATACTATACTTATACCAGTGAATAAAAATATCGAATTTTACTATTTTCACAAATTTTAATTTATAGAAATTGTTATTTTTCACGTTCTTTTATGCATGCGAGAACAAACATTAAGCTTAGAATCTATCTAACTAAAGTGTGTTTTTTTTTAAGATAAAAGTCAAACTGACATTATGTTGGCAATACAATGTAAAATTGTCGATGCTTTCAAATTTTTTATGTAGAAAAGGCTTGTGTTGCCAACATAGTTACTAAATTTTTGACTTGGGGAATTATCTTTAAAAAAAAAAAAACAGACTTTATTTTCTTAAATAGGTAGGACTTTTATTGTAAAGGTTTAGGTGTTTTAATTTAATGTTCAAGCCTAATATCGATTCGCAAAGCTCATACATTTATCGATATACTTAATTAATTTGATCTGGCTCAAAATTTCCAAAGTATTGAAAGAAACCAGCCTATTCCCTTGTTTGTCCATTTTAATTGTTATCGCCACTTAACAAAATCAAAGTCCAAAAACCGTATATTTACGACGATCGTGTCAGCAAAGCTCTCGGCCGGATTAAGTGACCAAAGTCCAATACTTGGGATTGATTCACGGCGGAGAACAATAGAACGTCGGCCGAACGTCGTTTGTCATGGTTTGTCAGCGTTCGTTGATGATGGATGGCCCTTTTTTTGGGTCCTGGAGGCGGTCGAGATAAGGACCCACACTCGACAAAATGGATATCCTACAAAAAATTGGTTTTGTCCGTTAGAATTGGGGATTTTCTGAACAAGATTATTTGACAAAAGAGAATTTTCAGTATGAAGTGATTTTCCCTTTGAGAAAAAAAAAATAGCAAAAATACCTAACCTCAATTTTTGGGTTTGTTTTAATAAAATGAACCGTAATTACGGCATGGTGCCTCATTTATGGATGCTACACATATTTTTGTTGCGCATGTCTGAAAAATTTCGGAAATACTAATTCTCCGACATATACCAAATTGAAACAAGATTTTTGAGTGTTTGTGAAATCAATACACGGTAAAACGCAATGGGCGTGGATTCTTTTTTTTTAGTTACCTACTTGAGCGCCAGGCTCAAAGGACGCCGAAAGAAAAAAACCAAGATCAACAGTTAAAAAAATACACATAATAATTTTCTTTTGAAATAAAAATGTAATACGATGGGAGACTTTTGGTGGTGGGCCATTTCCACATTCAGTATGAAAATATACCTAATATTCACAATAATACCTAATATTCCACAGAACAATAAAAAATGGAAAATCATCTAGAAACCCAAGCAGCGCTTTTACGTCCTAACAACGTCGTCATTGATGTCTTGAGGTTAAGGCGCGACGTCAAATAGACGACAATTGTTACGGGATGATTTTTCCCGGGCCAAAATAAAAGGAAATAAGCTTATTCGCCTCTCTGAAAAGCATACCTTCCTCAAGCCACTGTTTTCTATCCGATAATTGTGGTCACACTTTTCATTAAACTTTTCATTCTTCCCAGAATTATTAAGTTAGAGGTTTTGGTAGGGTTAAAATAAATAGTCAGTTAATTTATTAATAAATAAAATTACAATATTTACATTGGAACAGCTGATTGTCTGATCCGAGTAGATTGACTAGATTGACAGCGCTCCAAATAGGGTCAGTGACCGGTACTAACTTAATTTGAATAAGTACCATGCCCCAACTACCATCAAAATCCCCAGTAACTTCCACCTTGGAGTTTTGACAGAGACTTTTTAAAGGACATTGCAGGGACAAGCAGAGGTCATTCAGGTCGAGGACTTTCCACGATTAAGTGTTCGGGAAAATTCCTCAGGCACATTTTGCCGATTTTCTGAGTTGTCTAGTTTTCGCTCATAGATCTAGGGTGGCTAATCCGTTATTTTAGCACCCAATCGCCTTGTGCGGATTTTTTTTTGTGAGTCGAAAAAGAGCAACGTGACCAATTGTTTGTTCCTAAAGGCCAAAAATTTTGGTAAGTCGTTTTTCTTATTAGTCTTCTCTGTGCTTCTCTATTTCCTGTGTAAAAGCATAATTTTCTGTTAATAATATGGTTAAATTCCGAATATTGGACATACCTACCTATTGCTCCACGCCCAGTCTCATAAAGTCCATTTGTTTCAGGCCTTTACCTTTAGATGTCACCTTTTATTCGTCACGCTTAGTCCTTAACTTGAGTAAAGAGTTATACGTTCAGCTTACTGTATATTTCAAGTAGTACCTACAATCTTCAGCCTCCTCTAGACCATTGGAAGCCTTAGTGACTCCTAGTTACTGAACTTCAGTGCCCAGGGCCAGGTTGCTTCTTGTCGCGATCCTGATCCAGTTCCAGGCCATCGAGAACATTGGGAGATATTGATTCAATCCTTCAGGTTCCCCCTCAAGAGGTTTAGGGACTACTCAGGTTTGATAAGTGTGTTGTATTGTCTTAATATCAAACCTTACCAACCCCTTGGAGTGAATCACCACAACAACGCAGTTCTACTACAATAATTAATTATTACCTTTGTTATATGAAATTTACCATTCAGGTTATGTACTGTTAGGTACTTCAATTTTAAGTATTTATCTATACCTTCTATATTATTCCATAATATTAAATTTGCCCCTCAGGCTATATATATTGTTTCTTCAAGTTTAATTAATGATCTATATTTCTAGGGATCGCGAAGTTGGCGAAATTTAGCTTTCCCAGAAGCTTTTTGGCTGATCTCCAGCTCCAGAACCGGTTTCTTACTATGTTCGTCAGATCTCTTCTTATAAAGAACTTTTTCTTGTTTTTTTTTTTTTTTTTTTTTTTTTTTTTTATTTTTATTTTTTTATTTAGGGACTCAAGTTGAGTGTAATTATCATTTTGTAAATACTATTTTAAGAACATATGGTTAGACGATTTCTTTTCTTGTTCTGTTCTGGTTCCAGTGTAAATAGTTTTCAGTGTTCTAGGGCGGTCGGAGAACCCACTCCGAGGCTGCTCTGGAATCAAACCTGTCTTGTTCTGGTTCTAATTAAAACCCGTACCTGATTGTAGCAAAGCGTTTCACTTTTGTCCTCCCTTCTTGTTTACGTTTATATTTCAGGTTGTGCTGCTATAGGTCCGTAGAAGTTTCCTGCTTTCGTTATATCGGTTGATTTCGTGTACTGCAGGGAAAAAGCAGGTGGCGCTCTATATTTAGTTATTTAATTGACCCACACCCCTCTCCGTATTGGAAGCTAGTCGGCAACCCTTTACACGAAATCACGTTTCTAGATTTCAGCCACCAACCAACCCTTTCTTTCTATTTTTTTTTGTTTTAGCTACCCATTCACTGTCCCACTTCCTCAAATTTTAATATTTACCTCTCCCTCGTGTTTTGCGGGTAACAGAGTAGCAGTGTCCGTTGTGCCTCGTAATACAATACAACCCTTATTCTCACCAAAATGGAGAATTATTTCATGGTTATAATGACGTCGCAGGTCGCGAGGCTTTACTAATTTTTAACTTATACGTCAGCATACACAACCAGATTTGAACGTTTACTAAACGTGGTAAACCATGACTAACCTAGAAACAAATACCAAACCAAATAAAGGACGTTCCAGGTTTAATATATTGCACCAAATTCGCACTTTTGGTTTATTATCAGTGCTATTTAATTTCCCAACTCATCACATCAATAACAAAATTAATAGGTACCTATAAGAATATTGGAGGACCTAAAATATTAATAGCGCCTGGCCTTGTCAACAATAAAATACGTGAAGCTAAATGGTTAGCTCCTGTAGGCACAAAAATTTCAAACGAAGTCAACTTTTCTGTTAAATATAATTATGATATGCACACAAAACAAACGGGCACCTATTTTGTCAATAGGTACTTTCCAAAAAAAAAAAAAAATAATCTGTTATGACAAAATTTTCTTATTAAGGATTGATTTTTCAGATATTATTTTATTTTTATTAAACGTGCAGCAATGGCGAATGATTAGATAGGACCGTGCGATATATAAAATGGTCGAGTTAATAATCTGCACCTTATCCTAACCTAATGCGTGTTTTCGTCATGAAAATGGACTTCATCTATATAAACATAGGACCATAGGTAATAAAATAGTACAAACATATAAACCTAGATTGACTATAGGTCCCATATGGTAACCTATCGAAAAATTTTCATCAACTTATATGCGGCTTTAAGTTAATTTATTCAATTTCTTATAGATTTTGCGGGAAAGAAATTTTCCACAGTTCTTTAGGTGCTTCAACGCTCTCATTTATTTGAAATTTTTCAGGAAACTGTGAATGTTTTTTTTTTAATGTTCAAAATCTTGAAATATTTCCTTTTAACCCGATATTTATTGAATCTTTTTGAATATCCTAATTGGAGATTACAGGGTTCTCTTCCAATATCCCTTCTTGCTCCATTTCCTTTATGTTTGGAATACATTTCTCCCTTGTCACTAAATCTAAAAAAAAAAATCTTTTTCTGTAATATGTGGATGAGTATTTGAAGCTCATGTTTTGTCCTATATCATATCAACAATACAAAAGCAAATACTTATTCAAATTGTTAAAAAAATTTCACAGTAATGCCATATCTATTGTTTGTTTATGTTTCTATTTGACTGATGACAGTTTATTAACGAACGACGCAAAAAGTATGAAATGCTACAGCAAAGTTTACCTGTGTCGTATCAGACGACGTTTTTAACACGTTTCAGAGGTCACAGGATATGAAGATAACCACGGATTGACGTCTTCAATACAACGTTCAATTTGGTACAATATTATGACGTCCATTTTACGATTTTAATCTTACCTTATGATTGGTTCGTATTAGACGACGTTTAAGAAACGTTTCAGAGGTCGCAAGTATACGAGAGGACGACGGATTGACGTTATCAATTCAACGTTAAAACTAGATAAAGGTCCGATTTCTTGACCACATATTAAGGACGACGGCAAGACGTAATTTCAACGAAAAATCATTGACGGACACTTATCTGCACTTCTGGCGACGTTGTATTTGGTTAATTCGTAGTCGCAGGGACATGTATGTGCTACTTGGGAACGCTTTGTCTAGTCAGATTCCTAAATCAAGTTGAATTTCTATATAGGTACAATGCGGTTGTGTCAAAAAGCAAATATAGTTTAGGTAAAAAATAGTAGACAGACTTAAAGTAAGTTCTTAACCTGTCTTAAAAAGAAATCAGCAAACTAAACCCACAATTTACTTAATTACGTAGGTACGTACTAGGTTTGTTCCAGCAAAAAGTTGGAGTGGTGAAATTAACCACAGTTAACTTTGTTGGTGACAGATGTTTTCGAGTTGGCAACAAATTTCTGCTGGAACCTGGAACGGAAATGTTTGATAGTTCCCAATAAAAATTTGAGAGATAAATAGAAAAAAATTAAAATAACAGTTAATGATGCAGGGGATTCCAAGCAATAAAGTAGTAAGACGGTTGGAATAGCCCTTTGCTTATTTACTTAATACACCCACATAACAAAATTGCATCCTTAGAATGTATTAAGAATGTTCTTTTTTCAGGAGGAATGTGCCTAGAATGTTCGCCAAAACCATTGCGAATGTCCTGAGAATGTTCTGAGAAAAGATTGTAGAAATACTGTTTGCAATACCCAAGAACTTCCTGAGAAATCCATTAGGATATTCCTAGAATATACCTATGAGATTCTCAGTCCATCCTGAAAAGAATATTCTTGTTTAATTCTAAAAATATGCTCGATGTGTATAGGTGTTCTAACATTCAAAGAATGTTTCTATGACATTATAGTTATGTCCTCAAAAGCATATTATACCAATATGCTTGAAATATTCTTAGAATATATCTACATATATCATTCTCAATATGCATCCTAGACATAACATTCTTGGTTGATTCTAAGGATATACTTGGAATGGTAATTTTCGTTTCCAAATAATGCTCCTTTCAGCCCTTTTATATTAAAGGAAGTGAAAGAGTTGTTGGAAAACTTCTCTGGAAAACACAAGTATTTAACCAAAGCTCCGGTTTCGAGCTTGTTATGCTCTCGTCGAAGCACGCCAACTGAGAAAAACAGGTTCCAAGGTGATTTAAACGCGAGGTAAGATGTAGATCTTTAATAGCACGTGGCTCCCTCTCTTGGAAGACCTACAAAGCAAAAGGAAAAGAATATACCTATAATATTCTTAGTAGGTTCTAGATAGAGCATTATTGTTTAATTGTTAAATTATGATTTTTATATATTAATATTAATTAATATTAATAATAATAAATGTTGAAAACAAAAAAAGACTATAGATTAAAGAAAGTAAGATTTTACAAAGGACGATGCACACTTTAGATGGGATTTTAAAAAATCCACGATTTTAATGAAATGTTGGTATGTGGTAGACCTCGATCTACTGATCAAAAGTTCTCATGGGCCCAAGATGATCCTATGTCTGGTTTCCGAAATACAGTGGCGGGTATGGGGCTACCCAAAATTCCGAATACCTAAATAGAAGTTTTTCCAGAAAAGGTAAACTTTAATACAAAAAGTGATAAAGACTACCTACGTTTATTTCACGCATTGTATTTGGATACTAAGGGTATTGGATTAGGGTGGAAATATCCATATTTTCACAAAAACCCTTTTTTCGATGAATCGCAGTTATTAGTGTTAACCCCTTAAGTCACCCTCAAAGTAATTTGCAAGTCTAATGAGGTTTCCTAAACGGTGTATCTTGGTACTTTTTATGGTAGGGTTTTATAGCCGTGAAGTCAACGAAATATTTTGGAATGGACTTTACCTATAACTTCTAGTACCATTTGCGCCCGAGACTAGGGTGGAATGTTCATATTTTCATAAAAACCGCTTTTTTCATGGATCGCAATAATTAGTTTCACCCCTTTGAACCACCCCGAAAGTAATTTGCGAGTCAACCGAGATTCCCTGAACGGTGTATATTGGAACTGTCTATAACTTGCAGTACCATTTGAACCCGAGACTAGGGTGGAAATGATTTACACGAAAACCCTTTTTTTTTCCTGGAAAAGGACAAACTGAATTTTCCCCAATTATTAGTTTTACCCCCTTAAACCAGACTCATAGCAAGCTTTTCTAGGTACCCTAAACGGTATATCTTGGTACTGCCTATAACTTCCAGCACCAGTTGTGCCCGAGACTAGGATGAAAATATTCATATTTTCACAAAAGCTTTTTTTTCGATGAATCGCAATTATTAGTTTTAATCCTCGTTTTACCCCCTCAAACCAACCTCCAAGTGATTTGTAAGTCTTTTTAGGTAAGTACCCTAGACGGTGTATCTTGGTACTGCCTATAACTTCCAGTACCACTTGCGCCTGAGACTAGGGTGGAAATGTTCATATCATATTATTTCATTTTAGTTTAACTTGAACATCCGATTTTTGTATAAAAAGTATGAATTAAACAGAAGGATTATATTTTTTGAGTACCCCCTGTAGATAGAAATTGTTTCTTGACATCTACCATGGCCAATAAAAATAGGATTCAATTAATTTTAACATTTTTCGTAATAAAGTTTACCCTTTGTTAAATAATTTCTATTTACTCGGTTTTTGGGTAACCCCATACCCGCCACTGTATTTCGAAAACCACTCATAGGATCATTTGGGGCCCATAAGAACTTTCGATCAGAAGATTGAGATCTACAATATACCAAAATTTTATCAAAATCGTGGACTTTTTAAAATTCCATTTAAAGTGTGCATCGTCCTTTGAAGTCCGAAGTAAGTAATTTCTATAAGCAGTTCCTTCTGGGATATCTCTCTCTAAATCTTCTTCATTCAATTCAGGATTATCTCGGTAATGCCCTTGTTCATTTTCATTTACTTCCACATCATCAGGGAATTCATTCTCTAGTGCCATATTGTGTAGCACATAGCAAGCCCATATAAAATTTGCGATATCATTTATGTTTCTTAGTTTGCAATGGTATAGTCGGCAAAATTTCTGTTTCAGGAGGCCAAAACAGTGTTCAAATAGTACATTAAAATACAAGTTTCATTAGACGTCATTTTATCGCACGAGTGGGCGAGTGCGATAAAATGTCTTATGAAACGAATATTTTATACTATTTTTCCTATTTTGGTATTGTTTGATTAAAAAAAAAAACTTTTCTTGGAAATTTTATTCTCATATTTCCTGATTTCATATGTTTAGGTTCGTAACACTACATGCCAAATATAGAAATCTTCTATTATTTTTTATTGCGAATTGACAGTTCGATGGCCATCAGTCAGCCAGTGTTACCAACCTGCGATAAGTAAAAAAGGAGTGTCACAAAGAGCTTCTTTTCGAAACTACTTTTAGTGTCGAAAAGACTTCGATATGACACCAAAATAGAAAAAATATATTGGCAGCTTGATAGTCTTCGATTAAAAAGTCTTTGTCGAATGAAGTTCATTATAAAACAGATTTTTGGCGTATTATGAAACGTCAGTAGAAAATAGTACATTAAAATACAAGTTTCATAAGAAGTCATTTTATCGCACAAGCCCTATATTAGAAAACGAGCCGGAGGCGAGTTTTCTAAAGGGCGAGTGCGATAAAATGTCTTATGAAACGAATATTTTATACTATTTTTTCTATTTTGGTATTGATAAATTAAAAAAAACAAATTTTTCTTGGAAATTTTATTTTCATATTTCCTAATTTCATATGTTTAGGTTGGTAACACTACATGCCAAATAAAGAAATCTTCTATTTTAAAATCGCGAATGACAGTTCGATGGCCATCAGTCAGCCAGTGTTACCAACCTCCGATAAGTAAAAAAGGAGTGTCACAAAGAGCTTCTTTTCGAAACTACTTTTAGTGTCGAAAAGACTTCGATATGACACCAAAATAGAAAATAGTACATTAAAATACAAGTTTCATAAGACGTCATTTTATCGCACGAGCCCTATATTAGAAAACGAGCCGGAGGCGAGTTTTCTAAAGGGCGAGTGCGATAAAATCTCTTATGAAACGAATATTTTATACTATTTTTTCTATTTTGGTATTGTTTAATTAAAAAAAAAACAAATTTTTCTTGGAAATTTTATTCTCATATTTTCTGATTTCATTTTTAGGTTGGTAATACTACACGCCAAATATAGGAATCTTCTTTTTTATTTCTATTTTTACCAATAATAAAATCACAAATGACAGTTCGATGGCCATCAGTCAGCCAGTGTTACCAACTTCCGATAAGTAAAAAAGGAGTGTCACAAAGAGCTTCTTTTCGAAACTACTTTTAGTGTCGAAAAGACTTCGATATGAAACCAAAATAGAAAAAAATTATTATATAATTATCATGAACTCTGTCATAATAAAAGCTATATATAATAATTATAAAACAAAAAAATGTTTGTGAGGATACAAAAGCATTAAGGAATACATTTTTGAAACGAATTAGACATTCTTGCTCGCCATGCAATCGCCATTGTTTATTGTCAAAATATCATGTCAAAAAACCTGAACAATAAAGAAACAATAATGCGACATACGTTTTCGTAATCAAAGCAATCTTTGATTTTTTTTTTTTTGAAGACCCGTTACCTGCTAAGAAAATATATAGAGAATGTTTTTTTTTTTTTGCAGTGTGTCTCTGTTTACCTAAAATATACCCATAAAATAAATATTTTATAAAAATCTCTAATAGAGCAAAAACATTTTATAAGAACTCCCAAGGTGGTAAAAGTATTTTATAACATGGAAGCCATATTTTGTGTTGTTTCAACTTCACTTTACGACGGCCATTTTTGAGTGTATAACAAAAAATCATTTTTGCAATGATAAAATGCCTTAAATAACTACTTTAGTATTTATATAATGGTATGAGATGGATCCTTTAAATTATTTTACCACAATCCAGGCCCAAATGAGGGAAAATTACAGATTGAATTTTTGACCTTTTCTGCTAAAACTCAATAATACCATTGATATATTTGAGGCGCTTGAAAATTTTGCTACATATATCCCATATATTATACCAAAAAATTTCCTTCGCAGTAAAATATCAACCATCAGATTGTAAATCGAATTTGTGTATGTCTGGTATTGGGTTTACATAATATCAGAACCAAATAATGCAATATGGCTGATGTTATTTACTCAAACGTATTTTATTTGTTTCAAAAGATGCAATGTGCTTGCCTTTTTGTTATCTTAAGGACCATTTAAAAATAAATTATTCTCAGTAGGTACAATTTAAGAACAAAAGCTTACTTTTATAGTGTTAGTCAAAACAAAAAAGCTTCATTTGAGATAATGAAACAACTTCTATAAAATTGTTTTATTCTATCTCGATAAATAGGTATTGTATAATTGTCATAATGATAAAATATAATTTTGCTCCATAACTGTTTTCAATAAAAATGTTTTATAATTGTTGCAAACTATGTTTTATAGTAATTTTTTAAATGTTTAAACAATTATCCGGTAAAAGATGTGGAAGCCATAATAAAACATTGGTATAGAACAAAATTGCTGCGCAAGATTGCGCCCTTTTTGGTTTTATAAGCGTTGTATAAACGTTGTTCGAACGTTTATAGCGACATTGTTATTTTATAATAATAGTTCTGTAAACGTTGTTAGGCCATTTATAAAACATAAATTGTTAGTTGGGTAATGCATAATGGGGAGGAGCCCCATCTTGCTGAAATATCGGATTTACTTCATGATAACGTTGGTCGTTTTCCATAATTTCGATCAGTGCTGGGTTGACGGCATGCTCCAGCAAGTCTAAATAAGTATCTCCATCCAAATTTCCCTGTATGAAATATGACCCAATAATGTGATCACCAAAAATACCAGCCCAAACGTTTAATTTTTGAGGATGTTGAGTATGAGCCTTATGGTAAAGCCTTGGATTCGTGTCGGACCAATAACGAGAGTTATGTCGATTAACAGTGCCATTGAGAAAAAATGAACATTTGTCTGAGAAGCAAACATTAAAAAGGTAGTTGGGAGTATGTGTAATTATTTCGGACATTATTTCACAAAATTGTAAACGGCGGTCATTATCATCTTCATTCAATTCGTGAAGAAGTTATTGAATTTTATATGGGTACCATTTATTATGTTTCAGAATTCTCTGTACCAGTGGCGTAGCCAGTAGGGGGCAGGGGGGGCGACGCCCCCCGACCCACGCCTATGGCGCCCCTACCGCTCTTAAAAAACAAAAGAAAAAAATAAGAAATAAAATTATGCTGTTTCTTATTTATTTAATTAACCTTTTCACTCTTTATTCTTTATCGTAAGTCGGCATTGTCGGCAAATGGTTCAGTCCAATCAGAGGAAAGGTGATAGTTTCTGTTTTGATGATTGATGTGGTATTTGTTTATTAAACTATGGGTTAATGGGTCGGGTGGAACTGTCATGCGTCTGGATTTTCCTGGATTTGTTCTAGTTTTCAAGGCGTTCGGAAAGATTTTTTGAAGTTAACGGCATCTGCACACATTATTTCTGGACCGGTAGGGCTTAAAATACATAGATGTTTTTCGACGTGGCACCCGGCACCCGGAAAAAAAAATGTTTTTTAATGGTTAAAATAAACTTTTTTGGGCGTGGCACTTGAGGACATTTTTCGTCTCCGGCGGCGCCCTCGGCGGGTTTTTCGTCTTTAATATTTTCCCCCAATAAGCGAATATTACAAAATTATACAAACATTTAACCCCCCCCCAAGAGAATTATGCGCCCCTTATATGTTTGCCCCCTCCGCCCCGCAAGGCTGGCTACGCCACTGCTCTGTACAGTAGTCCGAGAAACACCTGTTACATCAGAAAGTTTTCTGGTACTCAATCTAGGGTCCATAGTAACTTGACCCAAAACAGCTACTTCTACTGCCTCATTTCTCACCGGATTTTCAATATCCCGTTTTCTGTTTGTCACTGAATCAGTTTGCCGGATTTTGCTACTAGTTCTAGGACGTAACCATGATGCACGTTTCTTTCTGCATGCCTCTCATTGAACAAAGTTGCCGTTACTCTTGCACATTGATTGTTAATAAAATACAATTCAATAATTTCCACTCTCTCCGCAATTGAATAAACCATTTTTTATCGAATGTACACCAAAGAAAATCACAGAAATATTGAACTATCCACATCAACTACTTCACCGAAGATAAAGTTGAATTGTCGACTGATATTTGTCAGTTTAAAAACGATTTTTTGTTCACGAACCTTTTTGTAAATAAGAGATGGAGTAAAATGTTTGAAATTCCATTGCTCAGCGACCCGTAGCTCAAATTTAAATAACGAAGCGCCATTTTAAAAAAAATTTGATGCTCTCTCAAAAGATTTATAACAACATACCCCTTCCCATTTGAAAAAATAAGGGTGAATGCCACCCCCGCTAAGGGGTTGAAGTTACTGTGATGTAATCAATGTGTAAATATGTCAAAATTATACGGGTCCGAGGATTTTTTAAAATTTTCACATACAAAGCCCAAAACCTTGCTGGACTGTTTTCGATGGGCCACCCTGTATATAATACTATATTTTACATGCAACGTATAATGGGTAAATCGTAATAAGCTAATTTGAAATTGATAAGTATTGTAGTTTCAACAAATAGAAATATTATAATAACCGTCAGCTGATTGTCTATTGGGGGAAAAGCCGTCAGTCAGCCGATAGAAAATTCCGCGCGTCGTATAATTGCATGAGCGCGCTCATTTATTTTCGCCCTGACTGACGGTCTTACCCCCACTAGACAGGCAGCTGACGGTCATTATTATATTTCTATATATGTATGAAATCATGTGTAAAAATTTCAAGCAAGATGAAATAATTTGAAATTCATATTTTTTTGTCAAGTTCACGCGCTCGACTGACGCACCATCCCCCCTCTGCCGCACGGCTGACGGTCTTTTTCTGTTGCTAATTGTTATAAATAATGTGTGTAAACAATTTCAGCTGAGATGAAATAACTTTAGAAAACTTTTTTTTTCACGAGCTCCGCAGCCTCCCACGCGTCCACCCACCGCTACTAGACTGGCTGACGGTCGGTTTCGTCATTAGGAATGTGACTACAATGCATGGTATTAATCTCAGCCGTGATGAAATTCTTCGAAAAAAAAGCCGCTGCCTCCCGGACTAATACTCATACTGTAGATATGTACATGTACATATTTTAATCGTATTTTTAGCCTCACCTGCATAAAAAAATACTTGGTTGGCCCCTATGACTCCAGGGAAATTTTTTGTTTTTCTTGGAAATCTGGCCATTTTATTTTTTGAGGATCTAAATTGGTTAGGAAATAAATGAGCCTTCTACTGATTCTAAACAAACTACAGTCAGAGATACAAAATTGGTCTGATACGTCTCTAAAGGAAGCAGCCTCATGTCCTACAAACCATAAATAGTTATTTTCCTAACAAGTGCGCAAAGTGTTACTTTTCCGCACGCAAACACAGTTATACGAACGACGCGAAGCGGAGTTCGGATACGTGTTTGCGTGCGGAAAAGACACTTTGCGCACGTGTTAGGAACAAAATTTTTCCTACGAGCTTCATATCAGGTAGGTAATAACAAAAATTAAAAAAAAAAAACGATAATTTGTTTAATTATTTTTAATTAACTTGAAGGGAACCTATGCATTTATCAAAAAATTACATAACAAAAAAAAAATAACAGAAAATCCTCATCAGACCTGCTCATCTTAAAGCTTTTAAATTTGATGAGAAAGTTTGTAGATTTTTGCATATAAATAGAGAACAAATCTGACAATGTGTCAAAGTTAATTTATATTTGGTGTTTGTATAGATGTTGGCTGATATAGAAACAGAGGAAAAATTTGTCATCATGTGTCAAAGTCGACAGGTGCACCTATTGTTGCTTGACAATTATAATTACTTTTCGGCACTCAGTGCGGATAAGGCCTGTATCCGCACTGAGTGCGGAAAAGTGTAACTTTGAGCCCGGAAATGCGTGCGGAAAAGTACTACTTTGCGCACGCTCGTAGGAAAAATATTTTTTGTACTACCGTGCGTAAAGTACTTACTTTACGCACTATTCAGAAGACGTAAAATTTCTCTCCACGCACTAGTGCGTAAAGTAGTTCACTTCACACACTAGTGCGTAAAATAATGTCAATGACAGATGTCGACTTGTCAAATTACTATTTTTCTGGTAAATTACTTTACGCACTAGTGCGTAAAGTGAAAATACTTTACGCACTAGTAGATAAAGAATTTGTCTAAATTTATTTTTTTACACATATTTGATTGGTAGTAGAAAAAAATTTGTATGCAATACGTGCGTAAAGCACCTTTTTTCACTCATGTGATTGTCGAAATTCACATTCGTGAAAAAAGGTTCACTTTACACACTTGTTGCATAAATAAATATTATCATTTCCCTTTGACTGGGGATTAAATAAATTGCTGTAAAATCCATGTCACTATTGTCAGATGAGCTATCATCATAATTCAATTCATCAAACAAATCCATTACCATTTATCACAAACGGTACAAATACAAATTCAACCATAGACTAATATAACTCAACTTAAACTTATGCACCTGACAATCTGACAAATTTCACAATATGATACAAAAACATAGCACATATTGTCTGTCGATTTTAATCTGATACTCCAAAGGAATGTAAGCTGGTGGTCCCCTACGTTAGAACGCCTATGGTCACCTGACGTCACACCTGTTTTTGCCATATGCTTCACCTTCTCGCTCCTCATACGGAAAGTGTGAGATTAAAAACGACGGATAATAACAAATTTCAAACCGAAAAATTAGGTTAGGAATTAAAATGTTTGAAAAAAATCGACAAGCATTTTGAGCAGTTGCCAACAAGCTATAAATCATTCAAACATCTGCTGAAAAAGCTGACATTTGCAAATTGTCTTTATTCTACAAGCTGCTACCAACATTTCTAAAAGCCTGTTGGAACAAACCTACTATTAAAAATCCAAAAGTACGTATGCAGGGTGTCCCACCGTGAAACAAATCGATCTATACATGAAAAACTGTATGCAGGAATTTTTTGAAAATTTGACAGTATACTAATGTCAATGAGAGCAACTCGGCTAAAATATTTTCAAGATGGTGGCACTTCCGGTTACACCAGAAGTGGGCGTCAACTTGCTTATTTCAAATAAGACCCTGTATGTGATTGCATATTTTGGATTCTGAGCAGATTTCATGTTATACCTAAGTTCAACTGTTTTGGAAATACGACAGTTGAAAATTGACTTTTTGCAACTTTGACATAAGCTGTAAAACCTAAACGGTTAATTTTAGAGGAGAACCGATTTTACATTCCTATCTTAGATATTTATAAACTATCATTCAACACCAATTTTGAATTTAATCCATAATTGAAAATTCCAATTAAATTTAATGTCCAGTTAAATTTGAAGTTGGTGTTGTTGGGCGCTGAGCTAGTTTTTATAACCGAAGCTAAACGGCATAAGGGATTACTATCCCCTTGCGGGTGACAATTACAACTGGGGCACAAAAGTCCTTGGTTTTCAGATCAAGTGACAGTTGTAGCGGCGTTTTCCTGCCCAATTAAATGAGGGATTGTTTTTTAATAAGTCAGTTAGATCAATGAAACTGATTTTAATTAGAGGCCTGGTTCCGCCCATCAAGCGTAAAGGGACGTCAATAAACAACAAATTAAACAACTACTTCTACTAAACACATAATATATTAAAAAAAAAAAACAAGATGTCATTAAATAATGTCAATGCAAATTTGAAATAAAATAAAGTTAACTTGCATTGAAACAAAAGACTTAGGCCCAGTTGTACAAACCAGGTTCAAACAGAGACTCAGTTGAACTCTACTGGTACTTGAACCTTCCCATTTGAAATGCATTGCAGTCAGAAATATGCCAAAATATATATTTCTTGACAGCAATGCAATTCAAATGGTAAAGTTCAAATACCAGTAGAGTTCAACTAAACCTCTGTTTGAACCTGGACTGTACAACTGGACCTTAAAGTTAATTTTATTCACACACCAAGCACACAAATACTAAATATAAACATGAACTAAATAAAAGGTACTACAAAATTAGAAAAAATAACAATAAGCAATTATTGCTTTTAGGTGCAATACAATTTAACGTAAAAGTTTTATTGCTGTTAGGTTATGGAGGTGCTGTCTTTCCTCAAGGAAGTTCCATTGCAAACTGCATAAGTCCGTACAAAATTGTCCGTGCTTAAATTTCAGCAGGACGAGTGAGCTGGCAACATAGCAAAACTGTACTGTGCTGCCCGATGGGGTGACGGGTTTCGGTTTACCCTTTTTGGTGTCGCAATGCCATAAAATGTAAACCCTTGCGACCAATTACGCCAAACTAATACTTTCATTCACAATTCAGTCATCTGAAGGCTGTGTTGAAGCCTCAATAGTACAAACCTTCAAGGAGTTACTGAATAGGTTAAATCAACCAGATACTTGTCGCGACACTTTTTAAGTTTCTGCGATCGAGACTCGAGACTCGAGTACTACTTTTAAAGTTTTATCGACTATGGGAAGAGGCTGACTTCGGCAGCAATCGTCGGGAGAGGAGAAGACACTCACGAGTATCTGGGCAAAAATAAAAAGAGAGTGGTTTCACTTCCAGCGATGAAAAATTGCAGCTTTTTCTGTGGAGTTACCAGGGAACATGCTCAGTGTTGCCAGAATTGAAGGATTTCCTTCAATATGAAGGGTTTTGATCTAAAATTTTGACTACTGAAGGATTGAAGGATTTTATCCAAAATTGAAGGGTTTTGTGGCAAACTGTAAACTTATTTAGCAAATATTCCAATCATTTTACCAACAAATTTAATTATTATTAAAATAAATCAATTCCATGAGTAAAAATACGAAACGCCAATTTCCGCTACGCCACTGTGTCAGAATTTATGATTCGACACATTAAGCATTTTCACAGAGTTGTGGTATCCTGAAACCATTTGATATTGATACTGGGTTACTCTCTGGTCTGTCATTAACATCAGTTGAAACCGATCGGTATCAGAAAGTTATGAAATGTTTTGGTATCATTTTGCCGTCGTTGTTTGTTGATGTTAATGCTAATGTGAATACAGCTTGAAATAAGCACCAATGTGATAGTGGAATATCACAAAATAACAACATACTTGTTGTAAAAGGAGTTTTATTAATGTTGTGGCCGATGGTTGGCGAAAAGAGAAACGCTATTCCCATATGCAGATAGATTCAATGTCGGAATGTGTGTATATGTCGGAAAAGCTGGCTTTTGAGCATTATCGAAAAATAATCTCACTAAATAACTAAATTATAGCTGGGTTCGGCTATTCAGCGCGGAATTGGAGTGGAGTGAACAGAGCTAATGGAGTCACCCCTAATACGGTAAAAAGCAATACCCGAACTTTAACCCGAACGGCTGGAGTGCGAATGGAGTCACTCGGAGTGAGCAAGCCGAACCCACCTTATAATAACACAAAACTAAAACAAATTAGCGGAATAAAGCATTCATTTATTCAATTACATAAATAAGCCAAAATCTAACCTTAACGCCTCATACCGCGTCTTCATACCATCATCCCGAGCAGAGCTTGGCGGTAGCTAGCTACCAAGTAGTTAAGCTACGAACTTACCTACTTTTTTGGTAGCTAATAACTTATTCAAGCTACTTTGAAAAAAAAGTAGCTTGTAGCTGTAGCTTTTGGAAATGTGTTCTATGTATTCATAAGCTACTGTGAAAAGTAGCTAGCTACTAAAACAAGCTACTTAAGCTACTTTTGGTAAATAGTTAATAGTTATTTAGGTATTAATGGCGGAAAGTGTCATTTACCGCTCGAGAGTTTGGTTAACGACACTTAACGCCCAAAACACTTATTATGTTTTATGCACAGCGGACTCTTCTAGTTCAAAAATGAGAAAACTATACCTATAATATAATGGCATCCATTCGAAATTGTTTTCAAAAATAAACAGTCTTCCGCTTTTATAAGGGCACGTTGCCACTAAAAAATTAGCAACTTCTGTATTTGTAAATCTTCAAAAAATCAACAACTTCAACATTATCCACACCGATTTTGGTAATAATATGTGTAGGTATAGTTTTTGGGTGAATATAATAAATAACTCTAGCTGATTTATCTTCTAAAAGAGACGGTAAGATCAACTTATTAAGTTGAATTTACCGCTCGATAAAGTAACTTTATACATATTTTAATTGCTCGAGCTATAACTTTCATTTTCCGGAAAAATCTTATCCTGCCTTGCTTAGACTAGTTTCTACTTATCTCTGTAGGTACCTATGTTTTATGTGTCCTGTTTTATTCTCGCATTCGCAGATCACTGTGATCACAGTGAACTTAATAAATTAATGTCCATCAGTGGTTTTTGACAAAAATATGAATACTACTTCCTAGAGAGAGTTGAAATATTATTTATTTCCTACTGAACTATTATAACCATTTAATACCTTGGTTACGATAATCATAAACAGGGTCTTAACTCCCAAGGGAGTTGAGGATAGCATAACTCCCAAGGGAGTTAAGGATTTCCATAACTCCCGCTTTTACCTTGAATAGGTGAAAGTTTGACAAAAAATAGAAATTTTGGTTTATGGTTTATTTCTTTATAAAAATGGACAAAATACAGTAAATTCAGTAGGAAATAAAATTATCTATGTACCACGGGAATTATCAGGTGTTAATACCCACGGGCAATTGGTGTCCCTCGGGCCGAAGGCCCTCGGGACACAAACTTTGCCCTGGGGTATTAACACCCTCATAATACCCTTGATACATAAATAACTATTTCGTATGATGATATTATGAAATTAAATTAGGTAAGGTATGTACATTGATGGTGGCGATTGTGCACGTTTTTTTGTTTTTAATAATTTAACTTTCAAAAAAGTAGGTAGCTTAAATAGTAGCTTTCACTAATTCAATATGTAGTTAAGTTACCAATAGCTTAGCTACTTTTTTAAAGAGGTAGTTGACCTACTGAGTAACTTAGTTACTTACAATATAAAGTAGCTTGTAACTTGCAGCTAGCTACTTTTTTCAAGTAGCTTGCCCAGCTCTGATCCCGAGATGGTTAAAAGATTTACGGACCGAATTGAAACCAGGTTCTCGAACGACATACCACAAATTCCTGAAAACTCTTATAGATTAAAGGCGATTAACCGGTCGGTCACAGTTGACAGATATCAACGAAGCAAACGTGATTTGTCAACCAATCGTTATTAGGTCTGTTTCTGCAGAAATCACAAACCAGTCAGAGTGAATTTCATTGGCTGAAATAAATTTTCTGACTGTTTTCAACCAATGAAATTCGGTCTGACTGGTTTGTGATTTCTGCAGAAACAAACCTATTTTAAATGCATTGTTCATCTGTCCAAATAACCGACTGGTTGATCGCCTTTAATTGACTTAAATGAGGCGAGTATTTGTTTGTTTGTTTTTTTATTTTTTTTTTCTTCATTTTTATTATTAAAATAATTTCGTTCATGTTATAGTGTTTTTTTTTGGTAAAATATTTCGTTGTACCGGCGATCCGCCACTGTTTTGAAGGATATGAAGGGTTTTAGCCACTGAGTTGAAGGAATGTCGTCGAAAAACTCTGGCAACACTACTCTTGCTCTTCTCTGCGTGTCTCAGGACAGAAGGGACGAGACAGCTCTTGTCCCGTGCGGTTGTGCGCGCGCACTCTAGAGAAGGGCGGCCACGACGTCGCTCCAACAGCGCCGGTATTAAGGCTGTCTCTTTGGGTGCCTTTTAAGGCGTACATTGTTTGCGTAGTTCGCAAACAGGTGTCAAATGATAGTTTATGAATATCAAAGAAAGGAATGTAAAATCGGTTTTCTCCTTAAATCAACCGTTTAGGTTTTTCAGCCTGTCAGTTACAAAAAGTCAATTTTCAACTGTCAATATTTCCAAAACAGTTGAACTTTGAACTTAGGTAAAAGGTATATCACATGAAATCTGCTCAGAATTTTACATAGAATCCAAATATGTGTTCACATACAGGGTGTCTCATTCAAAATAAGCAAGTTGACATCTACTTCCGGTATAACCGGAAGTGCCACCATCTTGGAAATATTTTAGCCGGGTTGCCCAAGGTTGTTTAAAACGAGGTTGCCTGATAGCTTTTATGACGTCATCTGTATGCTTCAACATAATGCAAATCTCCATAAGGCATCCCAGATGGGTCATCAAGTTACCCATTACCAGACAACCTATGAACTTTAGGAACCTCGTGGGTTGCCCCCATTGACCATAGTATGCTGTCAAATTTTTAAAAAAAAAATTGCATACAGTTTTTCATATACAGGGTGTCCCGGATAAGGATGCACTCTACAGGGATCTCCGTAACCATAAGGTACAGGGTTGCTTAAATTTGGAAAAAGTTGCGCATTACTGAGCTCAGTCGCGTCGTGTTTTAATATTTCAGAAATTCCGAGTGATCCCGAAGATATCTATAAAAACCGAATTTTGCTGAAATCGTTGTTATTTTTCTCTGACTCTATTTGAAATGATATCGCAAAATAAATGTCTCTTCATCGTTGCCATTTTTTCTCTTCTGCAAGATGCTACCATCAAATTTAAAATATGACGTTTCGTCTTTGGACCACCATCATCAGCTTCATTTTTTTAGATATGGCGCTTGATTTTTCATTTCAGATTTTAAGAGCTTCTGATATTCCAAAACCCATGTGTTAGAGAGAGACGGGGAAGAGAATTTTGATAGGAAATTTATTACCTACTAAAAAGTAAAAGAAAAAAAAAAAGTCGAATAAATGTCATAGGTTTTGTGACATCAGAAGTTCTTAAAATCTGAAATAAAAAATCCGCGGTCGTAGAATTTCAAAAAATAAATTTGATGATGGTGGCTCAAAGACGAAACGTCAGATTGTAAATTTGATGGTAGCATGTTCTAGAGGAGAAAAAATGGCATCGATAAAGTGACATTTATCTGGCGATATCATTTCAAATAGAGTCAGAAAAAAATGGAAACGATTCCAGCAAAATCTATAGATCGATTTGGTTCGCGGTGGGTTACCCTGTATACCCAAAGAGATTGGATAAGTTTTAAAGTAACAAAATAGATTAATTCAGAAACAAGAAAAGAAATTTAGAAAAATCTGGGTCCACAGCAAATTTTACCACTAGCTGGGATTCATTTTTATCACATAAAATGCATCAATCGGTTCTCAATACTGATGCAATGTAGAAGATTTATTCTATAACATTGGTCGGTAAAGACAGCAGACAGCAGCACCAGCCAGAAAAAAGGTAAGTTCACCGCTAAAGGGACTGCATTCGATTCCTCATGAGCTTCTTAACCAATCCACAGCCACAGTGTAGACTCAGTTTACATGAAATGAGCCTAGGCCTCGAAGAGCGTCAAGAAACGACTGACTGACCTCGAAGAAATAGTAGTCAACTATGAGAAAGTCAAATGGGCTATAAATACCTTTGACCTGTACAAGTCAACAGGGACAGTTAGTATCTATCTGTCCCATAATGTTACCGAACGGAACTGAACTAGCACTCAGGATTCTCTGCAACATGCTAAGAGTAGCCTAGCCTTTGGCCATATACCAACGACTTGGAGGCACATTGAGGTAACGTTCATAATAAAGCCTGAGAAAATAGGAAAGTCCCTATAAGACCCATTAGTCTTACGTCATTCGAGCTTAAGACACTGGGAAAACTTGTGGATAGGCAAATTAGGAACGGTGTGTTGGCAAGTCGACCACTACACCCAGACCAGTATGCATATCGGACAGGAATGTTAACAGAAACAGCGCTTCACTAGCTGGTCAGCATAGTGGAGACCACATTGGAAAACAGGGAGGTGATGCAGGGGCTCCTTTTTGAACCTAGAGGAAGCTTTTGACAGCACGTCCTTCGATCCAATAACCAGATCTCGTAAGCACACACCTGCTGTGTGTGGATGCTAAGAGAAATAATAATAGAAACTGCCGTCGCAGAGGAGACACTGGTGGCCCAGGTCCCAAGTGTACAGGACAGGGGATGCATACAGGGTGAGGTATTATCCACGATTTGGCGGAATCTAGTGGCGGACGGTTGCTTAAGGTGCTCAGGGGCGGAGGACACGATGCTTTCGGATATGCTGACGACATAGTCATCATCTCGCGGGGCAAATTCAACTCTACAGTTAGGGAGCGAATGCGAGACGCTTTAGACAACAAGATGGGTGCATAGAGAAGGGGTAAATATTGGTCCCAGCAAATCCACCATCGTGGCATTTACCCGAAGGCGAAAAATACAAGATCTCAGAACACGACTGAAGAGGGAGAACATACATATTTCGAGCGAGCTCAAGTACCTGGGTGTAACACTGGACTCAAAACTTCCCTGAAATCAGCATCTGGAAAAGATCATCAAGGAAGCGGTAGCATAGCTCATGATAGCTAGATGCCCTCATGGAAAATTATGAGGCTTTAGAACGGACATGCAATACTGGACATACAACATGACAAACCCATCTTGATATACGGCTCTCTGGTATGATGGCCAAAGACAACAGGGAAGTGCCATGCGCCAACTTAGCAAAGTGCAAACACTAGCCTGCTCAGGAATAACGAAAGCAGTGCGGTCGACACGAACAGCAGCCATGGAGACCCTTCCAAACCTCCCACCTCTACACATTGTGATGCAGGGGGAGGCAAGGATGGGGGCATAAATACTGCAACCGACAACCAGCCACAACAAAACGACGGGACACATGGCATCGCAGAATTTGGGGGCAAAGATATTCTCAATATGAAGACGGACCACATGCTAACGACACTGCCAAGCAGAACTGAATGGGAACAGGGCATACCGGAGATCAAAAAGTAGGACCGGACCTGGTACACGGACGGGTCGAAGACTCCGTCTGGTACAGGGGCAGGGGCATGCGTACTCTGCCAGCTACAGCTATGCACTAGGTGAGCATGTCCCTCTTTTTCAGGCAGTGGTAGGTATATAATATACTGTAGTATGCAGCAGAGAATAACAGGAGAGCCATAACCGACAGGCAGATACTTATAATGTCCTACAGTCAAGCGGCACTGAAGACCCTTTCGAGAAAGACAGTGTCATCACGACTAGTATGGGGATGCCAGGAAAAAGTCAGGTTTCTAGCGGAACAGAATAAGGTCCGCTAAGGATCGGCCCATTGTTCCAAAGCTCGTTGACGAGCATATGCATAATTACCAATGCATGACCGAGGAAAATGATTAATAGGTATCTATCCTACTAATTTATAATTTCTGGTAGGGTTGTCTAATTTGAACATTCGGAATAGAATATAGGTATGTTTTTTCTATCGTTCTATTTAACCGTCAACCACCCAAGCCGGTGTATAGAATCATTGTATGTAACCTATGACTGATATGTTTACTAGGTGCTCAGACAGTTGCGCTTTGGTAGCTGGAAAGTTGGTTGGTTTATTGACAATTTCTTTAGTGCACTACACCAGACTGCAGTGCAAATGCAAGCATTCATGGGTTTGTTATTGTTATCTGGATGTAAAAAACAAAATCATACCCACTTTTTGGAACTCTGGACGACATATGGTAGTGGTTCTGTAATTTTTCGAGCATGTATGGGTAAAAACCAATTCCTAGCATGACAAATCAAGGCAAGATGTTTAGTTATACTTATACATTTATATATGCATTCAATCACACATTCATAAATGTGGTGTACATAATACACCGCGCGGGTTACTAGGAGATTTTAGAGCGCAGGCAGCTAGCTAAAGGATGACGTTGAACTTGAACTTGTAATTAGAAAAAGGATAACCGTGTAATCTTTTGGTAAACGTAGGATATAACGTTCCAAAATTTTCCATCATCCGGTTCACTTGCCTACGCAATTCTGAACTTCGTGAAGGATTGCTCTTATAACATATAATTCTACCATTTGGATTACAGTTGAGTTGTGAATTATGCATATTCGGAGTGAAGCTTTATTCCATCGAATGATAGATATTATCTTTTTTGTTTTGACAATGAATAAATGAACATAGAAATACTTCAACTTCTTTAGAATATTGAACGGCAGAAGAGAGTCGAATACAGATCAAAAATGCTCAAAAGTAATCTTCTATCGCGTTCTGGTAGTCAATGTCTTCACTTCGAATTGAGATTCTCAATAAACATGTAGAGCATATACAGGGTGGAATTTTTAAATGGAATAAATTCAGTATCAGAAAACCTGTTTATATCTGGAAAAATAAAAAAAACTGGTCTCTTTATTTTTAGTTTGGCACATTTTTTCGGCATTTTCATGGATTTTACCCCTTAAGGGTAGAAACCACCCCCAACTTTTTTTTTTTTTCAAATGTAGAGATATATTGTGATAGCTCGTTGGAATAGGCATAAAAAAAGGAAAATGACCCATTATTTATTTTTGTATTTCCGTGATCTAGTTATGTAATTATTTTTGACGAAAACAGGGTTGAGAATCCGAGTATCAGGCATTAAATAGTGTGTTAACGTCAGAAATAATTACATAACGTGACAAATGGGACTTGTTTCGCATTAGGGTTATACCAAGAAGAAATGCTGAAGATATTCAACAATTTTAACTGTAAAAAAATTGTGTGGAAAAACATGTCTTCAATTTTTTTCTCGGTTTCTCTTTCTAAATCACCGAAATGCAAAAGTAAATAATGGGTCATTTTCCTTTTTTTTTATGCCCATTCCAACGAGCTATCACAATACATAGGTACCTTATCTTTAAATTTGAAAAAAAAAGTTTGGGGTGGTTTTTACCCTTAAGAGAGGGATGAAGTCCATGGGAAGGCCGAAAAAATGTGCCAAACTAAAAATAAAGGGACCGTTTTTTTTTATTTTTCCAGAAAATAAACAGGCTTTCTGATACTGAATTTATTCCATTTAAAAATTCCACCCTGTAGATGAACCAGAAACTTCAATAATAGAAGATTTATCTTTTTTATATCAGTTGCCATTCCATCATACATATCAAATGCTAGTCGCCCTCTTTCGATCCCAATAATCTCTTCCGAATCCTGGAATTATTCTCAGTTTAAGATGCTTCAGCTTCGTTAGTTCACAAAGGACCTGTACATGATTTTTCCCCAGCGACAGATCAGTCTGCTCATGAGCCAACACTAATTTTTCCGCATCTGTGTTCTGTTCTGTCACGGTAATAATTACACCTCAGGATCTTTAGGATTCAGTTGAAGTTATGCAGAGACTATCTATATACCTACCAAAGGTACCAGTTCCGGGAATTGTTGTCACAAGCAGTTGGTCTGATCAGTCATCTCATCTGTACTCCATTCTCCATCATAGCGGCTGATCCTATATGATGTGTCGTTTAATCTGTGTAGAAGAAATAGAGACAAGGTACTAAAAGCCTCTCGGGAATCTACTAATTCTGATGGTCTTCAAGTTGGGTTCAACCTGATGCCAACTCAATTGAGAGTCCTTCAGGTTAAACTCCATCCATACAGTTCAGTTGGCTTAAAGCTGACGAACTACCATTTATCTATGTGATAGGTATTTTCAATAGTAATATAACTAGTGCAATGGAAATTATTGATAATTTTTGGGAAATTTCCCGAATGCATTTTTAGTTGAAAAAAAGCACGAGTGCACGTAGTGCACGAGTGCCTTTTCCAGTTAAAAACGCATGAGTGCAAATTTGTCGAAAATTATAAATATATTTCCATTGCACGAGTTGTATTTACTAGTAAAAAGTTATTTGGTTTGTAGTGACAATCGAAAATATGTTCTTGAAGCTATCACCAACACCATCAGAGGGTATACATATCCTGTTCACAATCCGATGTCCACAGGTGCAGGTACATTTATCACCTTTCCCTATCAAATAGCATTGAAAAGTGATAAATTTTACCGGTACCAGTGGACATCGGATTGTGAACGGATAATAACTTCAAACCTTGTATCTACTCACGCTCAGGTAATTTATTCTATGGGTCGCTTTTTTTGTTTTTATTCCATTTTTTACAATTCTCTTTAAACTTTTCCAAGTTTCTTTCGATTTTACTTTCGGTGTGCTTCAAAGTTCTCACCCATTTTACCTTGACTTGAGAAGAATGCTTTCCTTTTAGTCGTTCTTCATGTTTGGCTGTTGCCGTCGTTTTCCCTATCCAATGCAGTAAATTGGAATTTCTGTCAGGAGGATTTCGTGGGATGTTAGGGTTTCATTTTTGTAACGGAGCAGGAATAAGGAAAAATGAAATAAATCAAGTGACACTCAAATTCGCCTCTTTCTATAGTCCGATTGAATTCAATTAAGTAGATAGTTCAAAATAACATCTGTACTGGCATTTATTTTATAATTAAATATTTTCTTCCCAGATTTTCGTTTCCCGATTATTATACTGTTATGAGAGGACAATTGAAATTAAAAATAAACACTGGTTTGTCAAAAATTATAATTTTCATAATTTCAATTTACCATAAGTTTTCACAGTCCACTGTTCCCACCTTGACTCATCAGAAACCATCCATGAAACAGTGTTTCAACTTTATGAGTCATAAGAAGCTCATAAAATTCATTCTAATAGCGGTCAGCCTGGTAAGTGGAACGGAAGTTTTCTTCTATAGGCACGTTTTGCCGATTTTTTGTTTTGGACTTTGAATCAAGCACCAATATTGCCAAGTGCCACATTCAATTTAGTCAAGTGAGTTTATTTCTTTCTGTATTTTGTGTCTGTACCTACCAAAACATATATATTTTGTTTCAATTTTCTCTAATTATCGATCATTTTTATACCGCTACTTCAATCGTATTTCTTTTTAGGCGTTTTTTTTTATTTCTTCTTTCCCTCAATACAATATTGTACGCCACAAATAATTACAATTTCTGCTCGATTACACATTCAACGAGTTGAATACTGGTTGTTCACCCTGTACCCTTCATTTATGTGCGGTAATGATGTCTATATCTCACTTGTTAGGTAGATAGGTGTTGTGTATCGGAATGTCAATAGTGGCAACACTGATGGCAATTACCTTGAAAAGAGGACAAGCTTGTCAAGAAGAAATGTTCTCTGAGTTGTCATATGTTTTCTTAGTTGTCATTTGTTTTCCTAATTGTCATATTATTATGTTTGTTACTTGTCATGGTTTTAACCTTAGATGTTTTCACATTCAATCAGTTTCCAATGTATTCATCGTGAATGTATGTTGTATGTCTTGTTCTCATAGAAAATAAAGAGTTACATATCATAGTGTTGTTCGTGTTGCTGTACTGAGTGTTATTCCTACCACGGACATAACAATAGGTAACTAACTATTTTCAACTTCCAATAATATTTCTCTTATTGAGTCATATGACATATACGACAGCTTTCGGGTACTTTGAAAACTAGTTTTATTGCAGACAAAAAATAGGATGGCAAGCCATTTGAAGCTTTAAATGAATTTGTGCTCACATTTCAAGTCATAAATTTTAAAATTTCCAAATATGTATATCATAGGAGTGGTAAAGTGATGTTTATCTAATTATCTATAATAGGTGAACTTCGGTTTATGATCCGTTCAATGACAAAAGAGTAGATAAAAAATTAACAATAAAATTGCTATAATAAATATTCACAAAAGTTCCGACCAATAAAAAAAATCGAATCGTCTTGAAATCCACGATGCCAATTAAGCAGTCTGATTGGCATCATTTGAATATTCACCAATTAGAAACGCTTTCCTGATCAAATGGCGGTTTTAATTTTCTTGCTTCACTTATTTCCCCGCCGGCCGGCACCAATTAATAAGCATTTTTATCGCTTTTGAAGGAATAAAACTGAATCGATATAATTTAATTATTCCATCAGTCTCCGACTCTTGTTCGCATTTTTATCTTTTTCATTCGATAACGTTATCTCATTGAAAGCTCGCGTGATACGACGACGAAGGGCGAGTCTAAATGAACTTGAGGTTAAATGTAAAAAAAAAATAGTTTTTTGGATTTATAGAAAGCTCGCTTAGGAATAAGCTAGACAATCTTTGGCTAGACATACCCTTCTGAAATTTGGATTTTTTTAATTCAAATTTTGCTATTCTGAAAATATCTGACAATTGAACGGGCTAGAAAATTGAACAAAATCGATTCAGCATGAGCTGGCATCAAAAAATATAAAAATAACTCAAAATGCCTGATTTTGGCATACGCTGATTCAGTTTTTGACCCTTTTTCTATGGAATCGCGACCAGCAAATAAACAAATTGACGACAAATTGATTGGATAGTGTTATCGTCTAAAAAACTGATTCATCCTGTAAATATGTATGTGGTAACTAGCGTTAATAAAAAATGTACATTTAAGGTATATTTAACGACCACCGGCCGGCCGGCCGGTTAAATATAAATAACAGGCCGCCGGCCGTTAAATTACTAGCCGCTGGGCGAGAGAGTGTTTTTTTTTTGTCAGATTGAAAGATATCTGCAGTATAACGAAAAATCTAGAACGAAACACGGCCGATAACTGCAAATAATAGCCTTGGCTGATTATGATCCCCGGTTATCGCCTCGGATCACAAACTTCAGCCCGGCTGTTATTTGCTACTTATCGGCCTTATAACGTTAATAACTATAATAATAACTTTAACAATTTAACAAGATTTTTGAACTTGGAATAAAAAATAAGAAAATCATGAATATACACATACATATTTTCAACATGTGGTAGTGAACGAACATAATGGAGTTATTGGAGAAGAAGAGGAAGAAAATATGCTTCTACGCGAATAGGAGGCCAACACTCTACCACGCCAGAAAAGACAATAATAACAGGTAAGATGGCAAATTACACCAAAATAGCCCAAGTAAACACACCTCACGCTAGGGGAGCATCTGCTGCCATAGCACACTTGGGGCCGTAATAATCCAAGAACCTTGGATATACATATATATATTCACACCACTCCACATAATAGTGGAGCGGGTTGTCAGTGGATAAGATAGGTTTACAAAAGAAAACGCACCTTGGCAGAACTTTTCCTCTCCCAAACTGTGCACACCTCATAGATCTACCAAGACGTGATTATTGATAAATGTAGTTTCGAGAAAAACATCTCCATCGAACTAAGTACAAAAAACAGATGGAACATGGAATCTATCCAATCCCCCAAAGCAAACACCATCAAATGGTACCTACACAGACGGTTCCAAAACTGCTGAGGAAACTGGTGCCGGAGTACCTATTCGGGTCACGAACCAGATACTCGGAGTCAATGGGAAAATCTCCAAGCATATTTCAAGCGGAACTTCGTGCGATCGGAAGATGCGTGCAGTTCAACCTTAACAGAAGTTATCGCAAACAAGATACTGTAATATTGTCTGACAGCCAAGCACTCAAAGCATTGAGATCCCCGGTCATCAATTCTACGAAAGTATGGGAATGTCTACAGAAACTAAATGAGCTGGGAAAACAAAATAAAGTAACCCTCCTCTGGGTACCCGAACACATAGGTGTTATGAGAGCAACGAATGCGCAGACCAGACTCGCAAGAACGAAGAACGGGAGCGTCTACTCCCTTCACTGAGCCAAAACCATTTTGCGGCGTCGGAAATGCGCATGCAACTCGAAGAAATCCTCAAAAAAAAATAGTACCGGCTAAGGAACAAACAACGGCTAGAACAGCCAGGACTACGACACACCAAAGATCTATTGAGCAACTTCAACCAAAAAAGATCAGAACTGCTGTTCAACCTTAGCAAGAAAAGTCTCAAGACTCTAACCGGGTTTCTCTCGGGACATTGCAGACTTAAGAAATATCTACAGAAGTTGGGGTATGAAGAAGGTGGCCCGTGCAGATTCTGTGAAGAAAGAGAATAGACGCCTCACCATGTTCTACTGAACTGCGATGCCGTTAGTCGCTCAAGGATGAAGAACCTGGAAAGTGCCTTTATAAAATTGGAAGATATTCCAGCCCTGGAACCGCTAGATATCCTAAAGTTCCTAAAGGACCTAGGACTGGAGGGTTTGCTTTGAGCAG
Source organism: Ceutorhynchus assimilis (assembly GCA_917834065.1). Taxonomy (NCBI): domain Eukaryota; kingdom Metazoa; phylum Arthropoda; class Insecta; order Coleoptera; family Curculionidae; genus Ceutorhynchus; species Ceutorhynchus assimilis. The sequence goes on from OU892279.1 coordinate 13,315,461, forward strand.
AAAACCCGAACTTAGCAGCAGAAGGAGGGGTACAATAGATCAACCTTGGTCGCGGTGCAACTGACACCTCCAACACACACATACACATATTGGACAAACAATTATTTTAAGATTTAGGTATGTGCATATTTACGAAAACAGAAGAAAATATGCCCCTCGATGTAGGTTCCCTTATTCTTATCATAATTGAATTATTGATAAAATTTGGATAACTATGCATCTATCTTCTCTTTGATTCTCTCACATGTTTTGTAAGAGAGAGTTTTGTTATTTGAGGCCACAGATGTGAAGACTAGACTTGATATAATACGTGCTCTTATGCCGTTTGCTCGAGTTCCTCGAGGTACAGCGGGTAATTTTTGACAAAAAACCTCCAACTAGAAGAACAGTAACTCCTCCTATAATGAATGAATTTCTGAGATCTTTCAGTTATTGAGAGCCTCAAAGCCTTTCTTATGGACATCGGGCTATCATTCACAACGATAAGCTCGCATTCTTGTGAAACGTTTGCCATATTCGACTGTTTACTGATATTGCATATTGCATGTAAAAGTGTGGGTCATATTTAGAGTAAGGGGCAGTTTCAAAGCTGAATGTGCAGTCTTTTCTCCATCTATAAAAGCATAGCAGCGATGCCAGATAATACAACTGCCAATGCAATGTTACGAGTAGGTTCTTCTTACTTCAACCAACCCAATAGTTATTTGTATACCAGGGCCGTGTAATGCCTTTTTAGCGTACATAGAGAAAAGTTATCGCCGAGGCCGCTTGCGGCCGAGGCTAGATAATCTCGCGAGGACGCTAAAAAGTTTCGCGGTCATGGTATACCCACTATTTTTTGTGCAACTATGAAAATTATGTAAAGTTACACAAAAACTGTATTAATTTGACAGGGATTTGACACATTTTGTACATAAGGTGTGGCAGCCGCGAAATTTAATTTTGCGACCTATGTGGCGGCAGCGAAAGCTCATTTCGCGGACGGTTGCCCAAAAAAGTAAATTAATCAAGAATTAGCTCATGCTGCGTAAAATTTACTCGTAGACATTAACGTTGTTCACCTGTCAAAGGTTCGTTTCATGACAGAATCTCATTTAAAGCCATCACGCAGAGTCTTTCTACACTCCTAAAAATTACAGTAGTTTTTGGATCAGTTGTGGCTACCTTCATCTGGGATAACGTCAACGATTACCAAGACCTTTAAAAACAGAGATTTTGCAACGCCAAACGTTTACATTTTCTGTTATTATATACTGCCTCTGGGCCAAGGTATGCGCATGTGCATTGAAGAACGCAGATTGTGATCATTAAAATTATATATTTCCGGATTTTACTCGAATTTTTGTTTTCTCGAATACAATACAATTCCCAGAAAAGATGCACTTTAGACGCAAATAAGTAGATTCCTAGAATTATGGCCGGGTTATCGATGCAATTTCGTAACAATATCAAAATATCACTGAAAAGACCTGGCATTTTATGAGGAGAACGAGTAAAGTAAAATCCCATTGCTCATCATCTTCTAATAAAGTGCCTTGCATGCAGTTTGAAAAGTAGGAAACTCAATATCATTCACTGTTCTATGATTTAGATAGTGATTATTGTTGAGAGTTGTAAAGAGTTTAGTTGTTTGACTTAATTAGTGAAGTAATTGGTATCAGAGTATATAGTAACGTAAAATAAATTATTGTTGTGTTACTTGAACTGTTACTTGGACTTTGATTTTTAATAAACGGACTCAAGATTTCTGTCACGCACCCCAGAGCCGTAACATTGGTGTCAGAAGTGAGATATAATTCGAGGACTGCAAAGTGGAATCCGATTGCAGTATAGTGCGGACTACTGCGGACACTAGTGTGGACATTAGGTAAACACTGGGACAGTTAGTCAGTGTAAGCAGTGACAATCACAAAAAAAAAAAACTTAACCGATTGTGTAAATTACCCCGGAAGTGACTGTATACCCGATTTTGACTGTGATAGTGAATTTTTATGTAAGTTGTAAAAAATTCTATTCGGAAACCAAGGAAAATATCGAATTTGTGACTACACCAACGTGTTTACTACATCAATTCAGAAAAGACTTTGAAAGAAAATTCTAGAACATTCTATTCGAGAATAAAGCAAGTTATCAATTTGTGACTTCACCGACGTGTTTGGAACTTCAAGCAAAGACCAGGAAAGATATTTGAGACAAGTTTGAGGAAAATTCCAGAACATGTTGTATATGCCTATTACGAGACAACAAGCAAAAATGGAAGAATAAAAAATTGAAGAACTTCTGCGCAAAATGTTGGAACTTCAAGAGACCAAAACACAACAAGAAAAACAAGACGAAGAGGCCAGGCGACAAAAGGAAAAACAAGAAGAAAAGCTAGACGACAACAAGAAGAAGCTAAACGACAAAAAGAAAAACAGGAAGAAGAAGTTAAACAACAACAAGAGAAACAAGACGAAGAGGCCAAGCGACAAAAAGAAAAACGAGAAGAAGAAGTAAGATGACCACCTCGACGTATGCCAGTAGCTGAACAACAGGAAGTGGAAAACCAATTTGATAAAATGCTTCAAGAGGAAATTATTGAAGAGTCAAATAGTCCATGGTCTGCGCCAGTAGTATTGTTTATGAAAAAAGATGGCAGTATTAGATTTTGTGTGGACTACCGTAAGTTTAATGACGTCGTCAAGAAGGACAGCTTCCCTCTCCCGAGGATAGACGATACATTAACAACTCTATCGGGCTCCAAATGGTTTTCCACCTTGGATCACAAAAGTGGATACTGGCAAGTGGCAATACACAAAGATGACGAAGAGAAAACTGTTTTCTGTAGCGGAAGCGGGTTATACCAATTTATTGTAATGCTTTTCGGATTGTGTAATGCTCCACCTACGGTTGAGCGTAGGTGGTACATCTTGTTTTGCGAGGCCTTACATGGAGAACTTGCCTGGTATATTTAGATGATGTCGTGATCATGGGAAATTCGTTTCAAGAACATTTGCCTGTATTTTTAAGTGGTGAAAGTCCAGCTAGAATCGTTTTTGGAAGGGAGCTCAGGGGTGGAACTCTGTAACGGATATACATCTTTATCCCTATCGCTATGGCACTTGCTATCTTCTTCTCTCTTTACGAAAGCAGTAGAGAGGGACGTCAATAGAGATAGAGAAATCTCTATTCGTTACAGAGTCCCAGCCATAGTTACCTTGCGATATGATTTCTGGAATACCTGGAGAAGAACGAGAAGAAATTCTATATTATGCCGACGAGACGAAGTGAGAGCACGACTCCTGGGGATACATGATTTTGCTCGGGAGCATATCCAGCCGGCCAGTGACCGAATGAAGACCAGATACAACTCGAAAGCCAATTCAGCTGGATTTCAAAAAGGTGATTTAGTGTGGCTGTATAATCCAACAAGAAAGAAAGGAGTGTCGCCAAACTTGTCTTCAGCATGGGAAGGACCCAACAGAATAATTAATCAAGAGGATTAATGATTTGGTTTATCGAGTTCAGCGTAACACCAGAAGTAAAATGAAAGTTGTACATCTGGACAGATTGACGAAATATCAAGGGAGTGAAGTTGATCAGGATGATCAACCTTAAGAGGAGGGCAGTGTTGCGGTGCGCTTTCGCCATGGTGTACAGAATCTAAGTTGAAATCTGACCCAAGATTCTGTAACGCAGCCCAGATCCGTAACAATATGATGCAGGATAATGCGAAGAGGATAAATTTCAACGTTAGGTGAATGGTATATACCCAAAACTTGATCTTTCGTGAAAATTTATTTGGCCAATCTACTACATCCTGTTTTAGTTTATACCTACCTTGAATAGTTATTTTGCCAAAAATGCCAAAAATAGTAAGATGGAAATTGAGAATCAGTGAATCAGTAAAATCAGTGAACTTATCTATACCTACTCGACATAATTTAAATTCCGCACTAAATCTACCAATCGGAAACGCCATCAGTGAACAGTTAGTTAGAGCTTGTTTGGAATTGAGAATCGTAAATTTCTCCAGACTGCTCCTGAATTACTGATATATATCGTCCATAATTATAGATATACATTTTTTTATCTCATCAATCTGGTCATTTTTCTCTAAGCCAAAACTGCTTGATCGCTACCCTCTGTGATGTACTAGCATATGTAGGTACTTTATAAACTTACTATGAACTTGTAATTTCAACATTGATATGCGCATTAAAACTGCGCAACAAAACAGGAACTACCCATCTGCTGTCCAAATCCATTGATTTTCTCATATCTGATGCGGGTTTCAAACGTAGCTTTACATGTTATTAGGCAACTCCATTAGAGAGTATGGTTTCATCAAAATAATGTTTCTGGTGCTGGTGTATGTTGTGTTACTTATATTTTTTTTTGTCTTATTTGATAAATTTGATCTAGAAGGTACCTACATTTTGGTTTCGCTTGAGTAAAAAAATATGTTCTTCAAGAAGGAGAAAATTGGTAAAACTTTGTAACTCTGGTTGAAACATTCAACAACAACAAACATTCCAATCCCATCATCCAGCAAAATAATATCTTATCCTCTTTGAAAATTACTCATCACAAAAACATTGTGTCTCATAGCGGCCATGATGTTTTCCGGGCTGCGAGATTCGCTTTATCAGTTGGAAATTAAATTGATAACGGTTTTAGTCAGAAGTTCCAAGAACGATATGGGCGTACATTTTTATCTTTTAGGGCGCCATGGGTATTATAATCGGGACTTACATGTATGGCGTAGCAGACATCTAACTGAATTACACACTAAATATGTGGATTTTTGGATTTTCGCATTAATGGGAAAAATTGTTCGAGTTTCTATGAATAAAGGAGTGTCTTTTGTTTTAAAATTCAAAAAAAGTTCCTATGCTTATAATATTTATATTACCACGCGGTTTAAAATATCGAGTTCAAGCTCTAAATAAATTAAAGCTAATTTAGAAACTTGGGGTTAATGCGCTATTTATTGATTTTTATTTAAGCGTTGGTGAAGGTACGCAATTAAGAGTGATTTATAAATTTTTGGTTTTCACTCGCTTGATATTCGAGAAATTCACTCAGAGGGCATTAAATCTACCATTCGGAAACGCCATTAAAGTGGAGTTTATTAGTATAAAACTGGAGAAAAATGAAAAATTAGCATTTCATCCGTCTCTAAGGGGGTTTGGTGTTAGAATTTTCACAATGTGATAATTTTTCTTCGACGAGACTATACCAACACCTATAACTGTGCCATCAAATTTCATGTGTCTAGCTCACTATAAGTGAGTGAACCTTCTAGACACACAGACATATTTTGCCTCTATATGTGTAGGTACCTATAGATTTTGTTCGCTTGAAGAAGTTTAAAAAAAATAAATCTAAACACACGGAACACTATACCAAAGTTGATCATTGATCTTTTGTTGTTCATCATGGGCATTCGTAGATTCTCTCTCGTCTCTTCGAATCTGTAAATTTTTTATTGCGGTTTAATGTGGCATTGGAAGTCACCCATAATAATATTTTCTCCTGCTCTGGCAGCATATATAGCTGGATACAATGATAACGGCGAGGATTTCGTCGATTTCATGCTTTCTCGAAGTTCAATTGTACGTTATTGGTATCGTTCCAAAAAATAATCCGTTGGAAATATATTCCGGCAAAGATGCGGATCTTTGTGGGGTGGTGTGTGAACTACTTTAAAGAATTTGCTCCACCTCGACGGATCAAATTATTCGTACTTTTACATAGTGAGAAATTACGCATTACGGTTACGGAACTTTCGTGGGAAACTGTCTCTACTTCATTCAGTAAGTTGATAACGACGTGGGCTCTGACATCAAAAATGGAGAATGTTTAGACGAAAAAACAAAAATTCGTACAAAAGTTGAAAGACTTTTAACTAAATCGCAGATCCGCAAGTAATACCAACCAACACAATGCAGAATTTTATATTCATCACTAGGCTCTTGCATGGAGGAGCTAACCTCACACCACTAACATCTTTCAGAACAGAGTAGCAATGAAGCAAAGAAGAAAAACGAAAAGAAGGATGAGCGCTGAAACAAGGCATGTTATGAGGCAACAAAGAAAAAAGTCTTCCTAGTGATGAAGAACGAAATACAATGGAAAATGAAGAAATATTACAAATATTAAAAATCTCAAAGAAGATATGAATATGTTTATTTCTAAAGATTCTTGTGCATTTGAACCATTACCATCAACCATGTTCACATTGGGAAATTATAAGACGCATATTTTCCTTATAGATCTATTGGACAAAGAAACTTATTAAGGCTGAAAAAAGTATTCAAATCTCGAAGTGAAAATTTCGGTAAGTTAGTTTTATTTTCCAGAAAAGGAATTTATACCTTCCAATTTAAAAGAAGGAAATATTGTATCGCTGAAGATATAACTGGATTTCAATAGAAGGGCGTATCGTCTAGTGGTGGGTAGTTGAAATAGAATATTTTTCTGGCATATTCAACGTATTCATATTCATCCAATAAAATCTAATAAAATGAAACTCCAGAAGCTCTCTCTTGAGAAAAATATTTCCGGAATTGTTTCAAAAAATCTAACAATCGAGGTACTTAGCAATGGCGTAAGAGCCAAAACACGACAAATCTCTTTTTTTTTTGCAACAAATATAGGTATACTTTACAAATCTGCAAATCAAATCCTAATTTCTTCAAGTGAAGCTCGGCCAAGTAAAATTCCTTCCTAAAATAACTTTACCCCGGGTGTTCAATCCAGGATAAAATATTAAAAATCGACCCGTCATATCCTATCGAAACATACTTTTCTATTCACATTATGAAAGGTGTGCACACGCCAACCAGGTCGGAAAAATGAAAAACATCTTTACATCACATCGGTGTATGGATGAAGGGTGGGAAAACTCGAGGGGGGAATCTAGGGGGGGTGTGGGTGAACGAAGCACGTTAATGTGCCGCGCAAGCGCTTTATCCTACATCAATACTCCGGCCAATCCAAACCTGCTAGATATCAGTCTGGACACGACCGCAATACATTTGGAAGATGGAGGAAAATCGGGATTTAGTATATTTGATGGCAGAACGTTTACGTTTTAGAGCTTTCCTCCTTCATCCAAAGATTATTAAATTTGCGGTCTTTATTTCTTTGTTGTTAAATCAAAAATTAGATCCTTAATATTTCTCTTTCTTTATTAATATTTGAAATTACTTATATAGGTATTCACCAATGACATATTAGTATCCACAGATGTCTAAGTAATAACAATTGTGAAATTTTAACCATAATAAATGATAAACGAAAATTATCAATTACATAGTTAGGTCTGTAAAATAATGTGTACCTATATAAAATAGCAAAACTGCCAAGTAATTTGAATCGTAATAAAGGATACTCCAAAGGAATGTGAGCTGGTGGCTCCCTCTCCAAAATGCATCAAACCGCAGATTGAAACATCTATGGAGTCTCCAGATAAATTTCCTAATGCAATGGCAATGGCCAATTACTAACATTCTACGGCATAAACAATGATACCAACCAGAAAAAAAAAGTTCTCCGCCAAAAAGACTGTATAGTCAAGGAAAAGGGGCCCAGGAACTTCTCCACTAATCTACAACCACAAGCAAAGGTCAAAGGGCTCAAGCTCGTGGTAAACCTTCGTGAGAATTTTTCTTCAAAATTAGGACGGTTAAACGGTAGATAATATTAAGAAATATTTGATGAAATAAAGACGACTATTTGAAAACAAATAAAGATAAAGTTGGAGATGGAGTAAAGCCAGCAACAAAGGGTGTTTTGAATGGAACAATCTTTTCTTGAGAATTGTCAATCCAAAGCTAGGGTGGATCTTACCTATTTGGTTATCAATCCAGCAGAGGACTCCATATGTGGCTTTGTTCAATTTAATAAATGGCTTCTTGGAGAAAAATAAACATACTTTTGCATTTATACAAAACTTCAAATAAAATTGTTATTTATTATAATATTGATAAATATCAAAAGAATTAATTCTGAAATTTGTTGGAAACATGTTCCAACAATCATGCTATCTCTTTTTGATGGCAAAATATTTTTATACATATAAAGTTTGCAACACTGCAGCGTTGTCGTCATGTCTATTTTGTCATGTCTGTCAATATATTGCGCGCCATTTTTGTCATTGCAGCAGTGTAGCTTGGAGCTTGTCCACGTTAACAAGCATCCAGAAACCTTTTCACATTTTAATAAATTTTATAATCTAGCTCTGCCCTGTTGGGCATCTAAGCAAGCTCTGGCTTCTTGTCATCTTGTAGTAGTAATTGTAAATAGTGTAAATATTGTGTAAATTGTTGTAAATATAGTGTCAGTGAAAAGCGCGTGTGTTTTAGTTCCCTATCCAGTCGATCATCCAGTCCACCTAATTATACAGTCCACTAATTATCAAGTTATTTATCTTCCATTATGTGGTTTTGCACATAATTTTGGCCAGTTCGAGCCGGATACTGGATAGTTCGGAACCTAAAAGTGCTTTAAAAACCCTCAAAAAGTGCCTTTTTAGTGGTTATTGATTGTTCCATCGTGATTTTTGGCGCCATGTGATGCAAAAAATCAATCATCCACTGTGCAGTCTGCACGTGTCTCAAACAACGTTGGGTTCCACGTGCCACCAGCGAAGGTTTCCGCCGGAACCGGAAGTGCGTAAGTAGAGTGGGGCGGAGCAAACAAACTTCACTTGTCAAATTCAAAAGGGTGCTTCTTTTTCTCGTCTGGTTCAACCCAAGTCACCCCGGGTGCAGTATCCTTGCTTGGTGCAATGAAGTACAGCCCCGGAGCAACGAACATGAAAGTGAGAGTTCACCACCCCGACAGCTTAACCTCAAATTAAATGTCAAACATTTGTTTACGTTTTGTTGTTTGTTGTTTGTGTATTTTGGATTTTTGCAGTGAATTTGAGTGAATTTGCATTATTTTTGAAAAACTGAATTTTTCGCATTAATTATTGCTATTTTTTCATTATTTATTTAAAGGATGAACAATTATCCGTTTTTCGTTTTGTTAAGTAGTTTTTAAAAAAAAATCTAATTTATTAGGTAATTTTAAATTTTGTTTATAGAGTTCTTTTGATATTTTCTTATTTTTTTGATTGTAAACTTTGTAAATATGGCTACCAAAAAGCAAATTGATAAATTATTGTCAAAGAAAAAGCAAGCAATCGACTCCATGGTTAGAATAAGTCGTTATATTTCCGATCACAAATCTGATCCTGACAGTGAGTATAAAACCGACCAATTTTTAGTTCGGAAGGAAATATTGCAGGACAGTTTTCAAAAGCTTAAAGACATTCAAGTTGAAATTCTGTGCCTTGATGGTAACTATGATGATTCAATTGATGATGTAGAAACTCTTTTTTATGATGTCATTGTAAGTATTAAAAATTGTTTACCTAAATCTAATTTACCAGGACCAGCTAATACTAGTAATTTAGCAACTAATATTGCTCAATCGGTTTCAATTCCACCTACTCAAAGTAATAATTTTATTTCTGCTGCTAAATTGCCCCCAATCGAGATACCTACCTTTGATGGAAAAAATTTAACCAATTTCAAATCTTTTATCGATATATTTAATGCTGTCATCGATAAAAATCAACAGTTAAAAGATGTTGAAAAGCTCTTTTATTTGAGAAATTATTTGAAGGGTGAGGCTTTAAGCTTAATTGATAATCTGCCACTAATAAATTCTTCATATCAAGGTGCCATAGATATTTTAAATAACAGATTTAATAATGAAACTATGATCATAAATTCACATATTTTTTCTATTTTGGATATTCCTGCCATACAAAAAGGTACAGCTCATGCACTTAGAGATTTTGTAAGTCGCATCAAGCAGCAAATTGGAGCTCTCAAAAACCTAGCCCAGCCTGTTGACAACTGGGACATGGTGATGATTTGTATTTTAAGTAGAAAAGTTGACCAATTTACCAACAGAGCCTATCAAATAGATCGTGATAGTTCCAAATTGCCGACTTTGGATGAATTCTTGGCCTATTTAGAAAATAGAGCTACAGCCTTAGAGGCAACTAGTAGTACCCCAGAGCATAAAACTAAAGAAAAGGTTTACGGTTTATTAACAAAACAAACCAATGTAAAATGTCCCTTTTGTTCAATATCTGGACATAAACTGTATAATTGTAAAAAGTTCAAATCCGTACTAGTAAAGGATCGTATATCTTTTGTCGACAGACAGAATTTTTGTAAATTATGTTTGAATATTCATTCTGGAAAGTGTAAAATGTTGTTTCGGTGTGGTATGTGTCAAAAGAACACAATACCCTGCTGCATTTGGACAAGCAATGTGAAAATAATAATTTTCCTACTGAACGCAGAGTCATGTATTCCAATGCCTCACAGCAAGAATCTGTACTTTTACCTACCTTAAAAGTAAAAATTAAATCTAATAAAGGCAAATATATTTACGCCCGAGGTCTGGTTGACACCGGCTCTCAGATTTGTTTAGTAACAAACAGTTTAGTTGAAAAGCTAGGATTAAAAGCCTTTAATAGTTCTTTGAATATCACTGGCATATCGGAGACTAAAACTAAAATTAATAAATCAATAAATTTAAATATTGAATCTTTGGTTTTTGATTATTCAAAAAACATAAAGTGTGCGCTTGTTGACACTATTACAAGCAATTTGCCTAATGTAAGTTTTGATATTTCAGAGTTTGAAACGCCTCGGAATATTCATTTGTCTGATGACAGTTTTTACCGCTCGGGACCGATTGATTTTTTATTGGGTGCAAATGTGGCGTTTGAAATTTTTCTCTCGGAGAAGCTTAAATGCAACAATATATATTTTCAAAACACCCTATTCGGTTATATTGTAAGCGGTGCAATTTCTGCTTGTGCAAATGTCACATGCAATTTTTTTGCGTTTCACGCGACCTATTCAGATCTTGAAAAAACCAAAAAAGGTATTTATCTCAGATCGGTTACCAAGATTGCAGTGTTACCGATTGATGACAATAATTGTTAATAATATTTTTGAAAATTATTCACAAAATTCTGTACATATATTTGTAAAACATTTAGATTTATATTTATATTCAATTAGCTATACTCGTATATACATACATAATGTCATACTATGTGTTCCAGAAATGTTTTTAGCTTTAATTGTTAGTTAAGTTTTCGTTTACTGGATCATCATTGAAATCATACCTTTTTTTAAAAAAAGGGTTGCTTACTTTCTCTTTAATTTTTTTATTTTTTTTTGCTGGAAAATTTTACCTTGGTTTCATGTGAAACTCTAGGCCCCCCAGCATGTTGGAAACATGTTCCAACAATCATGCTATCTCTTTTTGATGGCAAAATATTTTTATACATATAAAGTTTGCAACACTGCAGCGTTGTCGTCATGTCTATTTTGTCATGTCTGTCAATATATTGCGCGCCATTTTTGTCATTGCAGCAGTGTAGCTTGGAGCTTGTCCACGTTAACAAGCATCCAGAAACCTTTTAACATTTTAATAAATTTTATAATCTAGCTCTGCCCTGTTGGGCATCTAAGCAAGCTCTGGCTTCTTGTCATCTTGTAGTAGTAATTGTAAATAGTGTAAATATTGTGTAAATTGTTGTAAATATAGTGTCAGTGAAAAGCGCGTGTGTTTTAGTTCCCTATCCAGTCGATCATCCAGTCCACCTAATTATACAGTCCACTAATTATCAAGTTATTTATCTTCCATTATGTGGTTTTGCACAAAATTGACAAATATCAATAGAATTAATCCTAATTTCTTAACTAAAAAACAATTATTAGAATACACTTCTTAATGCCCATACATAATCACCTTTTTAACATGTTGCACTCTGCAAATATTTCGCTTTCTGTATGCAATGGGAATTTAGGTTGAGGTTGGAAGGCTAGTGTTGTAAATGGAAATATTTCCGTAGGAAATATTTCCATGGAAATGGAATTATTGGAAATTTCCGAACGTGTCTCGGAAATATTGGAAATATTGGGAATATTGGAAATATTTAAAAAATACCTAAATCTTGTCATGAACGATTCAAACGCGATGTTTATTAATATATTTTTCATATTTTGTAACCCTAAAGCATTAAACTTACTATAGAACTAATTTTACAAACAAATATAGTGAATATACCGAGTTAGAGGATTCACCAACTTATTGGCAACATCGCATTCCTACGAGGAAGTCCCGAACTCGTAGGGAAATCCCTGATCGACAACCTCAGTGGGTTACTAGGAAATACTTTTATATATTATACGTTGTGTATTGTGTAAAGTATATTTTGTAAGATTTGAAAGTCTATTTGATTTTTTGACAGTGTTTATGGTTAGTGATAGTGAGTTTTAAAATGGGGAAAACAAGAGACATTGTTTGGAAGTATTGTATTTCTAAAGGAAACAATATTTACCAGTGCATGTATTGCAGTAAAACGTTTTTCAAAAATGCGTCCAGGATGAAGGTACATTTAAGTAAAGTTTGTAAAAACTGTCCTTACCAAATCAGAAGAAAGTTCATGCAGCGTGACGAAGAACAAAATGCCTCATCAAGCGACAATGACGATGAATGTGTGTTGATAAATAAAAGCATTTTGAGTGATAATTCCACTGTTATGGCCTCTGAATCAGAACAGTTAGCTCCAGAAATACCACTACCACAACCTTCAACCTCAAGTTTTACAGCTAGTAAGGCTAGTACTAGTTCTATTAGCAGTTCCAGTATTGACATTGATCTCGAAATGCCGCTCCCATCTACTTCCAATGTTGTGAATAAAACCATTAAAGCTGCTAATTCTCTAATGAAACCTGCTACTTCCACAAGGACCACAAGTATTTATGAATTTGCTGACCGAATTTCCAAAAAAGATCAAGTAAGTATCGTAAATTATTTCTAAGAAATAAAATGCAGGATTAGAATTTCAATAACTTAAATACAGTACAATCAATCTGTTCTGTCTGAGTCTGACGCACTAAATTTAACAGATTGACTGTATCAAAAGAAAATGTGAGGAAAGCAAACACTAAGCATATATTTTTTTACAGGAAAAAATCGAAACCCAACTAGCTCGTGCAATATACGCCAGTTACTGTCCGTTGTCCATCCTTGAGAACGCCGAATGGGCAAAGCTCTTCAAGATGATTCGTCCAAGTTTTGTACTACCAAGTAGATATAAACTGTCAACTAAAAGTTTGGATGCAGAGTTCAGTCGAGTAAAGGAGAAGGTTGAAACTACAATCAATGAAAGTGAAATTCTAGGTCTACAGAGCGACGGCTGGAGCAACATACGAAACCAAGGAGTCATAAATTGTATAATTACTACACCATCACCGCTGCTAGAAGCTTCTATCGAAACTAAGTTGCACAGACATACTGCACAGTATATAGCCGAAGAAATGGGAAAGATAATTGAAAAATACGGACCAAACAGATTCTTAGGGTTCGTTTCAGATAATGCAAAAAATATGCAACTTGCTGGAAATATACTAAAGGAAAAATATGATATCATTCCATATGGTCGCCTTTCTCATGGTCTCAATTTGTTATGTAATGATTTGCTTAAAATCAATACTATATCGACTCTAATCGATAAGGTTACAAATATTGCAAAAGAGATCAAGGCAAAACAAATTCTGTATGAACTTTTACGAACAAAACAAACAGAAAACAAAAATGTAGAGCCAAATGCAGGGGCTATACAATTGCCTGTAAAAACTCGCTGGTCTTCAATTTTGACCAGTTTAAAAAGTGTATACAACACTAGGCTCAGTTTACAAGGAGTTGCAGTTAGCCAAGAAGCAACACAAATGATTGATAAAAATGTTAAGCAGTGGATATTAGATGACGAAGTATTTTGGACTCAAATTTCCAACCTAATTAACATTTTTGAACCTATTGGCAAATGGTTAAAAATTGTAGAAGGAGATTATAGCACTATTCACTTTGCTGTAAAAGCATTTCGTGATATAAAAAGGGTAATTCAGAACAATCTTGCATTGTCCTCACTTGACGACATAGAACAATCCGAACTATTGGAGTTTGTTGACAAAAGAGAAAAATTTGCTATTAAGCCCATTCATTATGCTGCAGAATTACTAAATCCAAAATCACAAGGTTCTGAACTTGATGGAACACAAATTCTTTCTGCAATAGAATGCATACTTATTATATCAAAAAATAAACTCAATATAGAGGAGCAAGAAATAATAGATGAAATAGCAGATTACCGTTGTAGAAGTGGCAAGTTATTTGGAAATAACTTCATATGGAAAAGTAAATTTGATAATCCAGTCTCCTGGTGGAAGGGACTGTGTTCTTCATCTTCATTATCACAAGTAGCTTCACGAATTTTGATGATGCCAGCATCTTCGGCTGCCACGGAACGCAGTTTTCGCGTTTATAGTCATATTCATTCAAAAAAGAGAAACAGACTCACTAATGACAGAGCCGCTAAGCTACTCTATGTATCCCACAATGAAAACTTGCTGAAGAAAATAGAAAAGGGAGATAGATCAATTTTTATTTCCGATACAATTGAAGATTTTGAGGAAGTAGACTGGCAAGAAGATGTTATTGAGTCTGATGCTGATGACAGCGATGAAGATATGCCTCTTGCTCAACTAGTGAGTAGGGAGTAGGGTAGTGTGCCAAAAATAAGATTTTTTTTGTACAAATTTGGCCTTATTTTTATTTATTTTTTTGAAGAATAACTCTTTATTTGTGTTCATGTATAAGCATTCTGTGTTTTGCAGTATTTTGTTTTGATTTTTATAAATAAATATCCCCTTTTTTCTTATTTTTTAAATATTTCATATATTTCCAATATTTCCATATATTTCCATATATTTCCAATGTTTCAGGAAATATTTCCGGAAATATTTCCGAAAATATATTTCTGGAAATTTTACGTCACTATGGAAGGCGATACTGGGGAAACTTCACAAAACAGTGCTCTTTTCAATCATGGGGTAATTCTTCGTGCAATTAGGGCCAATTGGGTGTTGTGCATTTTTGCGCAGCTTTCGCCTTCAGTGAAAGCGTTGGGAGCTTTTTCAAAAACTTCTTACTTTTTTTATTAATTTTTATACTCTGGTTAACAACGAATCAACAACGGGCTATAGTAACTAGAAAAACAAAAAAATCGCCGAAAAACACCAGCATGACCATCCACGCCATGCTTGTTTTTTCGTGACAGAATGCAAAGAACGTAATGAAAATACAAACGTGAACGCCCCTCTATTATTAGGAAAGAAAATTATGCAATGGCATCTTCTTTTTCAAATATTTCAAAATAGTTGCGGATGTTTCCGCAACATACTCCCGCACTTTGAAGTCACCAACTTCAACAATTCAAAAATTCAACAAGAACAACATTCGATGATGATAACATCAGACTCATCAGAACTCAGAACCATATCAGCCATATGATATAAAAACAAACTACATAAGAACAAGAACTAATTCTTTACAAACTATAAGCAAGTAGATATATAAAAAATAACATATTTAAGGCAGGGTCAGATTATGACATTCAAATTTCATTTCAAGGGGATCCTCTTGGGGTAAAGGACAAACCTTTGCAATGCTACGAGTATATATCCCATCTTGGGTTTTAAGTTTAACAACTCGTACTTTATTGTCTTTACCAGGGATAACTTCCAACACTCTAGCTAGAGGCCATTTTAAAGGAGGGGTATCATCATCTCTCAGAAGAACTATTGAGCCTGGTTTCAGATTTTCAGACTCTCGAAACCACTTGGGTCGGTGTTGGAGTCGATTCAGATAATCAACTCTCCACCTTTTCCAGAAAACTTGCTGAATTTGGACAATTCTTTGCCAGTAAGAGAGTCTGTTTTCAGGAGTACTTTCTAAATTTCTTTCAGGATGAGCAGTCAAACTAGTTCCAATCAAAAAATGACCAGGAGTAAGAGCCTGGAAATCATTGGGGTCATTAGAGAGAGGGCAGAGAGGCCGTGAATTTAAAATGGCTTCGATTGACGTTAATATGGTGTAGAATTGCTCAAAAGTAAGGCGAGCTTCTCCAACTAAACGATGAAGATGGTATTTGGTGCTTTTCACAGCAGCCTCCCAAATACCACCCCAATGGGGGCTTCTTGGAGGAATAAACTTAAATTTGATTTCATTTTGAGCAGAAAAATCTTTTATAGAATCTAAGGACACTCTTGGTTTTGAAAAAATCATACAACTCCCTTAGCTGGTTTCTTGCACCAACAAAATTAGTTGCGTTGTCACTATAAATTAATTCAGGATTTCCTCTGCGAGCAATAAATCTTTTGAGGGTCATAATAAAAGCTTCTGTTGATAAGCTGGTTACCAACTCTAAATGCACAGCCTTTGTGATCATGCACACAAACACTGCTATATAGACCTTGATAATCGGGGCTTTACGTAAGTTTGAAGATTTTAAAAGGAAGGGGCCTCCATAGTCTATACCAACTCTATTGAAACACCTGGTTTCCTGGACTCTTTCCTTGGGCAAATCTCCCATTATCTGACTTGTGGGTTGAGCTCTGAACTTGAAACAAATATGACAATTCCTAATAATCCTTTTGACTTCCCGTAAACCATTTAAAGGCCAAAACTTTAATCTGAAATTAGACAAAACAGTTTGAGCTCCTGAATGTCCTAACCGTAGGTGTTCTAATTTTAACATCAAAGAGACGATATAATTTCTAGAGGGCAAAAGAATAGGGTGTTTCTGATCAAAAAATATGTTGGCATTCTCAAGTCTACCACCTACTCGTACAATACCATCCATATCAAGGAAGGGCTTGAGCTGGGCCAACTGTTTATTGGAAAGAGCTTTACCTTTACTGAGGTCTTGAATTTCTTTTGAGAAGTGGAGTGATTGAAGAACTTTAACTATCAAATCTTTTGCTTTCCTCAATTCATTGACTTCAAGAGGACCAACGATTTTATTATCTTTGTTTCCAACATTGTGAACAAATCTTAATATAAATGAAACGTGACGTTGTAATTTTGAAAATTGTGAAAATTTGAGAAATAATTTTGACCAGAAATCATTCTGGAAGAACACATGCAAAGTGACAGTAGGTTTTTTCTTTTGTTCAGGGAGGTCATCGATTTTCGAAACATTTCCAAACGATTTTTCTGAGAGTCTTAACTTCATATCAAGCAAGAAAGAGGGGCCTTTCCACCATAAGTCTAAATTGATAACATCCTGTATTGGGACACCACGAGAGGGCAAATCAGCTGGGTTGTCAGCAGATTTGACATGTCTCCAAATACATTCCTTTGCAAGATCTTGTATTTGTGCTACACGGTTAGCAACAAATACATTCCAACGAGAAGCATGAGAATTCACCCAGCATAGAGCTACTTGTGAGTCAGACCAAAGATTTACAGAATCAACCTTAAAACGACCATCGAAAACTGATAGTAGTTTTCTAACCAATTGGGAGAGCAACAGCATAGCACATAACTCCAAACGTGGAAGAGAGACAGTTTTGATAGGGGCAATCCTAGATTTTGAAGAGAGAAGGGTGCAAGATACAGCACTATCTATGTATATTACTCTAATGTAAACACATGCTGCATAGGCTTGCATACTTGCGTCTGAAAAACCATGAAATTCAATTTGTTTAATTTTCTTTTCCAAAAATAAATATCTGGGTATTTTCAGATTTTTAAGCAGAGGTAAATTTTCAATGAAATGAGTCCAATTTTGTATAATTGACATGTCAGTAATGGGACTATCCCAATCTAGTTTCAACATCCAGAGCTTCTGAATAATCAATTTCCCAGAAACTATAACCAATGATAAAAAACCAAGGGGGTCATAGCACTGAGCCAAAGTAGATAATATTTTTCTTTTTGTGATTGGCGGTGTGAAGGAACTTTCAGGGATTGAGACACAGAAAAAATCAGCAAAGGGGTTCCATTTCAATCCTAAAACTTTACTTGGAAAATCATCAAAATTAAGATTTCGTTCAGGAATTTTCTCTTGGGAAATTTTGTCAAAAAAATTGCTTGAATTTGAACACCATTTGTGTAACTGAAAACCATGAGTATTTAAAAGAGTATTTAATTGAGTATATAGAGTTTCCAAGTCTGAGTAATTATCAACACCTCCAAGACAATCATCTACATAGGTCATTTTCAAGAGAGCTTCAGAAGCTAGATAATTTTGAATGACATTATTTTGAGCTATTTCATGCAAAACTCTTGTTGCAAGAAAAGGGGCACAATTAGTGCCATAGGTGACAGTTGAGAGTTCAAAACATTTCAGAGTTTCCTGAGGACTATTCCTCCATAAAATGTTCAAGAGGTATCTTTGTTCTGGATTTATCAGAATTTGTCTATACATTTTCTGTATATCAGAGGTGAGCACATATTTGAAAGAGCGAAAACGACAGAGTATGTCATAGAGGTCTGGCTGAACCTGATAGCCTTTAAGAGTGACATCATTTAAAGAATATCCTGAAGAAGTTTTACATGAGGCATCGAATACTACACGCAGTTTTGTAGTGACGCTATCCTCCTTTATAACTACGTGATGGGGCAGAAAATACTTAGGTTGTGAGTAGCAGTTTGTCAAAATGAGAGGAACAAACCTTCCATGTCCGAGGCTTTCATACTCGTCAATGAAATTTTTATAATCAGAAAAATACCTTTTGTCCTTAGCAAATCTTTTTTCAAGATTGAAAAATCTTTTCCTTGCCATGGAAAAAGAATCACCAAGCTTCAAATTTGCTTTAGGAGATTTTAAGGGTAAGTCTACTTGAAAAACACCATTTTCCAATATCTTCGTGCTTTTCATGAATAGACTTTCTGCCTCTTCATCTTCAAAAGAACGCGGAATATTTGGGGAAATGTCCTCAAGTGTCCAAAATCTAGAGACCATTTTTTCAAGAGGGGTTTCGTCGAGGGTTTCATTTTTGGTTTGAGCTATAAGAGAAACACTTAAATGTGACATCAACATATTATCTTGAGATACATTAAGAGAGAAAGGACCACCAATGACCCATCCAAGGTAAGTATTGAGTAGTATAGGGAGGTTTTTTCCTAACCGAACTATACCATTAGCCAATAATTCATAATACACATCAGCACCCAGCAACAAATCTACATCTGAAGGGGTAGAGAAAGAGACATCTGCAAGAGGCAAATTTGAGGGTATATTCCAAGAGTCCGTATTTATTTTGTTTTGGGGTAATTTACAAGTGATTTCTGTTAATATTGCACAGGAAACTTTGAACTTTCTGTGAGAGTACACATTTGAGTAGAGCGTTACATCAACCATTTTATTTGAAATGCTATTGCTCAGTGCAATACCTGAAACAGAAGTTGTTTTAGTATAGGAATTGTAATTTAATTTGTTGACGAGTTTGTGAGTGACAAAAGAATTTTGAGAGCCATTATCCAAAATTGCTTTAGCTTGTATACAATTTCCCTGGGCATCATAAAGAGAGACACAAGCAGTAGCTAATAAAACGTGGTTATTTCTAGTAGAAGCTGACAGAGATAGAGAGTCTTGCGAAAGTGCACTAGAGTTGCACGAAGGAATAGCACCATTTTGTGAGGGGGACAAAAATCCATTGTTTTCATTTAATCGAGTTTGACTGTTACATTTATTTTTATCAAATTTAGGCGGGTTATTATTAGAGACATTTTGAGCACCTTCTACCCGAGCTTCTAGTCTGTTATTTTGATGAGAGTGCAACATGCTATGGTGTTTCTTAGAGCAAAAAGAACAAACGTTAGTAGATGAGCACTGAGCCACTGCATGAGCAGTTCCCAGACAGTTATAACACAGTTTTTTAGAACCTACAAAGTTTCTCTTGTCTGCAATAGATGCATTTTTGAATTTGTTACAAGAATAAATTTTATGAGTATTTTCATTGCAATAAGAACTTTGCATGTTCACTGTTTTGGGATGCGAATGCATGAAGAGAGGTTTTTAACTGAGGTTTTGTGAATTTCGGTGTAAATTGTACACCCGTACTATTTAAGTTTTCCAACACTATACATATTTTTTCTAAAAATTCAAAAAATTCTGAAAGTTGAGGTAATTCATCCACATTTCTCTCAGTTTCAAAGGCTCTTCTTGTACCAAAATCTATCTTTTTTCCTAACAAATATAACAAGATAAAGTCTAACAATTGTTCACATGAATAATTTAAATTATACAACGAGTCTAAATTTCTCTTACAATTGGTTGAAAATTCCCTGAGAGCTGTTGAGGTGCATTTTGTGAGTGAAGGCACTTCCAAGAGAGACACTAAAAGAGTATTTATTACAGAAAGCTTATTTTCGTATCGTTTCTGCAGAATTTCTAAGGCTGTATCAAAATTATCATTTATAACTATTAAATTTTCAATTAATTTTAATGGTTCATCCCGCAAAAATGACTTCAGATAAATAAATTTCTGTATTTTTGAGAGGCTCTGATTTTGAATTATTAAAGCATCAAAAATTTGATAAAAAGGTAGCCATTCTGAAATATCACCTTTGAATGGTTTGATATGAATGTCAGGTAATTTCACATCAATTTTAGGAGAAGGGGCCACAATAGTTTGTTGTACAGGGTGTGCATTAACGCTTGGGGGAAAGGGAGAAAAACATAATTTTTTAATTTTATCTTTGATAATACCACACTTTTGATGAACAGAGTTTTCAATGAAATCACGATCCTCATTATCAAGGGTTTCATCAGCAGGAAGAGCATCTATCCTGTCTTGTATATTTTCATATTCATGAAAAGTATTTTTTAAATAATCGTACTTTTCTGAGAGCTCTCCTACTTCAGCCTTATCTGCTGTTTGGAGCCAATTATTAACTCTTGTTATTTTACCCTTGATAATGGTTCGTTGTATTTTCAATTGACTATAATCTAAATCTAAAAAATTTTCAGGAAAGTTAGACATTTTAAAATGTTTATCAATGTTCAACTGCTTACCACTTTTTTCAGGTTACCACAAGATTCACCAAGTACTCACACATTTTCCATAAGTCTCTGAGTACTTCTTGGAGTTGAGTTCAAAGTTCTATTGCTTGTCAATAGAATAAGGCACACACAAGTCAATGGTATAACACAGCAAAATGTTCAAGATTCTCTCCAAACTTATGCCATCCGGCTCGAAGGACCAATGTTTTGAATGGAACAATCTTTTCTTGAGAATTGTCAATCCAAAGCTAGGGTGGATCTTACCTATTTGGTTTTCAATCCAGCAGAGGACTCCATATGTGGCTTTGTTCAATTTAATAAATGGCTTCTTGGAGAAAAATAAACATACTTTTGCATTTATACAAAACTTCAAATAAAATTGTTATTTATTATAATATTGATAAATATCAACAGAATTAATTCTGAAATTGACAAATATCAATAGAATTAATCCTAATTTCTTAACTAAAAAACAATTATTAGAATACACTTCTTAATGCCAATACATAATCACCTTTTTAACATGTTGCACTCTGCAAATATTTCGCTTTCTGTATGCAATGGGAATTTAGGTTGAGGTTGGAAGGCGATACTGGGAAACTTCACAAAACAGTGCTCTTTTCAATCATGGGGTAATTCTTCGTGCAATTAGGGCCAATTGGGTGTTGTGCATTTTGCGCAGCTTTCGCCTTCAGTGAAAGCGTTGGGAGCTTTTTCAAAAACTTCTTACTTTTTTTATTAATTTTTATACTCTGGTTAACAACGAATCAACAACGGGCTATAGTAACTAGAAAAACAAAAAAATCGCCGAAAAACACCAGCATGACCATCCACGCCATGCTTGTTTTTTCGTGACAGAATGCAAAGAACGTAATGAAAATACAAACGTGAACGCCCTCTATTATTAGGAAAGAAAATTATGCAATGGCATCTTCTTTTTCAAATATTTCAAAATAGTTGCGGATGTTTCCGCAACAAAGGGTCTCATCGTGAAGGAGCATACATGCCTTGATAAAATTTATCTGATGGTCTCTGACTTCAGCGGACGATTGCTTCTATCAGAATGCCATTACTCAATGAAAACTTTAAATTTTATACCCACTTGAAGAAAAAAAGTCTCCAATGACCTTAAGTCTGGATCAGTGAAAGGGCAGAACACTTACCTATATGGGTCATGTCCAATAGGGAACTTCACAATTTTTTTTTTATTTTTTTAAATCATTTATTTATGCCTTGAAAGAGTATTCCCCAAATATTATTCCCTAAAACTCAATAATAACTTGGTGAAAAATGTTTAAACTTTCGCGCGTATTAAAAGCATTTCAAACGACCTTAAATGCGCGCGAATCTAGATGACGTCACGTAGTATGATTTTGCGTCACCTTGTCGTCAAACGTTATATTTTACTTCATTGTCTTTAATTTGGTTGATTTCCACATTTTCCACCGTTATTTGTTTTGTTGTTGTTTTGGGTTGCGGCAAGTTGTAAATTTAAGTTATAATGGAAAAAAAGATTCGCACATACTTACTTTTGCTACTATAAACATATCACAAATTACAGATTGGCGGATTGGCCTTTGGAATTTCCTTCTTCGGTCTTAATTAATAGGTATATCGTTTTATTTATATAATGCTGAACTAATCATTGAATTTAAGCTAAGTAAACCAATTCTAATAATGATAAAATTTTAAAAAATCAGAGAAAAACGTAAATAAACACAGCTAACGGGTATTTATTATGTAGAGTTCGAGTAAACCCTCGGAGTTGCTGTTTTGTTCTTTTATCCCTGTTCTTCTCATCATAAGGAAAAAAGACGGAAAATGCTCCGAGCCCTTAGTGTTTCAAGACGAACTCACTGTATGATGGACGGTTGCTGACAGATCATACTATGTAGATGATGTCACGAGCAGTACCAGAGCGTTTTTTCCCGCTGGAAATAATTTGAATTTTTCCGCATTTTTAATTCCTTATTGTGGCCGTTTGCAACAAAAAAAAATTGTTTTTTTCGCTGATATAGGTTTCAATTAATGTATTTTTATGATTTATAGTAATATTTTCATGTTTAAATTTTTTTTCAAGTTCCCTATTTCACCGACGTAATAACTGAAATTGCATTTATTACGTAAAGATATGATAATAACTTCACTCCTCTGTGTTTGTGGAACTTTATTTTTTACATCATCAGAGAAATCATTTCTGTGCTGGCATTTGCATTTGATACGAATTCTAAGTCATTTTCTAATACCTATATTGCCAATTTGAAGTTGGGACTATGCGACTCTGAGAAATTAATTTTGGAAGATGCCAAAGCTCAAAGGGATATTGGAATGTCTTGTGGTGAACTGCGAGCCAATAATTTATTGTACTTTTTAGTCATAATGTGGGTCGAAGTGAATCATCATAAAATGGTTAGTGTCTGAAGCATTTTCGTCGCATGATCTCTAGATGCATTAAATTAGGTATTACTAAATAGGTGTTATGCATTAAGATATATTTTATTTCCTCTTATACCTCCTCTCGTGTGCCATGCATCCTCGCATGCATCTTTCTAAAAAATATTCCAGTAAGTTTGGAAAAATCGCATATTGCATGTTTGTTGGAATCGACCTGCTTATGGTCATAACATATAAGGAAAGCGGTAAGATACCAGCTATTTCTCATATTTTAATAAAGACATCTTTGACATGCATGGATATGTATGAGGTATAATCATAACCTTCAAAAAAATTCTAGCAAAATTAATAATCATTATCCCACTTGTGAAAAGTATTTCAGCTTAGTAACGAAAAAACCTACTTATGATTATTTTTAATTGAAATCTATCATCTAATCAAATATGTAGGTATGTAAGACACATCATATTAGAACCCGACAACACTTGAACTTTCATCTACATTTTTTTTTTGTCTACCTAGAAATGCCTGGAGTTAAAGTCTAAAAAGTATGTCAGACTTTTTAACACGTTCGCGCACATCTTATATTTTTTTAAAATTTAATTCGTTTAGCACCTCATGATCTGATAATTTGTAGACGTAGTTTCCGTAAGATATAAATGGCATTTGAAATGAAATATTTTGTTTGAATCCATTGGAAATTCAAAGAAAATTTTAAAATTGAAGTGATTCATCATTTGTTCTCAAGGTGACTTTTCAGAACCCATCAAGAGTTGAGTTGTTGTTTTCCCGCCTGATTTCGTGTTACCGCTTTATTTTCTTATCGATAATATTAGAATATTACACCTGAAAAGATAAAGCTTTGATAAGATAAAAACTAATGCAATGCTAGGGCTGTCTGATGTGTGCCAGTCGGCGATATCACGAGTGGTTTGGATTTCTTTTTTCACTACAATTTTTCTAGATAATATTGAATTTAATTGAATAATATTATATTCCTGAAATAAAATATAAAATTTACAATGTGTTTCAGATGATGACCTGAAGAAATTCAATAATTTTTACCAGTAGTAGAAGTCGTGGAGTGATGCAACATTTTCAAAAGCAATATATTTATCAAGCTAAACTAACTGCTGGTTTAAATCATTTCAATCATCTATGGGACACCCTGTAGATGTAGATATTTTTGAAAAAGCAGGATTTACGTAAAGATGAAAAGACGACATGTACCTTTCGTATTGGACATCAAACTGATTTTTATTCACAATACTTATCTCAATCATTATTTTGCATGTAAGGGCCAAATTATGGACCAACTGGTAAGTGTCTGGTTGACTGGTTGTTACCTAGCAGGTTCTGTCTATTCTCTAGTGCATAGAAAGTACCTGCTAGGTAACAACCAGACACTTACCAGTTGGTCCATATGTTACGGGATGATTTTTCCCGGGCCAAAATGAAAGGAAATAAGCTTATTCGCCTCTCTGAATAGCATACCTTCCTCAAGCCACTGTTTTCTATCCGATAATTGTGGTCACACTTTTCATTAAACTTTTCATTCTTCCCAGAATTATTAAGCTAGAGGTTTAATAATGGAATTGATTTCTATTTGGTAGGGTCAAAATAAATAGTCAGTTAATTTATTAATAAATAAAATTACAATATTTACATTGGAACAGCTGATTGTCTGATCCGAGTAGATTGACTAGATTGACAGCGCTCCAAATAAAGTCAGTGACCGGTACTAACTTAATTTGAATAATTACCATGCCCCAACTACCATCAAAATCCCCAGTACCTTCCACCTTGGAGTCTTGACAGAGACTTTTTAAAGGACATTGCAGGGACAAGCAGAGGTCATTCAGGTCGAGGACTTTCCACGATTAAGTGTTCGGGATAACTCCTCAGGCACATTTTGCCGATTTTCTGAGTTGTCTAGTTTTCGCTCATAGATCTAGGGTGGCTAATCCGTTATTTTAACACCCAATTGCCTTGTGCGGATTTTTTTTGTGAGTCGAGAAAGAGCAACGTGTCCAATTGTTTGTTCCTAAAGGCCAAAGTAATTTTGGTAAGTGGGTCTTCTTATTAATCTTCTCTGTGTTTCTCTATTTCCTATGTAAAAGCATAGTTTTTTGTTAATTATACGGTTAAATTCCGAATATCGGACATACCTACCTCTATTGCTCCACGCCCTGTCTCATAACGTCCATTTGTTTCAGGCCTTTAATCTTTACCCTTAGATGTCCCCTTTTATTCGTCACGCTTTAGTCCCTAACTTTCAGTAAAGAGTTATACGTTAAGCTGCTTACTGTGTACTTCGAGTAGGACCTACAATCTTCAGCCTCCTTTAGACAATTGGAAGCCTTAGTCCTTAGTGACTCCTAATGACTGACCTTCAGTGCCCAGGGCCAGTGGCTTCTTGTTGCGGCCTTGATCCAGACCCAGGCCATCGGAAACACTGGAAGATATTAATTCCATCCGTCAGGTTCTCCCAAGAGTTTAGGGACTACTCAGGTTTGATAAGTGTGTTGTATTGTCTTAATATCAAACCTTACCAACCCCTTGTTGGAGTAAATCACCACAACAACGCAGTTTTACTACATTAAAATCATCCGTCAGATTAGATGTTGTTATTTCAGTCTTAATCAATTATATATCTTACCTTTACTATATGAAATTTACCATTCAGGTTGTGTACTGTTAGGTACTTGTACTTCATAAATACATGCTGCACTGTATACAGGAAATACTTGTACACTGGGGTTAAATGGCCATTTACGAAGGTACTGCATTAAGTGAGCTTATTTATTAATTAATATTTCAGGTATTATTGTTGTTAATTGTTATTACTCTTTTTTTATTATTTAGGGACTCAAGTCGAGTATAATTAATAATTATTATAAATACTATTGTAAGAACATATGGTTAGACGATTTCTTTTCTTGTTCTGTTCTCGTTCCAGTGTAAATAATTTTCAGTGTTCCAGGGCGTTCGGAAAACTCCCTCCGAACCTGCTCTAGAGTCAACCTGTTCTGGTTCTAATTAAAACCCGTACCTGATTGTAGCAAAGCGTTTCACTTTTGTCCCTCCTTCTTGTTTATATTTCAGGTTGTGCTGCTATAGTTCCGTAGAAGTTTCCTGCTTTCGTTATATCGGTTGATTTCGTGTACTGCAGGGAAAAAGCAGGTGGCGCTCTATATTTAGTTATTTAATTAACCCACCCCCTCTCCGCATTGGAAGCTAGTCGGCAACCCTTTACACGAAATCACGTTTCTAGATTTCAGCCACTAACCAACCCTCTCTCTTTATTTCTCTGTTTTAGTTACCCATTCACTATCTCCCTTCCTCAAATCTGATCATTAACTTCTCCCTTACGTTTTGCGGGTAACAAAGTGGCAGTGTCCGTTCTTGCCTCGTAATACATAATTTGGCCCTAAGGTAACTAACTTAAAATTCAAGAGATATTCCTAATAGGTATGAAAATAGGTTCTTCTACAACTGTTTCGTATTACACTAGGCACAAACTCCAGCAATCGGAGTCGGCATATGAATATAGTTGCTGATAACTTGAGAAGTCTCATTAAAAAAATAGTATTTGAGATAAAATTAAATGGAAATTATTCTATAATCGAACGTCGATGATGGTCCAGAGTCCAGATGATTTGCTAACCTTTAAGAAAAAGTATGTTTTTACGAGTATAATAGTTTATGTGATGAGTGTGCATGGTAAGAAGCAAATTGCGCACTCGAATACGTAAGATTTTCCTACGTAAGCAGCTCATGCAGTTTAAGAGTTACAATTTTGAAAAAAACCCTCAATTTTAAATCTTAAACTATACTGGGAAGAAGCGCTCAAAGAGCCTTAAGTATAACTCTTCTACGGAATAGTATATGCTCGATCTGGCAATAATGTTTTCACTGTGCTTTTGAATCTCTTGTCAGACTATAATATGCGAATGTCAAGTGATACCTAGGTGAAATATGGATGGATGGAATATTTTTTTTAGAATCAAATATCACATATTTGTGATCTAAGGTGAATCTAGGTATGGGGAGACCAATGTGGAAAATTTGTAATGTATTTTAGCTTGAGTTACATTATTGTTGAAACATAGTTTGATTGCAACTATACCCAAGAAAGAGACTGCATATCTCAGCTGAGATTCGATGAGAGCAAGAGGCGTTTAGCTGTCTGGAGACTATCCTCAGAGCGAAGCAGCCTCAGGCATGTCTACCGCAAAGATCAGAAACATGCCCATGAAAAGACAATGCTTCATCAATATGTAAGCATTATTCAGACTCAGAAACCACATGTCCCTCTATCTCAACAGCACTCAATATACCTTTAGAAGTCAGAATGTTGGTTTTCCCAATGTTAAAAGAAAGCAAATTAGAGTTACACCACTGTAAACGTTATCTTCAATAATTTCATTCATCCGACATATATGAAACCCGCGCATGCCATTGTAAAGTGGTGTCATCCGGGAAAAGACCACATTATGCATTGTTATGTTTGATATCCCTCAGAAAACGAGGTAAAGAGGAAGATGCCTGAATCGAGAATCGGAAGACGTAACGTAGAACGGTATAGCCCAATAATTATTTAAAAAAAGGTAGTCTGTTTCCGGTTGCCCTAGAAGGTATCTAAATGGCGAAAAAGTGCTGGGAGGATATATAAGCGTCTTGAATTATAGTAAACGGCATTATTTCCATGCAAATGAAAATACCTACATATAAGAAACTTCAAAATGAGTGAGGGACATTTTTCAAACATATCCACTTATTATTGCCGATTTTTGATTTTTTTGGAACAATTTTACTATACTTCACAGCTTTTATGTAAAACTCTTCCAATCCTAATGCCATCAAAGAAAGGGACGGATGCCAAAACATTCGGGTTTTTTGAAAACTTTCAAGTCAGGTACATCTTTTAAATGTACGTATTTTTTTTCTCTATACTTTGTACCTATTCAGTTTACAAAATTTAAAATTTGATTTGCAATTGTTATCAAAACCATGCCATATTGTTTGAGACACTATGAGATGACTAGAAATCGGTCAATAAATAAATGCCTAATACCGTTGATTGCTAATACGAAATCATTACTCACGAATGAGAATCTCTATGGCCTATTACCTATTAAACAAAAACGAACGAGTCTGCTAGTCTTTTTCATTTGAAAAAAATTCTGTTGAGCTGTTTTTTTTTTATTTCTAAAGATCTTTGTTAGATGTTTCCCAGTCTCGAGAAGCTCTCTGGTGAATTTGTTGATTGGTTTTTGATTCTCAAATATTTCTGTTGAATGTTTTCTCATTCTCAAGAATCTCTGGTGAATTTCTTGGTGTGGTTTTTCATTCACGAAGATATCTGTTGAGTTGGTTGACATTCTTGAGAATCTGTTATGTATTATGTATTAGTTTTTCATTCTGAAAAATCTCTGTTAAATCTGTCGTAGTTTCCCATTCTAAAAGAATAAAAATCTCAGCCGAATCTGGCTAGTTTGTTTTTCCTTTGCAAAAATATCTGTTGAGCTGTTCCGCATTTTTACAATTTTTTTGTTGAATGTTTTTAATTCTCAAGAGTCTTTGGTAGATTTGTTGTTTGGTATCTGATTCTTTTAAATGTTTCGGTTGAATGTTTTTTCATTCTCAAGAATCTCTAATGAATTTATTGATGTGGTTTCTCATTCTCAAATATTTGTGTTTTGGTCGTCATTCTTTAGAATCTGTTATTAGTTTTTCATTATTCCATTTTGAAGAATCTCTGTTGAATTTGTTGTAGTTCCCCATTCCCAAATAATAAAAACCTCTGTTGAATCTGGCTGGTTTGTTTTTAATTAGCAAAAGGATCTGCTTAGTTGTTTTTCAGTTTTAAAGATCCCTCTTGTATGTTTCCCATTCTCAAAAATCTTTGCTAGATTTGTTGTTGGTTTCTGATTATCAGATATTTCGGTTGAATGTTTTCTAATTTTCAAGAATTTCTGGTGAATTTATTGCGCGGTTTCTCATTCTCAAAGATATATCTGTTGAATTGGTTGTCATTCTTTGAGAATCGGTCATTAGTTTCCCATTTTTTCATTCTGAAGAATTTCTGATGAATCTGTCCTAGTTCCCCATTCTCAAAGAATAAAAATCTCTGTTGAATCTGGATAGTTTATATTTTTCATTTGCAAAAATATTTGTTAAGTTGTTTTTCATTCTTGAAGACCTTTGTTGGGTGTTTCTCATTTTTAAGAATCTTTGGTAGATTGTTGTTTAGTTTCTGATTCTCAGATATTTCGGTTGAATGTTTTCTCATTTTCAAGAATTCCTGGTAAATTTTATTGTGTGGTTTCTGGTTTCTCATTCTCAAAAATGTCTGTTGAGTTAGTTGTCATCCTTGAGAATCTGTCTTGTAGTTTTTCCTTATAAAGAATCATTGGATTTGCTAGCTGTTTCCCATTCGCAAAAGTATGGTTCTCTTTTTTATTTATCATTTGCTTGCGCTTACTACTTTAAGGCCCGGTTTGGTTTATTCAACTTCTGATAAACTGTTAGAAAGTTTTTTCAGGTAATGACCAACGTGAAATAAGGGATATAAAGCTAATTTCGAGCGATTGACCCGTCGGTCATCTTGACAGATAAACAATGCATTTAACGTCAGCTAAGACCAATTGGTTGAAAAATGACGTTTAATTAATGGTTTATCTGTCAAGATGACCGATCGGTCAAAATCGGTCTAACGCTTGAAATTGGATTAAGAGTCCCTGTTTGGGAATCGACCCACTGAGTAGTGGACCCCGCATTCCCGTGCCAGTCCTTGACGCGTTTCGTCCTTGTTAGGACTCATCAGAAGGATATAGGCTGAAGCTCCCTGTCCAAGCAAAATTGAACTTCGTTGACCAGTCAGAAACAACTACTCCGAGGGCAAATACCCAGACCCCTACCGGCGTTAAACTGCATACTGATTGGTCTGAGCTTTCGTTGGCAATGAAAATTGTTAGAAAGTTTTTTCAGGTAATGACCAACGTGAAATCAGGGACATAAGAGTCCCTGTTTGGGAATCGACCCACTGAGTAGTGGACCTCGCATTCCCGTGCCAGTCCTTGACGCGTTTCGTCCTTGCTAGGACTCATCAGAAGGATATAGGCTGAAGCTCCCTGTTTAAGCAAAATGAACTTCGTTGACCAGTCACAAACAACTACTCCGAGGGCAAATACCCGGAATACGCCTACCGGCGTTGAACTACACTGATTGGTCTGAGCTTTCGTTGGCAATGAAAATTGTAAGATAGTTTTTTCAGGTAATGACCAACGTGAAATCAAGGACATAAACAGTCCCTGTTTGGGAATCGACCCACTGAGTAGTGGACCCCGCATTCCCCTGCCGCGTTTCGTCCTTGTTAGGACTTATCAGCCCTCGGAGTAGTTATTTCTGAGTGGTCAATTTTGCTTGGACAGGGAGCTTCAGCCTCTATCCTTCTGATGAGTCCTAACAAGGACGAAACGCGTCAAGGACTGGCACGCGAATGTGGGGTCCACTACTCAGTGAGTCGATTCCCAAACAGGGACTCTTATGTTTCTGATTTCACGTTGGTCATTACTTGAAAAAACTTTCTAACAATTTTCATTGCCAACGAAAGCGCAGACCAATCAGTGTAGTTCAACGCCGGTAGGGGTATTTGCCTTCGGAATAGTTATTTCTGACTGGTCAACTAAGTTCTGATGAACTGTTAGATAATGCAATCTGACGGATAAAAATTTGCCAATTATCCGCCGACCAATAGAATTACCTATATCAGGTCGAAAATAACCAATAAATGTTAATTTTTTTTTTTTTTTTCGATGAATTTATTTCAGGTTTGCAACTAAAAATGTTCCTAAGCGGCAGATGAAGTGGGACACCCGAAAAATTGCCTAATTTTGACTTGCTATAACTCCGACATTTCTTTGCCGATCTTGGATTATCAGGCAGGGTTACAAAGCGCCATCTTTGGTCTATGCGTCACTGTCGTCGTACATTTTTTTAAAAAATTCCTTCTCGTTATACAGGGTGTGTAATTCAATGTAAGGCGGCGAAAAATTTCCATTTTCTGGCGAAGAATATGGGAAAGATGGAGGGTCCAATAAAGTTCTTTCTAGTGGTGACTCGATCACTAAGTCTGTAACGTTTTCAATTTCTTGGCTAATAAGCTACCTTGTTTTGCCATACTGGATATGATTCCATATAGAGCTACGGTGAGGTAAATGAATGAACAACTAGCTTTTTTGTGCCCAGATTTTGTTACCTTGAGTGCTGCCTTCTATTAGAAGTTTTTTTGGTTCAGGTTTGCAAGTTTGGTTAATTGATCTAGGAAGGTTTGATTCAGTACGGCAGGGCCCGCTGTTATTGATTAGAATCTTAGGAAAAGGAGTTAGTACCATCATCATCTCTGTTTGCAAATCCAATCAATAATCTGAGGTTATTATAATAATTGTTGTTTATTTACTCTTTGACTTTTCATTTCCATCATGTCATTGAACAGCTGTTTTGTCTAGGCGTTTTCTTTAGACCTGTTCTACCTGTTGATATATGTTCTATAGGCACTTTTCAACATTCACCAGTCATTTTTTACACAACCGATTCTCAGTTCGTACTTTTGGGGTGAAACTGAACACGTCCTTTTCTATAATTTTCTTCAATGTCAAAATTAGAAGTTTGACAGATGAAAGTCTTCTTCCGAAATCTAAATTCTAAATGAAGAATCTGCCCTTTTGATCTGCGACCTCACGCTGAGTTGTCGTCCGGTCTCGGTCCTCGGCCCTAATTATTTTTGGGGCGAGACTTTTTGGAATTTTGTGCCAGGGAGCTCAAGTTTTAGACTAATTTCTTGCTGATAATTGTCTAGAGTCGTCCCTTGGTCATTTTTGGATTCTGTTTCGGTAAGTTTGAGATTTTCTTCAGGAAATATTAACCTACAACACGTGTTCCATTTTTTTAATAGGACTGTTCCGAGCAGCATTTGGAAGTTTAAGACTTCACCTTTGGTCTAGAGTATCCCTCAATTTGAGGTAAGATTATTTCTAATATTTGGGGCTCGATTTGTTTTTTTTATACGAACATCGTTATAGGGTCCTAGTCTCAGGCTATAGTTGGACAATCCTAGTCTCAGGCTATAGTTGGACAATCCTACTCTTAGGCTATCGTTGGACAATCCTAGTGCTAGGCTGTAGCTAGACAGTCTTAGGCTATAGTTGGACAGCTCCTAGAAAGAGATTCTAGACTAGATCTAGATTTCTCTTAGTTGGCTTTGGTAGCCTCCCTTCAGCAACCCTCTTGGTACTGCTCTGCTAGAACCACATTGAGTTCTACGTAAAGCAGATACCACGTGGATAGAACTCATGACTATGACTCACTTACCATACCATAGTCTATCTACAGTGAGACCGAACCTGTAGATAATATCCCTGCAAAACTTCTGGATTTACACACACCTTTGAAGATAATCAACACTTGTACACATGTAAGTTGCACTTTTTACTATTTAGGCAAATCTTATATAAATCACTTGATACTGATATACGTTCGGTAAGTGCCCCTTAAATAAAATTCTAGAATTTTACCCTGAGGTTGCCCTAACAATAATTTTCACCTTTCTGGTGTTGAATTTGCCTCTTGGTAGAGTGTAACTGATATTGTGGTTCTAATCTTTCACAAGTGTAAACAGACAGTTAAAACTGTTTATTTAAAAATCAATATTTTTATACATTATTTAGATTCTTATTTTTTTTTATAATCAAATATTTATAAATTGGTACAAGCATTATTCTAAACACATTTTTAATAACCTCCTAGCTACAGATTCCGTTTAAATTGCATCATTGAATGACTTGCCCACATAACAAAATTGCATCCTTAGAATGTAATAAGAATGTTCTTTTTTTAGGAGGAATGTGCCTAGAATGTTCGCCAAAACCATTGCGAATGTCCTGAGAATGTTCTGAGAAAAGATTGTAGAAATACTGTTTGTAATTCTCAGTACATCCTGAAAAGAATATTCCTGTTTGATTCTAAAAATATGCTTGAAATATTCTTAGAATATATCTACATATATCATTCTCAATATGCATCCTAGACATAACATTCTTGTTTGATTCTAGGGATATACTTGGAATATTAATTTACGCTTCCAAATAATGCCCCTTCCAGTCCTTTTATACTAAAGGCAGTGAAAGAGTTGTTGGAAAACTTCTCTGGAAAACACAAGTGCTTAATCAAAGCTACGGTTTCGAACTTGTTAAGCTTTGTCGCGGTAATCACGCCAACTGAGAAAAACAGGTTTCAAGGTGATTCAAACAAGATGTAGATCTTTAAATAGCACGTGGCTCCCTCTCTTGGAAGTCCTACAAAGCAAAAGAAAAAGAATATACCTATAATATTTTCGGTTGGAAGATATTTTCTGGGGTATCAGTCTGGGTCTAAATAAAAGTCTTAAAACTTTTTAGCTACGCCGAGCTTTCGAAAATTTTTATTTTCTTCTTCAGGGCTATATAAAAATAATAATATTTATACAAATAAATATTAAAAGGAAGGCTTACTTACTGCTATGTGTTTTAAATTGAAAAAATATCATTTACAAGAAAATTTGGCATACTTTTTAAATAAATTGTTACAATCTGACTTTTTTAGTATTACTTTCAGGTATGAGTATGATCTGAAATTTACAAATAACAATGGTTCAAGAAATGGTGGAAATGTTTTTTTAAGAAAATTTCAACATTATTCCAAAGAAAAGTTGGTTTATGTTTTGATAAATTTATAAAAGTGATATATTTTGACTATAAGTGAAGTTATTATTATTTATAAGTTTCATTGTTAGAATATTTGAATAGATAATGCTTAAATCATCTATGTCTGATCTTTTATTCATAGAATTGTTATTTAAAAAGATTTCAACCATCTCCAAATCCAATGTGAAAATTGTTATATAGGTCAAACATCCAGAGTTTTAAAAGATAGAATCACTTCTCACAAAAGTGATTGTAGATTAGGAAAAAATACTTCTATATTATCTACACATTTTAATGAATTAGATCATAGTTTTAATTATAATGAAACCAAAATATTACATAGGGAACAAAATTATAATAAAAGATTGTTTTTGGAGATGGTTGAAATCTTTTTAAATAACAATTATTCTATGAATAAAAGATCAGACATAGATGATTTAAGCATTATCTATTCAAATATTCTAACAATGAAACCTATAAATAATAATAACTTCACTTATAGTCAAAATATATCACTTTTATAAATTTATCAAAACATAAACCAACTTTTCTTTGGAATAATGTTGAAATTTTCTTAAAAAAACATTTCCACCATTTCTTGAACCATTGTTATTTGTAAATTTCAGATCATACGCATACCTGAAAGTAATACTAAAAAAGTCAGATTGTAACAATTTATTTAAAAAGTATGCCAAATTTTCTTGTAAATGATATTTTTTCAATTTAAAACACATAGCAGTAAGTAAGCCTTCCTTTTAATATTTATTTGTATAAATATTATTATTTTTATATAGCCCTGAAGAAGAAAATAAAAATTTTCGAAAGCTCGGCGTAGCTAAAAAGTTTTAAGACTTTTATTTAGACCCAGACTGATACCCCAGAAAATATCTTCCATTTATAAGTTGCCAGTCACGAATACCTACACTATTTATAATATTTTCAGTAGGTTCTAGATAGAGAATTATTGTTTAATTGTTCAATTAAGATATTTGAGTAGTTACTTTAGATAATTAGGTGAACAATATGAAAATATTCTTATCATGGTTTCCTACCTACATAAACTTCTCAGCACAACTTGGTAGGTATATTCTTATTACTTGATAGAGATATTAGCCGAAAGAACATTTTTTAGGGTACATTATAATAATCTTCGTATGACAATATTTAAAGAATGTTGTATAAAGTAGGTTCTTAGTACAATCTTTCAGGTAAGTGCATAGAAGCAACATACCTAGTACATAAATAGAACGTCCAAAAATGAATATTTCAATCGAAACAATCTTAGAATATCCATTAAATCCTAAAAGAACATTCCAAAAAGCACTATGAGGGATTATTCTGAGAATATGAATGTTCTTTCACTGTTATGTGGGTGTATAGAAAATGGTCAACACCAGTGGCGTGCAAAAGGGAATTTATGAAATAAAAATAAAAAAAATCAATTTATTTGAAAATTTTAACGGTTTTGTTGAGCGTTATAGTTCAAAAGGTGTTATAAATAACTGTGATGAGTTTGATTTTGATATTCAGAATCGTTTAGTGAAAAAAAAAACAGTATTTTTCATGTTATTTAATGTTAACGTGTGAACAGACCTTTAACGGTACTGCTACTCAGCGACACGGTGGAGGATCTCAAAAAAGAATAAATCCTCGCCAGGATCGACTAGTAGTACGTACTGCAATTGAAAATAGAGTTTGGACTGTCAAGAGAATCCTAATGCATCTGCAGTTGAATGTTTCAGCAGACACCATTAGAAGGCGCCTACGTGACCAGGGATTAAATTCTCCCGTCGGGCAAAGTGCCCACTTTTTACAAACATTCGCCAGGGGAACTGAGAAAAATGGGCCCAGGAACACCTGAATTGGGATTTTAGGTAGAGAGACTGTCTTTTCGTTAATGTGTGCCGTTTTAACTTCTACAATTCTGACGTTCGATTGCTAACCTGGCGGAGATGGGGAGAACGTTTCTTAGAGGAAAACATGCGTTCCCAAGTTGCATTTGGCGGTGGAGGATTGACAGTTTGGGTTAGTTAGAACTCGTCGTATCGTGGTATTTCGGGGCAATGTTAACGGCCAAGTGTCCCTGGATAAATGTCAGATTCTGCAAGTTCTCCGACTTGCCTCCTAGATCCTCAGACATGAATCCAATTGAGCAGGTCTGGAGCTGAATGAAGTTAGAACTTTCCCGAAAAGACCGTCAGCCAGAAGCTCTAGACGATCTCGAGGAGATGATTCTGGAGCTCTGGGAGTCAGTTACTATAGAGCTAATTACCTGAATAATTTCGAGCGTGCCAAGGCGGTGTCACGCTGTTATTCTGGCTAGAGAACCAAAATGACACCTTATTAGAGTTATTTATAACACCTTTTACACCCATATGCACCGTTTGGAATTGGGAGTTTATTCTCGCTTATAGTTCGAAAATTTTCATATAAAAAAGTCCAGCAACTAATCTGAATTGAGTCCTTATGGTGCATTTGGGCGTTAAATTTTAAAGCTTAACAAAACTTAAAAATTTCAGATAAAATTGATTTTTTTAATTTTAATTTTATAAACCCCCTTTTGCACGCCACTGATGTTAACTATTTTCTATACAAGTCATTTCATGATGCAATTTAAACGGAATCTGTTATTGTTCAATTAAAGAATCCCTAATTTCAAGAGAAAAACGAAATACCATAAAATGGCCATATTTCCATAGCAACGCAATGTATCGAAAAAATGGCAAAGACGTCTCGAAGTGTTGACCTAGTGATCGAGTCACCACTAGAAAGAACTTTATTGGACCCTCTATCCTTCCCATATTCTTTGCCAAAAAATGAAAATTTTTCGCCGCCTTACATTCACACCCTGTATAACGAGAAGGAATTTTTTAAAAAAATGCACGACGACACTGACGCATCTACCAAAGATGGCGCTTTGTAATCCTGCCTGATAATCCAAGATCGACAAAGAAATGTCGAAGTTATAGCAAGTCAAAATTAGGCAATTTTTCGGGTGTCCCACTTCATCTGCCGCTTAGTTTATTTTATTTTTCGAAGAACCTTGTTTGTTTTTTGCTATTTTTATTAAAACTATCAAAAAAATTTGTTCTACCTCAACTGCCAATTTGACCACCTAGTTGTTAATTTAAGGTATTACCTATCTATATCATTTCCTCAGCTATTTTAAAGTTTTTCGGATAATAGAAAAGGTACATTTGCAAAAACTTTAAATTACATATTTTTGTTCTGGGAAAAAAAATCGTCGTCAATACATAGACAGAGATCCTTCCAAAACAATCCATTTAAAATTCTATTTAATGTGAAAACACATAATCACTAGATGCTAGATAGATCCATAAGACAAAAACAATCCAAGAAAAGAAATACCTTTACCTAAATGTGCCTAAACGACAAATAAGTTTATATTGCTTGTATCAAAAAATCATAGAAATTATCAATCGTTGGTGCCATTAGGGGTCGGAACCTCTAACCAAAGTCTACTCTAACTTTATTGTGAACATGGGCGCCCGCAGAAAAATATTCCAGTGCAAAAAAATTAAGTCAATTCATTCTTTTACATTTAAGAGGGGCGTGGAAATAGAAAGTTATTTACAGACCTTCACAAATTGGTGTTCAATTCCAAACTTAGACCACTTTTTAGTCAAATGAAGTTAGGTTCATAACAATAATAAATTGGATTAGGGTGTTTATCCCATTTTTGTTGCAAAACAAGCACTCTAAATAGTAATTGTATATTATATAATAAGTGTGGTAGCTAGGTTATTACCGCACGCGAGAGAAATTTGCAAACCGAGCCGGTAATAACCTAATTACCATACGTTTATATACAGTATTTTATCTACAACCGTGCGGTAACAAAATATCCGAAATTCCGACTTCGACATATGACTTCAACTGTATATGCAAGTCACCCATCAATGTTTTATTACTATCAATTGATTTTGCGTATAGTCAAGTGATATTGCGACTATATTGAATTTAATTGAGAAAAGTTGAATGTAATTGCGAATATATCAAATGTAATTGAGAAAAGTTAAGTGTAATTGGGAATATATAAAATGCAATTGGGCATAATCAAATGAAATTTGGAATATTTCAAATGTAATTGCGAATTAATCAAATATTATTAAGGCATTATCAAATATTTCCTCTGTCGACTCTTTCTCGTCATCGTCGATCTGCATATATCACAATTATCGTTGAATTCCATTTTTGTGTCGCCTTTCTTTTGACACAAAACTACCTACCTATATGTATATGTAAACATAAGCTTTCCTCAACAACAGACTTAAGTTATTTTAGCAACAACATACAGATACCTATGTTGATTGAAAAATTGAAAGGCTCAATTACATCTGATTTATTAGTTATTTTTTCTACAGACGTTTCATAAAAGCAACTTTTCGATTGTCATTTTAGTTTTGAAACGACATTCTTTTAAGCACTGAGTGCGTGAAAGTTACTTTTAGGCACTCAGTGCGTAAAAGTGACTTTTGAATGCGTAAAAGTGACTTTTGAGTGCGTAAAAGTAATTTTTAAGCACTAGTGCCTAAAAGTGTCATTCATTATTCAGAAATAAAAAACACACTAAACACATATTTGAATTTTGTTTTGTATTTATTATGAATATTGAAAATGGAATTACTGAATTGAACGTTTGGTTTA
Organism: Ceutorhynchus assimilis; assembly: GCA_917834065.1. Taxonomy (NCBI): domain Eukaryota; kingdom Metazoa; phylum Arthropoda; class Insecta; order Coleoptera; family Curculionidae; genus Ceutorhynchus; species Ceutorhynchus assimilis. The sequence continues at coordinate 13,354,191 of OU892279.1, forward strand.
CTCAAAACAGAACTTTGTGTTGTTACCTACTTTCTGGGATTTAAATTACTGATATCGAATCTTGAAAAAAAAATCGCATGAAAAGTGTCAGGTGTTAAGCAAAAGCAGGTAACAAATATTTTGGGCGTAATCGACTTATTCACATGAAATAAAATTGTGTTTTTTTATTATAAAATGCCAGTAGAAAAAATCTTGTATACAATATGTTACGAAACGATGTCTTTTAGTCACTCGACGTGTTGTCCAACTCGGCTTTGCCTCGTTGGACAATTTTCACGTCGCGTGCCTAAAAGACGCTCATTTCGTAACTTATTGTATAAATAGCTATTATTTGATTATCCCCAATTACATATGATATATTCGCAATTACATTTAGCTTTTCCCAATAACATTTAATATATTCGCAATATCAACTATCTATTCTCAATTAGAAGTGATTTATTCGCAATATTATTTTACCATTCCTAATATTAAGTGATATATTCGCAAGTACACATGGAAAAGGTGTAGAGATCACGAGATCAGAAAAAGTTCTCAATATTGTTTTAAAGTTGATATTATTGTTATGATTTTTATCCACAACATTTTTTTTATGGAGCTAGCTCAAATTATGTTGAAATCTAGCTAATAATTTTCAAGTATGACTTTCCAGGGGGGGGGCAGCTGCCACCTCTTGCCCTTCCCTGTCGGCGCCCATGATTGTGAATAATAATCACTGGCTCGTCTATCTGGGAAACTCCAAATTACGGATGCAAATGATAGGTAGGTATTAGATAAAATTGTCGTGAAAATTTTACTCAAGTCCAAAGGGTCGGCCGTCATAATAGACCCTGAGATAGGGACTTTTTAGTGGTGTCATTTTTTTTTGTCTGACATTTTGAGGGTTGAATTGAATGTGGCTAGTTAGCTGATGAGAATATAAGTGGTTTTAATGCCTGCCTTCCGTTCGAAAAGTCCACAGAACTTTTCACAGAAAACTCGATTTCGAACTGTGATTACCGTCTGACGATTTTCCAGCGTTATTTTCACAACAAAACCTTCTATTCTTTCGATTTCCAGACAGAAAGTAAATGTGGAAGTTTCTATAGGTACTTTTCTCCTGCAAGTGTACACTCATCCCCACTTTTTCAGTCATTGAAAAGCATCTGGTATTTTTTATGGGTGAATTATTTATCAATGTCAATATTTCATTCAAAAACCAGACAATTTAAGATCATTAAAAAAAAATGCTTCATGTAAATGAATTTTTTTCTTCTCCAAATTTTCGAACGGGGAGCAGGCATTATAATAAACCATATTCTCATCAACCAACTGGCCACATTCAGCCCTCGAAATAGAAAAAAAAATTACCTACTCTACTAAAAACTCCACTCACCGTCTATAAAGTTTCAGGCACCTACGATGAAATGAAATGCCCTGTGCTTTGTCTACCCAGATTTGGTGATTTGGTTAATATGAAAAAAAAATTCGCAACACTGAATTAACAATCTCAATATTTTTCAGAATTTTCTCTGTAGTGATTGGTAAAATCTTTCTATATAGGTATTTATTTGATTTTGGAAAATTCAAATAATTTCAAATCATATTTAAGAGTACCTAACTCAATTAAATGTGTAGGTAGGTCTAAGCATTTTTGTATTGCTGATGATAAAAAAACTTTTCTGTTTTCCAATATTTACAGATCCTTTATTTCTAAGTTTCTACTCAATAATTGGGCAATCTGCCCAGACCATCATGTCTCTAAACTTCAAAATCATCAAGAAACGAGAGGATTTTAATTCGGAATCAAGGACAATTATTCATCCACAGACCTTATTTAGGAGAGTGAAAAACATATTTAAAGGAACAGAAAATAAGAAAAATACTTTCCTGGAATATCCCACCAATGTGCTATTATTAATTATTGTCTATCTTAATATTGATGCAATATTCCATGAACATGCATTAAAAAAAAATATTCCCATTTGATAAGTTTGCAATTACATTCGACTATTCTCAATTCCATCTTATATAATTGCAATATCAATTGAATATTCTCAATTAGATTAAAGTATATTAGATTTTATTTATTCACATTATCATTTTACTATTCTTGAAATTGAGTCAAATGTAATTGCGATTATATCAAATGTAATTGAGAAAAGTTAAGTGTAAATGCAAATACATCATATGCAATTGGGGATTTTCAAATAAAATTTTAACATACAACATACCTAAAGTCTATTTCTTTTTAAAGATAAAAGCCAAAATGACATTATTTTGGCAATACAATGTAAAATTGTCAATGCTTTCAAATTTTTTGTGCAGGAAAGGCTTGTGTTGCCAACATAGTTACTAAATTTTTGACTTGGGAAATTATCTTTAAAAAAAAACAGACTACAGATTTTGATTGAAAAATTAAAAGGCTCAATTATACATCTGATTAATTGCTAATTTTATTATTATTAACTATTCCCAATTACATTTGATGTGTTCGCAATTACATTCAACTTTTCCCAATAACATTTAATATATTCGCAATATCAAATGACTATTCTCAATTAGATTTGATTTGTTTGCTATATTCTTTTACTATTCCTAAAATTAAGTGATATATTCGCAATTACATAATATGGAAAAGGTGTAGTTCCGATATTTTCTTTGTTGTTTTGTCAGAGCCTGGGCCTTTTTGATTTTTTAGTTTTTTTCTATCGAACATTATGTCATAGTTTTGTGTCAACGTACAGTTTCCTTCTTTCTGAATGGATATTTGAACAAAATTTAGCCTAAAACTTCAAAATTAATTTACGCAGCAACCACATGAGCCATGAGCCTGAAGATGTTAATCGATATAGGTATTGAGATTCGATAAAAATGTTTGAAAATAAATATAAAGTGCAATATATCCACAATTTTAATTTTAGTAGGATTCTCTGCAAATTTAATATTTTCCTGGCCTTGTTTTCTTTGAATACCCTTCAAGCGGTGAAGAAAACTTCAGTTTTGGCTATGGAATCTTTCTAGAATTCTGACATGGTCGTGAGAAATTGCTTATATTTTCAATTATATTTCAGAAATTTATACATCGAGGAGCATTAAACATTTCACATTGATCTTCAGATATTAAATTGTGGTACCTATATCTGTACCTCAAAGGTAAACTGTATTAAGTCACTTTTTTTTCGAAAATGGGTTTTTAGCTGAATACTTCTTCTAATAACTTACTTGACCTCCGGAAAAAATTTCAAACACCTAGCTTTAAAGACAACCAAAATACCCAGTTGGAACCTGTATCAAGTGACTCACCAGGCCTAAAGGTAAATTGTACTACACCTTTTCCATGTGTTATTGCGAATATATCACTTAATTTTAGGAATAGTTAAATAGTATTGCGAATAAATCAAATGTAATTGAGAATAGTCACTTGATATTGCGAATATATTAAATGTAATTGAGAAAAGTTAAATATAATTGCGAGCACATCAGATGTAATTGAGAATAGTTAAGTGTAATTGCGAATATATCATATGTAATTGGGGATAATCAAATAAAATTAGTGATAAATCAGATGTACCTAATTGAGCCTTCTAATTTTTCAATCAACATCTGTATGTTGTTGCTAAAATAACTAAGTCTGTTGTTGAAGAAAGCTTTTGTTTACATACATATACCACAAAAATGGAATTTCGCAATAATTGTGCTATATTCAGATCAACGATGACGAGAAAGAGTCGACAGACAAAATATTTGATTAGGTCTTAATTATGTTTGATTAATTCGCAATTACATTTGATATATTCCAAATTTCATTTGATTATCCCCAATTGCATCCGATATATTCCCAATTACGCTTGACTTTTCTCAATTACATTTGATATATTCACCATTACATTTAACTTTTCGCAAAATCTATTGATGAATTCGCAATATAAATTGCTATATTCGCAATTACATGTGGAAAAGGTGTAGAATTACTTAGTGGCTTAGTATATTAAATTATAATATTGACTTAATACAATTTACCTCTGAGGTACAGATATTTACTAGGAAGTCCCATAGAACATCCTGCATCCTGCATCCTGAACATTTTCCATGTGTACCTAATAGCGATTATTCCACTCATGTGTTAGAAATCCCATAAGAAAAGTGACAATTTTCAAAATTACAGCGAAAATTCTTTCGCCCATTAGTTTAACTAGAGAGAATTACAGCGAAAATTCTCCCATGTTATTGTATTCATGGTTGTCATGCTAATTTTTGATACAAACGAACGGTTGCTGTAAGGAACCATTTATTTGTATTGATTCCTAAAGTTGTTCAAATCGTTTAATAAATATTTATTTGCATATTTTTCGCATTTTCATTCGGGAAATAATCCGCTAAATACCACTCGAGCCCCAAAATGGACCAGATAACTTTTCACTCATGCGTGTTTTCTTTGCAAATTTCAGTCGTCCTACGGACTCGTGAAATTATAGAAAACACGTAATCGTGAAAAATTAGCGGTAATTTTGAAGCTCTCGTGGTATTATTCCCGAATATATCATATCTAATTGGGGATAATCAAATAAATTAGTAATAAATCAGATATAATTGTACCTTTTAATTTTTCAATCAAAAATCAAAATCTGTAGGTACCTACCTATGTTGTATGTTCAAATTTCATTTGAAAATCCCGAATTGCATATGATATATTTTCAATTACAGTTAACTTAATTTTAAATATATTAAAAAGATATTGTCAATAAATAAAATCTAATAGACTTTGATCGAATTGAGAATATTCATTAACTTTAATCATCGTTTGAATAATTCGCAACTACATTCGATATACCTATTCCTAATTTTATTTAAACATCCCCAATTGCATATGATATATTCGCAATTACACTTAACTTTTCTCAATTACCTACATTTGATAACAGGTCTTCAAAAAAAAAACAATCAAATATTTCTATGGCTTTTTGAACGTATTAGTCCAAGAGCCGGCAATACTAACGGATATGTGATCGTTGCAATGGATAATTTCTACATAAAACAATAGTTCATAGTAACCTTTAAACCAAATGGATGGGTGGCCTCGATTCTCATGGCCGTAAAGTTGTTTTATGAAAAGATACTTCAAGAACCATAAGCGCAACAAATAAGAAGAAGTACCTTGCGGTGTAGGGGGTTCTCATCATATGGGGCAAACACTTTATTAACACAATTTCATGTTTCTTTGTTTGTCTAAAGACCTACAGCCGTATGCAAAATCCTCTTCACAGAGTTTTCTTTTAACTTTAAAAGTGACTTTGAAAGCTGTCACTTTCAAAAATTTGTATTTAGCAAGCAAAATAACGCGTGCGCTCGACTTTCAATAAGGGTTGCCATCATTTCCGGCCATCAAAATCGAGGCCACCTTATATATTATCTGAGAAGACATATTAAAGAATATATCTACCAATTTTTAGCTATTGCAACGATAACATTGTTCCTTCGGAAAAAGAGGGGTAGTTTACGCCCAGCCATCAAAGAGTTGCGGCCATGAGAATCGAGGCCACCATTTAGTTTAAAGGTAACTATATGAGCTATTCTTTTATGTGAAAATTATCCATTGCAACGATCACATACCCGTTAATATTGCCGGCTCTCCTACTATATGTCTTAGCAATATTTTTCTTTAATTTTGTCAATGAACTTTAATGTCAAAATGTCATGTCAAAAATCTGACCAATAAAGGAACAATAATGCCACGTACGTTTAAAGAACCATATAGCAATCTTTGATTGTTTTTTTTTTTTTTTGAAGACCTGATATAAGCGGAATTAACTACAACTTTTTCCAATTACATTTCATATAGTCGCAATATCACTCGACTACTCGCAAAATCAATTGATGAATTCAATTACACATGGAAAAGGTGTAGAACAATTTCAGTGGAAATCGGTACAGACAGATCCAGCAAATCCACGGAAAATAAAGTTTTGAAAAAAAAAACAGATACATACTCGACGCAGCCTTAAATTGACAAATAAATTGGAAAATCCTGAGTAAAAAAAACCGGGACCGCTCAACAGAAATCATCCGAAGGAGACAAGAAAGGGAACGTGAGCAGAGAATATTCTCTGCTAAGCTTCAATATTGAAGCTTATTAAATGTACGTTAGCAAAATTCATAAATTGGGAATTCTCTCAAATTTTAGATTAGGCCGCCGAAAATTGAAAGGCGGCTCGAAATAGGATTTAATAATTTTTATTCCCAATTTGATGACATATATTCCAGGTTCTTTCAATCTGAACAAACTGATCGAAGTCATTTGAGGCTTGTTTGAAACAATTGTCATCTGGTTTTACAACGATTTCATTGGCCCTATAACTGTTTTTTTGACGCCTCATAAACAAACCTGATATGATTACAATCAGTTTGTTCACAGATCGAAAGAATAACTGTATTATTATAATTCCTGTCAAAAGTGTCAAATATATTTAGATGTGTAGTGTGATACATATTTTTGATCGATTATAGTATACCTTGAAACTCAAAATTCATAAATTGTTTTTTTTTTTTCGAAATTTGAATTCAGTGGAAAGTTGTCATGCTCAGAAATGGATTTATAATTTTCATTGAAGTTTGATGAAATTGTACTTTTTGATTTATATTTTATTATAATAGTTGGTAGGCAAATAAAATATTTATTATCATTATTATTTTGAAACTTTTTAGATTTTTCATCATAAAAGATTATTCATAACATCCTAAATGTCACTCCTACATATAGGTAATAATAGGGCTTTACAGTCCTAATAAAAGTTTATTGAGGGTACGATGTATTTGTAGACATAAATAGCTATCAAATAAAAAGGTTTGCATAAAAATTTGTTCATCCATATTTAATGTCATTCTGTCTGTCTATAGGTATACTCATTATACATTTTTGAAAACAAGAAGAATTAGATTCCAAAATAATAGTAAAACATAAAATAGGCAGGTATTGAAATGAGCGAGTAATTTAACCTGGAAGCAGGCCTTTATTTTCTCAGGTAAATTAGAAAAGGCAGTGGGGAATCAAAATATAACACAGCGCATTTTAAGATGTGAAACATTTATTTATGACAAAAAAAATATCAATTACATATAAATAATATAGGTACTTTTTCATCAAAAAAATTTTCAATTTACAAGTTCACATCCTGTCAATGTTGCACATAATCCATCATATTGGGGGTTTAATATACTTAAAAAAATAGTTAAGTATATTAAAAGAACATCACATTATTATAATAAGAATTTACAATTTTACAAAGATACTGTACAATTATTTATTTATACATTTAAACGTTCATTTTAAACAAATATAAAGGGATTAAAAGAAAAAAACAGAACAAGTAGTGAACAACAAATGAGAAGTTACGTTTAGTTTTCTGTTGAAATTTGAGAAAAAGAGCTCTAATAACATTAATGCCTGGCCTGAAAATTATCCTTTTAGATTAAATTTTTTCATCCAAATATACTATAATGGCCCACTTTAGTCAAACCAGGCTTGAATATTATGAGCATAACATATTTTTAAAATTTTCACATAATTCGGATCCAGAGGAGAGTAGTACAAAAGTTTTATAAAAATTAATACGTCAGATCGAAACTCTTTCTGAGATTTTTCAAAAATCGATATAGCTTGCCACACAACAGTAATATTTTTATTTTATGTTTTATATTTAACAATATCACTCAGAGTTGCTTCTAAAACAATTCGTCCTTTATTATATACATACACTTTTCTGTGGGTAAAAAATTCTTACACTTATATACACTGCACAACAACGTCCATTGTTTCACCAAGTTAACATAGAGAACTTTCAGTTTTAGGGGTCAAGATTTTATCTGTATTTAACATAATCATATTTGCAATAAATGGTTCGAGATATTGGTATTATTTAACACACGGATAAAAAAACTATTCGGAATTGAACTACATTTGAGGCAAAAATAGTAATCTATTAAATAAGGGAAAATTTTGACCTCATATGCCTCAAAAGTGGCTTAAAAAATGACCTGGACTTGGAAATCACAGAATAAAGAATGTCTTGCTTATAATTTTTATAAATCTTGTCACACGATATAGCAATTTTTCTGTCTAATTCACTTCTTGCACTAGACAGGAAAATAAATCTTTTGGAATTGTTCCTTCATAACTAAAGTAAGTAGGTTACCGAAATAAATCAATTATTGAAGACGAAAATAATTATTTCTGACAGTTATATTGATTTAAAATTTTAATTTCAATATTTTCTTACTGAATTTATGTGTTTGGTAAGCGAAATTTAGGGCTCAAATGATTAGGTACATGAATTAATTTTTGATAAGAAGACAATTAGAATTTTGACTCAACTATTCTCTGCTTCCAAGTCCATATTACATTGGATCAATTCTTATATCAACAAAATAAAGTTTGGATATTAATTCCTCTGATTTTCAGTATCTCAAACTAATTGTTGATACATGAAACTAGTCCTTGATAAATTAAATTTTTCAATTTATTCGAGGTCAAATATAAAACTGTCTCTACGCTAACGGATACTGTCACAAACTCGTAGTCCCTGTTGACGTATGATACAAAGAAGAACTATTATAATAATCATTGCCTAATGCCGCATGAGAATGAATGGCGTTTGGTAAGGGACTCAAAGTATTGTAACCGTATCCCATATCGGCATACATTTTAATGTCTGACTTACTTTCAGTTGGCAACAGCCTGGTGATCGAGAAGGGATGATTCGATGGAGTGTATCCTGTGGGTTCCTGTTTCAAATGATGATTCATGGGATTAGAGTGATGAAGCATCGCTTGATGTTCACTTAACGCTAAATGGTTACTACGGTTGATCATTGCTGATAGTTCTTCGTGAGACATGTTCTGATGATGCTGATGCATATTCAAGTCGTTGGCGTTGAGTAAATTCATTTGATCGACGTCCAACTTACTAGGATGCATGTTCATCATCGAACTTAAATTATTTTCATTATTTTTGTCTAGTTGATGAGATTTATCCTCATTGCTGTGCAACGGTGTTTTCTTTCCAGAACTGTTACTGTTATCCATGCTATGATGCGACGGGCTTTTGTGTTGCTGCCTTACGTGTTCTTTTTTGTCGTCTTTAAATCGTTTTTGCCTTCTCAAATAGCAACCGTTTTCGAACATGTTGCCGGATTCTGGATGGAGGCTCCAAAACGAGCCTTTGCCAGGCTTATCCGGAGTGCGCGGCACTTTCACAAAGCAGTCATTAAACGATAGGGAATGCCTGATGGAATTTTGCCATCTTTGCTGGTTTTGTCGGTAAAACGGAAATAAATCCATAATAAATTGATAAATCTCTGATAAAGTTAGCATTTTTTGTGGGCTGTTTTGTATAGCCATAGTTATCAGTGATATATAGGAATAAGGAGGTTTTGCGTGAGTATACGAACGTCTATAAGGTTTTTCAGTTCGAACTCGGCCGTTAGGCGAAGTATCACCACCAGTTAAATCACCTCTACTCCCTAATTGGTTATAAGGAATTCCCGACATCGATGTGCCCATACAAGAAGCCATTTGATGGGATATTGGAGATCCGATTGCTGTATAACCGAGTTGTGGAGAATCATTTAAAACTGGCTGTCTTTGATGAATCCTGGCATTCATTGCCATATTATTATTAGTCATGTCAGAGGACAACATACTAGATCCAAACACAGATCCTTGTGGCGAACAATTCATTGAAGTCATGGGAACACACGACATGGAGTTCATGGAATACGTAGGAGTCATTGGCGTCATAGCATTAGCCGATGTCGACATGCTGCTAACGTCCGGATATAATTTTTGAGCAGCAAGCATTTTGATTCCTGTTTTTTTTTTGCGATTTTGCACAAACAAACACTCACACACAAACTACGAAAGTCTTTACGCGCACTTACGATTCGAAACAATCAATTCGATCTTAACTTGTCGTCGGAGGTTTTGTTTCATTGTTTACATCACGAACGGTTTCACAAACAAGTTAACACTTTAGGTATTCCAAACCTGCACTGATTGGAAAAACAAATACTCCTTGCAGCCTGTTTACTTAGATACTACAAGCCGATGTGAAGTACCAAGAGCTTTAGGTAGTCAAACACGGGGTTCAGTTGAGGGGGAGGGTTGGTCGCCATAGAAACCTTTCGACCAACCAGGTTTGCGTGTCTTCCGTTGCCATAGCGACCGGGGTTCGAAATAGACCATCCATTGGTGGACCGGTTATCAAAACCCCGATTATGCCTTACGATAGACGCCCACTTTCGAGTGAAACACGATCCCACTGACGCCACTCGCGTCCGTTAACCGAACTAACGATTCGACGTGTTGTAGCCTATAGCTGGGAATGTCTCTGGTTCTTGATGGGGAAATGTAGCCAAAAGAGTTTTGAAGTTTTCGTTTTCTATAAAGTTTTAAATGAAGATGGCAAATGTAAAGTTTCGAAGAGGAGAGTGATTTAATTTCTGATACGTGCTTATTTTGGATTTATCCTTTTCGTCATTTGCAGCGGAGGTAATTTTGTGTGTGATTAATTTTTGGATAAAGAATTACTCGGAATGAAATCTGGATTTTTGTTTGAATTTTTCATTTGATCAAACGGATATGATTTGTATCTTGATTATGTTTTAATGATCATTTATATCGAGTGCGCGAATTAGAGACAAATTAGGGTCTCCCGTCTTTGATCATTAGTGCACTATTATATCGTAATAATACTTCCATGAAGTACCTACCTAATGAAAACAGTTTTTGCTTTTTTAAATTTTTTTATCAGAGAGTACTTATACCTATTGTCTATTTGGAATCGGAATCTACCTATCTACATTAGATACTTTTACCTCTAGGCATCAAAATATCTATAGGAATACTATGAAATTGGTGAAATAAAAACGACGTTTATACTCATTGAATATTGTAGATCTTCAACATTATTTGTCCATTCTTCTATGCTATAAAAAATTGGCCTTTCCATATTGTCCTTCCAAGTTGAAACTTATACTAAGTTTACTTCTTTCATAAAATAACTTTAAAAAATAAAAAAGTTTTCAGTTCGACGTGTAGGCATTTTGATAAAACAAAATCCAGGCATCACTATAAAATAATTTCAACCCACTGGAAATATTTAGTTATTTCGGATTTATGAGGTCGTTCGACCTTCGACCTCTGGCAAAATATTGTTTTTGCCTAATCGAATTTTGATGCGAATTTTACTTTCTCTTTGAAAAGATCTAGAAGAATGTAAAAAAAAAGTTCTCACAAATAGAATAAACTAAAGCTATCGGCATCTCTAAATCAATGAGAATGCGGAGTAAAAATGATGCTGCTTTCGTTTGAATAAAACCATTTGCTTATAATCCTGCAAAAGTTCCAAGGATGGACAGATATCTCTTGTATATGTAACGGTTAATATGCAAAGTTGAATAGTTTGTATACTAGATAGATAGTTTACAAAACTAACCAACCCACTGGCTATTTTGATAGAAAACGCAATTTTCACTAAAATCGCCACCTTTTCGATGTGTAATTGCGAATATATCAATTAATTTCAAGAATAGTAAAATAATATTTTGAATAAATCAAATCTAATTGAGAATAGTCAATTGGATTAGATGTAATTATGAGAATAGTCAAATGTAATTGTAATTGAGAATAGTTAAGTGTAATTGCGAATACCTATATCATATGTACTTAATTAGGGATAATCAAATAAAATTAGAAATAAATCAAATGAAATTGAGCGTTTTCATTTTTTAATCAACATCTGTATTGTATAAGTACCTTTTCCATTTGTAATTGCGAATTTAGCAATTTATATTGCGAATTCATCAATTAATTTCGCGAATCGTCAAGTGATATTGCGACTATATCAAATGTAATTGGGAAAAGTTGAATGTAATTGCGATTATATCAAATGTACCTACCTAAATTAGGAATATGTAGTTGCGAATTAATCAAATACAATTGAGACATTATCAAATATTTTTGATAATATCTGATGATTAAAGTTAATTGAAAATGTTGATTTTTTTAAATAAACAAACTGCGCAGAGTCTGAGAAAGCGGTTTTGATTGATTTTCGAAAAACGTATTATTGAACTAAGATAAACAGAAATCAGTAGGAACAATTACATGCAGATGTTGATTGAAAAATGAAAAGACTCAATTACATTTGATTTATTCCTAATTTTATATTTGATTATCCCCAATTACATATGATAATATATTCGCAATAACACTGAACTATTCTTAGTTACATTTTGATATGATTCGCAATTACATTTGACTATTCTCAATTCCATCTAATATAATCGCAATATCAATTGCCTATGCTCAATAAGATTTGATTTATTCAAAATATTATTTGGGTCAACTTTCGTTTAGCAGAAATCAGCTATTAGAGAAAAAAATTGAAAAATGCCTTCAAAAAGCCTCCATAAAAATGAAAACACACAAATTTTTTTGCGGAAATGCTTCATTTCCATTTTCCGGACTTTAGAATAGCTGAAATCAGTTATGTGAAAATTTTTTGTTTGTTTGCATTTTTAACATGTTTCTGAACATACAAACACAAAAATTTTGCTGCGGAAATGAGCTGTTTCCATTTTCCGGAAAAATGTATGAGTCTTTTAGAATAGTTGAAATCAATTACGTGAAAAATTGATATTCCTTTGCATTGTAAACAATTTTCTGAATGTACAAAAGGAAAAATTTTCTCGCGGAAATACACAGTTTCTATTTTTGAAGCCATTCAAAAAATGCCTCTTCCCGACCTTTGATGAAAATAGATGCGGAAAATGCACATTTTTCATCAGAAAATTATATTTAAAATTGACGATTTGGCCCACCCATTGAGATGGCCCACCCTTCGAAAATCAACTACGAAAATTCCCTACTATCGGTCGCTATCAGCGCGCTTTGTTATTAACCAGTACACTTTGACCAGTAATAAACGAACTGTAACGAAACTAACCACAAATATGCAAACTAGCCCAAACTAACCCGTCCACGTAATGCGTACTAGTCCTTAGTCCAGTACACTTATAATCAGTAATAAATGAACTGTAATGATACTAACCAAAAATATGCAAACTAGCCCAAACTAACCCGTCCACGTAATGCGTACTAGTCCTTGCGTGTATCGAATTTAGGAAATAAACAGCGCGCTTCGCGCGCTTTGTTATTATCTAGTAGTCCAGTACACTTATAACCAGTAATAAATAAACTGTAATGAAACTAACCAAAAATATGCAAACTAGCCCAAACCAACCCGTCCACGTAATGCGTACTAGTCCTTGCATGTATTGAATTTAGGAAATAAACAGCGCGCTTCACGTGCTTTGTTATTAACCAGTAGTCCAGTACACTTATAACCAGTATTAAATGAACTGTAACGATACTAACCAAAAATATGCAAACTAGCCCAAACTAACCCGTCCACATAATGCGTACTAGTCCTCACATGTTTTGAATTTATAGGTAACCAAAAATAATGAGCATTAGAGATATATGAATTCTAGACATGGTGTAGTAATAATATAGTTTGTTTATAAGCAACGTTTTATTGTTTTTTTCTCTGAATAGCGGTTTTAATTTGATGTAAAGTATTAATTTTCTAGAAAATTCGTATTTTAGAATAAAGAGTCCCTATCTTGAGAAGTTGCTAGTGCAAAATGTCAAAAGTTTGGAAGTTAGGGAGAAATATGTTAAAATCCAACAGTTTAGTAAAGGGGTAAAGGTTCGTCAAAGGTGAATAGAATCCTTGTGGCGCCAATTTCACTGTTTGATCTAAGCCGCCATAGTGATTCGATCGCCCTATTACAACCAAACAAATAAATATAGTTATAACGTATTTCCGCAATAAAATTTTCACATTTTCATGTTCAGGATTTTTTTTTAAATGCAAAGGAACATCAATTTTTCACGCAATTGATTTCAACTATTCTAAAGCCTGATGAATTTACTCCGAAAAAAGGAAACAGCTTATTTCCGCAGGAAAATTTTTGTGTTTTTATATTCAGAAAAATGTTAAAAATGCAAAGCAAACAATTTTTTCCATGTAACTGATTTCAGCTATTCTAAAGTCCGGAAAATGGAAATGACGCATTTCCGCAGAAAAATTTATGTGTGTCTGATAAAAGGAAGACTTTCTGAAAACAACTGTAACAACATCTCTTATATACCTTTCAGCTAAACGAAAGTTGAGCCTATTATTTTAGTATTCTTAAAATTAAGTGATATATTCACAATTACACATGGAAGTTGTTCCTTCTGATTTCTGTTTATCTTCAAGACGGTTTTCGAGAATCAATAAAAACCGCTTTCTCAGACTCTGCGCAGTTTGTTTAATAAACAACATTTCCAATTGACTTTAATCGCCAGATATGGGTGGTATGAATAAAAATGAGCATTTAGTTTCTACTCCAAATTTTGAAGTAAATACTCCACGTGGTATGAATAAAAACTACGAGCAGACATTTCGCTTGAGTAGGTAGGTACTCCTATGTATAATTTGGTATGAGTAGATTCTCACTTTTGGTATGAATAAAAAATTGTTTGTGCTCCTCGGCAGGAGATTCTACTCCATAGTTTTAGAGTCTGCTATGCAGTAGACTCAACTTTCTGCTTCAAGTTATTTCAGTACCGATTTTCCCTCGGTATAACGCAGAGCTATGGCAGAGTTCTTCAATCTTAACCTGCGTTCGGAAAAATTTTACAAAGCTAGAAAAAATACCTGTGATCGGGACTTTAAAACGTTATACGTTTAGTAAAGAAATTGTGGAGTGGTTATCAAATCAATTATTGGGTGAAGAGTCTGGAGAAAGAAGAGGTGATGCTTTATGCAATAAAGACAAATTTAAAATATTTTTAAGATACGTGGGTGACCTGGGCTTTCAGGCAGGAGTAAACGAGGATGTTGGTGTTCACCAAACTTCGGTGTCTAAAGTTGTATCGGAAGTAGCTGATAAGATAATTCAGCAAAGTGAACGGTGGAACAAATTTCCCCGCAGTCCTGCAGATATAATATTATCCATTCACAATTCGATGTCTACAGGTACAGGTAAAATTTATCACCTTTCAATGCTATTTGATAGGGAAAGGTGATAAATTTACCTGTACCTGTACCTGTGGACATCGGATTGTGAATAGGATATAGAGGCGAAAGAGCGGTGGCAAGCAAAATAAAATGTTGAGTATGAGTATCTACTCTATGTACTAGGAGTATGTACTTATCAAACCGAAATCTTTTTTATTCTTACGAAATGGAGTATAAGCTCAGACTTCATACTCATGCTCACGAGTATATACTCCGAGTTTAAACTCAGTTTTTATTCATACCACCCTTATCAATAGGCTGAGTACCAAAAATATTTGATATGTCTTAACTATATTGATTAATTCGCAACTAAATTTAATATATTCCTAATTTCATTCGATTATCCCCCATTACTTATGATATATTCGCAATTACACTTAACTTTTCTCAATTACTTTTGATATAATCGCAATTTCATTTAACTTTTCCTAGTTGCATTTGATATAGTCGCAATATCACTTATAACTATAAATTGCTAAATTCGCAATAACACATGGAAAGGGTGTAGTTTGCAAACTAACCAAGAGTTTTGGCTAATTTACTTGAAATTATCGAGGAAACTAAATTTGCTGGTTAGTTTATAAATTATCCAATGCCGCCTGGCTAATATAAAAACCATAATTTCTACATACTTACCTTTTCCATGTGTAATTACGAGTATATCACTTAATTTTAGGAATAGTAAAATAATATTGCGAATATATTAAATTTAATTGGGAAATGTTAAATTTATTTGCGAACATATCAAATTTTATTGAGAATAGTTAAGTGTAATTGCGATTATATCATATGTAATTGGAGATAATGAAATAAAATTAATAATAAATCACATGTAATTGAACCTTTCAATTTTTCAATCAACACCTGTATATGTTGTTGTTGAAATAACTGTCTGTTGTTGAAGAAAACTTGTGTTTACAAGAAGTTTTGCGTCAAAGAAAGGCGAAACAAAAATGGAATTTCGGCGATAATTGTGCACCTATATAGTACATCGACAATGAAGAGAAAGGGTCGATAGAGAAAATATCTGATATAATGTCTTTATTATATTTGATTAATTCGCAATTACATTTGATATATTCCAAATTTCATTTGATTATCCCCAATTGCATCTGATATTTTCCCAATTACACTTAACTTTTCTCAAATACACTTAATATTTTCACAATTACATTTAGCTTTTCCCAATTACATAAATATAGTCGCAATATCACTTGACTATTCACAAAATCAATTTACAAATTCGCAATATAAATTGCTATATTCGCAATTGCATGTGGAGAAGGTGTAGTAACACAAAATAGCCAAAACTTTAGCTATATGGTTTTTAAACTAACCAATCAATTTTCTGGCTAAATTACAAATTAACTTAGGTTACCTATATATTTCAATACAGAATGTTATATTGTTGTTTGTTTGCTGTCCTGACTCCTGGCCGGGTTTGTTTTTATATTTCACAGGAACAGCAACAGTTATATTGGTAATAAAATGAATCACAAAGAAAAATTTAACGCCTCTTTAATATAGATCTCTGTCATAAGAAAGAAAATATCTATTTCCTAACTTTTGAAATTATTTTATTTATTTCCTACTGAACTATTATAACCATATAATACCTTGGTTACGATAATCATATAAACAGGGTCTTAACTCCCAAGGGAGTTAAGGATATCATAACTTAAGGATTTCCATAACTCCCGCTTTCACCTAATACGTGAAACTTTGACAAAAAATTGACATTTTGGTTTATGGATTATTTCTTTATAAAAATGGACAAAATACATGAGTAAATTCAGTAGGAAATAAAATTATCTATGTACCACGGGAATTATCAGGTGATAATACCCACGGGCAATTGGTGCCCTGGGGTATTAATACCCTCATAATTCCCTTGATACATAAATAACTATTATTCAATAATAAAAAAATTGCATTTCATTCAACTCTAATTTATTGGATAAGGCCCAATAAGTTTATAATATAAACTAGCAAAAGCTTTGACTATCCTGGTTACTACTAGCCAAGTTGTCTTGGATAGGTACCTAATAGTTTATAAACTAACCAGCTAGGTATTTTAGTTTTCACAAATTTCAAGTGAATTAGCCAAGACTCTTGATTAGTTTACAAACTACCTGTTATTTTAGTAGAAATTGCATTTTCTATCAAAATAGCCAATGGGTTGGTTATTTTATAAATTATCCAGCTAGTTAATAAACTATCCAAGTTTGCATTTTAGCTGTAACACATATAACTTTTATTCTGGCTGATTTTTTATTAATTTAATAGGTAGAAAGTTTAAGTCTTGACTTTTCACCAGGAAACTTGCTTTTTTACCATTTTATAAGCTTGGGAGAATTGAAGTTTTCTATGTCAAAAATGTTTGTTTTTCCACTCTAATACTAAAAATACATAGGTACGAACTTTTTTTTATTTTACAATTATTAGCCTATTATCTGTTGAACAATGGACAGCCATTTTTATCAATTTCCAAAAGTATCAGCATCAGGTACTCTTGAATTGGTTAACGACTCAACCATACAATACAAGCTCGGTAACGTAAACATGAAAACTACTGACCGATTTTTTACATTAATGAAAGTCTCTTTTTTTCTGTTTAAACTAAACAAAATTGTAAACATATGTTTATTATTTATCGGAAAGTTTAAACAAAAGTAAACTAAGTGAGGTATTTTTGCTTAGTATTGTTTTTCCGCGGAACTGTATAAAATATCATGTGAGTACTTTCCAAATCTAATAGATCATCAAGTGAAAAGGAAAAGTTGTACCGTCACTATCACGTGGTTTCTGGAAAATACTCGTTCAGACGCACTAAAAAACAACAGCCCAATCAAATAAAACTTTCCATTCGCCAAAGTAATCCATTTGAAACATATTGATCCTAATATTGAACAATTGTTCATATTATCGAACGGCGTACTGTTTCCGTTATAAAGTACCCAATATCAATATGCAAAGTATTGTGTTCACAAAACCGCGTTGTTCAGTTATACGAGTGTTCATATTATAGAGGGTATACTGTACATAATTGCGGATGAACCAAAACTTTCACAGACTATAGAAAGAGTTGGTCAAAACGAGGAAAAAAAATCAAATGATGTTTTTCCGGAAAGATGCGTTTCAAAAGGGAAACAAAAACAAAAAATCAATAATACCTAATGAATGATAATCTGTGAAGTTTGAGCTCTTCTCGAAACCATATACTTATAGCCGAATAACATTTTGTGGAGCTTCAAAAAATATATTTTCAATTTACCTATATTTTTCAAATATCTAGGTATATTAGGACTATTCTTGAAAAATTTGATAATGTTTTGGGAACATCATCATCATTTTTCGGACGTAAATGTAGATATCCAACTTCAAACGTTTTTTCCAGTGTTTTCGATGGTCTACCTCCTATCCTGAGTCTTTTTTTTTCCGACGGGAATGTTCTATTACGCGTATTTTCCAAGTTCATTTTCGTTTCGTGTTTATTTATTCGAATATTTTTTTAGACTTAGATGTCTCAATGATCTTTTGAAGTTATTATGGGTTGAAAGCCTTCGTCGCTTATTTTGTCGTGCCATGTTATTGTTTTTTTGTTAATGCTTCTTCTTCTTCTCTTGGTAAGAGTCTTCTTCTCCCTTATAGGGCCAAATTATAGACCGACTGGTAACTTATTGGCGAATTTATTCTGCTGGTAAAGCTAAAAATTGCATTCAATTTTCAGTTTTACCAGCAGGGTAAATTTGCCAAAGACATAACCAGTGGGTCCATGATTTGGCTCTAAGGGGGTTTTAACATGCCGCAATAAATCTTGCAGTTAGACGGTGCAAGTGCGAGTTACTGCAAGATTATTTCTGCGGTTTGGTTTTACATGTGTTTTAAAATCTTTCAAATGCCTTCTTCTACCAACATCCAAAAAAAACTATATAGGAGAACAGAACCTTACTTTTTAATATTATTGTTGATGTTGGTATTAATTGTTTATATTTCTTGTACATAATATCTCTGTTCCAACCAGACATGAGAAGCGTTCTAGAACGGTAATTTCCAGTTGCCCACCTATTTTTCAATAAGCTGAACGTTCATCCTAATTGACAAATGAACTGATCGACTGGAAATTACCGTTCTAGAACGGTTCTCATGTCGGTTGGAACAGACCTAATATGTACAGTCGTGAGCATTAAAAATGGGACCTCCGATTTTTCCTATTGTAAAACGGGCCCACCAGCTACACCGTCGGCAATGACAGGGATTGTTATATTTGACAAAAAAAATCCGTTGTATACAGAAAAGACTGATTTAACTCAAAAAAGCAAAAAATGACAAGACCTGTCAATCGGGTGTTCCACTTTTAATGCTCACGACTGTACTTGATGCATATATGATATATGTGTATTATTACTTGTGTTTTCCTTTTACGTTTTTATAAAAATAATTCGTACCTATTTCAAAAATAAATGGGAGAAATGGAGAAAAGACAATTGCTAGTAAATGTGCTAGGGGAGTTCTGGTGCAATTTCATCTATTTTGCCATGTAAATCTCCATAAGAAAATCTAACGCCCGTTCTTTGTCCTAGTCTTTGCATCATTATCTGTATTTTAAATTGATTCAAATATCTACCATTTCAAACCCAATGACTATCACATTGGTTCATGCCAAAAATTACCAATTTTTCCAGGGCTAATTATTTGTCACCGCATTTGGGAATAATGCTTTTTACAAATACCTACATTGTGATGTTAGCGTTGCGGACTTGCGGTAGTTTTCAAACTATGTTTACAACATTTTATTGTTCAAAAACAAAGAAGGCTTTTAACTTAAATTTCATAATAATTTCATCTTGTCGTGTCTGTGAAAATATACATAGGTACTTATACATTATCTACCTATTAATTTTATTTGGATGCAATTTTTCTAATATCATGACAATCGAGAGAGAGGCTGATCTTTTCTTCTATGAGGCTATTTATTGTAAAAAAAAAATATATGTCGTCGATAATTCATATTTGAGTCTGGGACTGGTCATTTTTCCTCTGCTGAACCGAATAGTGTCTAGTTCTCATTCTATATTCTATAGTCTATTTTTTTGAAAGCTAATATAATCAATCATACCCAACCAATTTTAATCCCCTAAATCCTTTGAAGAGTGAATAAATCACCTGCAATAAACGATGAGGTGACCGTTTGATTATACCAGCTTTCAAAAAAATAGACTATAGTATAAGTATAATGTAACGTCGATCTGTGATTGGAAATGTGCTGTTCTCGGGAAAATTGTTCACTTTACCGATGCCTTTCTGATTTAGAGATTATTCCATCTGCACGTCCTGTTCTCTTTTCATTTTGTCTTTTATTAGAAGCATAGTGTGCAGGTTTCATTGGGCGTATCCTGTCTCGGAACATTATATTATAGTCAATTTTATGATACTTAGTCGGTACATTTATGATATTTCAATAATTTGTTTTATATTCCGGCGTGTCATAATGACATTATTATAGACTTCAGTTGTAGTGTCATAATAACATTCTTTATTGGATTGAGTACTATAATGATTTCATTATAGTCCTGAGTACTATAATGATTTCGTTATAGTACTGAGTACTATAATGAAAAAAAATATATAGGTATAGCATTCCTAGGTTTTTTCACACACGCTTCTAGACTTTCCAGGCATTAGGCCAGCAACTACATTATCAACCAAATTTTCCATTTTTGGGGGTAATCCATCATGGAATTATTCATTTTTTAATGTTTCAACATTCAACATTGACAATACAAACAAACAATTCCGTTGTTACCAGTTGTCAAGCACATTACTGAAATTAGCCTTTTTCAATCATTTCCGATAAACTCAAATGCGACAGCAAAATGTATTGACTATAATCGCCGGAATATAAAATATTGTATGAAATTCGGATCATAAACAATCATTATGGCACACGCCGTGTTATCAGAATCGGCTGACGCCTCGTCTGATAATATTCACGGCTAGTACCATAATGATCGTCATTATGATCCTTATAACATAAATATCTATTATCAAACACATCCACATATATTCATTTTTGTGAACGAGTCTGGAACCTCCACTAGGGTCTAGCCGTAGCGGATGCGAATCGATTTCATTCCGATGTAATGCATGCTTGCGTATTCCCATCCCAGCTGATTGTATCGATAGTCGATACGCAGATCGACGCGACGTTCGGACATAGGTTTGGAGTTTGGAATCACAAGCTTAGTTCACAAGGGATTCGGAATAAATTAATTAATTTGAAATTATTGCGGTAAATATCAAAACAATGACGATATTGAGGGGGACTTCCATATTAGCTTATTTTTATCAAAAGCGATATTTTATTTTAATCTTGTATTACCTAATACTCACTAAAAATTATTTTCAAAATATTTAGATGTTGGAATATGCCTCTTTAAGCTAGAAGAGAAGACTGGAATACCGCTGATAGATTATTTTTTATTGTTATTATACAGGGTGTTTCCTAAACTCAGTTAATAACTTCAGGGGGTGTGATTCCTTGAGTTTATTTTTAGAGAAAAAATATATTGGTATAAACGTCTACAGAGTTTACCCATTTTTAATGTAGGTAGCTAAAAGGCAAAGGGTTAGTTGAAAAAAAAATAGTTTTTTGTATTTCTTTTTTTGAATATCGTTTATCCAATTTAACTGAAATTTAATGCCTGCTGTTATTTATAATGGATGTTGGGCCAATTATTTAGCCCTTCCTAACTAAAGTGAAATTATAATGTAATAAAGTCAGTGGCGGGGAAAACCGATTTTCTTTCAAATGTTTACCATTTGAAAACTATGCATTTCCAGGCCTAGGGTCTGTTTTTTTTTAAAGATAATTCCTCAAGTCAAAAATTTAGTAACTATGTTGGCAACACAAGCCTTTTCTACATAAAAAAATTGAAAGTTTGACAATTTTACATTGTATCGTTGATTATATTGCCAACATAATGTCATTTTGACTTTTATCTTTTTAAAAAAAACAGTCTTTATGTGTATTTGAACTTTTTTTCTTAAAAATATAAAATGAAAATGATCTATATCCATTAGTATTTTTATTATTGGTCAAATCAGAAAAATCATTTTTTTTTATTTAAACAAACAAACTTAACCAGTGCCAAACGGAAAAACTCCACCGTTCATTGAAAGGGTTTCCCATAGTATGCCAGAGGTACCCTTTTGTCACAGAGAAATACGAAAATCCCTAAAAAAGCTGGATACAAACAAAGCAATGGGTCCGGATGGCATTCCCGCAATAGTACTCAAAAATTGCGCCAACGAACTCACCCCAACTTTCGCAAAATTATTCAATTTGTCTTACAGGCAAGGAGTATATCCATCATCATGGAAGTCTGCCGCAGTACAACCCATTCCAAAGAAAGGAAAAAAGACAGATCCGTTAAACTATAGACCAATTGCTCTACTTCCGGTGATATCAAAAGTAATGGAAAGAGTTGTGAACAATCACCTAACCAAGTACTTGGAAAAGTACAAAATTATCAACGATAAGCAATACGGATTTCGAAAATATAGGTCAACTGGCGATTTACTTACATACGTCACTCACTTATGGCAAAAAGCGATTGAGTTGCGGGGTGAAACAAGAACAATTGCCTTAGATATATCTAAAGCATTCGACAAAGTTTGGCATGAAAATCTGCTCAACAAGCTCAAAGCAATGGGATTATCGCCGAAACTTTGCAATTGGTTTGAAAGTTACCTAAAGGACAGATCCATTTATGTTGCACTGGATGGCCAGAACTCCAACTCTTACCAAATAAATGCTGGTGTGCCACAGGGAGCAATCCTTTCGCCAACTCTTTTTCTGATTTACATAAATGACCTCATAGATAAAACAGTAAATCCACTTTATTGCTTTGCAGACGATGGCAATGTAGTCTCCTCACTCATACCACCGACAGGTCTTTCCGCACGTGAATTCCATCATCTTAGACTAACTCAAATATCGCAGAAAAATAACGACCTGGAGATATTAGAGGACTGGGGTAACAAAAACCTTGTACAGTTCAACGCGCAGAAAACCCAAGCAGCTCTGTTTTCAAAAAAGGCCAGCACCGGTGAGCCAAACATCATGCTATCTGGAAGTGCTGTCAGATTACAGAGTCAGTTGAACATCTTGGGGGTTACTGCAGAGACCAACATGTCTTGGCACAGTCACGTGGCAGATATTGCTAAAAGGGCGTCCCAAAAGCTGGGGGTGCTATTTCGTACAAGACATCTGTACACACCAAGCCAATTGCTGACACTCTACAAAGCCCAGATTCGACCAACTATGGAGTACTGCTCACATATATGGAGTGCAGCACCCAAACATACCTTAATGCTTTTGAATACCGTGCAAAAACTAGCTATCAAGCTGATCAATGACCCCGCACTTACTCGTAACTTGGATGGTCTCGAACATCGCAGAACGGTGGGCGATTTATCTCTCTTCTACAGGTACTATCACGGAAAATGCTCTGAAGAGTTGGCACGTATGATTCCACCGAGAGTAGCACCTACCAGGCGAACCCGTCAAACAGACGGTAACCATGAATTTACTGTCAAACTAGAGGCACCAAGAACCTCATTATATCAGAATTCATATCTCTGGAGAACAGCATCGCTGTGGAATAAACTCCCTGCGACGGTTTTCCCTGCAGGTTACAACCTGAACCGTTTCAAGACCAACATACACCGACATTTCCGCGCACTTGCCGCTTCTCGAGCGTGATAGGACATTTCCTTGCGAGTGCTCATATCCGTAAAAAAAAAAAAAAAAAAAAAGTACCGAGGGCAGTACATTTCTTATGGAAATTTTCAGTGACTAGTCAGCCACTAGTTGGTACCTTGTTCCAATTGAGTTTGGAAATACTATATCAAAAAAGTTGGTAATATTGTTATTAGGAGTATTCATCTAGTTCTATTGGACGGTTAGTAATTATTCTTGCAGAATTAGGTAAATTGGGAACAAAAATAAACATTTTGAAAAAACAAAGCAGAAGAATTTAGGAAAAATAAAAAATTATGCGATGTTATGATGGATGTGTAAAGAGTTGAAACATTATGCGGGAACCTACAAATTGACGGTGCACTAAACTCGTGGTTTATGGGGTTTATTTTCATTTTTCAGGAGTTTTTTAAAGTTCAGCTTATTTCTTTATTAGAAGTTGTTTATTTTGAGAAATTCGTAAAAAGTTTTACTTCAATCTTGAATGACAGAATTATAGGCGGCCTGCGACCGCCCCTAGATTTGGCCGCCCGCGTGCGGGGCACGCGCTGCACACCTGCTAGGATCGGCCCTGGTAATAAGTCCCTTTATAACAAAGTTTGGAAATAATTTATATAGGTCTGGAGGACGTGATTATTTCGATTATCAGCTGGTATAATGATATCGTCATTATCTAAAGGTAATGCTTCATTTTCATCTTGATTAGGATCATTCATTTGGTCCCTATTGATAACTGCAATGTTATGTAAAATAGCGGAAGCCATTATAAGCCTTTGCACTCAAGGAGTTTTGCATCTTATACCCATTTTGAGTAATGGAAATCTTCTCTTCCATATCCCTATGGTTCGCTCAACGGAAGTCCTAGTGGATATGTGAGCTCTATTGAAAAATTCTTCAGCTGGAGTTCGAGGATTAGGAATCGGTGTCATCAAATAATTTGTAAGTGGATAAGCACTATCACCTAACAGGACACTCCCGTCAAATTCTCTATTCTCAAATCGCCCTTTAATCACTGAGTTTCTGAAAATATGACTGTCGTGTGCTGACCCACAGTGAAAGATCCATGAAAATATATGTAAGTGATTTTTTACCTCTCGATTGAATAGGCACATGGGTTCCATCCACTACTCCTATAACATTTAGAAATCTAGCTTAAGGTGTAAAACCCAGCTTTGGTGCTATTAATTTCCTCAACATCATTTGGAAATTTTATGTATGTTGGTCGAAGAGATAAAATTGCATTAGTAACTCTTTCAAGAATTCTACCAGCTGTTGTCTTATAAATTCCGCCAAAATCACCTGTAGTGACATAAAACTGACCGGTGGCATAAAAACGCAGTGCTATTAACACTTGCCCCATTGGATAAACTTCATGAGATCTAGAAAAAAAAACAGATCATAAAATTTGTTGTTGTTGTTGTTAGATCGAGCTAACAGCAAATTCAATATTCATTTACTGATATAATAATGTATTATTTACTTACTGATGAGTATCATAAATCAAATTTTCTTCGATTTGGGGAAGCAAGTTCTGAACTGTCTGTTTTTTAAAACGAAATCTTTTAAAAAATTCATCCTCAGTCCACAATGCAAAATGATTGGGTCGTTCCCTAATAGTGTATGTTCTTATATTTCTTATAAAATCTATAAGGTCCTCATCATTATCGTCAAACAACTCAATCAATTCATTTAAATCCATTTTTCACAATTTTCAGCAGCACAAACCACAGAACGTCTAATTTTCAAAAATAGATTATAAAATTATAGGTTAGGAAACCTTCGTTATTTTGAATAACCGGTGCTTCAATTCGCCGTCAAATTTAACAGAGGCCAGAACCGAACTTATGATTAAGGTTTAATCGACACCAAAAGTACTGCAAAATGTCTGGTTATGCCTGACCACATATCAAATCGATTTAACCGGCTATCAAATTTATTTGACGAAGAGCAAAAGTACCGGCCCTAAGTGAACTGCCTTGTGTTATTCCTGTGAGTATCTATACTCATTAGTACTTCTTCAGTTAATTCATGTATACAGGGTGTATATTTTAAGTGATACCACTATTACTATATATGAAACGGTAAGAGCTACAGGGTGGTTTAAATTAGAAAAAAGTTTCCTTTTTTGATGCACATCTAAGACTCGTTTACAGTGTTGCCAAATTCGTTTAAGTTTATGAAATACAGGGTGATTTCTAAGAAACGCCCAAAAATATTTCATCAATTATTTCGAAATCTATTGATTTTCGAGACACAATTTAAATTTGAAACTTTTATAATTTTTTCCGCTCTACAACATGGCATCTTCAAATTTCAAATCCGACGTTTCGTGATCGAGCTACCATCATCAATTTCATTTTTTTAAATACAGACCTGAATTTTTTATATCATTTTTAGGAAGCGCCTTTCATTCCCTTTCCAAAAATGATATAAAAAATCCAGGTCCGTATTTAAAAAAATTAAGTTGATGAGGGTAGCTCGATGACGAAACGTCGGATTTAAAATTTGAAGATGCCATGTTGTAGAGCGAAAAAAATTATAAAACTTTCAAATTTAAATTGTGTCTCGAATATCAATAGTTTTCAAAATAATTGATTAGGCATTTTTCATAAAAAACCCTGTATTTCATAAACTAAAAGGAATTTGGCAACATTGTAAACAAGTCTTGAATGGGCATCAAAAAAGGCAAATGTTATCAATATAATATATTTGGAATCAGTAAGAATAGATCTTTCATTTTTTCGCATAATATACAGGGTGTTCCATTAAAAAAATTCGAAGTTGCTTAGGTTTCTCCATTTTCCAATGCGATTTTGTTTTTTCTGATAACGTTATCTGAAAATATAGAAAAAAACTGTCAAGTTTTGTATTTAAAATTTTTCTCTATCCTAAATAGTAAAGGCTCTAGGTATGGGTCATCAAAAAAAATCTCGAGATTTTAGTTAGACCTCGGCTGTGCCTCGGTCTAACTAAAATCTTTCGACAGTAATGAAACACTTTCCACCTCGGTATGTAATATTCTATTTTAAACCTTAACTACGAAACCGTTTTGGAGAAAAAATTTCCATTAGCGGAGCAAAATGGAGCAAAATTATTAGTATAAGAATCCACAGTCAGATAGGGGAAGAAAGTAGTGGGGGGGGGGGGCTGATCAATATTTTTCAAAACTCTGTAACTACGGAACGGTTGTGGAGCAAAATTTTTCAATAACGGAGCAAAATGGAGCAAAATTAGTAGTATAAGAATCCATCGTCAGATAGGGAAAAAAAGTGGTAGGGGGGGCTGATTAATATTTTTCAAACCTCTGTAACTACGGAACGGTTGCGGAGCAAAATTTTTCAATAACGGAGCAAATTAGAGCAAAATTAGTAGTACAAGAATCCATTGTCACATAGGAAAAAATAGTTGGGGGGGGGGGGGGGGGCTGATTAATATTTTTCAAACCATTGTAACTACGGAACGGTTGTGGAGCAAAATTTTTCAATACCGGAGCAAAATGGAGCAAAATTAGTAGTATAAGAATCCATTGTCAGATAGGGAAAAAAAGTGGTGGGGGGGGGCTGATTAATATTTTTCAAACCTCTGTAACTACGGAACGGTTGTGGAGCAAAATTTTTCAATAACGGAGCAAAATTAGTAGAACAAGAATGCACAGTCAGAAACGGAAAAAAAGTGGTGGGGGGGGGCTACCATTAAGTTAGCCCCCCCCCCCACCTTAAAATCGTTATAGTCTCTAAAGCGTAATGGAGCAAAATTAAAAATTTATTGAGCAAAATGGAGCAAAATAAGAGCAAAATTATAGATAACTTTTCAACTAAAAATTTTTAGTGGGGGGGGGCTAACTTAACTGACCTCGGAAAAATCCCCCCTAAAAATATATGTATTTTGCTTAGAATTACTAACCCTACAATTCTATCCATGTTGTCTGACTGGGAAAATAAGTACCGAAAATCGTCACTGCCTCCTAGGCTATTTCATATAAAATTAAAGCTCCGATAATTCATTTATCGTTTTTAAACATCTGATGCAGGGTTTATAGGTTCACAATGTCAGTGAAACGACAACATTTTACATAAACAAATCTGGATCTGGATATCTCGACAAATGGCCAATATTCCGTTAGATTAACATGTCGATTGCAATTTTCAGTTCGCATTTAAAATTCAACAGAATTTCTCAAGAAGCTTACCTAGGTATTATTTCTATTACGCTCTATTCCAATTTTCTAACAGCAAATTATATCAAAATTTCACATGCATACTTTACATAAATTTATATCATTTTTATGGGATGTGGCAGTGTTGACAATTCAACAAACAAACACGATTTACTAATCCATACAAGTACATCGGGCCTTTAACCCAGTAGGCTTAGGAATAACTTTTTACTCTGAATTTTTGAACCATCATCAATTTTTCAAATGGTATTCTTCTACCGATTTGTTGTCTATTTTTCTATCAATAAATGCTAAAGTCCTGTGACTATAAATGATATAATGAAGACAGTATGGAAGTTAGCAATTTCACTTGTCATTTAAAAAATTAAAATTCTCTTGAATAATCATGCTTCTTCTCCGTCGGAAAACTCACACGATAATATAATCGCGACAAACCGTTTTCCGCCTATGATTCTGGCATAGATATTGTTACAAAATAAACCCTAAATATTTTTTCAAACGTTCTTCTCACCATTAATCAAATAAATTCCTACAGCAGACCCAGAAATATTTAGCATATTATCCCGTCATTCGAAGGTTGTAAAGTGAAGAAGCACTTTTCGACCAAATTAAGTCTCAACGACGTATTGTATCAACGACGTATTGTATCAACGGCGGAGTGTTGTCAGCGTTTTTTTCAGACCACACACGAGAATATGCTGAGGTGATAAGAAAATCATGGCGTACTTACACATTCAAATTTGATAGTATCTATAGAAATATCTGGAAGGAGTAAAACCGATAACCGATAGATACCTAAGCATTTTTTTTTTTAGGGTACGTATTAAGAAGAGCGTAGACATAAGATAAGGGAATTCGCAATATCTACAATTTTTTGGCACCTACATCGATGACGCCCTTGGAAATAGGGAATTTATATCCTTGCTTTGCTTCTAATGGTCGAATTATTTGAAAAAAGTCTCAAGTGTGGTAAGTCCTGCACAGGGACACCCTGCTCAGGTATATCCATAATATTTGATTAATTATTGTTTCCTAATTACGTAAGTATTTCAGCAAATATCGGTAAAAAGAATTTTAATTTTTCACCCTTGTCCTGAACAATACAAGGTAACCATTCTCCATTTGAGGTTCAAATGTATATTTAATTAACTTAAAATATTTAGCACTTCTATAAAGTCATAATTTAATTTATTGCACTTTATTTATGAAGCAATTAAATAAGTAATCAATCTGACTTATCAAGACTCGTTTCAATGATGACTAATAATTATTTTATCAATGGATAATTTTGATAATTATCCATAAAGTTTGGATTTTTCGCTCTCTTATCATTGCCGCTTGAAATGTATCTGGGTAACATACCTGGATAAGTAATATTTATTTTTGATAATTCTTCCTCATTTAGTCATAACGGAAAATTCAAAACAAATTAGATGATATAACATCATCTGTACAAACAAATCGTTTAGAACCAACAAAAATTACTTTCTTTTTCCAAATCGCAATGAGCAAATAATAAAAGTCCAATAATAATAGTTCGAAAAGAGTAAACAAGACCATTAAAAACAAAATTAGTCTTATCTTAGGGTCCTATTATGATTCATAGCATGTTTTGTTCACATCATAAGTACCAGGGTATTTATTGCTGCAATTAATGAAAAGAACCTAGCAAACAGATTTCGGGGATCTTTTTGGTAATTGGTTACCAATCATGCAGGGAAAACAAACAATTTGTTTATGGATGATTGGATGGTACAGAAAACACTGTTTGCCTAAATGTTAGGTTTTCTTGTCAATCAGGTAGCGGAAAGCTACCGTTGGATATGTTCTGTTTGTTGAACTGATACGGACACAGAAATATAGATTAGTCTTAATTTCAGAAGTACCTATTAATAATATACCGATTCGTTAGCATTTGAAACATTTTCCAGACATGCCGGAAATAGTATACTCCTTGGCAATGTGATGTAAAATGTTCCAAATTATCTCACTTATCACCTACTTTTAGAATATACAGGGTGACTGATCAAGTCAAGTGAGCGTTTTCCTGACATGATCTTTCCAGCACAAGGAACATTGTCAAGATTGTGCTCTATCACCAGTGGAAGGTTTGGTCGACTATTATTTATTGAATGAGTCTTTAACTACCTAGGTATACTATTTTTATTATTGGGATTTCAAATTAAGATCGTAGTGCCGCGGTGTCGAATAGCTCAACTACTTTCTAGCACATTGATCTATAACCTCACTTTTGTTTTTAACCTAATTTACATATGATTCATTAGCTTGAATGTTTGTCTTGTGTTTATGGCTCTTGATGCAGGCCAAAATTCAATATAATCTATTTCGTTTACCTAACCGGAAATGGTCATATCCATACAACAGCCTAAACAGATCTTTTTCTTATATTTTTTTAAAACTTTCCACAATAGGACATTGCCAAAAGGCTCACGTCAGATATGTACCTTATAATGTCTGTATTTGAATAACTTGTAGGTGCAATAAATAAATAAATATTTCATAAATAACTCTTTATTTTCATTTATAAATAGGTAAAAATTGAATTAACAAAGTAGTCAAATATCTTAAAAAACTTAAACTTAACACTGCCTGCTGTTTGCTCGTCCATTTCTATGTCTGTCTCAGAAGAGTTTAATAATTGACTCGATAATTGATTACAAGTATCACTACATACATTACTTGTATCGCTCTCACTAGAATCTTGATTTCTTTTTCTTTTGGCAAGTCTTTCAGCACACATGGAATCTGTTTTTTTTTGGATGGGTTGATGGATCACTGTAGAAGAGAGCAAATTCTGGGATGGTACAGCTGTTTTTTTTTCAATATCCGACCTCTACCTGTACTCTCACCTGTAAATAATAAAAACAGTCAATATTTTTAAACAAAAAATTTTGAAAATAGATAATAAGTACTTTAATCAACGCCTGGCAGCAGGCCTAAAAGGAAGCTAGGGCACAAAAATATCCAATATGCTTGTTTACCTTAACACAAACTTCTTCCTTGAAATGTAGAGAAATACGCTTTCATGAATTTGATGACTGGTTTGCCAATACGAAGTTTCAAAATCTAGGCTTTTCTTCTCGACACTAACTCTTTTCCCATCTTCGTTTCCAAATAAATCTGTGGGCGAGAAAAATTTGATCCTGCATGCAGAGATTAATTTTTTAGATGCACGTGAGGATGAGACATAAATATGTAATTTAATTGGTCCTCATTTTTTGCCTGACAAAGTGATTGGCGAAAATTATGGAGCAAGTTCACGCCAACAACTTATCTACCTATGCCAGTTACCAGAAAATGTACCTACCAAGGATGATGGATGTCCTGCACACTATACCATCAGACTATAATAGTCGGAGAGCCAGTGAAAAAAAAACCGGCTGATTTTATATCGACTAAATATCTTATAAACCATTAAAAGTAAGTTTGTACGTAATGTCAAAGACAATACTACTACGTAGTAGTATTGTCTTTGGTAATGTCACTGCGTGACTGCCAGTTCAAAGCGGTTGCGTTTGTTAATTATTAATTTTTTAATAATCAATTTTTCTTCAAAAACTGGATAATCGCATTTTCCATGCAAATTCTTATAGGTGTAGTAAAAATATTCCTTAACATGATTTTGAGTGACTGCCACTTTAAAGCGGTTGCCAAATCCTGACTACCAATTAAAATTCTGACAATTTTTTTTTGAAAGTCCGACTCATTTCATATCGAATGAAAATTGGATATGATGTTATTGAAGGCATTACAAAATCATTTGTAAGTGACTGCCAAGTCCAAGCTGTTGCTTCCTAGTGACTGCCAGTCTAATTAATTAATTTTTCGATCAAAACGGGGATAATGGCGTTTTGGATGCAAATTCGTATGCATGTAGTGAAAACTTTCCTAAGCATGATATCGAGTGACTGCCCATTAGAAGCGGTTGCTAAATCCCGAGTTCAAATTTACATTCTGTCATATTTTTTTTTTGAAAATTCGACTAATCTTATATCGAATGAATATTGGATATGATGTTATTGAAGGCATTACAAAATCATTTGTAAGTTACTGCCAAGTCCAAGCTGTTGCTTTCTATTGACTGCCGGCCTGCAAAGGCAGCACTACATCGTTCTCTACCGCGTTGGTGGCTATAGTATCTTGTCCTAGAATATTGTCAACTACTTGAGTAAATACCACTCTGTACATCAATTTTACTAAAGTGTGTCGACGAGTCAGCATTAATTTGGTCTAAATACCGCGCCGAAATTCATTACCGGCAGACTAAGGCTAGTGCAAAGTACCTCAAATGGAAAAAGCCCCTCTAGCTAAGTCTCCTCCCAGTGCAAACTACCTTTAATTGGAAACGCCCTTCTGGGAGTATTGAACGCAGCAGACTAGGTCCAGTGCAAACTACCTTTAATGCGAAACGCCCTTCTGGACCTGTCTCAAACCAAGCTCCTTCTGTGAGCATTGAACGCAGCAGACTAGGTCCAGTGCAAACTAGGTTTATTGGGAAACGCCCTTCTGGATCTGTCTCAAACCCAGCCTCAGTCTTCAGTCACGCCAAGTGTACAGAATGAATGTACATAATACAGAGTGGCCTATAAGTAGTACGTCCCTCCGTAGAAGAGACGACATGATACTATTTCTAGGGTAATATTATGTATTATTATTCAATACATTATCTTATTATACATATACCAAGCGAGTTTCTCTCTACCTGAACCAGTGTTGCCAAAGCTACCCCGTTCGGGGTAGATCTACCCCTTTTGAAAACAATCTCGCCCTTCCGCTCTCCTCAACTAAATCTACCCCGCTCTAAATACAATCTATGCTATACCCATTCCCATTGTATCTATAACACAAAAAGAATGCTTCTGCTTATCGCTAATTAAAAATACTTGAAAAATGAGGAGCAATTTATATTTATTTGAACTGGACCTATGCAACGAGTTTTTTGTCTACGCCTAAGATATAACCTCGTTTAGAGATTCCTTTCAGTGTCTCCTTTGAATTTGTGTGGTAATTGATGCAAAAAAATATGTGAAAACATTATAGTTATTTATCTTACAGCGTCAAAAACGCATTTTAGCTATATCATTAGCAAAGTAGTCTACTTTACCGCACACTATGCGATGAAGTAACTATACCGCACAGTTTGCAGTTTATTTTACCGCAGACTATGCGGTATAGTAACTTTACCGTATAGTGTGCGGTAAAATGCTACTCTTCGCATGCTCGTTGGTGAAATTTTTGTTGCTAACCCGCACCGATTCTATTCTACCCCGCTATCTTCCCCAATAAAGAAAGAGCTTGCGGCAACACTGACCTGAACCCTACCTACACCCCCAGGTCACGCTCCTGTTGTGACGTCCCAGGATGAAACGTATAGAGGTTGTGACAATATAAAATGGATTTTCAAAAAAAAATGCAGAGATTCATTTTTCAATTTTTATTAACAAAGGAGATACGCTTATTCATTCATTATTTAATTAACTTAATCATCATCGCTATCATCAACGTCGCTATCGCTTAAGGTAGATAACCTCTTCTTTGGCTTTTTTATATATTATCGGAATCAAGCTCATCAACTTCGGGTTGAATGATAATACTCTTCACAAATTGAGGGACTTGCTCTCCTTTAAACCAAAAAAAAAGTGTATTTACCACTTTTCTCAATCCATCCACAGTCAGTGGGGCTAAGATCTGTTGGAAATTTTTGGTGAGCATGGCAACTCAACCTCAAAGTTTCAATCAAATAATAACGAGAGCTTGAAAAAAATATAATAAATGCTGAGTTTATTATAAAAATGTCCAAAAACTTTTCTGATTGTGATGACGAAGTGTTACTAGATAGACCAAGTGCGTGAATACGACCATGAAAACAAGATGGTTTTCCATTAGAATTTTATAATATCCTTCTTGGTTTCTAGATGCGTATAATTCATCAATTTCTTCTCCCTTAAGACAATAATAAACTCAGAATTTCATATTCTTCTTCATCTTCTAGCAAAAAGAATGCTGTTTCCGGATCGCATTTTTCCGTTTCCTATTTGGTTACCGCTACATGGAGCGCTAATCCTTTAGGAATTGTAAAGTTATATCTAGCATCGCGTTTCCTATTAGGCTATCGCTACGTGGAGCGCTAATCATATAGGACTTGTTGAATTACATCTGACGTCGCGTTCCCTATTAGATCAGAGCACACCCTCTGCGATCGTCTCATTGGTCGTCTGCAGGCATCCATTGCATTGCAATCCATTTCATTATCGCAATTTTTTGACGTTAATTGGTGGTTACAGGTGGTTCAATAATTTTGGATATTTCTTGTTGTGTCTCATTTTATTTTTTCTCTTAATTCTGGCGTTATGGAAGAGATAATTAAAAAGTTTGATACTACGTGTTAATTTATACGTTGTGTCAGTAAGAAGGAAAGTGAATATGAAGTAGTTTTGCGGACCAAAGTAGATTTTCCTGACTACGATCTACAGTGTATGCAGTGGATAGGCGAGTTTTCTGCTGCTACAAATACGCAATGGATTGTTTCACAAAACTATCCAAATTTGCAGAGGCTTCACTATAGAAAAGATTTTGTTTGTCATCACAACAAAAAAAAATAAATGCCGCAAAAACGAAAGCACAAGGGAGAGAAACAAAAATATTCCCGCAAAAATTATATATAAAGTTAAAAAAAATAAATAGATTTACTAAATACAGAGACCCTTTTTTGAAAAAAAACTTGAATGCAGTAATTGAGGTAGGTACCTATTGCTCTAAAAAAAAATTATTTTCATTGACATAATTCTTTGTATTTCATTGAAACAGATTAACTTCAAACACACTCACCGAATTCATGTTGCGGAGGCATACAGCTTTTTACACATGAGTGAGTTAATGAAAGAAAAGTTTTATAAGTATTTTGAAGATGGTCTGTCGGCTAGTGAAGCAAAATCATTTCACAGGTCTTCGCTGGTGGCAACTACACCTTTAGAAAAAGTATGTGAAGTACTTTCCAATGGTCACATCAATCCTATTGATCGTTCCATTTACCATTTGTTCGAAACTTGGAGGTATGTTTTTTCACGTTTTCGTGCAATATGAATGAATCACCCTGTATATTTTTTTTAGAGAAGAAAATTATGGTACTCGTGAAGTACGTAGTATGACAGAAAAGTTTTTGGAAAAAAGGGATTATTTTGAAGAAAATGGTGTTAAAATAAGTATTAAGGAAGACCCTTTTTGCTGTGTTCTTTTGACTCCACTGATGCAAAGAGCCCATAACATACAAATTTCAAGTGAAATTGTATTTGTAGATTCTAGCGGTTCCTATGACCAAGGTGGTTCTTCAGTCACGTTTTTTTTGGTGCGAGAAAAATTGGAGGAGTGCCCCTGGGCTGCATCATTCAAAACTTTCAAACAGAAAAAGTTTATGAATTATGTTTCAAGCAATTTCGTGATTTAATTGGGACCGATGGATTTTACGGTAAAGGCTTTCCAGCCGTATTTATGATAGATGATAGTGCAGCCGAGAGGAACGCTTTTAACAAAATTTTTCCACAATCTAAATCATTGCTTTGCACATTTCATGTTCTTCAAGCAGTGTGGCGCTGGTTATGGGACAGTTCACATAGCATTGATAAAGACCATAGAAAAAACTTTATGCTTCTTTTCCGAGACGTGCTATATGCACAAAATGAAATTGATTGTGAATTGAACAAGACTTCACTGTGCGAAGATATTATAGCAAAAAAATATAAACTATTCCTAGAATATTTTAGCGATATGTGGAAGCGGAGACATGGGTGGTGTCATCATTTTCGGAACGAGTATAGAACCAGAGGTCACAATACCAACAATATTGTTGAGGTATCTATACGCATATTCAAAGATCAGGTTTTACAAAGATGCAAAGCATTTAATGCGACCTCATTGGCAGATTTTGTATGCTTTTCTCTAGAAGAGTTTTACAAGCAAAAAATAATATCATTTATGAATGGTAGAGATATGAAGCTTCAACACTAATTTAAAAAGTTTTGTCATAAATCTGATCTTTTGACAGTAATAAAAAAAACTGATACACTGTTTATGGTCTCATCTTCACAAGACAATAAGTTTTTGTACACAGTCGATGTTACACTAGAACAATGTGAATGTCCTGCAGGGACAGGAGGTAAATTTTGCAAGCACCTTTGTGCAGTTTATAATTCAGGTGTTAATTTGATAACCACACCCCATTTGTTGTTTCAAGACCGCGTTGAACTTGCTACTTTAGCAATGGGAAATAATGTCAATAGTTCTTTTTTTATGAATATGGATTTGAATTCTGAATCTTTGCCAGAAGGTCAGAAGGATTTCAATAGGCCTATGCAGTCTATATGCAATGCAATCGTCAACTACGAGCCTATTAACTCCAATGTCCAGTCATCTGAAGAACATACACAAGTATTAGGGGAAAATCGTGCAAATGATAATATCACTGCAGAATATGCTGAAGAACTAAAATCATTGGAAGAAAACTTCAAAAAACTGCACCAATTTGCACAAGCTCACCCATGCAAACATATGCTAAAGAACATGAAAGAACTTAATGCTAAAACTAATAATATTGAAAATGAACAGGGATTTTATGATATTTGTTCTGCTATAGCAACCAAAAAACAAGGACGCCGAATCAAAGTACAACCAACTTCGATTACACATCGTGCAGAGAGGGGGCTACATGCAGGCTCTAAAGCGATTCAAGCAGGCAGACCATCTAATGCAGAAAAATTACGTAAAAAAGCAACAAAGAGAAAAAGGTCTTTCATTTCAAATATTTTGGCAAATCAACCGAATGCCAAAAGTCATTGAAATAGGTAATCATTACCTACCTTTTTATAAAATGTAAAACGCCATTCTTTTATTTTTATTTAATAAAAAAAAAAGTTAACCTCCGCAAGTTGTTTTATTATTTATTATTATTAAAAAGTCATGTAATAACATGGTTGGCAAAATGAGTGTATTTATTTAATTTATGTGCGCTGATCTAATAGGAAACGCGACGTCGGATATAGCTTAACAAGTCCTATAGAAGCAGCGCGCCACGAAGCGGTAGACACTTGGTAGACAATGTGCGCTAACCTAATAGGAAACGCGATGCCAGAGATTGTTTTACAATTCCTAAAAGATTAGCGCTCCATGTAGCGGTAACCAAATAGGAAACGGAAAAATGCTTCCGGATCCATTTTTTAATCACTCATTTCAAAATACAAACCACTGATATGCTTTCGATGTAGACGTTTTAAGCAAAGTATGTGACCGTAACGGCTGGCCGTCGCTGCCAGACGGCGCCGCGGACCGTAAACGTTGGACGTCGCAACGAAATCCAACCTTAACATCATCCACCTTGAAATTTTTCCAAAAAATAGACAAACGTGCTTCGTTGACATTTCGCACGCCTTTGACGTTATATATATGATAAACAAAATTTTCAATTGTTTCAAAGGTCGCATTGTCAATGGTTTCATCATAATCGATCATAAATCTCTCCAAGCTTTCCAAAAGCTAATTGGAATTCCTTAGAATTTTGCAAACTCTTCAATGGTTTTTTTTCCCTTTCTAAAAAAGGAGGGATTGAAGTCGCAACCAGTAAACGCGTGAAAACTAGGCAGTGATTTGCAAAAATCGGGACCGAGATGCGAGTAGGTACCTACAATTTCGAAACATCAATGTATTTCTGATAGTCCAAGAGCCGGCAATACTACCGGGTATGTGATCGTTGCAATGGATACTTTCTACATAAAACAATAGTTCATAGTAACCTTTAAACTAAATGGATGAGTTGCCTTGATTCTCATGGCCGTAAAGTTGTTTTATAAGAAGATACTTTTATTAATTTTATAAATAGAATAAAACCATAAGTGCAACAAATAATAAGTACCTTGCAGTGTAGGGGGTTCTCATCATATGCGGCAAACACTTCATCAACACAATTTCATGTTTCTTTTTTTGTCTAAAGACCTACAGCCGTATGCAAAATCCTCTTCATAGAAGCAAAATAACGCGCGCGCTCGACTTTCAATGAGGGTTGCCATTATTTCCGGCCATCAAAATCGAGGCAACCCTATATATTATTTGAGAAGACATATTTAAGAATATATCTACCAATTTTCTGCTATTGCAACGATAACATTATTCCTTCGAAAAAAAAAGGGTAGTTTACGCCCAGCTACCATAGGATTGCGGCCATAAGAATCAAGGCAACCCATCCATTCAGTTTAAAGGTAACTATGAGCTATTCTTTTATGTGAAAGTTATCCATTGCAACGATCACATACACGTTATTATTGCCGGCTCTCCTACTATGAGAATATGAAACACCAACATTCATCCAAACTTTGGCTCTACTTTTTACCTGTTCCATGTTTGCAAGCATTGTAATTAGAATGTCGGTATCTGAACATCGAATTACGCCATTCAACTCCGTTTTTAAATTGCAAACATGGTACAAAATTTTAGTGTCAGCCCCTTCGTGCTTTTCGCAAGAGAATTCTCCGATAATTGTGGAAACAACCTTCCATTTAACGACTTTAAATTTGTGACATTTATCCACGGTAACATTCAGTGTTTTTGA
Organism: Ceutorhynchus assimilis; assembly: GCA_917834065.1. Classification (NCBI taxonomy): domain Eukaryota; kingdom Metazoa; phylum Arthropoda; class Insecta; order Coleoptera; family Curculionidae; genus Ceutorhynchus; species Ceutorhynchus assimilis. Next base: position 13,392,853 of record OU892279.1, read on the forward strand.
TTTTAGAATACTCGCGTAAGAGACTTTGGACCACTCTTCTATGAAAAATTTAATGACAGCCTTTTTGAAATTGATATTTTTTAAATCTTTGGTGAAGTTTTTCTATATTATCTCGTAGCAAATGCTCGTTTTATCTTTAATGGATGTAGGTACTAAAGTAAGAGTCAAAAATCACTGCGATTCCGTTTGAATTATGGTTTAAAAAGACATCCAGACATTTCCTGACGATTTTTCCATATTGAACGGGAATTTCTTTTACTGTAGGTATGCAGAACAAAAAAAGCATCAATGACAACGAGATCGAAATTAATTGGTTGATCACTTTTAATTTGTGATTCCAATGATTTCAGAAGAACAGACTTATCGGTTTTATGTATAGAGCTATCAACGTGACACATCGATAAAGGCATCGGTGTCAATGTCAAAGGGAACTGAAAAACATCGCTTAGGTTTAATTTTTGATCCACTGCCACCCACATCCACAAGCCTAGCGAATAAATCTCTCTGCATTTTAACCTCTTGAACTTTTTCTCCGATATTTATTTTATTTTTTCTGCTGCGCATCGACATATGTCACAACTTTGGCTTTTTTTATTGGTCTTTCAAATCTGTCTTTGTCGGAACTACACTCTTCAATGAATTTTTCACGCAACGTATTCCCTGTTTTTTCAACGTTTAATAAACTGTCGCAAATCATCTGAGACACGGCTTCTCCACTGGAAATATTGAAAAGTGATTTTTGAGGAACATCGCGGTCAAAAGGGTTAATATTTTCTTTGATTGCCGATAAAAGTTTCTCCATCTGAATTCGGCTTTTTTAATTCTACTTTCATTTAAATCATCAGAAACGTCCTGCTTCCGCCGCAATGACAGATCCTGCATTACATTCGATATAACCGTTGTCCTAAAACTATGGCTTTTATACCAACTTTGTCTAGCAGCAATGGAATTAGTCATGTGTCATGTGACTAATTCCAGTCATAGTATTAGCTGCATCCAGGTTAATCGTTTCTTCCAATATTAAGTCAATTGGTTGGGTTGAATATGGGGTTTCGGTGTGCGCCTCACCCCAAGGCAGTTTTTTTGCATTATATCTTGAAGGCCTGGATGAGTCTGCGAAACTTTAAGAAAGTTGTCGTGATATCGAGTCAACCAACGAGCGTAATTATGCTGATTAAAAGCGAAAAAAAGGTTTGTCACGAAAGGAAGATTATTCAAAAACATTTCGTAATTTTGACGTCTAACACTCGTCTGCAGTGAAAAGTGATGATCCATCAATTTGACGTAAGTCATGAAATATTGAGCTGTACATCCATGGGCTCCATTCGTAGTGTCATCGACATATTCGTCGTACTCTCCGAACAAACATTGAATTTTGTCATTTTCGAGGACATCATTTACCGATAGTGTAGAAAAACGGATTCGTGAGAGAGATTGATAGATTTCTGAACCATTTAAAACGCCGATGTCATAATTAAACAAAAATTGTCGCCAGTGTAAAGTCTGTAAAACTAGGCTGAGAGGAGAATGCATCCTCTTACACCTGTTGTAGTGTTTTCCAGTAATAAATCCTAATAGAGAACCCTCCTGCTATAATTCCGTTGTCAATCATAATATTAGTAATAGACCAGAATTCTCGATAAATTTTTCCACTGCTTTGAAGTAAGCAAGATCAATGTAGAATGCACCAAAATGAATGAACAAATGGTCAAAACGAGGCCTTTCTAACGATTGAATCTCTAATGCAACTTTCGCAATGGCAAGATCATAAGTCAGTTGAATAAATTCCTGTCCGCACTCGTCTGCGACCTGCAATGCCTGCTTCATTATTTCAATGACGACTGATTTATTTGTTGGAGACGCATTAATAGTCGTCATGTAAGAAACTTTTTGCATCAAAGACGCGTCATCAAGAAGTAGGGTTTGGAAACTCGTCCACATTGGAGTTTTCGGAATGTTGGCAATGTTAGGTAGCGTCCACAGGTGTTTGAACTGTACGAATTCCGAAAAATCGAAGTTTGAACCAGAAATATCCAGTGGAAGAAGTGTTTCATTGAATCGGGGCCTCTTTGAATACTCTTCTAATTCAAGGGTAACAGGGTCGCATGCAGCAACAGAAATGAAATCATCAGTATTATCACCATTATTATCCAATGTAGTGTCGACAATGTGTTGATACAGGGTGTAAAAAAAGTCTGGAATATTGGTGATATCTTAAAAACGGCTAAATATTTTTTTCTTAAAATTGGTATGCCTCTGTAACGAATAACTCCGGATCATTCAAGTGTGAAATCGCTTATGTAAGAATACAGGGTGAGTCAATAAAAATGCAAACTTTTTTATTTTAAATGACACACCCTGTAAATTTTTACGGATATCGATAGATCTTTGCAAGACAAATTCACTAATATGGGGTTTAGGGATCTTATCTGTCAAAGTGACGGAACAAGTAAAAAACGAATTCAAGCTCCATTATTAGCTAGGCAATAACCTAACCTGTCCTTAAACTCCTGGATAACATTACCGAAGATTTCACCTGGTACAGATCGACTTTTACCAAGTATTCTATCTCTAAGGTCGTTAAGATCTAATGGTCTACTTTCGTAGACGTTTGTTTTTAAATGCCCACACAGGAAAAAATCCAGGGGTGTGAGGACAAATACTTACGATCACTACAAGATAAGGTTATTCCTAGTTCAAATATGCTGACTCCAAACAGGCAGAATACTTAGTTCCAGCAAGATGGTGCACCAACGCATTTTGGTGTACAAGTCCGGAAATTTCTTGTTCTTGATGAAGAGTTTCCAAAGTAGGACGAGGAGGTGAAAATGAATAGACAGCGAGATTATCGGACCCCATCCCCTTCGATTTTTTCCTGTAGGGGCATTTAAAAACAAACGTGCATGAAAGTAGACCATTAGATCTTAATGACCTTAAGAATAGAATACTGGGTGAAATTCGATCTATTCTTGGTGGAATCTTCTGGGTGAAATTCGATCTATTTAGGTGAGATCCTCGGCAATGTTCTCCAGGAGTTAAATGACAGGTTATTGCCTAGCTAGTAATGGAACTCATTTCGAACATTTCTTGTAATTATTTTTAGTGTTTATAACAATAAACAGTTTGAATTTGTTTTTTCACTTGTTCCGTCACTTTGACAGATAATACCCCTAAATCCCATATTAGTGAATTCGTCTTGCAAAGATCTGTCAATATCCGTAAAAATTTACAGGGTGTGTCATTTAAAATAAAAAAGTTTGCATTTTTATTGACTCACCCTGTATTCTTACATAAGCGATTTTACACCTGAATGATCCGGAGCTATTCGTTACAGAAGCATACTAATTTTAAGTGAAAAATATTCAGCCGTTTTCAAGATATTAGCCATATTCCAGACTTTTTTTACACCCTGTATATGATACCACTGTGCCAACAATGTCATGTAAATTTCCTTTGCCGGTTAAGCTATCAACAAGACGGTCAAAATTGTTAAAAGCCAACCCTGTACACATAGATGAGGAGACTTAATTACGTCTTCAGGACAAACTTGAGCTGACTCTATTGAAGAAATTGTAGCCTCAGTTTCAATCTCTTCTCTTACATTATAACTGCATGAATGGCCGTAACGATTCATAATATCTATAATAATCTTTCTGCTACTGGTCAAATTTTTCAATGCAATTCCAAGTTGCAAATGCTTAGCAGGTTTTATTTGATTGTTTGTTACTCCGAAAATCATATCTTCTTGAGCAAACGAGCTACTTAATCTTTTGCATTTCTCGCCGGAAAGTCTATGTACATTTCCACCGCTCAAAAGTATATCGTAAAAAATCTATAGACACTCGGGAATCGTACACTCTCCGCGAGCAAAGTCTGTTGCATTGATGGCATTTGGAAAGTCTCGTTGGGCAATAGAAAAAATTTCTTGTCTTAAAATAATTGCAGCTTGCTGTAATAAATCTATTTTGTTAAATGTCTCAGGACTAAAGTTTTCAGGAATTACACTATTCCTAGGCTGAACAATCTTTTCATCTGATAAATGATTAATTTTTTTGTCTCCGTTAAAAGAGTTTATTAATTTTGTTTCCAACTTCCTGCTTTCAATATTTGTAATATTTATATTGTCACTAAATTCGTAGATTTGCGCTGTCATACTGTCGTTGTACAACTTTACTAAAGATTTTAAATAGCAAAACGATTTTTTTAATGATGTTTTCAGCAACAAAAGCGCAAATTTATTCTAATACAATTTTATTAAAGGACATGGCACTAAATATTAGAATCCTGGTGATCGGCCGATTTTTTAAAACTGCAGTATGTTATTCTATACCTGAAAACAAGTATTTCTGCTTATGGTCACTTCTTTGTACGAGTATGGGATATCCCACAAAATTGAGTTCATAGTTTTTATATGAAATATTTTCTTTGAAGCATAAACTTATGTTTAACCGTTGTTTAACTGATCTGTTATGTGATTTTGCAACTTAGGTATAGAAGTTAAGGACAAACATTATTATACAGGGTTATTATTAATTATTATTATTAATTATTATTATACATTCGAAGAGAAAAAAGCTGGGCGTCTCGGTGAAATGAAGCTGCATTGAAAAAACTAGCTTGTTATTAATGATTTGGAAAAAAGGTCCTCGGCCCCGGATAATACTTACATCCACTTCTTTTATTTTAATTTTACAGAGTATTAAATTATCGTTAATTCTTATATATGGATAATCCTCTGGCATAAAAACACTATTAATTTTTTAATTAATATAGAAAATATACTATGCAAATGCACGCCTTCCAGACATTTTCTTTTCTGAACAAAATTCGAACACCGACGACACAGCAGCCAGCAGTGTACCTAACAGGCAATGTTGTCAACTTGCCGAAATATATTGTTAATGGGACTCTTAATTTCTATTTAGTGTATAAAAACAGAGAGTTGTGAGTTTTTTAACTCATAAAATCAGTAAATAAATAATTGAAATATTTTTAATTTTATTTTTATCTAAGTCTATAGACGAATTAACGAGCGAATTAATAAAATACAGAAAGTTTAAAACATAAAAAACTAATAATATTATATCTATACTATCTAATAAAGGCATTATTTAAACATTATGTGAATGCAAATCTGTCCAGGGTAAGTAACATCCGATAAAGAAACTCTCCGTTGCGATATCGGGTGCTACATTCAAATTTGCGAACGTGAGCCAAATGGGTGTTACTTACCTCCATGCGCCCCGGACTAATACCTACATATTAAACTTTTGTTTTGTTACTATTAAATTAAAATAAAATAAAAATTGCATTATTATTTACATCACTATCTACCTATACCTACAAATAATTAAAGTTAAAACAACGTAAAAAAAACGTTTATTAACACGCTTATTAAAGCCACAATCTTGACGTTTAATTCACGTTATGAACATATGTTACTTTTAACGTTAATTTTGTATGATTTTAATACGTTTAATGTTTGTGTCCTAAGAGCTTAAATTAAACGTTTATTTGGGTGTGTTTTGAAACGTGAAAAACCGCGACATTTTTAAGTTGATTCTACGTAATCAAACGACGTTATTTTTTAAACGTGTTTGTAAAAAAACACGTGTTATGAACGTACGTGTGTTTACTGGGTTGTACGAGTATGGGATATCCCACAAAATTGAGTTCAAAGTTTTTATATGAAATATTTTCTTTGAAGCATAAACTTATGTTTAACCGTTGTTTAACTGATCTGTTATGTGATTTTGCAACTTATAGGTACATTAAAGACAAAGCTATTTATGTAGTTAAGGACAAACATTATTATACAGGGTATCTCAAAAATTATATTTTAAACCAAACTACTCTCTAAAGGAAGCCAATATCCAAAACAACTGCTACAAAACTATAATAACCTAAAATATCAATAATAACTAGAAACATTGTTAAAATGATCACCAGAGACTATTTGAAGTAGCTGCTGTTCCTCGGAAACGATTTGGATTTAATACTGTAGAAATAGATCAACAAATACAAAAATATGCTATATACGCCCAGTTTCACAATTGGTGGTAGCCTTGTGGTAACCTGCACTGGCTATCGGACTCATATTTGCGGGTTGACTACATGGAATATTCTGAAGGTGACCAAAGGTTTTGGCTAAACCACACATTAGGAAACAGATATATTGTAGGTTACCAGTGTCTTGTGTTTACCGTTGGGTTAGGTACCACTGTTTGTGAAACTGGCCCTAACTGTGTTGTTAATACAACAGACCAATACATATTCAAAATCATTAAACCGATACATCAAACATTCGATATAAAAACTTTGAACTCAATTTTTTTAACCGTTATTTTGGTTATTGGTTTTCTTAGAGTGTAGTTTGGTTTAAAATAAAATTGTTGAGGTTGAGACACCCTGTGTAATAATTTTTGTTCCTAACTACATAAATATCTTTGTCTTTAATGTATAAGTTGCAAAAATACATAACAGATTAGATAAACATAGTTTATGCTTCAAACAAAATATTCCATATAAAAACTTTGGACTTAATTTTCTGGGACATCCCATACTCGTGCAAAGAAGTGACCATAAGCAAAAATGCTTGTTTTCAGGTATAGAATAACATACTGCAGTTTTAAAAAAATCGACCGATCACCAGGATTCTAATATTTAGTGCCATGTCCTTTGCGGATGATATGCCACTCTCGCAAATACTCACGTTGCTTCTGACATTTCTTGTAGATAGTCATTGATTCGCAACGAGTATGACATGAAGGTGGTCAGACCATGACCCTTTTCAATTTTCCTTCGAATTTCTTTATCATGTACAAGTTCTGCCGCTTTATCGACTTGTTTTGAAATACGTTTATCACAGCTTTTCCATAGTAGGACTAACTTTTTGTTAACCATAACCCTTGCTTTGTTGCAAATAAAACAAACATCGTCCTTCTTACTGACATCTCCTTCTTTCTTTGTTGCTATTGCTGAAGTTGATGGTTCATCATCAAAGCAGCTCTGCTGCTGGATGCAAAACGCAATTATCCCCGTTTTGATCGAAAAATTAATTAATTAGACTGGCAGTCACTAGAAAGCAACAGCTTGGACTTGGCAGTTACTTACAAATGATTTTGTAATGCCTTCAATAACATCATATCCAATTTTTATTCGATATGAAATGAGTCGGATTTTCAGAAAAAAATTGTCAGAATTTTAATTGGTAGTCAAGATTTGGCAACCGCTTCAAAGTGGCAGTCACTCAAAATCATGTTAAGGAATGTTCCCACATAACAAAATTGCATCCTTAGAATGTAATGGGAATGTTCTTTTTCTAGGAGGAATGTGCCCAGAATGTTCACCAAAACCATTGCGAATGCCCTGAGAATGTTCTGAGAAAAGATTGTAGAAATACTGTTTGCAATACCCAAGAACTTCCTGGGAAATCCATTAGGATATTCCTAGAATATACCTATGAGATTCTCAGTACATCCTGAAAAGAATATTCCTGTTTGATTTTTAAAATATGCTTGAAATGTATATTCTTACATTCAAAGAATGTTTCTATTACATTATAGTTATGTTCTCAAAAGGATATTATACCAATATGCTTGAAATATTCTTAGAATATATCTACATATATCATTCGCAATATGCATCCTAGACATAACATTCATATTTGATTCTAGGGATATACTTCGAATGTTAATTTTCGCTTCCAAATAATGCTCCTTTCAGTCCTTTTACATTAAAGGCAGTGGAAGAGTTGTAGGAAAACTTCTCTGGAAAACACAAGTGTTTAACCAAAGCTCCGGTTTCGAGCTTGTTATGCTCTCGTCGCAGTCCAGCTGAGAGAAACAGGTTCCAAGGTGATTCAAACGCTAGGCAAGATGTAGATCTTTAATAGCGCGTGGCTCCCTCTCTTAGAAGTTCTACAAAGCAAAAGAAAAAGAATATACCTATAATATTCTTAGTAGATTCTAGATAGAGCAATATTGTTTAACTGTTCAATTAAGATTTTTGAGTAGGTACTTTGGATAATTAGGTGAACAATATGAAAATATTCTTATCATGGTTACCTAGATTGTAGATTAGATTGTAGATTTCGGGGGAGTCGTTTCGGCTTTTCAGCCGCTCAGCACTGCTACCTTTGCAGATATTTTGTGCGTGACTCTACATCTTAATTTGTCTCCAGGAAGCGTAGACTTCTGCCGAAGGAAGCTATTTTCCTGGGTGTCAGTTGGCCCACTTCTTCTGGCGACAGTGTTGCCCCCTCGAGGAATTTGAGCCTCTTGCAGAATTGGGCTGGACATTCGCAGAGCAGGTGCTCTGCGGTTTCTATTGCGTCTGAGCAGAATCTGCAGAGATCGTCTTCTGCTCTGTCCATTAACCTTAAATGGTATTTTACTGGGCAGTGTCCTGTGAGCAGTCCCACCACCAATCTGATGTCTGGTCTGCTCATGCTTAGGAGCTGTTCAGCTCTTTTTGCTGAAAGGGTAATAAAACTTTTTGACTGTCTGAGTCCCGGTGTGTGCCTCCAATATGATGACAGTTGGTCTTTCTCCCATTTTTTGAGTTCTTCCATGATGTGGCTTTTCATTAAGCCACAGTAGGGCTCTGGTCCATGGTATGGTGTTGAGGCCCATTCCTTTGCGAGGCCATCTGCCTCTTCGTTTCCTTCTATGCCTCGATGACCAGGCAGCCACATCAGCGTTACCTGGTTATGTGTCGCTAGTGTTTTTAGGGTCTGTTTGCACTCCCAGACTAGTTTTGACGTGCATTTGAAAGCCCTCAAGGCTTTTAAGGCAGCTTGGCTGTCCGATAGTATGAAGATGTGTTTTCTTTTGAGGCTTTGGTTAAGACACTCTTGTGCACATATATCTATGGCAAGAAGTTCGGCTTGAAATATTGTAAGATGTTTACCCAATGCCTTGGAGAGCTTGAAGTTAGGGCCGGAAATGCCCAGTCCAGCTCCTACCATTAGCTTGGATCCATCTGTGTACCACAGAGATGCATTGTCTGCTTGTGGTAGTTCTTTATTCTCCCATGATTGGCGGTCGTTTATTACCACTGCGAAGGGGATCTCTAAGTTTAATCTGACCATCATGTGGTCACTATTAGATCAACGATTTTCAGATGTCCCCTCAGATCGCCAGGCTTGAACTTGTCTATTTGAAATAGCCTGTGAGCGCTGGTTATTGCCTCCTTTTTCACACATAGGTGAAGTGGGGGCATGTTGAGTAGCGTCTCTAGGGCTGCGGTGGGGCAAGTTGACATTGCTCCCGTTATTCCTAGACATATCAGCCTTTGCACCTTTCTTAGTTTAATCTGAGCGGTGACTTGTTGGGTTTTGGGCCACCACACCAATGAGGCGTACGTGACCATAGGCTTTATTATGGTTTGGTAGATCCAGAATACCATCTTTGGCTTTAGCCCCCATGTTTTGCCAACAAGTCTTCGGCATGACCAAATGGCTGATGTAGCTCGAGAGCATGTTTTCTCTAACTGTTTGTTCCAAGTGAGGGTTTGGTCCAGGGTGACCCCTAAGTACTTCACTTCGTTGGAAAATGTTAGTTGTGTACCGTTAAGGGTTGGGGCTTTCAAATTTAGCTTCTTTCTTCTTGTGAACGGCACAAGGATTGTTTTATTTGCGTTTAGGGATAGTCCTTCGCCTTCGCTCCAATTTTTAACGATGTTTAGGGCACTTTGCATTCGGCTTGTCACTGTACCTTCATGTTTGCCCTTGATTACGATGGCTAGGTCATCTGCGTAACCTATGACCTGGTATCCAGCACTACTCAGTCTGGTGAGAATTTTGTCTACCACCAGTGTCCATAGTAGCGGAGAAAGAACACCCCCTTGAGGACACCCTCTGACCGTGGTAGCGGTAGCTGATGCTCCGTTTATTTCAGCCGTAACGTGACGGTGCTTCAGCATCGACTCTATCCATTTTACAATTGGAACTTCAACATCCCATTCTTGTAATGCTCTGGCGATTGATTGATGTGAGGTGTTGTCAAAGGCACCCTCTATGTCGATGAAAGCTGTGAGAGCGATCTCTTTGTACTCGATTGTCTTTTCAATGTGTTTAACCAGGCAGTGTAAAGCACTTATCGTGGATTTGCCTAACTACATAAACTTCTCAGCACAACTTGGAAGGTATATTCTTAATACTTGATAGAGAGATTAGCCGAAAGAACATTTTTTAGGGTACATTATAATAATCTTCGTATGACAATATTCAAATAATGTTATATAAAGTAGGTTCTTAGCACAATCTTTCAGGTAGGTGCATAGAAGCAACATTCCTAGTACATAAATAGAACGTTCAAAAATTAATATTTCAATTGAAACAATCTCAGAATATTCATTAAATATTCCTAAAAGAACATTCCAAAAAGCACTTTGAGGGAATATTCTGAGAACATGAATGTTCTTTCACTGTTATGTGGGAATTTTTACTACACCTATACGAATTTCCATGCAATATGCGATTATCCAGTTTTTGAAGAAAAATTAATTATTGAAAAATTAATAATTAACAAATGCAACCGCTTTGAACTGGCAGTCACGCAGTGACATCACGTACAAACTTACTTTTAACAATATATAAGATATTCAGTCGATATAAAATCAGTCGGTTTTTTTTTCACTGGCTCTCCGACTATAAGGGATTTGATAAAATATCCAATTAAGTCAGTTGCATGGTTCTTGAGCTGCGCAGTCTGAAGAGGCAGAGGGGAAAATTCCACATAAAAACTCGGCTAAGGTTTGATATCATAGGCGTGCGTAATGTAATTTTTTCTATTATAAGATTAAAATTTATTTTCACATTTGCAAATTGCGTCTGATGTTGGGTGTATATGCTTCATGAAAAAAACTTGGATGTTCAAATTTTCGAAATTCGCCCAATATAAGGGTGGTTCAACTCAACAGTGTGATTCATATTCGTTCCTTCTTCATCGCAAACTCTATATATATATTGGCTATTACCTCCCTTGTTTGGCTATGAAGATTTTTTTTTGCGTAAATTTGTCCATCTTTTTAAACACCTTCTGGCTACGCCACTGAATAAAACTTTGATTGAACAGAGACGCCAGTGAAATAAAATTTAAAATGTGCCCGCCTAGCTGACGGCGGCGACGGCGCCATCGCCTGGTTGTGGTGGGATCCAATCGCTCAGTCATTTTTTCCTATTTAACATACGGAGAGTACGGCTCGATTCGAAACGTTCCACATAAGTGATCTCAGTGATGCCGGATTTCGGAAAAAAAAAGGATTTTCAATGATGTATGATTTATTAAATGGATAAAATGAATGTTTAAAAAATATTAATTATGGTATCATTATATTTTTATGTTATTTTTAGAATATTATTCGATTTGAAGAATAGTATTCTCCATATTTCGAAGACGGAGGAGATTTTATTGCAATTTTCATGTATTATTATTATTGATATGACAACGCCGCAATGACGAATTTTCCCCTCTGCCTCTTCAGACTGCGGAGTTCAAGAACCATGCAACTGACTTTACAAGATATCGTGTATGCATCTGAGGAGAAATAAATCTATACTTGCCTGGCTATTTCTTATACAACCAAGAGCCCATTGTATTTCGACAAGATAAGTTGTTTCGCACTTCCTCTATTTCATGTTGTGTTTTTTAAATAAACACATGACAGCACTCCAAGATCCGCATCAACTTTGACTGAAACAAAAAACGCCATTACACGAGTGAAAAATTTATTGAAAGAACACACATGGAACAGAGGAAATAAGAAACATATAATCGAAATACAACGGGCTTTTGCTTGTATAGGAAATAGCCAGATAAATATAGATTTACTACTTCTCGAGAATACGTCCTGGGTCATTTAGTGCAAGCACAGAAGTTGCATCTCTTGCACCATTCCTCGACATCTCTACGACAAATATTTCAGTACCTAATGCCGAGCCAACGTTCTATTGATTCAGCAGAAACAATCACTCTGACTCCAGGGTAATTTAGGTTGCACCTTTTCCACCATGGTCTGAGGCACAAACGGTCTGATATACTAGACAGTTCGCATCCCAATTACGAGTACCTACCTTACTGGAGATTTTTGGCCATCCAGGTTGTTGTTCATTTTCTAGCCAGTCACGTAACCAATGAACACAAATAGAATTTTTGGCAGCCGCCTTTTGCTCTTGCCTCTTGCAAAATTTGCAAGAGGATGGCAAAGTACTTGAATAGTGTGTTAAGGGTATCGTCAATTCGGTAACATAGGTAGCTGTCTCTCTTTGTTAAGAAACTTTGTTTTTCGTGCAAAATTTCTATAATTAATATCAGTGCAAAGCGCTTTCGGCCGTAGCCATCTTCAGTGCAACTTGAAAGTATGGAAAAATTACTTTCTCAAGTGTCAAATTGACTTAAGAAATGAAAGTGAAAGTGGACTTATTCAAGAGTTCAGTTGAAAATTGAACTGATAAGTTTTCTACTAAAAAAAGTTAGTTTTTACTCACTTCGTCAGGTTAGTACATGGAGTCATCTCATTGAACATAGAAGTGTAAAGGAACAAAGACTTTACTTTAGGTACATTACAACATTTTAAAATATATCAAAACCATTCCTCTAAAATCAACTATACCATTATGCAACAGGTTTCTTTGGTAGTTTTTTAACAATCTCGTTAGGAATAATTTATTTTGTTTTAAAAGACCATGCTGATTTTATGGTTACGAAATGAGTGACAATGACAATTGAAAATAGGGTTATAGCCGCCCAAGAGTGCGGGAAATTCAAATTTTCCGAAAACCAGAAAGCCGAAGGATCCAATAGATTGGACAGTCCTGCAGATGACGAGCTGACCCTTTTCGCTATGTAAGCTACCCTGTTATCATCATGGAGTATGGAGTTAATTTTCTATTTTGGTTTAGTTCAAGGCAGTGAATGTTTGAGAATAATGGAAAAGCCAAATTGTATTTTAAAAAGGTTAGAAACAAATAATAGAGGAAATAAACTTTGAACTTTTTCTCTCTTTCCTTTGTTGATCAACTTTAAAACTAATTTAGAAGTCGTCCGTGTAGAAAAGATGTAAGCTCTATTAAAATTTACTTGTGTATTAGGGCAAGAGAAATTGTTGTCTTGAAGTTCATTTTTGATTTCAATGTCATCCATAAAATCCAAGCGATTTAAGTGTCAATCATTTTGGGGTCATATTCGTTGTTATAAGCTATTTGTTTGAGAATTTTGACTTCATTATTATTAAAGTATTCCTTTGAAAGGGGGATGTTGAGCAGTCTATTAATGTAACAGTGAAAAGCTGCCAGCTTGTGTTTTTGAGGGTGGTTAGAGCTTTCGGGGATGGTGTGGTCTGTCTGTGTGGGTTTTCTGTAGATTGAGAAATTCAGCTGATTTGATTGATTCTTCAAAATAGAGATGTCCAGAAAGTTGATTCTGTCATTGCTTTTAATTTACAAAGTGAAAAAGATTTTTGGATGTATCAAGTTTAATTTTTGTAGAAGTTCAGCTTGGTTGTGGTTGCCATCTAAAAAACAAAGAATAGTTAACGTACCTGAACCAATGTAGTATTTCCTTGTTGTTGTTGGTGATAATGTGTTGATTTTCCAAGAAATATATAAAAAGATCAGCCAAAAAAGGCGACAAGCAACTTCCCATGGCAAGCCCATCAGGTTGTTGATAGAAGGTGCTGTTGAATGTGAAATAGTTTTGAGAGAGGCAGTGATTTAGAAGAGACAGCACGTTGACAATGGTTGTTCCGGATACATTCTTTGATCTTAGCATGTCTCCAACGATATTGACAGCTTCAGCTCGTAAAACCACCCTTTTTGACAACTAGTACGATAGGCGATGACCGTGAACTATTAGATACTTATATGATGTGTCATCCTCCAGCATTTCTTGAAGAATGATGTTAACTTGATCTTGATGATTCTTTGCGAAAGAAAGTTTTTGTGGTGGTTGGCCAATAGTTGTGGCACTTCCTGTATGGATGCCAATTTTTACTAGAGACTTTATTTTATCTTTTATCTTCCATAAAGACACCAGCCTTTCCTTTCACGAAATCAACAGCTTCATTTTTTTTAACCTAAATTATTCCAGCTCTTTTTGACGCTTTTCGTTCGAAGCATAATCTTTTTCGCATTGCAGCACATTGATAGCTGGTGGCTACATATAGCGTTTTTTTTTCAATATCATCCGGTTTGTTTTTGGATTGGACATCCTCACTTGAAAAACTTTGTTGGCGTTGACTGACACACAGTAAAAAAAATCATGCAAAATTTTACACGAAAAGTGGTCTACATAAGGCCACACCAATTTGTGTATATTTAACACCAAGGTTTTTGGTAAATTTGACGAGAATTTGCGCGAAGAATTTACACAAAACGGTGTTAAACATAATACACCATATCATGTAACTTTTACACTAAGTTATATTAAATATACACACAACAGTGTGTGTATTTCCAAATATGCGTGTTGTATTTACACAAAACAGTGTTAAATAGAATACACCGAATAGTGTTACTGTACAGGATGGAACATCCTGTTTTTTGTATGATTTTTTTGGAAAGTCGCATTTTTTACGACTAGTCTGTTGAAAATATTTGATATTTCGATAGTCATTTTCATTTTATTTTATTTTATTTTATTTTCTGATGTTTCATCCTTAACTTTGTCAGCTTAACCTATTTAATTTAATGGGAGGTATAGGTAATCACCATTCCTCACAAACCTATTAAATTAAACTGGTAAAACTAAAATTATTGAGGATAAACATTAAAATAAAATAAAAATAGCTATCGGATCAAATATTTTCAACCAGACGTGAAAATGTGCGACTTTTCCAAAAATCATACAAAACACATTAAAAAACTGTTCATTTATGGCGTAACTCTTTAGTTTTGGAGACTGGTTTTGGTTTCTAATGATTTTTATTGTAGACAACGACAATCGAACATCAACCATCCCATCAGCGCATCAGCACGCTTGGAACTGATCACTGTCACACAAAAGAAGGTAGAGGACGGAGGGCTTGACCCGACACACTATTGGGTGTAGAAACGTTCGTCTACCGTGTAAATTTAAACATTTTTGGTGTTCATTTAATGAGAATGGTGTAAAAAATTACACATTGTCATGAGAGTAACACGAAACCAGGATATAACTTTGATTCAACACTGTATTGTGTAAGATATCAGTTTACCAAAATACTGTTGGTTAACTGGACGGCACTTTACGAACAATGGTGTATAGTTTTTACACACAACGTGTTTACCACTTTGTCGTGTAATTATACACGGGATCTTTTTTTACTGTGTATGTTACAAGATTTCCATTCCGCCTGTTTTCGGTTTAACCCACCACCAGGGTAGTCACGCCTTCATAATCGCTTTACTATTTCCAGATTTTTCACATTCATATCCACAGTTGCTTTGTTTTGCAGTCCTTTACAACTGATTAGAATTCTCTCAAGCCTGCGCTTTACTCTGCGCATTATCTCTTGAGTGAGATTGGCTCACTTTAGTCTTCGAATTATAACGAGATTATGGAAAAGATACAAGGCACCAATTTTGTGAAAATGTCGCATACGAAATTTGATGAGAGTTCCAATGAAGAGCAATTTTAATTAAATATGGAGCATTCGACAATATTCCCACAGAATGGGGCCCTAACTCCGAACAAAATTTGAATACCGATTCCACCATAGAACCTTTTGACACCATAGCTAAATCCGAAAAAATCCGCATAGGGAGAAGAACTTCAACGCCATTTAGTTAATTTCAATAATGACTCTGCAGGCAAAAGAAAACGAGCAGTATTATCAAGGCTAACAAGATGTACAATAATAGGCCTCGTCAGATTCCAGAACGAACCACTACCACTATTAATTTGCATATTGCATATGTGAAAAAATCCAGCAGCCGCTATCAATCACTATACCGGAAAAAAGCCTTGAAGCATTGGAACACCATCAATGGAGAATCTTTTGAAAACATCGAACTACAGAAAGTGGATCATTATGAAGATACAAAATTCCTACTTCAACGCTAAAGGATGTAATATTAATCATTTCTAGATCAAGATCAATATGAAGAATGGATAACTTAACGACCGAGTCATTTTCATGAAGGTCTGATGCAGATTGGGCAGATGCAGCCAGTATATAGACTCCAAATTTCAGACATCCGCTATCAGACAGCTTGGCAGATTTTTAACGGGTATTGGCGCAGAAAAAAGTTCAAAATTACTAGACAAAATTTTTCACAGTCCTGCAATCTATCATGAATCAGCATAAAAAAATAAAACAATTAGGTACAATTACGTTAAACTTTTAGAAGCTCTCGAAAACATGATGATAGACAAAGCTTCATGGAGTACACTGATAATTCGCATTATAGCCCGGGAATGGTATTCCGAAGAAATGAGCTGTACGAACCACCTACTGAAAGAGCCCCACAATATGTAAGAGTTTGCAAAACATTTTTACGAAATTTCAATAACTAGAATCCATCTTAAACGCACATAAGATCATTAGGTAAATCCAATATAACTCCAATGGTCGACGACGAAAATATTGCTTTCAGTTATCACATACAGTATGAATAATTGTAATTAAGTCCAAGCTTTCTTCCCATTTGCACGCTTGTAGGTAGTTGAGGAGAAGCTGTTTGTGAACTGTCTTAACTATTACGACAATATAGCATGCACTTCCATATCTCGATGCCGAATCTTCAAGAAAAATCCGCACATATCTATAATCAATCACGCAGAATTCCCTCAAAGTTGAAATCCACCAAGTAGCAGATAATCATTCTTATCATCGCGGAATCCGCAACCAAGAACGGACTGCAGATGGTGCCATGTTGTGATTAGCTTCGCATTAACATTCACAAAAGTAGAAGGGGCACAGTGAGAATTTGCGAGTCATCTTTATAGATTCCAGATCCCAGCTATCTTTTATCGCAGAATCAGCTGCCAGCCTTTTTCCTCTTCCCAAGGAGAGATATCACTCATAGGTCTTAGTGCAAGAGAATCTCAAACATCAAAATGGTAGCGAAACACCAATCCATCCAAGATTTCCAAGCAATTTCTAACTAGATAGAGTAGAAATCAAACGAGAAGAAGCCACACGGGTTATCGTTTGTCTGACTTTAAATGGTAGGGACGCAGAGAAAAGGAAATCTGCTTTCTTTGTCAGCGCTGATGACAGTGGCTTCTTTTCGTTTGATTTTTACTCTACCATATTTTTTTGTCCTAAGTTGTCAATATATTCCATTGGAACTTGTGGCAAATCCTACATTCTCAGTATCTTTATTCGATCGGCATCATCTTTGGCTCCAACAAATATGCTCAGATTCTACTGCAAGGCACAAGCAGTGGCCAGGCTACGGAGCTATGTTAGATATTCTCCGGAAACACTGGAATTAGCTACACGATGACTATGGGTGTTAGAATTTTCTGTTTAGAAATGTGTAGCTTGAGCCAAGAGATGGCGACACTATAAAAATCCCATGAACGATCTTGAAAACCTAAGATCTCTTGAGAACATAGGAATAAATAGCAATGATTGCGACCCCTATTAATTATCTATCTGGTTATTAGTAAGCTAGATGTAGAGACTATCTCACATCATGATCCCACTCGGGTGACACAACTAAAATCAATTTTATCATCTCGGTCTGAATTCCTTAGTAAGGTAAAAAAATTTAAGTGATGAACAAAATCAAAAAAAAAAAAGGAATTTACCTGTTATTACTGTAAACAAGAACATGTAATACATAAATGTTCAAGGTTTCTAGCTCTATCTCTTCAAGAACGCTTAAAAAAGGGTTGAAGGACTATAATTTTGTCCAAATTGTCTACAGCAGTGGTCCATGTTTTTAATTCATCTGGTGACATTGTCATGTGTAGAGCATTATTGGACAGAAGTGCATCAATGTCTAACTTTATATCCCAAGAATTTGCAGATCGATTGGATATAAATAAAGTTAATTCTGCAGTAGTAAGATCAGGCCAAAGTCATTGGAATATTAAAGCCTCATGCCATATTGAAATAAGATCGTGTCATTCTAGTTTTCAGAAGCAATTCGATTGTTTGGTCATACCTCAAATTACAAGTGGATTGCTAAATTCTTATTTTGATGCCACTGTTTCAAATATACATACTAACCCATTGCCCTCTTGCAGATCCCAAGTGTTTAGATTTCTTTAATAACTCAAGTCATTTATTGCACGTCATCGACGGTTCACAACACGCCCTATGTTATCGAACGCCCCATGTTATCGAACGCCCCTCAAAAAATAGACAAATGAATATAACCCAACATTTTAATGACAGTTTCGGTCTGGAAGATTCGATTCCAGTATCATCCAGTTACACACACTCAGCGCAACAAGTTCCGTGTCAATGCACTTCCTCCACGTGGTTAAAAAACCAACACTGTTAATTGCTATAATTAATTTGATCGTAACATTGTACTGTTCGTCTTTGTTGATCCGTTTGTTTGCGGTAGTAAAAGTGTTTTGAGTTGGAATTAAAACGATTAAAAACTAACCGCGTTCGAGTTTTATTAAAACCACCCAAGGTCTATCTGGTCCACTCTATCGAAGGAACTCTAAAATCCCCACATAATTTCTGGTCTCTTCTCACGGATTGTTGACTTGCAACCGATTAAAATCGATAGACAAAGTGGTTTTATGAAACAATTCGGATACTTTTGACGTTGAAAATAGTACTTGTGTGCATTGACTCGTGAAAACAAAAAAGTGAACTCTCGGTAATCCAGTCTCCGCCCCATTGTAGCAGACTGCAGGATCGCAGTCCTCGCGCTACGCCCCAGTGGCCTCGTGGCTCTAGTTTTGTGGCCCAATCCCGTGGCCTTGCAAATTGGAAATTGAAGATTACGGCACTCTGTCGCCTGGATTTCAAGGAAAATTTAAGGTCAGATCTTTCAATTTTATTTATGATGGTTATGGAAAGTCGTTCACTACAGAACTTCAAGAATTTCATCACACTGTGACTGTACTGGTTTTTTTGTAGTGGTTTTGTGCATTTGTTTTGGTGTTCTATAGAATATTTTTGCACTCTCTGTGGCAAATACTTATTTGCAATTTAACTGACATTAATTTAAAGTAGGAAGGAATAATATAGACTCTTTTCTCACAACTTTTTTATAAGATTCTTGCAATCTTTCTCGTTTTTCAAAAACAAAAAATTTCTTATTTCATTTAAAGCTAAAGCGTAGATATTTCTTTCAATTTAAAATGTCTGAATTAGGAATTGATGTAGAAAGCCTCAAACGCAAAAGAGGCAGGCAAAAGGCTGTGATAACAAGAATTGAAAACTTTGTTCGACAAAATGTTGATGTTGCAAATATTGATGTTAATGATTTTGTTGTAAGGGAAGTGCAATTACACAAAGCTTATGCGTCATATCTAGAAGTACAAGATGATATTGAAGATGTTGACGAAACTCAATCTGCTGACAGAGATGAATTTGAAGGTAGATATTTCAATCTTGCAGCAAAGTTAAAATCTTTAATTCAAAGGTTTTCTCAGGTATCAATTAACTCGCCCATCCCACAACTTCTAGCCACACCACCTCTAGCCTTGCCTAATGGCCCACCAATTAACCCTCATTCAATTCAAGTTAAGCTTCCTAGTTTAAATGTACCTACTTTTACAGGTAATTGGTTTTAAAGGATTGGCCCGCTTTTAAAGATATTTTCTCTGCACTAATAGATTCAAATCAGAATCTCTCCCCTGTGCAAAAATTAATGTATTTGAAATCTGCTTTGAAAGGTGAACCATTGGACCTTGTGAATAGTTTGTTAATGACCAACGAAAATTATGCAGTAGCAAACGAAATGTTGAACAAGCGATACGACAAAAAACTTTTGATTATCAATTCATTGTTGCAGGGTCTATTGGACGTCCCACATATTTCCAAAAATAATTGCACAGCCTTGAGGCAATTCATAACTCAGGTTAACAAAAATCTAAAGTCATTAGAAGCACTACAAGTTGATATCGAGAATTGGGATTTGCTTTTAATTTATATTTTCTGTAAACATTTAGATGCTACAACAAGGCAAGACTTTGAACTAGAGCGAGAAACAGACGATTTGCCTACATTGGACGAATTTATGGATTTTTTAGAAAGAAAGTGCTCATCGTTAGAATCACTAACAGATAATTTCAATACTGAAAATAAGTATTCTCAAAAAGGTTCACGAGTTCATGTCGCTCAAGAAACTGACACAAATAAATATATAGGTTGTTTTTATTGTAAATTCAAAAACCATAACATTTATAAATGCTCTAAATTTTTGAAAATGCCTGCTTCTCAAAGAAAACAGTTTGCTATGCAGAATAAATTGTGTTTTAACTGCCTCGGTAATAAGCACAATGTGTCTCAGTGTCCCTCGTCAAATTGCAGGATTTGTTCTGCAAGACACCACTCTCTGTTGCACGAATCTCGAGAGAGTGGAAGTACAATGCATCAAGTGCATGAGCCTTCACCCAAACCACCTGGTAATAATGTACAACCGAGTGTACAACCCAGTGCACAACCCAGAAATCCCCATGGTAGGCCTCACTCTCAGGATGCAAATAAACATGTTGTAGTAGAGCACGCTGCGCTAGAGCTCTCTCAGGATAACGTCTCAGAAGACAATAATCCAAGCTCATGTCATTTGTCTCAAAGCTATTCTCAAATATTGCTTGCTACAGCAAAGGTGTTATTAGTTTCAGAAAATGGAACCAAAGTGCTTGCACGTGCGCTATTGGACTCCGCATCTCAAACGACTTTTATCACTTCACATATGTTTAAGAAGTTAGCATCGCCCTCGGTTAAAATTCATCTACCAATTTCAGGAATAGGTAGCACTAGAACTCAAGTGACTCACTCTGTGAAAGTGAATATTTTGTCTCGACACGAAAAGTTTTCTCTCTTTGCTCATTGTGCCATATTGGACAGAATTACGTCTGTGATTCCTCATGTCAGAGTGGACACAAGTAAATTGCCCTTGCCTCAAAACTTAAGGTTGGCTGATGAAGAATTTCATATTCCCGCACCTATAGATTTGTTAATAGGAGCAGATCTATATTATGAAATTATTACACCTGGTATTATTACTCTTGGCAAAAATCTGCCTACTATCCAAAATTCCCGATTAGGTTGGGTAATAGGTGGTCCAGTTCCCAGCGAAAACGGAGCGATGAATTCTCTTGTGAGCGTCTCTTTGTTTTGTTCTAGTCCTTCATTGGAAGAGCTTCTACCCAAATTTTGGAACTTAGAGGAGTACCCTCATAAAAGGTTTGTTACTCCAGAAGATAAAAAATGTGAAAGTATCTTTCAGGACACCACTAAACGATTGTCTGACGGTAGGTTCCAAGTAAATTTGCCTTTTCAGGATGAAGGTGCCTCTGGACTCCTTGGTGATTCTTTCATGTTGGCTCGACAACGATTCTTTTCGCTTGAAAAAAGATTCCATAGAGATAACGATTTATTCTTGCGTTATAAGGCCTTCATCGACGAATACCTGCTATTAAATCATGCGAAATATGTTTCCTTGAATGCATCTTCTAGTCTAATGCCGTATTTTCTTCCACACCATTGTGTAATTAAGGAGTCAAGCTCAACCACTAAAATTCGTGTGGTGTTTGACGGTTCGATGAAGACCACGAACGGCTTGTCTCTGAATGATGTAATGTTGAAGGGCCCCACAGTGCAACCTGACCTGGTTGATATTCTATGCAGATTCCGCACTTTTAAGTATGTTCTCACCACTGACATCAAGAAAATGTACCGTCAGGTACAAATCAACCCCGCCCAATTGCACTTACAAAACATCTTGTGGAGAGACAACCCTGATGAAGATTTGAGGTGTATCCAATTGCAAACCGTGACTTATGGGACAAAGGCGGCACCATATTTGGCAACAAGGTGTTTAGTTCAGTTAGCTCAAGACAATGCCCTCTCTTTTCCTCTTGCTTCGGATACTACTTTAAATCAATGTTATGTTGATGAAATTTTGTCAGGCGCCAACTCTCAAGATGACTTGAAGAGACTCCGCACGGAACTCACTCTTATGTTGGAACAAGGTGGTTTTCATTTGCACAAATGGTGTTTCAATGAGCCCTCGATGTATACTAGTGCTGACACTAGGGTTGATTCAGATGAAGTTTCGCTAAGGGAACCTCTAAGCAAGGTACTGGGTATTGCTTGGAATTCTGTTGACGATTCCTTCAAGATAACTTGCTCGGTGCCCGATGATTCTGCTATTACAAAGCGTCAAGTCCTTTCCCAACTATCCCAAATGTTCGATCCGTTAGGTTTGATTAGTCCTATAGTCATCTTGGCTAAAATCATCATGCAACAGCTATGGTTAAAAAGGTTGGATTGGGATGATCCCCTGAGCTCAGATCTACTTGATGTTTGGAAACGGTTTTCAAACGGACTGAAGGATCTGCCCAACATATCCGTGCCAAGATGGTTACACACCTCAAGCGACATTTTGGATTTCGAATTGCAGGGGTTTTCGGACGCAAGTCTTTCAGCATATGGAGCTGCAATTTATTTACGTGTTATCTATAAAGATGGTTCCGTTTCTTCTCGTCTCATTTGCTCGAAATCAAGGGTAGCTCCCTTAAAGACAGTCTCAGTTGCTCGCCTTGAACTTTGCGGAGCTGTTTTATTGGCTAAACTTGTTCACAGAATGAAATCAGTCTTCTCTTACTCATTTTCAAAAATCGCGCTTTGGACTGATTCTGAAATTGTTCTCAGCTGGTTGAATGACACTCCATCTAGATGGACAGTTTTTGTTGCAAATCGAGTCTCAGAGATTCACGAACTCAGCTCAATTTCTCAATGGCGTCACATCGACTCCAAATCCAATCCTGCAGACTTGATTTCTCGAGGTACAGACTCATCCACATTACTCAGGAGCGATTTGTGGTGGCATGGCCCATCCTTTTTGTCTGACCCTAACTTTATTGTTCAAAATGCGCCCTCTTTCTCTGAAATACGATCTCCTCCTGAACAAAGAACGGTCTCATATGTCGCAATACCTGAATTTTCTCTAAACTTTAAAAGATTCTCGAAATTAACAAGATTGCAGAGAACAATAGCCTTCGTTTTAAACGTCCTGTCTTCCGAGGAAGTTCAGTGGAAGTTTATTCCGCCTTCAAGCCCTCACTGGGAGGCAGGCATAAAATCAACCAAATTTCATCTGCGGAGAATTATTGGTAAAACAATATTAATATTCGAGCAATTGACTACGGTCTTAGCTCAAATAGAAAGCATTCTCAACTCTCGACCTCTATGTCCTGCTTCAACTGACTCGTCTGACCTCACATGCCTTACTCCTGGCCACTTTATAATAGGTCAACCTCTTACATCTTTTCTGAAAAGGATGTGTCTTCAGTCCCTGACAATCGACTTTCGTTTTGGGAACAATGTTCCAAAATTAGGTCACTTTTTTGGAAGAGATATTCTACTGAATATCTGAACAGGTTACAACATAAGCCCAAATGGATCAAACCCGCATCCAATTTAAAGGTCGACATGATGGTGTTACTGAAAGAAGATAACACACCCCCTCTGGACTGGATGCTGGGTCGGATTCAGAGGGTAATGACTGGTCCAGATGGCAGGGTTAGAGTGGCCGAGGTGAGAACACAAACCGGCTGTTTTGTTAGGCCTATTACAAAATTGGCTCCCTTGCCTTTTGATTAAGTTGAAGGCGAGACTTCAACTGGGGGGGAGGATGTTTAGATTTCTTTAATAACTCAAGTCATTTATTGCACGTCATCGACGGTTCACAACACGCCCTATGTTATCGAACGCCCCATGTTATCGAACGCCCCTCAAAAAATAGACAAATGAATATAACCCAACATTTTAATGACAGTTTCGGTCTGGAAGATTCGATTCCAGTATCATCCAGTTACACACACTCAGCGCAACAAGTTCCGTGTCAATGCACTTCCTCCACGTGGTTAAAAAACCAACACTGTTAATTGCTATAATTAATTTAATCGTAACATTGTACTGTTCGTCTTTGTTGATCCGTTTGTTTGCGGTAGTAAAAGTGTTTTGAGTTGGAATTAAAACGATTAAAAACTAACCGCGTTCGAGTTTTATTAAAACCACCCAAGGTCTATCTGGTCCACTCTATCGAAGGAACTCTAAAATCCCCACATCAAGTTTTATGAACCTGGACCCATTGATGTTGAATTTTTTTGGGATCTGATTGGTAATGAAAAAATGTCACTAGGCCCTAACAAGCCTGTCGTTCAGAATAGCAAGTTAGGCTGGTTTGTGTTTGGACCATTGAATGTTTCAGGGTCAAACAGAACCTTTCGCAATTTTTCAAAGACTTCAGCACAATTGGCTAAGTTTTGGGAACTGGAGGAGTCTCAAGCTGAAATTCACCTTTCTGAAACTGTTCAGCGTGATCCAGATGGAAACTTTATAGTTTTAGTCCCATTGAAACAACCTGTAGAGGCCCTGGGTCATTCTTATAACCAAGCATATACTTTGTCGATTTCTTTCGTTGAAGAATATGTATATTGATTTCATGACTGAATATCAAGATCTTAATCATATGACACCTTTTGTTTCTTCACCTAACCAGATTAGTTACTTTTCTCCACATAACGGTGTTTTGCGCGAGGACAGCTTTACAACAACTTTGTATTCAACAGCTCGGCTCCGTCTACTTCAGGCCTCTCATACAATATGGAATTCAGATGATTACTCTAGTCGCTCAAGATGATTTAATTTCAATTGTCATGAGATTTAAACATCAATTTGTATTTTCAGCCGATGTTTCCAAAATGTATCGGCAAATAAATGTCAAAGAGGAATTTTGTCCGTTACAATTGATTCTTTCGCGAGCTGATCCGAAGGATGAATTGCAGACATTTTCTTCGAACCCCGTGACATACGGCACAGCGAGTGTCCTATTTTCGGCAACACGCTGTCTAAAGCAACTGCTTTAGCTACTGGAAAGGAAAAGTTCTACCTAGCTGCTTCTAAATTCATAAACAGAGATTATGTGGACAATCTCCTTTCAGGAACTGACTCATGAGAGGCAGTGCAGTTGTATAATAACAATTGGGAATCCTAAAGTCAGGATGCTTCAACTTGAGAATATGGAAGACAAACGAAAAAGTCTTTTGGATAGAATCAGTGCGTCGGAGTCAGTTCAGGAGTATTTTTTTGGCTCTCCAGAGACCAGCAAGATCTTGGGCATGCATTGGTTTAGTGCATCAGATACTTTTTAATTCAATATCACCATACAATCCTTCGCAAGACAAATTACTAAACAAGTCATCTTATCTGAAGTCGCCAAAATTTTTGATCCTCTTGATGGACTCATAAGCCCAGTTGTTATAAAAGCTACTTCAGACTCTATCCCAACACCTGTCATGGGATAAGCCGGTTATTCGGAGTTTGACCCAGAAATGGACGTATTTAAGATGAAATTTACACGAGCTGAATGCGTTGTAAATATCTAGGTTGTCTATGCGAACCTTCAGTCTGTTCAGTTGCTAGGTTTCTCTGATGCGTCCAATTCTGCATGTGGTGCTTGTATGTATATTAGGTCCATTGACTGAAACAACTATGTTTTTGTACAATTGCTAACCTCTAAAACACAAGTTTCGCCTCTTAAGACGGTTAGTACCCCTAGATTGGAATTATGTGGGGCATTCATTTATGCTCCCCAAGCAGCACTCCCATGTTGGGCCAATATTGGGACAAAAACTACGATTTATTGGCCCGTCAGATTCTCTATGTTGGCCCAATAAAAGATGTGGACATTCTGCAATATTTGTCCAAGAACGTATGTCAATATATACACAAAAACAAATACCAACGTTGGTACAATAATGTAACCAAATGTTGGCCCAAAAAGAAATAATCAATATCATATCAAGAACTTTATGCAATATAGAGCCAATTCAAATTACCACTATTGGCCCCAAGACGTATGTAAATCTTGGCTTTATATTCAGGCCTATGATGTATCCTGTCCTGTTATTTTAACAGCTGTGTTAAGGCTCAACATCTATGTCTGTCTCCATTTTGACGTATAGAATAAACAGTGACAGATAACTTAACATTGCTGTTAAAATAACAGAAATTATGTTTAATTAAGGTAACGGACCAATTATAAGGACCGACTAAGAAGTGTTTTCTCTCCGCCGGACCATCCGTGGACCCGTTTCGCTGTATCACAACTCATCAGCACGGTTAACTCCCGCCAGGGTCCCGCAGAGCGAAAACAACCAATTTTTGGCTTCATCCCGGAACCAGGTTTAAGAGGTAAAGTGAAGACAGAGTCTCCATCTATTTTTTGGTCGGCACACCAAGTACGCACATTGAATACCCAACATTTTCAATTCAGAAAATCTAACCTTGGTAAAAATGGGTATGTAAATATTGGCCCTTCATTGGGCTTTTCAAAAAGTATCAATATTGTGAAATAATTGAAAATAAATATTGGGTGTACAAAGTTTTTGAAGTGAATTTAAATATCAATAAAAAATTGAATGCCAATATTGAATTAATATTATATAACAATATTGTTTCGATAATATAAAATGTAATACTTGGCCAATATCTCATAAATCAATATTGTAGTGAGAAGTCTTGGGCCAATATTCAAATTACTGAAAAGTTAATTAATCTATGAAAACAATATTGGTACAAGATTATTTTTAAATATTGTTTCCACATAGTTAAAACTAACGTTGCCCCAATATTGGTACTGTGTTGATTTAGCAACAAAAATGAATAAATATTGGCCCAACTGAAAAACGATGTTTACCCCATATTATGTGCTACTTGGGTCGGTCACTATAAAAATTGATAAAGTATTCTTCTGGTGCGATTCAACCGTCAGATTAGCTTGGATGAAGTGTCCTCGTCCTCCTAGCAATTTAAAAATATTTGTAGCCAACCGTGTTGCTACAATCCAAGGGTTAACACCAATTGATCGTTGGAGATATGCACCAACTGAATATAACCCAGCGGACATCCTATCACGATAAATGTCACAAAAGGATATTGTCAATATGGTTTAGACATTCGCGTCCTTGGTTTAGAAGCAGTGGATAAGAAACCTTGATATTGTCAGTTCATCCACTTGGTTTCATGGTCCTGACTGGCTTAAGTATTCTTTAGATGCGTGGACTTCAAATGTTTCGAATCAAAAACCATTGACGTTTGATGGCATTCATTAGATCCGAAAGGCAGCTCAAACCTTCGTAGAAGAGGTAGTTATGTGTGCCATTCGTGGGAACATGCTGACCATTGCATCGCCGACCTAAGCAGTTTCTTGAGAACTGTGTAAGCTTGAAACCAGGATGCCCCATGCGAATAAACTTTTAACTTTCAGATTAGACATAGACTTTGAGCTGTTCACAAGTACTTTTGCTTCATATTTTTGAAGTAATTTTTAAATTAAAGTTAATTTTTTAAAAACGGTTTCTTTATTACCGGAAACGTAAAGTGGCGCAGTCGTACGGATTCTTGAAAGGGCTTTCTCGTCGAAAAACCCTTCGGTCCTAATCGTTAATTCAAGAAACGAACCTTGAACCCGGAAACAAAAACTCTGTTAAACGGACAAGAACATTGTGTATTGTGTAAGACTTGTGTGAAATAGTTGTGAAGATTGAAGAAGAAAAATGAAGAGCTTCCTATTGGAAGTCCCATTTTCTTTACATTGTCCTTTACCTGTCTATGTCTAACTCCCCGGATTTATCTGATTCTGAGACGGAAACCAGTGAAAACGGGTCAATTTTAATTGATAATAGTAATTATTCAAATCAGTTAGATTTAAATACTTCTTTACATTTAGAAAATTTATTTTCGAATATTTCCATAAGCGAGAGAATCGAAACGATGGCACCACCACATTTCGAAACCAAACTACTCGAAATAGTGCCAAAATTCGATGGCAACCCTTTAGAGTTAGCTTCATTCCTTGAAATAAGTCAAAAACTGATTTCGACTTATTGGAATAGTGAAGATCTCAATTGTGTGCAAAATCTCGCAATAATTTATGGAATATATGCTAAAATAATTGGTAAAGCTAGGGAAGTTTACAGCATTTGCGTATCTAAGGACTGGAAGACAGTCAAAGACGCTTTGATTGCACATTTTGGTGATCAAAGAAACGAAAATGGCTTATTGTTTGATTTGGATCAACTCAGACAATACGCAAATGAACCCCCTTTGCAATTCCATACTAGAGTTATGTCTAATTTAAGTGCTTTACATAATTATATTGATACCCACAATAATTTTAATGATCCAACAAGTATTGTTAAAAAGAATTTTTATAATTTACATGCTTTAACAATATTTTTGGCAGGTTTAAAAGAACCACTAGGTTCAACGATCCGTTCGATGAAACCAAAAGATCTAGCCGAAGCTAGACAGTACATCATTTCGGAAAGTAACATAAGACATTTACAAAAACCCCAAAATGATAATTTTGCTAATAAAAATAAACATCAAAATCAACAGAAGCAGAATTTTCATCAAAATAACTTTCCACGTTTCAACACTTTTCAGCAAAAATACACGCCAACACAAACGTTTCAATCACCCGGAAACACATTTCCGCGTGCCCCAATAAACGTTAATCCCAGACAAATGCCACCACAAAAATTTTTTACCAACCAACAAGTGTTTGGTTCACCCAAAAATGTTTGGAAACCAAACCCTCAAGCTGCCCAAAATTTTCAAAAACCAGTACCAATGAGTGGCGTATCTCACGGTACCAATAGATTCAATAACCAAAATTTCCAACTACATAATGTAGAAAATGCACCCTACTATCTAATTCCAAATCCTCACTACGCCGAAAATTATAATTATTATTATGATTACCAAGGCTATGGTGATGGTAGTAACGACAATAATTATTCAATGCAAAACGATCAGGTTGACTCCCAAGATTTTTACAATGACCCAAGTAACGGTCAAACCGAAACCAATGAACCTGAAAATTACGATCAAACTCCCATTGAACAAAATTTTCAAGAGGCGGAGCCTCCCGCCGAGATGCCGTAGAAATACATTCTATTTATGACAAAAAGGATCTCCCTTATGTTAAAATAGCAAATCCACCCTTAAAGCTATTAATAGACACAGGAGCTTCAAAAAGCCTTATTGGCTATGACACTTTAAAAGATCTTAATGTCAAATTGGACTTACAAAATGACTTACTTAAAACACCTAAAGCTCAAATTAAATTGTCACACTATGAAGCAAAGTCAAAATTACTATTTTTTACCCGAATTGAACCCAACACTATAGAAATATTAAACATCCCTGTAACAATACCAAACGGCGACATTAGTATTTACAAAACCTCGTTCTCTAACTGTATTTTAAAAGAATGCTTAACAACTGCGAGCGACGGCTATGCCCCAGTAGAAATTCATAACAATACTGATAGCGTCCAGGAAATATCTTTGTATAACCCAATTCCTGTACAAGCGTTCAATAAAGCCGATGTTGAAATCTATAATATTTCTATAGAAAACACACCTAATGAATTCCCTAATAGATTCGATATTGTCGATATCATTCGAACCCAACACATGAACGAGGAAGAGAAGTTTCACATAGAAAAATTATGCCAAAAATATTCGGACATATTTCATCTCGAAAACCAACCTTTGACTTTCACTAATCAAGTAAAACATAGGATAAAAACTACTGACGAACTTCTGGTCTATACCAAATCGTATCGATATCCGTTTATAGACAAACCTGAAGTAGAAAAACAAATCGGTGACATGTTACAACAAAACATCATTAGACACAGCGATTCTCCGTGGTCCTCACCAATCTGGATCGTACCCAAAAAAGCGGACGCCTCGAGTAAGAGGAAATGGCGTATCGTAGTGGACTACCGGAACGTTAACGCCAAAACCATCGACGACCGTTATCCGACACCTAACATAACGGACATACTCGACAAATTAGGCCGTTGTCAATACTTTTCTACCCTAGACCTCGCGAGCGGATTTCATCAGATAGAGATGCATCCCGACGACATAAAAAAGACCGCATTCAATGTCGAGAATGGGCACTACGAGTACGTAAGAATGCCCTTCGGTCTCAAAAACGCCCCCGCTACGTTTCAGAGGGTTATGGACGGTGTCCTTAAGGGCCTACAAAACCGAATATGCTTCGTATACATGGACGACATTATTGTCTACTCGACCTCCTTACAAGAACACATGACAAACCTAAAATTAGTCTTCCAACGACTACGCGACAGTCACCTAAAAATCCAACCCGATAAATCAGAATTCCTTAGAAAGGAAGTGGCTTTCCTAGGCCATATCGTGACAACAGAAGGCATAAAACCAAATCCTGACAAAATCAAGGCGATACTAAAGTAACTGATCCCAAAAACAACTAAAGAAATCAAAGGATTTCTCGGACTTCTGGGCTACTATCGTAAATTCATTCCTAATTTCGCCAAAATAACAAAACCGTTTACTAATTGTCTCAAAAAGCACGCGACCATTAATATAAACGATCCCACCTACGTAAAAACATTCGAAGACTGTAAAGTATTATTAACTAACGAGCCGTTGTTGCAATATCCCGACTTCTCAAAAGAATTTTACTTAACTACAGATGCAAGCAACTTTGCCATAGGTTGTGTATTATCACAAGGTCCGATCGGACAAGATAAACCAATAGCCTATGCATCTAGAACATTAAATTCTGCCGAGCAAAATTATTCAGTAATTGAAAAGGAGCTCTTGAGTATTGTCTGGGGAACGCGCTATTTTAGACCATATTTATTTGGTAGAAAATTCAAAATTATCACCGACCATCGTCCCCTTCAATGGCTAATGAACTTAAAAGAACAAAATTCAGGTTCACGTTTAGTTCGATGACGTCTGAAACTCGAGGAATTCGACTATCAGATAATTTATAAAAAAGGCAAAAACAATACAAATGCCGACGCGCTATTTAGAGTCGAGATAAACGCAAATGAAGTAAATGATACTTCGCCAACACCACCTGAAAATAACGACAACAGCCTTGACTCAAATTTACCGCCTGTTTTGCAGTATATGCAAGAATACAACAATAATTCCGTTCTAGACAATCAGCTTCCGAGCACAAGTCACGGACCCAATGATCAAATTACAACAGCTTTTGAAAATAATGAAAACAATCCCGATGTTGCGACCGACAACCAGTCAATTGCTGGCCAAGCTGACCCTGACGAATTTAATGATAATGACACAATACATACCGATTCTGAAAATCCCATTTTATCTATTCACATTAGTGAAAAACCAATAAATTATTTTCTTTGTCAAATAGTCATTATAAAAGTCGAAAATAACCCCCGAATTGAAATAAAGAAAATTTTCCAAAATCCTGTAAATAGAACCCGATGGTATATTTACGTAACAAACGATTCTTTCCAAGCACAAATTATCCAATACATAAAAGAATACGTAGAACCAAAAAGGCAATACGTCTTTCTTTTTCAAAATGACGAAGACGAAATGCTGTTTAAGCAAATGTGTAGGTTTATACCGCAAACATTTAACCATGCATCTTACAAGTTTTTGAAATCTAATAAAATGCTTTGCGATGTAACTAAAGAAGATAGGCAGAAAAATCTCATTAAAAGCCAACATGAAGGTATCACCAATCATAGAGGCATTCACGAAACGATTGACCAACTACGCCTAAAATATTATTGGCCCAAAATAAATAATGATGTCAGAAAATTCATAAATAGTTGCTCAATCTGTCAACAAATGAAATATGAACGTCACCCACTATTGATAAAATTGCAATTTACACCCACGCCTAAAAAACCATTTGAAACCATTCATGTGGATACTTTCAAATTTGAAAAAACTGTTGCATTAACAATTTGTGATAGTTTCTCGAAATTTGGACAAGCCTATGTCCTACCAAGCTTATCTGCCGTACACGTCTATCAATCTCTCTTACAATTTGTCTCAAATTACAAAATCCCAGAAAACATCGTATCTGATAATGGTACCGAATTCAATCAAAATCTTCTTAAAGAATTCGCCAAACTTTATAAAATCAATTGGCATTACACCTTGCCCTTAAACCCGAATAGCAACTCTATTGTTGAACGATTTCACTCTACACTATTAGAGCACATGCGGACTCTAGTTTTGTCCAAACCAAACCTAAATCCATTTGAAAAATTGAACTTTGCTATTATAGGGTATAACAATTCAATCCATTCAGCAACAAAGCAGAAACCAATCGATTTAATTTTTGGTCACCTCCAATTAAAGGAACCAATCGATATTGATAACGATACCCAATTAATTAATCACGAACTAAATAGGCATAAAGAGATAATCTCAGATATTTATAAAAACATTCATAATAAAATGACCGAGCATAAAGAAAAAGTAATTTCTAAAGCCAACAAAAAACGAAAAGACCCTGTCGAAATTCAACCCGGAACAATAGGTTATAAAAAACTAACCGACCGCACGGGCAAGACAAATCCTTTATATAAACCAGAACACGTTTTACAAAGTAATGACTTAACTGTTACTACCACCCAAAATACTTATCACAAACAAGTATTCAAAAATCCACGAAAATTTACTGACCAAACCCTTTTACAGGTTGATGACACTACTTCACCTGACGAGGGCACAGAAAGTTCAGATACAGAATCTTGACAACAATCCTGGCATACTTCCCTTCAAACTAGGAACTGCCAAGATGAAAATAGCCACCCACACATTCTTACATTACATCGATTTGACATCTTTGCAAAAGCAAATTGATTCTATAACCTATCAATGTGAAAAGCTAGAAATAGTAGATTATACCACGAGTCAATAATGATAGCTATTATTCCCGAGGATTATTACGAACTGAGCCGCGTTAGCGGCGAGGAAGTAACATTCCGAGGGAATAATAGCCATTATTGCGAGTAGTATACTCTACTTTATTTACGACAAATTAATTTATTTGAGATTTTCAATGAACAAATTTCATCCGTCTCATAATTTTCAATACAAATCCACAAGCACTACATGTTTGACACTGACACTTTTGTGGAATAATGACCATTAATCCCGCTACTCGTCATTAATCCCTGGAGGAATAACATATGTCATTATACTGCCAAAATCACAAATATAATACGCACATTATACATTAGTCGTAAATAAACATCATTAATTCCTCTTTAATTGCGCACAGACTTCCGTTACTTGAAACTTATAAACACTTAAGCTACGAAGAAAACGTAGTCAATCAGAAATTAAAATTAATCAGTCCAGGACATAGATCAAAAAGAGGCTTAATTAACCCTTTAGGCTCACTAGTGAAATACATTACTGGTAATCTGGACCAAGAAGACGCAAAGGAAATACATGATAAT
Organism: Ceutorhynchus assimilis; assembly: GCA_917834065.1. NCBI lineage: Eukaryota > Metazoa > Arthropoda > Insecta > Coleoptera > Curculionidae > Ceutorhynchus > Ceutorhynchus assimilis. Next base: position 13,426,295 of record OU892279.1, read on the forward strand.
ATTCTGGAACTCGGAAGTAAACAAAACAAAATAATTGAGAAAGTAAATAAACAAATATCTTTAACCTCCTAATGACAAGTATCAATCAAACAATGAGTGTAGTTTCGAAAAATCAAAAAGCAATCGAAAATAAAATTTTTGTACGACTTGACTATTTTGATTATTTACCGACAGTGTTTTGACGTCGGTATGTTGTATTTACTGGTTGGCAAGGCTGACAGAACGGTAAGTGAATTACTTACCGTTCTAGAACGGTAAGTAATATTAGTCATGTTCGGAAATTTATCCTAGATCATCCAGAAATAAAAATGAAAAACTATACAAAAAAAAGAATACACAAATATTTTATTTATTAACATTAAAATTAAACGTACAGTTATCACAATTTTTAATAGTAATAGGGAAGGTGGCTTTGTCAGGATCGTTCGCATTAACTGAAAATGTTGCACATGATACAGACGTGGAATTTGCTGAAGAAGAATCAGTATTGCCATGTAAAATTTTTCCTGCAAACTCAATTTTGTTTTGCAGTGAGTCCTCAACGTAGGTTTCAGAATATATCCACCCCTTTATTGGCCAAAAGCGTAGCTGAAGTACGTCTGAATGAATGACCAGTATAATCGGTTGGATTTCCTAATTTTAAATATTTTGCTATTATCATGGGCCATTTACCAATTGTGCCTTTCCCTACCACTTGCTTAGTGCATTTTCCTTTCTGAAAATTTAAAAACATTCGTGCAGATTTTACGTCGCTTGGTCTAAGCCTAATGTATTTTCGAATAATCTCCAAATAATGAATGGTTTCATTTTCCACATTGGTAATTGTAAATGACCGCTGAATGTGTGTTTTGGTGTTGGGAATTTTCACTATAATGAAGGAATCTCGATCCTCGATATCATTTAGAGTTATATTATATAGTTCCTCCCTCCTGCAGGCACCTGACACACCTAATATCATTCCTACCTGAAAATAAAATATGAAATATTAATACATAAAATGGAAATTATTATTGCCAATTTACCTTTTGAATTAAAAAAATATCATCTGGTGCCTCTAATAAAAATCTGGACATTTCTTCCTTTGTGAAAACGCTAGCCTTTTTTGGTTTGTGTCCAACATTTTTCCTTTTTAAGAATGTAATTAACGTCAAAAACTTAGAAATATCAATGGAATGATGTAGAAAAATTATGGCTTTCAACATCGAGTATTCAGCCCATAAACTGCCCGGCGCTTTTAGCTGTTGATTTCTTTGTACGAAATAGGCCATCAGGATTTTTTCATCGATATTTTTTCCACTTTTCTCCTCAAACCACTTCCGGAAAAGTCCATACGTATTTTCATATCGTTCCTTCGATTTTTCTGGTATTATAGCTGAGCATCCTATTCGCCAAGCTTCTTCTAGGTCCGAATTTTCACTCTCGTCACTCATTAGTTGTTGGTTAGTTGATTTTTTTTGCCAAAAATTCACAAATATACGCGAAATACGACGCTTTTGATAACAATGTATCAGTTTGTAAAAAAAATTGGTCAAAAACACTTGAACAAATAAACGCATACATGACAACCATGAACCATGGCAATTTTATAACAAAGCAATCTTGAAAATTTTCACTGATATTTAGGGTATGATCCGAATAAGTATAGATAACCATTATTATAAACGCAGTATACTTTCTCTTCCACAAGTCGTACAAAAAATAGTATAAGCATCACAAACGGTAAAGATTTACTGGTCTCAGACAATATTGGAGACTTCGCTTCGCTCAGTCTCCAAACATTGTAAATCTTACTTACCGTTCTTGATACTTAATATACTATAATGACATTGCTAGTGATTTACAACAAACAAAATCCAATTACGTGCATTACCTAGAAATTCACGAAATAATGGACCAAATTAAGTTAAATTTGGACTCTGTGCTTAATTTTCTAAACGATATAGAAAATGCCATAAGTTTTGCTAGTTTAAAAACCTTACATCATAGCATAATTCCACAAAAAGAATTAAAAGAAATCGTCAAAGAATTTCATAATTCTCACCACCACGCACAATTGTTATTTTCACAAAACGAATACATGAATTATTACGAAGTCATAGAAACAAATGTTTTTGCGATAGAAAATAAAATCGTGTTTTCACTGGATTTCCCTCTTGTGCACTCAAATATTTTCGATTATTACCACTTCTTCTCCGTACCTAATAAGAATCAATCCATCATAATACCACCTTCGACCTACCTCACCCTAAGTACGGACCTTTACCAATACCAAAATGAAGAATGCATTGACCTCAAGCCAAACTATTTCTGCAAACACAATCGACTTCTATCTATACACGAAAACCCTGATTGTATCACGTCACTGCTGACATTAAACAACAATTTGGACCAATGTCAACAAGTACCAGTACATATCCAAAAAGCCATGATGGAAGAAATCGATTCCTCCCACTATATTGGAATCTTTCCGGAAGAACAAAGAATTCAAACAGACTGTGTAGAAAGCGAAGTAACTTCAATAACAGGAACCCGCCTTTTCACAGTCCCGCCAAAATGTTCAATAAAAATGCCTAAATATGTCTACAAAAATGAAAAGGACATATTTCACGGTCATCCAGTCACCCTCAACGAAATAAAATCAGTTCAAATTCCAGTGTCAAAGACCGAGAAGATCAAATTAGAGAAAATCCCTTTGGACAAGCTACATGAACTTCAACTTCGGAGTTCAACAGAAGATTTTCTAGAATTTACCAAAATTCACCAAAGTACATACATGAATTGGCTTCCATGGATCCTAATAACTGCAATATTGATTTGCGGCATATATTTCGCAATCAAAAACAACAAGATGAAAATTTCAAGAATCCTGAGAAAACCTCCCGCTACTGAGACCATTGACGAAACACGAGTGATTCCACCCTCGAGTTCCTTCTAGGGATGGAGGAGTTATGTGTGCCATTCGTGGGAACATGCTGACCATTGCATCGCCGACCTAAGCAGTTTCTGGAGAACTGTGTAAGCTTGAAACCAGGATGCCCCATGCGAATAAACTTTTAACTTTCAGATTAGACATAGACTTTGAGCTGTTCACAAGTACTTTTGCTTTATTATTTTTGAAGTTGTAATTTTTAAATTAAAGTTAATTTTTTAAAAACGGTTTCTTTATTACCGGAAACGTAAAGAGGTAAAGCCTGAGAATTTTCCTTTCACTAAATTTTCATCATTTCCTAGAATTATACGAGTAGCTGCTCACATTCTAAGGTTTCACCATTACGTTGCAAAACTACTTAGCAAAAAGCGGAACGGAGGCGTGATTCATTGACAATCTTAGAACTTCACCAGACCCGCAAGCTCTTAGATAAAATCGCTCAAAGGGATTTCTTTTCTACTGAAAAACTTGAACTGATGAAAAAAAGTTCAGTTAATAACAAAAGTCGACTCATAAAATTATCACCCTTTATGGACGATGAGGAAGTCATAAGAGTGGGAGGCAGATTAAAGCACTCCTCATACCCATTTAATACAAAGCACCCTGCTATATTGTCTTTTTAGCAACACTTCACTATTCTTCGATTCAGACATGAACATAAGATGCTATTTCACAGTGGACCGCAATTACTGCTGTCCCATATGAGAGAAAATTATTAGTTTATTGCTGGCACAAGTCGAGGAAAACAAACTGTTCGAGAATGTGTGGTATGTTACCGCTTCAATTCTACGACACTCAGACTCACACCCTTGGTCCGCGTTTGTCAAAATGTGGATGTGATTTCTGACTTGAGTACACCAGCCTCTTTGGAAACATTTCCTAGATGCATTGCTCGAAGGGACAGGCCATCTAAAGTGTATAGTGATAATGGCACTAACTTTGTTGGGGCTCACAATCAACTTAGGGAATTTGGTATTTTCCTTAAACAAGATCAAGGGTCTTTACAAGAAAAATGTGGCTCTAGTTTCGATGTAGAGTGGCATTTCATGTATCTAGGAAGTCAAATCCGCAAAACAACATCCAAAACGGGTTTTGGTTAACAGATTCCTACTCAGTTTCAAAAGCCTTTATACAGCTGTCGCTAAGATTAAATGTATATTAAATTCAAGTCCTTCAACCCGCCTTTCAACAGACCCTAACGACCTTGGTCAGTCTATTCTAACAATTCCCCATTCGGATGTACTTGCACTAGAAACTAAACTCCTATTTCATTGGGCAATTACAAGAAATGTTAAAGTGGAAAACGGACACTAAACAATATTTCTATCGGTACAATGGTACTAATGCGCGACGGCAATTAACCGCCTGCTAAATGGCGTTTAGGAAGAATCGTAAACTTTTATCCTGGGGATGATAAAATTGTTTGTACGCGTATGGTTTCTATTAAAACAACTAGTGGCATTATTCGGTCAGTGGTTAAGGTGTGTCCACTTCCCATACATGAACAATAGCAGGGCGAACGCATGCCATTAAACAAAATATTTCATGTGATAATTAGATTAGGAAAGTTTCAGTTTTAGATAACTACCCACTTGGTGAATCCACTGAATAGTTATAAAATCTTATTTTTTATTAGCTTGAAATTCATATCCATTCCTTCAAGGTGGGGGTTATGTTAGAATTTTCTGTTTTTAAATGTGTCGCTTGAACCAAGAAATGGCGACACTATAAAAATATATGAACGATCCCTCTTGAAAACTTAAGACGGCTAGTTCTCAATCGTCACCAAGAGATAATAATACATTATACACCTAGGGACTAAAGTGGTACTTTCAATCCAGAGACAAAAAGTTTATTATAATTTGTCGAGGGATTAAAAAACACTTTAGTCCTTAAGTGTATACACTATTTTATGTACTTTAGAGGGATTGGTTCAGAGAATCATCAGTAAAAACCCGCTCTAACAAGCTTATAGCCCCAAGTTGATGATCACCCTCAATAATGATCTAGGGACAATTTTCAGAAATATAGTATTAATTGGGCAGTTTGTAGTCCAGTGTTTTCTTAGTGTCCTGTCAACAGAGTGCATTTCCAGAATTCTAGGGGAAAGCAAATATAGTCCACCCATTCACAAGGCTGCAATCGCCAACAATCGATAATAAAGAAGATCATCAGGTAACTAAATTTTGGGAATAAGATGAAATCAGCTAACCATGACAAAATGCCTACCATCAGAAACAGAGATGGTATTTAAACCGCTCGAATACCCTTCAATGACAAAGGAGAGACTGTTGGATTATTACAAGAAGCAGTACCAACTACCAGGGCCCGTATTCTCGTAACGGGGGAACAGCATTCTCTCAAGAGAACGATTGCTCTGTCTTTGTCAGTATTATGGAAATAACAATATGGGTGACTAAGACAGAGCCAATCGTTCTCTTGAGAGAACGCTGTTCCCGGTGACGAGAATACGGGCCCAGGACTCATACAACTATAGAAGAAGTTCTCGACAGGAAATAGACTCTAACTAGTAGCAAATGTATACAAGCATACCTTAAGATCTTGAAAATATGTCTGAAGGAAACACAAAAGTCGCGAAATACTACATTCCTCGTCACCATTCTTTGATCAAATAACCAGTAGTTTTCGACGCAGCCAACAAGAAGAGCTTTGAACAGTCATCACAGCATAGACAATGAGAAAATATAGACAAACCAAAATATATACCAGATATATGAACTCTAAAAAAATCTTATGGTGTTTCAATGAAAAGGTTCCTATAGTCTATACAAGAATACAGTCTCACAATATGAAACAAATGTCATTCCATGTAGCCTCAAAATGCTCAACCAACTAGTTATTGATGAAACGGAAACCACAAACTTTACAGAAACAGTCAACGCTGCTTACGAAACTTTTATGTAGGTCTTCTTTCTGGCAAAGATACTGTATTGAAGCATTGGAACTCCAAGCTGAGCAGATCCAAATGCTCTACGTGGGTTCACATTACGAGAATGATCCAGTTACAGAAATCAACTCTTACGGCCCCTGTCAGAGAAACTTACAGATGTATTTTCTGTAGGAACCACGAACCTCCCCCTGACAAAGTCACTAAATGCCTCGACTTCAATTATTTTGAAGAATGAAACATTGATTTTTTTAAATGCCTCTACGGGCTCTACGTGGTATAGTATGTGATATAAATACGACACGAAAACATGTATCTAGCATCATAGGAAAATAATCCAAAGGTTTCACCATTATTATATCGAGGGTTTGTGGAGTTTTTGCCATTTTTTTTTTCACTCCCTACTTTCCGAGACAGTTATATTGGAAAAATAAAACTTCTATTTTTTTGGTGTGAAAAATTACGCTTACCTATAGAATTCTGATATTTAAGTTAAAATTTATGATTTTTATCTCATATAATGCACTAGCTCCAGCAACCGTCTAACTAAAATGATGTATCGGTCTTCGGTTCGCACCTCATGAATATTCAACAACCCCATTCCCATTCGCTAAAACTCTTGATGGCGAGGGATGAATGAGTTTTTGAGATAAGGCTTTTAAGCGCACCAGGAATATGTTGTGGCAAATTTGAAATTTACTAGATACTTTGGACGATAAAGAAAAGAGGGACCTGGTAGACAATAAGCACGTATTATTGCGTTGCATTTAAACTTTTAGGTTTGGTTGGTTAATAAAGTCACGTCGTTTTTTTGATATTTCATTTTTTTGTGGTAGTAAGTATCTTTATTTTATAATGGTATTTATAATATGTATAACTACCTATCGGATTTTTTTTTTCAAATAAATAGGTAAAGTTAATCAAAGAGTTTGTTTTTTTAGTTGAAACATTTTCCTATTAGTAGGTAGGTATCTACTTTTAAAGTCAAAGTGGCCGTTTAAGAGGGGTCTTCAATACCTCATCTACCCACAAAAAAGTCCATGGGAGTCAAATCTAGCCAAAAGTTGGTTCTATTTTTTCCAGTCCTCCGAAGTTGTTATTTAAAAAAACAGTACCTAATAAAAGTGGTTGAGTGTGCCAGATTAAGTTTGTATATGCTGAAGCTCGCTAGTGAGTAAAATGCATATTTTATGTACAAGTAAATACCACAAAACTATTTGGTGGTGTTTTTCTACTTATAAAGCAATTACAAATAATTTATTAATAGCATTTATCAGTCATTAAATGAGATAAAATTAACAATAAAAATGCCTACATGGGTGCGGGGCGGTAACATGAGAGAAGCGCTCCCATAAAAAGGTGTTGAAATATCAAAAAATGATAACCCGAAACGACCACACACATAAATTTTTAAAATAACAGTCGTTCGGGCACATTTAAGCATAAAGTTTGTTTTTATTTCGTAACTTTTCTATCTTTTACTTTTAAAGTCAAGAAGGGGTTTATTTTACCTGAGTATTTGTCAAAAGAGGCATAACCTACTTCTTCTTCTTAACTGAATATAACCTACTTGTTTTTACAAAGAACTTTGACGGATTTTCGAGGAATTTAGTAGGTTTTTCTTAAAATAATCGGTTACCTGGATTCTGGTGTTTGGGTTGGGTTTTATGCAAAAAGGGATTTGCGGTGTTGATTTTTGTATTTTGGGATAAACTTGTTGTGGTCGATCGACAACATGCAAAAAATGCAAAAGTGTTTTGATATGACATATTCGAACTTTCGTTTAGAACAAACCTAAAATAGACAATAGTTTTTCAGTAGTAATTTACAAGTCACTAGACGCAACATGGACATCATCTATTTTCTGCTCTCTCTACAAGAGTTTCTTTTAAACCTTGTAATTAAAGCCTATAGGTATATAAAAAAATTACTAGGTTTATATACAAATATACTATATAGGTATTAAAACATATGGAAAAATTATGAACTCTGTAGATTTGCATTGAGAGACACCGAAAAACGAGTTAGCTAGGTGATCTTTCTGCCATAGTTGGGATAATGCCACATTGCGAGAGTTGTATGCAACTAGAATAAGTATAGAATTTGCCTGTTTCAAATTGTCTACCGTTTCAATGATAGGTATATATTATTTGAACGAGAAGAAGAAAGAAAAAAACTTAATCAGTGTCTAGTTCTAGCTTATAGATTTCATAAGTTCGACGCATGGGTTAGTTTGAATATCGATTATAAAATCCAGGTATTGCGTATATAGTGTCATAGAAAACCACTCCCATAAATTTCAAAATGGCCTAATAATAAAACGGAAATATTTGTTCTCATAAAAACTGGCAATTAATTATTGCTTGGAGCGTTGATTAACAAGCCCGTGCGGAAAATTCACATTTATACACATCCAGCAAATTACATTTATGTATTGGAATTATTTAGGAAGTGTAGGGGTAATTTATTTGACAAATATCAATATTTGGCTTCCATTGTCAACAAAAGCCCAAACAAATTGCTATAATAAACTACAACACTCTTATTTTTTTCTTCGTTTAGTTCTACCGTCATAATAATAGCTAACAAACATATTTTTTAAATAGGTACCTCTTTTGCGATTTTGAGATAAGCCAGAAAATATACCAGCAATTTTTTGTCGATAATAATGATTATCATTATCAACAAAAGAATTTTGACTACGGAATTTCTAAAAAAGTTTTCAAAACTAATAGTCCAAGAGCCCAGAGCCGCCAGACACAACTTATTTTCTAAAGGACAGAATATGTGGGATTGAGTAGCACTTATAGGTATTATGCACGTATGTATACTCGCTAAGTTGGATGGGCGGCCAATTGACTGTTATTTGTAAATAACGATTTTTCCCATTATGGGAAAAACCGAATCCCATTTCTACTCTAGCCTGGAGTAGACTGTAAGTTTAAAAGGGGGAAATCAGTTGACATAGATATCTCGCTCACTCTCAAACGCATGCATAGTACCCTCGCGCTCACACTCACGGAAAAATTATTATCGCGTCTGGGGGGATGTTTGGCCCGTGCGATTGGTCTGGCTGAGCACACGTAGTTATGAAATAGTCTCCCCAATAATATATATAAAAATCAAGCGTTAGAATAGAAGTTAGAGTTTTTCTCTGCTTTCGCACCTGGTGTTGGTAAATTGGCCGTCTACCCAACTTAGCGGGTATACATACGTTCATTGTACATATAAGTGCTACTCAATCCCACATATTCTGTCCTTTAGAAAATAAGTTGTGTCTGGCGGCTCTGGGCTCTTGGACTATAAAGTCTATCCAACGATATAATTGATATATAGTGATATAAGAGTCAATAACCCATCTGTTACTTTTACTGTATTGTTCGGCCGTGCTGATACCTTTTTCACTGGATTTGTAATAAAACAAAATTTGTAGATTTCTCCTGAAACTAACCTTTCAATACCTACCCTAAGAATAAGACAAGGTCAATAATCTTCCATGAAATTTGGAAGGGATAATGGAATCGCAATCAGATTGGAATTACGCGATAATTTGCACTACACCTTTTCCAATTGTAATTCAGAAACAGTTACATGTATTTCAGAAACCGTCAAATGTAATTGAGAATAGTAAAATGTTATTCAGAATGCGTTAATTGTAATTGAGAATAGTTAAATGTAATTGAGAAAGCGTCAAATGTAATTGAGAAAAGTCAAATGTTATTGAGAATGCGTTAATTGTAATTGAGAATAGTCAAATGTAATTGAGAAACCGTCAGATGTAATTGAGAATAGCTAAATGTAATTGCGAATGCGTTAATTGTATTTCAGAAAGCATCAAATGAGATTCAGAATAGATCAAATGAAATTGAGATCATGCAAGATTCGGAACTGTATAGTGTGTAAGCATTCGCAATTCGTGATTCGCATCTATAGGAACTACGCTTTAGATAAATCATTCAGTGATTGAGATGTCTGGATCAGGCGCCACAATTTTAAGGCTACCTCCTTATTCGCCAATGCTGAATCCCATCGAGAACATTTGGTCCAAAATAAAAACTTATGTTAAACGTAATTTACGAGTACCAAAAGTGAATGGGCCTGGAGTAATTGAACAGTGATTGGCTTATTTAGAAGAGATAGTGGACCATGCTGAAACCACTATAGTTAATGGTGACTGTGCCCGCGCTGCGCAACATTCGACGACGTTCTATGAGGCGGCTTTAGCTATGGAACCAATGCTTATTGGACGATAGTTTTGAGAACTGTTTGTTTTTTAATTAGGATTTTATGTAACTTTCATTTTAATAATATAGGTTCTGATATTATTATTTATTATTCAACCAAAATGTTTTACGGTTTCCGATATCCCTACAAATTCTCACGAATTTGTGTCACCTTGTATGTATATGAAATTTTCGCATTTTCATTATCTCAATTCCATTTGACCTATTCTGAATCTCATTTGATGCTTTCTGAATTACATTTAACGTTTTCTCAATAACATTTGACTGTTTCTCAATTAAATTTGACTATTCTCAATTACAATTAACGAATTCTCAATTACATTTAACTATTCTCAATAACATTTGACGGTTTCTCAATAACATTTGACTATTCTCAATTACAGTTAACGAATTCTGAATAACATTTAACTGTTCTTAATTACATGTAACGCTTTCTCAATTACATTTGACTATTCTCAATTACAAGTGACGGTTTCTGAATTACAATTGGAAAAGGTGTAGTACAAATTATCAGATAATTGCATAGTAACTGGTGCGAGAACTGGTGTTTTGACATTTTTTGACTAAGAATTTAAATTTTTGATTCATGAAATTCTCTCATAAAATAAAATCTGTTTTTTTTTTAAAGATAAAAGTCAAAATGGCATTATGTTGGCAATACAATGGAAAGTTGTCAAACTTTCAAATTTTTTATGTAGAAAAGGTTTGTGTTGCCAACATAGTCACTAAATTTTTGACTTCTTTAAAAAAAACAGACTTTACAACTCGTGCAATGAAAATATATCTGTAATTTTCGACAAATTTGCACTCATGCGTTTTTAACTGAAAAAGGCACTCGTGCACTACGTGCACTCGTGCTCTTTTTCAACTTAAAATGCATTCGGGCAAATTTCCCAAAAATTATCAATAATTTCCATTGCACTAGTTATATTACTATTGATAATTTTTTGAGTTGATGTCGTACAAGCCAAAATTCCCAATCTCCTCCAAGAGAGTTCGACCATCACACTCGTACGACAAACGCTTGTGAGTCATATCGTGCCAGATTTAATTGCTCATAGTAGCAATTCATTGTAATTTCTTAATAAAATAATTTTTAAAAACTAACATTGCAATACATTTCAATCTAAATCATGTAAAAAAAATGGGCTCCTAATTTTAAATAAATAAGCAGTACTACACCTTTTCCATGTGTAATTGCGAATATATCACTTAATATTAGGAATAGTGAAATAATATTGCGAATAAACCACTTCTAATTGAGAATAGTCAGTTGATATTTCGAATATATTGAATGCAATTGGGGAAAGTTAAATGTAATTGCGAATATATCATTATGTAATTGCGGATAATCAAATAAAACTACTAATAAATCAAATGTTATTGAGCATTTCAATTTTTCAATCAACATTTGTATGTTGTTGCTGAAATAACTAAGTCTGTTGTTGAGGAAAGTTTAGGTTTACAAATACATATATAGGTAGTTTTGTGTCAAAAGAAAGGCGATACAAGAATGAAATTTCGTGATAACTTTGATATATGCAGATCGACGATGACGAGAAAGAGTCGACAGAGAAAATATTTATAATGTCTTAAATTATATTTGATTAATCCGCAATTACACTTGATATATTCCAAATATCATTTGATTATTCCCAATAGACCTATCTATTTTACCAGACAAAGATAATACGAAAACTTCATTAAATAAAAAAAGACACAGAACGCTCATTGCGCAAGACGAGGCAAAACGTACCAAATTATGTTAGACTTACGTATAGCAATCCATCCTTCTTATTTGCACAGGATAAAAAGGAAAGGAGAAAAACCGCGAGTTGTGCAACGTATTTGTCAATGAAAATGTCAATAAACTTTTGAATGACATTTGTCAAGTTGAATATCAACTTTATATTTATTCTTGTCAGACCACGTGCAATGAACAAGGATAAAGAGATGTCCAGCGTGCAAAACGATCACCTCGCACCTGTATTAGCTAGCCAATAAAAAGACATTGCCTCGTGTTGCGCGCGCATATCAGGTAAAAATAGATAGATCTATTGCATCTGATATATTCCCAATAACACTTAACTTTTCTCAATTACATTTGATATATTCGCAATTACATTCAACTTTTCTCAATAACATTCAATAAAGTTGCAATATCACTTGACTATTCGCAAAATCAATTGATGAATTCGCAATATAAATTTCTATATTCGCAATAACATGTGGAAAAGGTGTAGTACAACCCATACCCGTCTCCTCCTACTGCTGGGTTTCAGCTCCTGTTTATGTCCAATAAATAGTTATAAAATGCTAATGAGTTTCTTATAAGATTACAATGGTTTTTGGCTTATGCTTTCCCAAGAGAGTAATCCACTTATTTCGGTTACTAGATTCTATTTTATTCGACCGTGTTGGACCAGCTTTGCACTTTTGTTTAGGAAAAAAAATTAACCTTGCCTGACTTTACATCCTCCCACTTAAATATATGTATTATATTCTGACAAGAAACATAAGTGAAACCTATACGATTTATCTAACTCAAGGAGTATTTTCACTAACGCTGCATCAAGCTTCACTGCCCTACACCGCAGCTTTCTTCAACGCGACAAAATTTCTATTATGGTCCTAGTCCTAGGGTACATAATGGATCAGTTCTGTGTCAAGTGTTGATAACAAAAAGTTTAAATTATTATAGACCGGTTAAGGAGAATAGTTATTTTTATACAAGGGAAAAAAGTACTAGATTTTAGCTTGAGATTTTTTTTTACTGTGACCGTACTTATACTTTTCTCCCTTTGAGAAAAAAATTTTACTAGTACCTACCTGTTACTTTTTTCCCGCGGGAAAAAAATAATCACTTCTTTACCGTGGGAAAAAAAGTGACATTTTTGCCCCTGTCAACAGGTACAAAAAGTCTACTTTTTTCCCGTCACAGAAAAAACATGTTTACCTTCCGAGACAGCACTTTGCGGAGCAATGAATGCAGTGCAGTGACGCCTAATGCAGCGTGAGTGAAAATACTCCATGAAAAGTGATCACTGTTGAAGTTTGTGATCTGGTTGCATGATTGATTGCTTTGTGTTGACTATTTCACTAGAGTGTATTACACAGGCAATAAATTCGGTATTCACCTGACAATAATGCTACCTGGACAATACCAACAACATGGTATTTCAGCGAACATTTTTTGACATTGTCAAACTGATATTTTTAATTTGAAATTTTTATTCATATTTTTGCATTCTATTTATTTTCACAATCTTACGTGAAATAGTCATGACAAATACCACTCGAGAAAAAATTGTGTAGGCAAAATAGACCTATCTATTTTTACCTGGTATGCGCGCGCAACACAAGGCAATGCCTTTTTATTGGCTAACTAGTACAGGTGTGAGGTGTTCGTTTTGCACGCCCGGCATATCCTTGTCCTTGTTCATTACCCGTGGTCTGACAGGAATAAAATTACGGTTGATATTCAACTTGACATAGCTTGACAAGTGTCATTCAAAAAAATTTTTGACAAATACGTTGCACAACGCGCGGTCTTTCTCTTTCCCTTTTTAGCCCGTGCAAATAAGAAGGACGCATTGCTATACGTAAGTCTAACATAATTTGGTACGTTTTGCCTCGTCTTGCGCAATGAGCGTTTTGTGTCTTTTTTTATCAAATGAAATTTTCGTATTATTACCTCTTTGTCTGGTAAAATAGATAGGTCTATTGTTCTCAAAGTTTTATTCAAGTTTGTTGCCTTTCGGCAATTTCGCTCATGACATTTTTGATAAAATCACTCATCAGTCATTCGCGAAATTGCCAAGCGACAAACTTTCATACCTTTCGAAAATTTTGCCGACAAAATTTTTTCTCTTGTGATATTATACAGTGAGCACGTAAAGGTTGGAATAAAATCTATAAAATATACAGGGTGAATATTTTTCAAAAAACCTCGGACACGTCAATTTTTGATTTTATTGGTTGTTTTTATGATGATAATACCATATATGACCCGAAAACAAGTTATGACAGCTAACTATTTTTTCAAATGAAAACACCAATTTTTAAATTCTACATTAAATTCTGAACACATTTCATGTATCATGGCCTATAACTATCTTCAACTGTTTCGGAAATATTGACAGTTGAAAATTAACTTTTTTGCAACTTTGACAGGCTGTAGAATCTAAACGGTTAATTTTAGGAGAAAACCGATTTTACATTCCTGTCTCAGATTTTTATAAACTATCATCTGATACCAACTTTGAATTTAATCCATGATTAAAAATTCCAATTAAATTTAATCTCCGGTTAAATTGAAAGTTGGTATCAAATGATAGTTTATAAAAATCTGAGATAGGAATGTAAAATCGGTTTTGCTCTTTAACCGTCTTTAGCCCTGGCTAAAACACCACAACAAAACAGATAACGAAGGCAGAGAAGCAGAAGCTTTTGCCATAAGTTGTGGTCTAAGGCAGCTTGTCGATGAACCTACCCGTATCTCAGAAAGGGGCGAATTTGCAGCGCTTTTAGACTTGTTCCTAACCACCAATCCTGACTCGTACACAATTCAAGTAGATGCTCCACTTGGTTCGTCCGATCATAAACTTATAATAACAAAGTGCGAAATGCTCATCCCACCAAGCCTACAACCACTTCCTCGTAAAATGTGGCACTATAAATCGGCAAAATGGAATGACCTAAAACAGTATTACCTGGATTTTCCATGGCAAGAGGTTTGCTTTAAAACAGCTGATCCCACTATTTGCTGTAATGAAATAACACAAGTAATCTTAACTGGAATGGACGCATATATCCCACATACAACTAAACGTAGAGCTAATGCAAAACCTTGGTTCAACAGCCAGTGTCAAACGGCTGTACAGAAAAAACACAGAGCATATAACCTTTGGAAAGGACAACAAACCGCTCAAAACCACACAGAATTTATAGAAGCCAGAAATAGTTGCAAAATTACTATTGACTCCGCTAAAGAAACATACAATCAAAGAATAAAAAACAGGTTGCTGAATTGTCCAAGTAGTTCTAGGTCTTTTTGGTCTCTTGCAAAAGCTGTTGGATCTAACTTCACCAAGTCATCCATACCACCACTTACAGATAAAAATAATCACTTAGCCACAACATCAGAGGAAAAAGCCAATATGCTTGCCCAAATGTTTTCCTCCAACTCCAACCTAACAGTGCCAAACGGAAAAACTCCACCGTTCATTGAAAGGGTTTCCCATAGTATGCCAGAGGTACCCTTTGTCACAGAGAAATACGAAAATCCCTAAAAAAAGCTGGATACAAACAAAGCAATGGGTCCGGATGGCATTCCCGCAATAGTACTCAAAAATTGCGCCAACGAACTCACCCCAACTTTCGCAAAATTATTCAATTTGTCTTACAGGCAAGGAGTATATCCATCATCATGGAAGTCTGCCGCAGTACAAACCATTCCAAAGAAAGGAAAAAAGACAGATCCGTTAAACTATAGACCAATTGCTCTACTTCCGGTGATATCAAAAGTAATGGAAAGAGTTGTGAACAATCGCCTAACCAAGTACTTGGAAAAGTACATAATTATCAACGATAAGCAATACGGATTTCGAAAATATAGGTCTACTGGCGATTTACTTACATACGTCACTCACTTATGGCAAAAAGCGATTGAGTTGCGGGGTGAAACAAGAACAATTGCCTTAGATATATCTAAAGCATTCGACAAAGTTTGGCATGAAAATCTGCTCAACAAGCTCAAAGCAATGGGATTATCGCCGAAACTTTGCACTTGGTTTGAAAGTTACCTAAAAGACAGATGCATTTATGTTGCACTGGATGGCCAGAACTCCAACTCTTACCAAATAAATGCTGGTGTGCCACAGGGGGCAATCCTTTCGCCAACTCTTTTCCTGATTTACATAAATGACCTCATAGATAAAACAGTAAATCCACTTTATTGCTTTGCAGACGATGGCAATGTAGTCTCCTCACTCATACCACCCACAGGTCTTTCCGCACGTGAATTCCATCATCTTAGACTAACTCAAATATCGCAGATAAATAACGACCTGGAGATAATAGAGGACTGGGGTAACAAAAACCTTGTACAGTTCAACGCGCAGAAAACCCAAGCAGCTCTGTTTTCAAAAAAGACCAGCACCGGTGAGCCAAACATCATGCTATCTGGAAGTGCTGTCACATTACAGAGTCAGTTGAACATCTTGGGGGTTACTGCAGAGACCAACATGTCTTGGCACAGTCACGTGGCAGATATTGCTAAAAGGGCCTCCCAAAAGCTGGGGGTGCTATGTCGTACAAGACATCTGTACACACCAAGCCAATTGCTGACACTCTACAAAGCCCAGATTCGACCAACTATGGAGTACTGCTCACATATATGGAGTGCAGCACCCAAACATACCTTAATGCTTTTGAATACCGTGCAAAAACGAGCTATCAAGCTGATCAATGACCCCGCACTTACTCGTAACTTGGATGGTCTCGAACATCGCAGATCTGTGGGCGATTTATCTCTCTTCTACAGGTACTATCACGGAAAATGCTCTGAAGAGTTGGCACGTATGATTCCACCGAGAGTAGCACCTACCAGGCGAACCCGTCAAACAGACGGTAACCATGAATTTACTGTCAAACTAGAGGCACCAAGAACCTCATTATATCAGAATTAATATCTCTGGAGAACAGCATCGCTGTGGAATAAACTCCCTGCGACGGTTACGGTTTTCCCTGCAGGTTACAACCTGAACCGTTTCAAGACCAACATACACCGACATTTCCGCGCACTTGCCGCTTCTCGAGCGTGATAGGACATTTCCTTGCGAGTGCGCATATCCGTAAAAAAAAAAAAAAAAAACCGTTTAAGTTCTACAGCCTGTCAAAGTTGCAAAAAAGTCAATTTTCAACTGTCAATATTTCCGAAACAGTTGACGATAGGTATAGAACATGATACATGAAATAGGTTCAGAATTTAAAGTAGAATTTGAAAATGAAATAAAAAAATTGATGTTTTCATTAAAAAAAATAAAGTTAGCTGGCCTAACGTGTTTTTGAGTCACCCTGTATACATCGTATTATCATCATAAAAACGGCCACTAAAATCAAAAATTGACGTGTCCGAGGTTTTTTAAAAAAAATCCACCCTGTATATTTTATAGATTTTATTCCAACCTTTACGTGCTCACTGTATATGACTATTTCACTAGGGTGTATTACACCGGCAACAAATTCGGTATTCAGCTGACAATATTGCTACCTGAAAAATACCAACAACATGGTATTTCAGCGACCATTTCTTGACATTGTCAAACTGATATTTTTAATTTGAAGTTTTCATTCATTTTTGCATTCTATTTATTTTCACAATCTTACGTGAAATAGTCATGACAAATACCACGCGAGAAAAAATTGTATAGGCAAAATTGTTCTCAAGGTTTTATTCAAGTTTGTTGCTTTTCGGCAATTTTGCCTGACGGCTCGTGATTTTGTCAAAAATGTCATTCGCGAAATTGCCATATATTTTATATGATAATAATGGTTATCATTATTATTGACGATAGAGCTTTAACTACGACGATTTCCGAAAAAGTTTTCAAAACTAAAGTCTATCCAATATCCAACAATATAAGAACTGTCGTAAAAGTCAATAAATCTATTCCTTTTACTGTATTGTTCCTCCACATGCTTATACTAACCAAGTAGCACATACATGTCCCTGCGACTACGTATTAACCAAATACAACGTCGCCCGAAGTGCAGCTAGGTGTCCGTCAATGATTTTTCGTTAAAATTACGTCGCGCCGTCGTCCCTAATATATGGTCAAGAAATCGGACCTTTATCTAGCTCAATTTTGACGTAATAAATGAAAACCAGTTTTAACGTTAAATTGATAACGTCAATCCGTCGTCCTCTTGTATACATGTGACCTCTGAAACGTTTTTTAAACGTCGTCTAATACGACCAATCACAATGTAAGATAAAAATCGTGAAATGGACGTCATAATATTGTACCAAATTCAACGTTGCATTGAAGACGTCAATCCGTCGTTATCTTCATATCCTGTGACCACTGAAACATTTTAAAAACGTTGTCTGACACGACCAATCATAAAGTCAGATAGAGGTCTTAGAAAAACGTCCGGCCAACGTTAAAGTAGGACACAGATAAAATTTGGTGTAGCATTTCATACTTTTTGCGTCGTTCGTTGATAAACTGTCATCAGTCAAATAAAAACATAAACAATAGATATGGCGTTACTATAAAAAGTTCTTAACAATTTGAATAAGTAGTTTCTTTTATATTTTTGATATGATATGGGACAAAACAGGAGCTTCAAAAACTCATCCACATATTACAGAAGAAGAATTTTTTTTTAGATTTAGTGAAAAGGAAGAAGTGTATTCCAAATATGAAGGAAATAAACCAAGAAGGGAAATTGGAAGAGAATCCTGTAATTTCCAAATAGGAAATTAAAAAAGATTCAATAAATGTCGGGTTAAAAGGAAATATTTCAAGATTTTGAACAACATCAAAAATAAAACATTTACAGTTTCCTGAAAAATTCTAAATAAACGAGAGCTTTAATGGCAGCAAATAACTAGTTCAGTTTCCCAAAACTTTGTAGAGGGCGCGAGTGAACTTGGAGTGCTTCAAATGTTGGCTGTTAATTTCAATAGTTTTAAACCGTTTTAATGAGTAGAAGGAAATATGACTACATATGAACAATGAACAGTGAATTAGTAAAAATATCCTCCAAAACGTTAAAGAATATTTCCAAAAGTGTTAGCGTAAGCTTGTCTTGAAACCACACATCAAACTTGACTTTTGAGGTTAAAATTACATTCAATTATTCTAGCGCCAAAATTTAAAGAGCTCCAAGTACAGAAGCACCCTCTTCAACGCAACTGTCAATATTACATGCCATTGAAGCACCTAAAGAACTTGTTACGATAGGTTGCCATATGGGACCTATAGTCAATCTAGGTTTATATGTTTGTACTATTTTATGACCTATGGTCCTATGTTTATATAGATTAGGTCCATTTTCATGACGAAAACACGCATCAGGTTAGGATAAGGTTCAGATTATTAACTCGACCATTTTATATATCGCAAGGTCCTATCTAATCATCCGCCATTGCTGCACGTGCAATAAAAATAAAATAATATCTGAAAAATCAATCCTTAATAAGGAAATTTTGTCAAAATTATTATTTTTTGTGTGAATCGGACTTGCCCAAAGATGTTTTTGACCCATCGAAACTATATAAAAAATTATGTAAATTACAGGTTTTTTTTTTTTTTGGGAAATATTAACAAAATAGGAGCCCGTTTGTTTTGTGTGCATATCATAATTATATTTGACAGAAAAGTTGCCTTCGTTTGAAATTTTTGTACCTACAGAAGCTAAATATTTAGTTTCACATATTTTATTGTTGACAAGGCCAGGCGCCATTATCATTTTATGTCCCCCAATATTCTTATAGGTACCAATTCATTTTGTTATTATTGTGAGGAGTTGGACAATAAAATAACACCAATAATAAACCAAAAGTGCGAATTCGGTGCAATATATTAAACCTGGAACGTCCTTTATTTGGTTTGATATTGGTTTTTAGGTTAGTCATGATTGACGACGTTTAGTAAACGTTCAAATCTGGTTGTCTATGCTGACGTATAGGTTAAAAATAAGTAAAGCCACGTGACCTGCGACGTCGTTACAACCATGAAATGATTCTCCATTCTGGTAAAAATAAGGGTTGTATAGTCGTCTATTTAACGTCGCGCCTCAACGTCAAGACATCAATAACGACGTTGTTAGGACGTAAAAGCGCTGCTTGGGACTGGAGTAAAATAGTTATTTTCATTACAAGTGCGTTTATGAACATGATTACAATAACGAGTGTGAAAGATTTCGACGAGGTCGTAGACCGAGTCGTTCTAATCGCAGGAGTTTTGTAGTCATATTTAAACACACGTTTGAATCGTGTGATGTACAACGTTTTTTCTACAGAGCGAAAAATAAGAATGTTTTTTCAATTATTTTCATTTATTAGTAGTTGTCTACCTTCATTTTACCTTTACAGGTTTAACTTTGACATTTGTCATAACCTACTCCATAACACCACTACTTGCGTTATAGTACGGGAGCTGGCGACACTAAATTTTGTGTGATTTCATAACGATTAGTTTTACTTTTTTTGGATCATCTCGGAGCCATAGAAAACTAAAATGGATTCCTGCAGGGGTACCAGCGATATGTTAATTACGTCAAAAAAAAAAGTTTAATTGTTGAAAATAATAAAAGTTGAAACTTTATCAATTTTTTAATAACATTTAAATAAAACATAAAACGACCTCCTGCCACTTTTTTGATAGACCTATACACTCCTGCCATAATACTATTTATGTAAAAAAAAAAATTATCAATGGACCTTTCTCATTTTACCTGTGCTGCGCGCGCATCTTGTGGGTGACAGATAATTAAATCGTCAATTTACTGAACACGGTCTGACCCTGACGTATTTAAGCTTACCTCAATAATCAATCAGTATCAATCAATATTGCTGAAAATTATAACAAAAACTGTTTATGATACAATGGTGCAAATGAGTTGAATGAGTTCTTGTCAGAATTAGGCGAAAAAGAAGTCAAACCTTTCTTTTCACAAGTTCCCAAGCAATCAAATTGTAAGAAAATAATAGTTACGTGCTCTCAACCCGAATGAAGACGATTTAGGTTGGGACAGAGATTTGAGGGTTCGTAAAATAACGATTTTTATATCAAATACAATAATAATGTACAGGGTGGGCCAATTTGGACACTTTCTTATGGAAACACCCTTTATTTTTAGAGATAGAAAAAAATGAACCCTCCACTCTGAGGCTCAAATTTCATGAAATTTTGATTGGTGCAAACCGCATTTTGATATCTTAAACCGTTTAGCCGCTAGAGGGCGATTCTCGATTTTGAGCAATATTGTGAACCCTTCATAACTTTTTTGTTTATGAAAATAATTGATTTCTGTAAAAACTTTCTCGAAGCACTTTTTCAAGCAGAATTCAGCGAGGCTCTCAGTTTTTTTCTAGTTGGTCCCAACGCTGAGATATTGACCAAAGTCTGGTTTTTTTCAATAGGACACCCTATATATTATTAGCTCATTAGAAAGCTCTGCTTTTTCCGATTTCAATGATATAAAGTTCGATAGGTTTATCTCTAACAGTTTTCGAGAAAAAAAAATATTTCGGTTTTTGTCATAAGAAACAATGTGTTGGAAAGAGACCTTTCTCAGTTTCCTTACAGATATAAAGTCCTTTTCTTACACATTGCTTCTTATGAAAAAAACCGAAATATTTTTTTTTCTCGAAAACTGTTAGAGATAAACCTATCGAACTTGATATCATCGAAATCAGAAAAAGCAGAGCTTTCTAATGAGCTATTAATACATAGGTTGTCCTATTGAAAAAAAACAGACTTTGGTCAATATCTCAGCGTTGGGACCAACTAGAAAAAAACTGAGAGCCTCGCTGAATTCTGCTTGAAAAAGTGCGTCGAGAAAGTTTTTACAGAAATCAATAATTTTCATAAACAAAAAAGTTATGATAGTTTCACATTATTGCTCATCGAGAATCGCCCTCTAGCGGCTAAACGGTTTAAGATATCAAAATGCGGTTTGCACCAATCAAAATTTCATGAAATTTGAGCCTCAGAGTTGGGGGTTCATTTTTTTCTATCTCTAAAAATAAAGGGTGTTTCCGTTTCCATAAGAAAGTGTCCAAATTGGCCCACCCTGTACAATTAAAGGTTTGCTGCAAACATTTTTGCTGCGGTGGGTTTTCTTTCTAATTAATGTTAATACGCGAATTTGCAGCGCTTTTAGACTTGTTCCTAACCACCAATCCTGACTCGTACACAATTCAAGTAGATGCTCCACTTGGTTCGTCCGATCATAAACTTATAATAACAAAGTGCGAAATGCTCATCCCACCAAGCCTACAACCACTTCCTCGTAAAATGTGGCACTATAAATCGGCAAAATGGAATGACCTAAAACAGTATTACCTGGATTTTCCATGGCAAGAGGTTTGCTTTAAAACAGCTGATCCCACTATTTGCTGTAATGAAATAACACAAGTAATCTTATCTGGAATGGACGCATATGTCCCACATACAACTAAACGTAGAGCTAATGCAAAACCTTGGTTCAACAGCCAGTGTCAAACGGCTGTACAGAAAAAACACAGAGCATATAACCTTTGGAAACGACAACAAACCGCTCAAAACCACACAGAATTTATAGAAGCCAGAAATAGTTGCAAAATTACTATTGACTCCGCTAAAGAAACATACAATCAAAGAATAAAAAACAGGTTGCTGAATTGTCCAAGTAGTTCTAGGTCTTTTTGGTCTCTTGCAAAAGCTGTTGGATCTAACTTCACCAAGTCATCCATACCACCACTTACAGATAAAAATAATCACTTAGCCACAACATCAGAGGAAAAAGCCAATATGCTTGCCCAAATGTTTTCCTCCAACTCCAACCTAACAGTGCCAAACGGAAAAACTCCACCGTTCATTGAAAGGGTTTCCCATAGTATGCCAGAGGTACCCTTTTGTCACAGAGAAATACGAAAATCCCTAAAAAAGCTGGATACAAACAAAGCAATGGGTCCGGATGGCATTCCCGCAATAGTACTCAAAAATTGCGCCAACGAACTCACCCCAACTTTCGCAAAATTATTCAATTTGTCTTACAGGCAAGGAGTATATCCATCATCATGGAAGTCTGCCGCGGTACAACCCATTCCAAAGAAAGGAAAAAAGACAGATCCGTTAAACTATAGACCAATTGCTCTACTTCCGGTGATATCAAAAGTAATGGAAAGAGTTGTGAACAATCACCTAACCAAGTACTTGGAAAAGTGCAAAATTATCAACGATAAGCAATACGGATTTCGAAAATATAGGTCAACTGGCGATTTACTTACATACGTCACTCACTTATGGCAAAAAGCGATTGAGTTGCGGGGTGAAACAAGAACAATTGCCTTAGATATATCTAAAGCATTCGACAAAGTTTGGCATGAAAATCTGCTCAACAAGCTCAAAGCAATGGGATTATCGCCGAAACTTTGCACTTGGTTTGAAAGTTACCTAAAGGACAGATCCATTTATGTTGCACTGGATGGCCAGAACTCCAACTCTTACCAAATAAATGCTGGTGTGCCACAGGGAGCAATCCTTTCGCCAACTCTTTTCCTGATTTACATAAATGACCTCATAGATAAAACAGTAAATCCACTTTATTGCTTTGCAGACGATGGCAATGTAGTCTCCTCACTCATACCACCCACAGGTCTTTCCGCACGTGAATTCCACCATCTTAGACTGACTCAAAAATCGCAGATAAATAACGACCTGGAGATAATAGAGGACTGGGGTAACAAAAACCTTGTACAGTTCAACGCGCAGAAAACCCAAGCAGCTCTGTTTTCAAAAAAAACCAGCACCGGTGAGCTAAACATCATGCTATCTGGAAGTGCTGTCACATTACAGAGTCAGTTGAACATCTTGGGGGTTACTGCAGAGACCAACATGTCTTGGCACAGTCACGTGGCAGATATTGCTAAAAGGGCCTCCCAAAAGCTGGGGGTGCTATTTCGTACAAGACATCTGTACACACCAAGCCAATTGCTGACACTCTACAAAGCCCAGATTCGACCAACTATGGAGTACTGCTCACATATATGGAGTGCAGCACCCAAACATACCTTAATGCTTTTGAATACCGTGCAAAAACGAGCTATCAAGCTGATCAATGACCCCGCACTTACTCGTAACTTGGATGGTCTCGAACATCGCAGATCTGTGGGCGATTTATCTCTCTTCTACAGGTACTATCACGGAAAATGCTCTGAAGAGTTGGCACGTATGATTCCACCGAGAGTAGCACCTACCAGGAGAACCCGTCAAACAGACGGTAACCATGAATTTACTGTCAAACTAGAGGCACCAAGAACCTCATTATATCAGAATTCATATCTCTGGAGAACAGCATCGCTGTGGAATAAACTCCCTGCGACGGTTTTCTCTGCAGGTTACAACCTGAACCGTTTCAAGACCAACATACACCGACATTTCCGCGCACTTGCCGCTTCTCGAGCGTGATAGGACATTTCCTTGCGAGTGCGCATATCCGTAAAAAAAAAAAAAAAAAAAACGTATTTTGTCATCTTTTCCACACAGGTATCGCGCGTCATTATATGTGTCTCTTTCTTTATTGCAGAAATCTTAATAAACTATCCTTGTTGTTCATTGCATGAAAAAGGTCCATTGATATAAATTATAAAAGTTTTTTTTTTTTTTTAGTATTTCACTAATAATTTCGATTACTGAAAAATATATCCTGCTAGTCATTTGATGGAACCTGGCTTCGGCAGGAACAAAATTGTTGAGCGGAAACACATTATACAGTGTGTCCAAAATAAGGATGGCATAGCATTAGGATCTAGGGAACGGTTGGAGTTACAATGTTGGTTAGATTAGGAAAAAGTTGCGCAATTTAATGCTCAATAAAATGGTATTTTGAGATTTGAAAAATTCCGGACACTTTCAAAGATATCCGGAAAAAACCGGAATTTTGCAAAATCGATTTTATTTTTTCCTGAGCTTATTTGAGGAGATTTTTCAAAATAAATTCCACTTCATCGTAAGAAGCTGTGGTAACAACTTTGTCTACTTTACAAGATGACATTTTCAAATTTAAATTCTGACATTTCGTCTTTGGGTCACCATCATCAATTTCATTTTTTTTAAATACGGCCCTTGATTTTTTATTTCAGATTTTAAGAGCTTCTGATATCCCAAAACCAATGACGTATCGCATTTATTCAAAAAAAAATTTTTTTCACTTCTTAATAATTTCCTAAAATCTGTTTTTTTTTAAAGATAAAAGTCAAAATGACATTATGTTGGCAACACAATGTAAAATTGTCAATGCTTTCAAATTTTTTATGTAGGAAAGGCTTGTCTTGCCAACATAGTTACTAAATTTTTGACTTGGGGAATAGACCTTTCTATTTTACCAGACAAAGAGGTGGTAATACGAAAAGTTCATTAGATAAAAAAAGACACAGAACACTCATTGCGCAAGACGAGGCAGAACGTACAAAATAATGTTAGACTTACGTATAGCAACCCGTCCTTCTTATTTGCAGGGAATAAAAAGAAAAGGAGAAAGACCGCGTGTTGTGCAACGTATTTGTCAATGGAAATGTCAAACAACTTTTGAATGACACTTGTCAAGTTAAATATCAACCGTACTTTTATTCTTGTCAGACCACGCGCAATGAATAAGGACAAGGAGATGCCCAGCGTGCAAAACGAACACCTCACACCTGTACTAGTTAGCCAATGAAAAGGCATTGCCTCGTGTTGCGCGCGCATACCAGGTAAAAATAGATAGGTCTATTATCTTTAAAAAAAAAACAGTCTTTACCAAAATTCCATTGTCTGTCTCTCTCCAACACATTAAGTTCTTATGGAAAGTGCTAATAATAAAAAAAAAAAACAGAAAATCGAATAAGTGCAATACGTCATTGATTTTGGGACTTAAAAGCTTATATAAAATCTGAAATAAAAAATAAGGGTCCGTATTTAATAGTTTTTTATACACCAAGTGAGTTGAATGAATGTTTATTCATGAGAAAAAAGGACATGGCACTAAATATTAGAATCCTGGTGATTTTTTTAAAACTGCAGTATGTTATTCTATACCTGAAAACAAGCATTTCTGCTTATGGTCACTTCTTTGTACGAGTATGGGATGACCCAGAAAATTGAGTTCAAAGTTTGTATATGAAATATTTTCTTTAAGCATAAACTTATGTTTAGCCGTTGTTTAACTGATCTGTTATGTGATTTTGTATTTTATACATTAAAGACAAAGCTATTTATGTAGTTAAGGACAAAAATTATCATACAGGGTGTCTCAAAAATTATATTTTAAACCAAACTACTCTCTAAAGAAAGCCAATAACCAAAACAACTGCTACAAAACTATATTAACCTTAAATATCAATAATAACTACAAACATTGTAACAATGATCACCAGAGACTATTTGAAGTAGCTGCTGTTCCCTGGAAACGATTTGGATTTAATACTGTAGAAATAGATCAACAAATACAAAAATATGCCATATAGGCCCAGTTTCACAATTGGTGGTAACCGGCACTGGCTATCGGACTCATATTTGCGGGTTGACTACATGGAATATTCTGAAGCTTGACCAAAGGTTTTGGCTAAACCACACATCATGAAACAGATAAATTGTAGGTTACCAGTGTCTTGTGTTTACCGTTAAGTTACAAATGTTTGTGAAACTGGCCCTAACTGTGTTGTTAATACAACAGACCAATACATATTCAAAATCACTAAACCGATACATCAAACATTTAATATAAAAACTTTGAACTCAATTTTTTTAACTGTTATTTTGGTTATTGGCTTTCTTTAGAGTGTAGTTTGGTTTAAAATAAAATTGTTGAGACACCCTGTATAATAATTTTTGTTCTCAACTATACAAATATCTTTGTCTTTAATGTATAAGTTGCAAAAATACATAACAGATTAGATAAACATAGTTTATGTTTCAAACAAAATCTTCCATATAAAAACTTTGGACTTAATTTTCTGGGACATCCCATACTCGTACAAAGAAGTGACCAGAAGCAAAAATGCTTGTTTTCAGGTATAGAATAACATACTGCAGTTTTAAAAAAATCGACCGATCACCAGGATTCTAATATTTAGTGCCATGTCCTTTTCTTTGAATGAATAAAGATTTTAACTCACGTGAGGTATACAAAATTTTATCCCAGTTTGTGGAAATTTGAAAAATAAAGTACAAGGAGAAATACCGAGAGTGAGTCAAAACTATTTTTTTTTTTCGAAACGTCAAATTTCAAAATTGATAAATTCTTGTAGAGTAGGAAAAGTTTTCACGATTAAGTGACATTTATTTTGAAATATCTCCTCAAATAAGCTCAGGAAAAAATAAAATCGATTTTGTAAAGTTTTGGGTTTTTCCGGATATCTCGGAAAATGTTCGGAATTTTTCAAATGTCAAAGTAGTATTTTATTGAGCGTTAAATTGCGTAACCTTTTCCTAATCTAACCAATATTGTTACTCCAACCGTTCCCCAGATCCTAATGCTACCTCATCCTTATCTTGGACACCCTGTATATCCACTATTTCTATAGGCTTCCAAATTCCAAATCCAAAGGTTCTCAATGCGGTAGATATTAAGTGATCACATACATAAAGCAAATGAGCACCTTAAAAAAGGGTCTTACCTGGACGTCTTTTACACACTATAAAAACCTGACGTGAGGCAGATGTTTGGGCATTTTAAGATTCCATATGAATGTGATGTGCTGATGTTCAGTTCTAGTTCAGTTCGCTCGGTGCTGTGATCAATGAACTGACCAAAGATTTATCCACTTTTGTGGAAATTGTCTACGAATATATCGACGAAGATACGTGTCTGTAAACTTTACGATATTACATATTTTATATCCTACTGAACTATTAAAACCATATAATACCTTGGTTACGATAATCATAAACAGGGTCTTAACTCCCAAGGGAGTTAAGGATTTTCATAACTCCCAAGGGAGTTAAGGAAGGGAGTTAAGGATATCATAACTCCCAAGGGAGTTAAGGATTTCCATAACTCCCGCTTTTACCTTGAATAGGTAACACTTTGACAAAAAATAGAGATTTTGATTTATGGCTTATTCCTTTATAAAAATAGACAGAATACAGTAAATTCAGTAGGATATAAAATTATCTATGTACCACGGGAATTATCACGAGTTAATACCCACGGGCAATTGGTGTCCCTCGGGCCGGAGGCCCTCGGGACACAAACGTTGCCCTGGGGTATTAACACCTGCATAATTCCCTTGATACATAAATAACTATTTTGCGCTTAAATAAATAAAAAAGAATCTAACGTGTTGAAACAAATTTGTTATTAATACTGTTTCGTCTTTATTCTAAATAAATTTTATACAATTTGGCAAAGGTGCAAAATTCCTGTTTGCTCGCATTTTTTTGTTTTGTTTCGCGCAAAAAAAGTCGTACCTCTAGATTTTGATAGTGGACGTACCAGAAGCGAGTAATTGGATAGACTTGCTAAGAAACTCGATGAGACGACACGGGCGCGTCGTCGTACGGCTTAACCCGGTCGCAATATTTCTAATCTCAAAACTTCATTGTGAAGTCCTCTCGTATCAACCTTCTACAAAGTTACATAACCCGTAATTGGGAACACCATAATCCGCAGCGCGTGTGTTAAGCAGGGTCCCTGCAGGAGTGCACTTATGGAATCATTGGGTAAGTCCTTTTTATCATTATTTAGAGGTTGCGCCGCAAAGTAAATACAGTCCACTACCAGCTAAGACATTACGTATTAGCTACCCGCAAAACATTTTGATCCTTAACGAGCCAAATTTCTTATTTTGTTCTGGTGCTTAAATTGATTAACTGGTTAATTATTGCAATTAATCGATTAATTGAAAGTATTTTATTTGATTTTTTTCATTTTGTTGAAATTCATTCGCGTTATACATCATTCTTAGCAAGAAACTGCAAGTGTTTTAATTATTCTCGGTTTGTGTTTTAGACAAAATAAAACATAAAAGGCATTAATTATTGTAATTTGGCCAGTAGAACGAAAACATTTTTATCAGAAAATCCATAGAAGTTGTAAATTGAACCTCAAGAGCAGAGCAAAAGAAAAGGAAAAAAACTTGTTTATTTGAACATAAACATTCCAAGCTTGAAATTCTTTCTTTTTTTTGCCTTGCCCAAATGCAAATTCAGGAAAAGAACGGATTTTGCTAGATAGTAGGTACTATTCGATTTAATTTAATTTAAATTTGATTTCAATTTTTTTTTTGGCAATATGTCAGAAGATTTAACAATTCTCACTGCCCAACGCAAAATTCTTATCAAACGAATTTCTGAAGTCTACGATATTGCTAATAAAGCGATCGCAGATGAGACAACGCAAGAATATTTTAAGACACGCTATGAGGCTATTCCCTCTTATTATCAAGATTTCGAAAAAATTCACATGACAATAGTTTTTCATAAGGATATGTCTGAGGACAAATGGGATGGCGAAGAAGAAATTCGAAGCGAAATAGATGAAAAGTATTATACTACGAAGAGTATCTTCAATCAATTCATTAAAAATGAAGCAATCGCTAATGCGAGTGTCAATATGACAATGTCGCAACCGTTAGCTTCACCCACTGCCGCTTTGCATAACTTTGCCCCGACTATAAATGTTAATTTGCCCAAGTTGACCCTACCTGTATTTGAGGGTGACCTTAGGCAATGGCCAACGTTTTTTGATTTGTTTCAAAACCTAATTCATAATAAAGCTGGCTTATCAGATATAGAAAAGTTCCAGTATCTCCTCTCTTTTATTAAGGGGGAACCGCTAAATTTAATCAAAGCTATTCCAATAACGGAAGCAAATTACAAAATTGCCTATACAACCCTGGTGAGTCGCTACCAAAATAAAAGATTACTGGCAACCACCTATTTAACTGAAATATTGAATTTCCCTAAAGTTTCGAATGGGTTTAATTTACGCAATATTTTTGATTCCTTTATGGAAAATTTAGACGCCCTTTCTCTCTTAGGATTTCCAGTTGTACATTGGGATTTTATTCTTCTGAATTTATTACTTAAAAAACTGGACGTTGACACAGTACAACGTTTTGAATTAGCCCATGCACAATTTGATATTCCAACCTTTAATCAGTTGAAGTTATTTCTTACAAATCAATGTAAAGCTTTAGAGACTATGGCTCATTCGAATAATCAAATTTCGCAAACAAAAGGAGCAAATAATAGTCGAGGCGTAAAAGGTGATCCTGGAAAAGTTTATCCTCATGCATTGTTGGCAAATGCAAGTAACGGCAACAGTCAAACTCAAAAGATAGTACCTTCACAAAGATGCAGTGTGTGTAATTTGTCACATTTGGTTTATAATTGCCCTAATTTTCGCAATAACACTCCCAAAGAGAGATTTTCGATTTGCAAGCAAAACAGAATGTGCATCAATTGTCTGAGTTCGGCTCATAACTTACAGAAGTGCAAATCTACCTCGGTTTGTCGCATCTGTCGTTTGCGCCATCATACTTTACTGCATTTTGATTCAGCCAAGAGTCCAAACTCCGCAGATTCACAAACTAATTCATCTAGTTCAGTTCAATCGCCCCCTGATAACCAAATACCCTCATTGTTTAGCCCAAATTCAAGTTCTTCGCCGACTATGAATTCGTGTGTTGGAGCTGTAAATCCAAATTCAGTGGTTCTATTGGCAACCGCGCTAGTTAATGTCTTGGATTCCCAAGGCAACCCGCATTCCGTTAGAGTTTTGCTGGATAGTGCCAGTCAGGCAAATTTTATCTCAAAAAGGTGTTTCAACCGCTTAGGTTTGACTTCCTCAAAACTCAATATACCTATTAAAGGTATTGGCGAAATGTCTTCTCTTGTATCACAAGGTGTGACGCTATTCTCGATCGGTCCTCCTATCAACAATAAGTTGTTAGTCAATTTAGAAGCTATTATCCTACCCAAAGTATGTTCTGACATGCCAACCGCATTCTTTAAAACCGATTCTTGGGATCACATCAACAATTTGAAGTTAGCTGATCCATCGTTTAACGCTCCAGGTAGTATCGACATGTTACTGGGAGCTTCAGTTTTTCCTCATATTTGGTTGCCTGGAAAAATCGATGGAGGTGGAAGATCTCCAGTTGCCCTCAACACAATTTTTGGCTGGGTGCTGATGGGAAAAATCAATTTTCAAACTCCAACTCCACTTTATACTTTCTCAGCGCTTGTTGAAAATGATGATCTTACAACAAAGTTGCAACAATTCTGGGAAATTGAAGAAGTTCCTCAAGCTAGCACTCTCTCCTCTGATGACCTCTTGGCCGAAAGTTCGTTTGTGAATACGCACCGTCGCACGTCCCATGGACAGTTTATTGTTTCCCTGCCATTCAAAAATGGTGAACCGCTTCTTTCTGATTCACGTTCCATTGCTTTACGTCGATTCTATAGCCTAGAACGGAGATTACAAAGTAATCCCCAAACTTACAAGGCCTATTGCGATTTTATGCATGAGTATTTGTCCCTGGGACACATGAAAATCGCAACTGTCCTACCCGCTCAAGATCGTCCCGAAAAAATGTATTATATTCCTCATCACAGCGTAATAAATCCTAATTCTTCTACCACCAAGCTTCGTGTGGTCTTTGACGCATCCGCAAAAAATACAGAAGGCGAGTCCCTAAACGCAACGCTTTTACCCGGTCCTAAGCTTCAGAAGGACATCACTGCTATTCTTTTAAATTTTCGACGCTACTCGGTTGTCTTCACTGCTGACATCAAGATGATGTACCGCCAAATTTGGGTTGATTCATGTCATTGGGATTATCAACGCATTATTTGGCGATTTAGCCCTTCAGATCCCATTCAGGATTTTGTTCTGAAGACGGTAACTTATGGAGTATCTAGTGCGCCATTTCTTGCATTACGATGTCTTCTTGAGTTGGCGCAAAATTATTCCGAGGATTTTCCTAGGGCATCAAAAGTTCTTCTTAATCAAACTTTCGTGGATGATGTCGTTGATGGAGCGAATTCATTAAGTGAAGCCATCCTTATCAAGAACGAACTAATCCAGCTCTTAAAGTTGGGAGGCTTCGATTTGAGAAAATGGTCTAGTAACGACTTGGAATTTTTATCAACTATACCTTCTGATATTCACCAAACATTGACATCTATTTCAATGGATGACACGGATTCCTATTTCAAGGTTTTAGGACTTCGTTGGTATCCCCACCTCGATAAATTTTCTTACGAAATAAAAGTTTTAAAATCAGAATGCTCTAAACGGTCCATACTTTCGGAAATTGCTCGCATTTTTGACCCTCTAGGTTTCCTTGCCCCTGTTACATTCGCCCTTAAATTATTGATGCAAAATCTCTGGGTCCAAGGACTCACCTGGGATGATGTGGCTCCCTCTGATATCGCGAAAACATGGAAAAAATATAAGGCCGATCTTCCCCGTTTGTCAAATTTACGCATCCCTAGACATTGTTTTCTTTCCTCATATGTCTCGATTGAGCTCCACGGTTTTGGAGATGCCTCCAGCCTAGGATATTCAGCGTGTATCTATTCACGTTTGGTTTGCTCTAACCAAAAAATTTCTACTTTCCTTGTTTATGCAAAAAGCAAAGTTGCTCCGTTAAAACGTATTTCACTTCCTAGACTCGAACTTTGTGCGTCTTTGTTGGCCGCAAAATTACTTAAATTTGTCTTGGCCACTTACTCAGACGTTAACTTTACGCGGATTTACGCTTGGTCGGATTCTATGGTCTCACTCGCTTGGATTCGCTCGCCGGCATTTCGATGGAAAACTTTCGTAGCCAATCGAGTCAGCCAAATCCAGGATATCGTGCCTCCTGAAAACTGGAACCACGTTGCCTCGGAATTTAACCCCGCCGACTGCGCTACTCGGGGCATGTTACCCTCTGAATTGTGTGACGCTTCTTTGTGGTGGCACGGTCCCGCATGGTTACTGTTGCCGCAGGAAGTGTGGCCTGCATCAAAGTTTGAACCCGATTCAAAGCCGCAACCGGAAGTTCTCGCCGAAGAAGGAAAATTAGTATGTGCTATCACTACGGAAATTGATGGTGTTTCCAGGCTTTTAGGTGAACGTTCTTCGCTCCCAACCATTTTAAGGATATTCTCGTACTGCCTTCGGGTGATCCAAAAAATGCGTCATGAACCCACTATTTCGACTAATACTTTCACAGATGTTGAATTGCATAATTCCCTAATGACGCTAGTGAAATATATTCAAGGGATGGTGTTTAGTGAGGATATTGACAATCTGTCAAAGGGTCGTCGCTGTTCAAATCAGCTTAAAAAACTTTCCCCTTTTCTAGATCAACTTGGTATTCTCAGGGTGGGCGGTCGTTTAGTTCATTCCAAACTTGCATTTGAACAAAAACACCCTGCCTTATTACCAGCTCAACACAGATTGACCGATCTTATAATTCAGGACTTTCATGAAAAATGTCTCCATTGTGGAAAACAAACGTTGAACTACTTAATTTTACAACATTTTTGGATTCTATCTGCGAAACGAGCAATCACTCGAGTAACTTCTGATTGCTTAAAATGTTTCCGAGTAAACCCTCCAATCATGCAACCCAAAATGGGTGATTTACCCTCCTTTAGGGTCACTCAGATAAAACCCTTTCAATGTTCCGCTGTCGACTTTGGCGGTCCCTTTTTTATTACCCTCACTCGAGCTCGAGGTGCCAAATCTCAAAAGGCCTATTTATGTCTGTTCGTATGCTGCGCGACAAAGGCACTTCATCTCGAACTTGCCTCAGATCTGACCACCTCTGCTTTTCTTGCTGCCTTGAGACGATTTCTAAGTCGACGTGGTAGAGTTTCGGTGATTCATAGTGACTGTGGCACCAACTTTGTTGGCGCCGCTAAATACCTCCATGAAGTGTTTGCCGAAGCTGCCCATGAAAAAAAAATTGATTGGCGATTTAACCCCCCTGCTGGACCTCACTTTGGAGGATTATGGGAAGCTGGTATCAAAAGTGTCAAATTTCATCTGGTCCGTCTTATCGGTGACCAAATCCTCTCGTACGAGGAACTGTACACAGTGCTCACCCAAGTCGAAGCGGTCTTGAATTCCCGTCCGCTTTCTGCGTTAAGTACGGATCCCAATGACCTCTCGAGTTTGACCCCGGGTCATTTTTTAACTCTGGCTCCATTATCTACTATCCCTGATCCCGATTTGTCCGCCATAAGCTTAAATCGTTTGAGTAGATGGCAACTACTTCAACATTTTCACCAACAATTCTGGAAACGTTGGCACCGCGAGTACTTACATACTCTGCAACAGCGCAACAAATGGTTTCATACTAATCCAAGCCCAATTAAGGTTGGAACTTTAGTAGTCCTAAGAGATGAACTCACTCCACCCCTCAAATGGCGACGTGGACGCATAACTGAAACTCATCCTGGTCCTGACGGTATTATCCGGGTTGTAACCCTTAAGAAAACCCATGCAGTTCTTAAACGGCCGGTTAATAAAGTGTCTATGTTGCCATCCCAATAGGTAACTTAGATGATATTGTATATAGATAAATACCTACCTATATCTCTATTCTTGTAGAGGTATATACATGTATATATATGTATATATATATATATATATATATATATATATATATATATGTATATGTATTTTTTTTCCTCTAGTTAATTTTATTTTAATTTTAATTTAACAAAAGAGTTTTTTATTTTTTTTTGTTTTTGTTCTTGGGACTCTATAGTGCCAAATTGGCTTGAAAAAAGAAACAAGAAAAAAAAACACTTGCATGTTTTTGGTGGGCGGTAACGTTTCGTCTTTATTCTAAATAAATTTTATACAATTTGGCAAAGGTGCAAAATTCCTGTTTGCTCGCATTTTTTTGTTTTGTTTCGCGCAAAAAAAGTCGTACCTCTAGATTTTGATAGTGGACGTACCAGAAGCGAGTAATTGGATAGACTTGCTAAGAAACTCGATGAGACGACACGGGCGCGTCGTCGTACGGCTTAACCCGGTCGCAATATTTCTAATCTCAAAACTTCATTGTGAAGTCCTCTCGTATCAACCTTCTACAAAGTTACATAACCCGTAATTGGGAACACCATAATCCGCAGCGCGTGTGTTAAGCAGGGTCCCTGCAGGAGTGCACTTATGGAATCATTGGGTAAGTCCTTTTTATCATTATTTAGAGATTGCGCCGCAAAGTAAATACAGTCCACTACCAGCTAAGACATTACGTATTAGCTACCCGCAAAACAAATACTATTAGTTCACTAGCTCCTGCCGAAGCCAGGTCCCATCAAATGACTGGCAGGATACATTTTTCAGTTATCCTAATTATTAATGAAATGCTAGAAAAAATTTCAACTTTTATAATTTATATTAATTAATAACTTTTTTTTTACGTAAATAAAATTATGGCAGGAGTATATAGGTCTACCGAAAAAGTGGCAGGAGGTCGTTTTATGTCTCATTTAAATGTTATTAGAAAATTGGTAAAGTTTCAACTTTTATTATTTTAAACATTTGGACTTTTTTTTTCAACATATTTGGCATACCGCAGTCAACCGTTGTCCCGCTAACAAGGTGGCAGGAGTTCATTTTCTTGATCATTGATATCAATACTACAAAATAAAATATAATTCCGGTTTTATGAAATGGGACAATAAAAAGTGTCGCCAGCTCCCGTACTATTAAGAGTCTAATAGGGCAATCCAACGACCTGTCAAAATGAAATTCAAAATGGAGGCCAATGCCTTTTTATTTAAAAAAATGCCGTTCTATTGCGATTTTTGATTTGTATAATAAAGTCTGTAAAGTGTTGATTTTTTGGAAAATGCATACTTTATGTATTGTACTTAGTTGCGGGACCGTTCTAATCGCGACAAAGTCTGGTTTCATGCCGTTCCTGCAGAGACAAAACACAGGTTTTTAACGGAGAAAAATGATTTGTCTGTACTCTGTGAGGGCTTTATGGATTGTAGCAAAAGAGAAAAAATCTTACGAAATCCATATTAAAAAACCAAAAAGTCTCTCTACATAAATGGTGTATGGATCCCAGCCATTTACTATCCTCCACATCAGCTTGTGTCGATAACTTGAATAGCAGACAAATAAAATAAACATTAGAATTCAGGATTTGGTTAAGAAAAAACTAAACAGGAAACAAAGCCTGGCTAGTACCTACCTAATGGTTAGTAGGTAAAGGTTTGTCACAAAGAAATCATAACTTTTGAAAACATCCGGGTTTTCCACTAATAATTTCTTAAACTAACAACTTTCCATCTTAAAATACAAAAATTATCCTTCCAAACACTAGAAAATCATCTAAAAACACCACAAAATACACAAAACAGTTTTTTGATGAAAAATGTCACGGTTGTTTGAATTAAATTTATGGCGCCAATTTTTTGGCTTTGACCATGCATTGACCGCCATTTTGTTTGGATTGCCCTATGACATAACTCAAATACTAGAAAAATGGTTATTTAAAACGTGATAACTAAACGCTTGTAGATAATAGTTATTTATGGTACTAGTGTGTTATGTTGAAAATAAGTCACGCGAGAAAGATTTATAACACGAGGCCGTCAGGCCGAGTGGTTTAAATTCTCAAGTGACTTAGGAAACATAACACACGAGTGGCATACAATGTTTTATCCAACAAGTGGAAGAAATCGTTTTTTTTTATGAGATACCTAATACAAAAAAAATACAAGGTTCTAATGCGTCGGCGTCTTCCAGCACTATCAGCAGCTGTACCGATATGGGAGCGTCTGGTTCCGATGAACCAACGAATTTTACAATGAATTCAAATTCGAATAAACCGTTAGCGTTTGCCTTTAATTTCAATATCAATGTGAATTCTGCTTGTAATAGTGATAAACAAATAGAATACTACTTTAAATATGAACGTGAGTTATAATCCATAACTCACTAGTGAGTTATGGATTATAACCATAGACATATAATAAAAGAGGAGACAGAACATCTCAATCAAAATAGTATATTATGCAATGATCATGTAATGATAGCCATTAATACACGAGCATGTTGTAGGATACGAAACGAGCCGCAGGCGAGTTTCGTATATAACATGCGAGTGTATTAATGGCCATTACATGAGAGTTGCATACACTATTTTTTTCTACTGCCATTGATAAAACTTGTGATATTTAGATATGTCAACATTTTGCTTAACTTTGAATAGAGATTTTATAATTGAGTAACCCATACAGTTGAAGGTTTCATTTTTTGTTGTAATTCTTCAAAATATACTATCAAAACATTTTTTGAGAAGGACGATGTGTTTTTGGTGTTTCCAATCCATAAATTGTCCATATAATTTTTCGCAAATTTCCTTGGACTTGTCCGGTAGTATATTATTACCTGCATTTGTCGCCCTTTCTGTAATTTCTGGAGGTGTTAGTGAAAATTCTTCGTTATCACTCAATATTTCCATAATAATGCCTTATCCCAAACATTGGGTAACTTTTAATAACAATTTGAAGTATTTTTTTCATGAAATTATTGTTTTTCGCTAAATTACCATGGAAAAGCTATAAACAGAGTGCTGTCATCATTCAAAAAAAAAAAAAAAAACAATATTTCTCAACTGGTGGCGCCATCTATTGACAATGTATAATAATGAGAAAAGTAAAAATTCTTCCTTATCACTCATTATTTCCATAATAATTATTCTTTGTCCCAAACTTTAGGTAACTTTTAAATAATTCGAAGTCTTTTTTATAGTTATTAAAATAATTGTTTCACGCAAAATTACCGTTAAAAATGTTTAATATCTTAACTAGTGCTGCCATCTATCAACATTGTATAATATTAAAAATGAGTATTATAATGAAAATCTGTATCGTAATGAAGTTCATTATAATACAGATTTTAATCGTTTAATAGCGTATTATGAAATGTCAGTAGAAAAATTATTATTTGTTTACAATCATACATACCGCCAGAGTTATGCATAAGTTAGAAAAAGATGGGCTTAAAAAATGGCATCGGTGTAACCTGCCCCTCCATTTCGCCGGCTGTCTTTATCAGAGGCGTGCGGTTTTTCTAGATCATGAAAAATTAAGGCCTCTAAATATACAATTAACCACACCACTGCTTAGGCTGAAAAAAACATAACCTCACGTACCGTCGAATTTCCAATCCAGGGTTAGAATAGGCAATTTTTTTACAGATCACGCACTGGCGAACCATTGTAGTTGCTAATAAAATATAAAAAAAGGAAAAAACACTGAGAATTGATTGAAAATCGCAAATATTCCCAAACACAGCACAGCAACACTGGATAGTCAATTTTTGACATAAAATGAATGAATGTGTCAAATCCTGTGTCACCGGAGTAAACAGCGTTGCCACAGCTATTTCCCAAATATATTATAAATTTACGTTATTCAGAAACTAAATAATTTTAGAAGTAGAAATTACAGATTTTATTTGGAAAAACGCGTGTGTAGTAACATTTTCAATTGAGATGACACAAATAAAGCATGCAATATAATCAACATTCCCTACGTTTTCAAATACAGGCGGTAGATCTAGGGCAATCCGCAGAAATTCGCCAACATTGATTTCTGGCGAAAACAATGTTTGATCGGGGTAAAATGTTAACAATTCAGTCTCTCTTTTATTATATGTCTATGATTATAACACACTAGTTTGTTATTTGATAGTTTACTTGTCTAAAATGACATCAATAATAATAGTCATAACTGTCATGTGTTGGATAAAATAATGTATTGCAACCCTGTTGCTGTTCAGGACCGAATTTGATTTTGTCTTGAATACAGCAACATTTGATGAGATTTATTTGTTTTTTCTAATAAGGAATTGTATTAAAACAAAATTTGTAGATTTCTACTGAAACTAATTAACCGGCAGGCGAAATTTTGACAAGAACTTATAGGTATAAACCTTTAGTACCTACCCTGAGAATAAGACAATATGTCATTAATCTTCCATGAAATAACGAAGGTAAACGGAATAATAGTTATTTACATTACAAGTGCGTTTATGAACAAGATTTTTAAACGCACTTGTGATGTACAACGTTTTATCTACAAAGCGAAAAATAGAAATGTTTTTTCAATCATTTTCGTTTAGTAGTCGTTGTCTACCTTTATTTTACCTTTACAGGTTTAACTTTGACATTTGTCAAATCACCGAAAATAGTTGTGTTATGAATTCATAACTTAGTCCATGATACCACTAGTTGTGTTATGAACTCATAACCTAGTCTATAACACCACTAGTTGTGTTATGAGTCTCATGACATAACTCAAATACTAGAAAATGGTTATGTAAAAACGTCATAACCAAATGCTTGTAGATAAAATAAAAAATTATTTAGGCCGCATCTACCTGATTCGCAGTAATCATCGTTTTGCAGAACTTCCTTTAATTTGTTATGATAATTTCTTGGATTGATGTCATACAAGCCAAAATTTCCAATCTCCTCCACGAGAGCTCGACCATCACACTCGTACGACAAACGCTTGTGTATCATTTCGAGTCAGATTTAATTGCTCATAGTAGCAATTTATTATAATTTGTTGATAGAATAATTTTTAAAAACTAACATTGCAATACATTTCAATCTAATTCGTGTAAAAAAAATGGTCTCCCAATTTTAAATAAATAAGCAGTACTAGTACAACCCACCCGTCTCCACCTACTGCTGGGTTTCAGCTCCTGTTTATGTCCAATAAATAGTAATAAAATGGTAATGAG
Organism: Ceutorhynchus assimilis; assembly: GCA_917834065.1. Lineage (NCBI taxonomy): Eukaryota > Metazoa > Arthropoda > Insecta > Coleoptera > Curculionidae > Ceutorhynchus > Ceutorhynchus assimilis. The sequence continues at coordinate 13,465,854 of OU892279.1, forward strand.
TTTCTAATATGTCTCTAATATGAAGATTACCGTTGTGCACTAGGGTACGTGCACAACGGAGCTGTGATACGTACTTATAGCTTGGATGATAGATTGAAGCTATCATCGCGATGATTAGAATTATATCATTGGTTTAAATTTGAGCGTGCACACACTGGCGTAACTAGCCATCTGACCTGGGAGGGGCCTAGGGTGGGCCTGGCAGAGGCGCCGATTTTTGAAAGTCCTCATAGGAACAGGATAATATTTCTATAAATTTGTTTATAGGGGGAGGACGAAGGTTGACGTAGGCGCCGGCGGAGGCGAAATTTTTTTTTCCGGATGCCACGCCTAAAAACGTCTATTTTATAATGTATATATTTTTCTATTTTTTTCTACGAGCGTGCGAAAAGTGCTTTTTTCTGCACGCATTTTAGGCCATGAAAATATCACATCATTATCAAAAATCAAAATAATTATGCCTGGTACTTTTATGTCCTAAAATGCCTCATATTCCGGTTATTATCAAAGAATAGAGATGGAGAATAGCAACATTAGCAATATAAAGTAATAGAGCATGGAATTGACCACAAATAACGAAAGGACAGAATACTAATACCTCCGTAATCTAAGTGTACAAACATAGTGCAAACAGGTTTCCGCTTACCGGTAACCAACGTACTGGCGCCGACTACATGGGGGCATTGGGGCAGGTGCACCCATGAGCAACCTCTCATGGGTGCGGAGCACCCATTGGAGCTCTTGTGGGGAACGCGGAAGTACAAACGTATATGATGATCATTCCGTTCCGTGGGGTAATATCAGTATCATGTAACTTAAATTGAAAACTACCCAGGATGGCCACGATGCCCCGTGGAGATTTTGGACCTCTGAGATATTTGGGGTGATCGCAGAAACGTCGAGTGAGCGGCCGCTTAAGATGACTTCGGCCAGAGAGGATCGGCTCTTGGTGTAGAGGTCCTGCGCCTTTTGGAAGAGGAATTGGCGAGGAACCCGACCAGTGAAAGTTCTGCCGTAGTTTGAGAGCTTTTTACGAGCCGCGGCGCCTGAAGGACCCGAGCCGGAAGGGTAATTTCTCTACCCCTTTTCCGAGATTTGACCCCGAATCGCTCGGAAGTCCAGCTTTCCAAGGCGGAATCGAATTGCTGGTCACTTCCGGTCAGGGTCGTTTGAAGAAGAGTTTCCTAATGACGTTTGCCGTTGTCGTTGGAATTGGGGTTGAGGTGGCCGCGGAGAGCGGCCAGCTGCACCAGAACGTGATTGAAAATGCTGGTCATGCCTCCCGGTTCTCGGTTCGGAGTTGTCACTCCCTCCTGACCGACGTTAGGTTCGTCGGTGAGGTCGATGACCAGAAGGGAAGGTGGCATCAGTGAGGCAGGTGGGGGGTTGGTAGGTGGTGCGGGGTGCCGGGTGGACATCTATGAATGTCATTTGGGTACCCGATGGATTGGACTATTAGAGTCATCCCCGGGAGACTTTGGTCTCGGTCTCTTCTGGGTGGAGATGGTGGGGAGTTCGGGACGCACAACTCTGTTCTTTGTCCTGCCTGGGCCCTTATCCTTAGCTACAGGCGCTATCGTCTCCCAAGATGGAGTTCGATGGGGTCCAGAAGACCGAATCGTCAGGGAACGAGGGTGGGTCATCCTGGGTCGATCTGGGGGTGAATTTTTGACGGACCAGGAGTTTGCGAGTAATATCATGTAATTTAAATTTACATAGTTTACGCCTGCAGCAACTTTCCCCCTCCCCCTATAAACAAATTTATAAAGTTATTATCCTGCACCCTGCACCCATGAGAACTTTCAAAAGTCCGCGCCTCTGAACCAACGCTGACTCGCGCTTATAGGCGCGAAAAATTAATGCATGTTTTTGAATCGGCTAGAACACAGTAAAAAGCAGGTAGAGGCAGGTAGATGCGGGAACCAGCGTTCTCGTTTTAACAGGAATGAAAATTTATAGTATTTTTAATACCTATTTAGAAGTACCAGTCGTTCTAGTGACAAAACGTATGTCGCTCCTTGAACATACATATAAAATTAGGTTAGGAATTTCCTATTTGTACATGAAATTGACGTTTTAACAATCGACGTTCGTTTTTGTTGGTAATTTTTTGTTTCATCTGATTCGTGATTGATAAATAAGGATGGGGTTATTCTAAATGGGTATTAAAAACACTATAGTTGATTTCTGATTTTGCACGCGTCGCGGCAGTGCTTTTCAGTTCTTGTGATGGATAACGAGTTACTAATGCTGCAATTTTTGAAAAAAAAACCTCTATTTGGGACAAAATGCATAACCAGCATAGCAATCGAAATGAAGTCGACAAATATTGGAGAGAAATAATATTCTCCATACAGGTTTCTTTCACGATCAGGAATATGTATAACAACTTTTTTTTTTTTTAATTTAGTATGCACATAATCTAGAGCAATCAAATCATCATCATCCGAAGATGACATATTTGCTAGGCTAGGAGTTCGAGACGAGACACAACTGGCAGGTGGCAGATTTGAAGTTTAAAAAGATTTTTCTCGCTTTCTTTTGCAGTTATTCACTCTGTGCTATCTCGGCGCGAGAACACTGCGTAGATCGGCGCTGCCTACCAGTAAGCGAAAAACCTGCTTGCACTGTGTTTGTACACTAAGACTAATAACACTTGTATAATATTCATACAAAGTTGTGTAAATTTAAATAACATACATCATACTGATACTACCACACGGAACGGAATGACCATTAAATACATTCGTACTTTCGTATTCCCTACGAGATCTCCGAGCACCCATGAGAGCACCTGCCCCAATGCCCCCATGTAGTTGGAGCCAGTGGCCTAGGGCCTGTTATTGCGACTTATTAGAATCTTTAAAAAAGTAGAACAGTGCAATTATAGGCGATTAGCTGACTAAACCGGGCTTAAATCACTTACCTAGCTAACCCGGCTTATCAGCCACAGGAAAAATATTTAGTCAAACTCCCAAACTAATCTGTTATATTGGTAATCCTAATTTAATGGCTTTGGTATACTGTATCACTTCTGCACATTGCAATTTGCACTGACCTTTGGGTGGCACAATGGCAGACAGCTCGTTCGTTGGTGGATCGGAGGATCGGATAGGGTCGATCGGGATCACCGCGCATTACCGTCCAAAGGACCCCGCAATATTTAAACGGAAATTGGTTACCCGTGATATTTGGATGAAATTTAAGTATGTTATTAGAAATGCCGTAAGTAACATTTTTTACCATAGGCGCAACCTTGTATATATGACTGGTGAGGCGGTATCAGCTGTCAAATATTGGAATCTAATATTCAATTCAATACGTTTATTAATTCCATTTTGGGTTAAATTCATTCAATACAACAATACAACTAATATTGGTTTACAATGGAACTAAAGGGCCTTTTTGGCAGCCTCCCCAATGAAGATCATCAGGGTGCTGATGTTGCCCAAATATCCTAACTAAATAACTAGGTACTCAAGATTAACCTTAACGCTAAAGAAAAAAAGAAAAATACAATAAAAAAAAATATTTTGAGAAAAGGTTTTAATGTAAAAAAAAACCTACAGTAAGAGAAAAAAGAGAAGGAGTTAAGAGGGAATGAATGAATGTGCACATATTGAGTTCAGTCAGATTCTAAGGAGCTTCTTTCTAAATTTTTTTTTAAAGGATATGTAAGACTCATCAAAATTAAATATTTTATATTTGTTAATTAAATAAGCAATTCTATATGAAAATGATTTTTTGAAAAATTCTTTACGATGTCTTGGAGTGTCTATTAAATATCTATGTCTCAAACTTCTATTGTGTGTTGTATGACGAAAACGAAACTTGCTTATAAGATATGATGGTTTTTGCGTTTGTACAATTTTATAGTAAAAACAGACTTCATGAAGCAAACGTCGTGAGTGCATTCTAAGCCAACCCGCTTCGTTCAGTTTCTGGGTAACGCCTTGTCTTCGTCGTATTCTATATATAAAACGAATACATGAGTTTTGAACCTTTTGAATGCGATTGCAATCATGCGAACCAAGAAAGGGTCCATATACGTTGTCACAATAATTGAAAAGAGATAATATTAAGGAGTCACAGAGGTTTTTTTTTGTTTCTTGGCAAAGATAGTGTCTATGTGAATACAAACATTTTAAAGTTGAGTACGCCAATCTTAGTTTAGACGTTACATGCTCCGAGAATCTAAGCCTATCATCCAGACTAAACCAAGATTTTTTGCTGACTTTTTGAGTTCGATCTGATGATCATCGATAACAATATTCAAATTTTCTGTAAGAAAAGGTCTGGTGGACTCACTACAAAATAAAAGTACGACAGACTTCATAGGATTCAGCTTAAGTCGGTGTTCACTAGATTTTTTATGTAATTTTTCTAAATCTGAATTAATTTTCCAAACCGCTTCATTCACTTGCCGGGGTTCAAAAGAATATTTTAGTTGAAAATCGTCTGCATATTTATGATAGTCGCAGTTTTTTAAAACCTTGTGAAAATTAGAGCTGTATATAAGATAAAAAAGAGGACCCAAAATGCTTCCTTGGGGTACACCACGAGTAAGTCCCAGTAAGTCAGATTTATTTTCATCCAAAGTCACATATTGCTCTCTACAAGCTAAAAGTGATTTTGCAAGAGTTAAAGAGTTCTCTGAAAAACCCATATTATCCAGAATAGCCAGCATAATTTTATGATTTAGCATATCAAAAGCCTTGGTGTAATCAAGGAGGATAAGAACAGTTGCTTTATTATCATCAAAGGCTTCTACTAGATTATCAGTTATTTCAGATAATGCCGTACTGCAGCTATATCCTGCACGAAATCCTGACTGTTTTTCTGGGAGCAAATTATTGACATCCAAAAACACAGCCATTTGTTTTTCCAATACCTTTTCTAACATTTTAGAAAAGGTTGGTAAAATTGAAATACAAGGAAGGTGCGAAAATTCAGTTGGATTGTTTATTTTGGGTAGAGGAATTATTTTGGCTCGCTTCCACCCTATTGGAAAATATGACTTTTCAATGCATACATTAATTATATGTGTTAAATAGGGCACTATAGTAGGGCAGCACATTTGAATTAAAGTAATATTAATATTGTCGTCTCCAAATGCTTTACTTTTAACATTCTTAATTATTTCGATCATTTCGAGTTCTGTAACAGGAGAAAAACTAAAACTATTGGGGGGCATTATAGGATTGTTTTTATAGTAGTTAATTATCCCCATGTTTGCCTCATTGGAGCTGTCTGAACCTACAAAGTATTTATTAAGTTCGTTCACATCTTTAAGATTATTCGGAATGTATTTATTACTTTTCTATTTGACTATATTAAGTTTTTTTAATTCTGACCATTTTTCCTTTTGCGTGCAAGTTTGAAATTTCTGATTCAAATAAGCCTTTTTTTTCCCTTCGAATAGAAGCGGTTACCAAATTCCTTAAATCTTTATAATAATCGTAGTGAGCATGGTTTTTTGTGGCTCTAAATCTATTAAGAGCACGGTTACGTAACTTTATCATTAGCCGAACGTTTTCAGTGAGCCAGGGAGCGTAGGGTTTTTTATTAGAAGTGACAGTTCTAACTGGCGCATAACAGTCAAACAATTTTATAATATTTGATGTTAAAAAATTTACTTTTGAGTCTATTTCTTCAAGGTAAAATATTTTCTGCCAAGACACTTTGCGCAAATCTCTCAAAAATGCTTCTGAGTCAATATTATTAAGGGATCTGTACGAGTATGTGCAAGGTGCATTTGTTGTCAGCTGGAAGTTAAATTCACAAAAAATAAGGTGATGGTCAGACACCTGAATATCTCTTGTACCACTATTAATTGCATTTTCCCCATTATATAGAAACAGATCAATTAATGTCTCTGTATTCTTTGTTATTCTGGTAGGGCTGTTTATTAATTGCTTGAAGCTGAAAGTTTCATATAATTCAACAAATTTTAGCGTTCTATTTGACAACAAATTAAACATGTTTATGTTAAAGTCTCCCATACAGATTACGTGATCATAGGAGGTGAACATGGATACAAGAGTATCTTCAAAATGTGAAAAAAAAAATTTTTCGTTGGTGTCAGGTGGCCTATAAACATCTCCTATAACAATAGACATATTATTCGAGTTAGTCACCTTAATCCAGATTTGCTCAAGATACTCCCTACTCTCGCTTAAAAGAATAGTAAAATTTAAGTTGTTTTTGACATATACTCCAACACCACCAGCTCTCGTCTCTCTATCCCTCCTTACAAATGTATAGTTATTCATTTGCGGAGCATTCTCGTGAATTTCAGCACTCAGCCACGTCTCTGACACCCCCAAGACATCATAGTTATGTAAAAGAACATGATCTTGAAAAATATTAAATTTATTAAGTAAAGATCTGGTATTAATATGTGCACATGAAAACATGAGAAGAGAAAGTATAAAGAATTAAAAGTGATTAAACTAAAAATAAACAAAGAATAGATATTCAAAAAAAAAAAAAGTATAGGTTTTGAAAATTTAATAATTTAAAATTGGCGCGAGTTAAAAAAAATTCTCTAGGTGTGGGTATACAAACAAATAGGTAGCCGGTACTCCTTGCCTTCTATCTACATATTAAATTTTGCATTTATTAATTCCCTCGTTAATTCCATACCGTTTTATTTTTGGAACCTTTGAGGATTTTTTATTTGTATGTTTGAAGTAGGTATGATAAGAAAAGTTACTTATAACCTGAATTCATGAAATATTATTGTCGAATTTTTAGGATTATAAAAAAAAAAAAAAGAAAAGTATTTTTGATTGACATATCAGTACAGTTGAAATAATACTATTATTATTGGTTTTATTAAACATACTAACTAGAATTGATATTTAAAGTGAGTTATGTAGAAGTTGAGCACTGCTTTATTTTTATATTATCAGGAACTGGGTATGAGTTTCTAAAGTATCAATAGGCCCCCAAACTAGGGGCTGGAAAAAAGGTATAAAAACAACTTACAGTGGGCTGCCAAATGGATCAATTCTAGGGCACAAGTTAGACTGATAGAGCATCCACGTCACCTTTCACTTCTAAACGATGAATGTTTTCATTTACTTTCGCGAATATATTACCATTTTTCGTCCACACATTCTTGGATCCAAATTTTTTTACGGCACAATTCACTATTTCTAATCGATATTTGGTAAGGTCCTCACGCATTGAGATACCCGTGTTTTTCAACTTTGAAACTTTTTGAAAAACTACAGATCTCATGTTTACATTCGAAAACTCGACCAAAATTGCAGGCGGTAGGCCTGAATCGCGTTTTTTTGCGGATATTGCAAAACATCGCACCAAATCCGTCTCCGATAAACTGTTTACTTTCATTTTATTTGTAAATAAATCCACGATTTCTGCCAAAATATTCTGTTTGTTTTTCGGTTTGAAACCAAAGATGCGCGCGTTTCGCGCCCGACATTGCTGTTCTTGCCGGTCGACCTGGGCAGATAATTCAAAAGCAGGGTAACTATGGCAGATTTTGATGAAGCAAGTATCGATTCCTAATAGGTCGATCAAGGAAATTCGAAAAATGTCAACCATTTTGACATCTGTCAAAACCCTGTCAAACGGCAGCACTCATATTTTTTAGTTTTCAATATTTCATAATGTATCATTTGACAGTTTCAACCTATGGAAATTCTGAGTTCAAAAATTGGAAAAAAAAATTATACAACTGTCAAAACCTGTCATTTGTTTTAGTAAAAAAAAGATATTCCAATTTGGCTCTTTTTTGTTTGAAGGTAGTTTATTGGTGATAAAACATTAAACAAAGCTCAGATCTCAGATTTTGACAGCTGTCAAAATTTGATGTCTATGAACTTTGCTTAATGTTTTGACAGTTCTGTAATTTTTTTTTTCAATTTTTCAACTCAGAATTTACATAAGCTAAAACTGTCAAATGAAACATCATGAAATATTGAAAAGTAAAAAAAATGAGTGCTGCCGTTTGGCAGGGTTTTGACAAATTTCAAAATGGTTGACATTTTTTGATTTACCTTGGTCGACTTAATAGGAATCGATACTTGCTTCATCAAAATCTGCCATAGTTATAGTATTTTTAATACCCATTTAGAATAACCCCATCCTTATCTATTAATCACGAATCAGATGAAACAAAAAATTACCATTAAAAACGAACGTCGATTGCTTATACGTCAAATTCATGTACAAATAGGAAATTCCTAACCTAATTTTATTTGTGTGTTCAAGAAGCGACATATGTTTTTTCACTAAAACGACTGGTACTTCTAAATGGGTATTAAAAATTCTATACCTTGCTTTTGAATATTAGATTCCAATATTTGACAGCTCATACCGCCTCACCTGTCATATATACAAAGTTGCGCCCATGGTAAAAATGTTGCTTACAGCATTTTTAAAATCATATTTCAATTTCATCCAAATATCACGGGTAACCAATTTCCGTTTAAATATTGCGGGGTCCTTTAGGTAATAACATAAAATTATAATAGGTAACGTAGCTTTCATAAAATACCAAATTATTAAAGTTTTTTCTGGGGGGGGCTAGCGACGTCTGGGGGGGGGCCCAGCCCCACCAGGCCCCCCTGTAGTTACGCCAATGCGTGCACATCGGACAAGTGAGTATAGCTGGGATAATCGCTTATAGCATACTAGAATGAATTCTACCATTCTTTCTGCGAGTGAAAACCACCAGGAGTTAGACGGACTTGAGTATGCAACATATGAGGACTGCATTTTATCAATGGGCTGTAGCTGAGAAAAGCTCAAAGATTAAGAATCCGGATCTTGCCGGTTGATTTTTTGGTCCATTTTTTTTCTATCCCCTCTCCTCTCATTCATAAAGAAATTCCATGGAGTGTATGCTATGTGTATAATTTTACCGACTATTATAGTTCCAATTCAGTTTGCTCTTGTGGTGAAAAAGACGAGAGGGTTTTAAAATTTGTTTTTTCTATTTTGGTGTCATATCGAAGTCTTTTCGACACTAAAAGTAGTTTTGAAAAGAAGCTCTTTGTGACACTCCTTTTTTACTTATCGGAGGTTGGTGACACTGACTGACTGATGGCCATCGAATTGTCATTCGCTATTTTATAATAGAAGATTTCTATATTTGGCATGTAGTGTTACCAACCTAAACTATGAAATCAGGAAATATGAGAATAAAATTTCCAAGAAAAATTTGTTTTTTTAATTAAACAATACCAAAATAGAAAAAATAGTATAAAATATTCGTTTCATAAGACATTTTATCGCACTCGCCCTTTAGAAAACTCGCCTCCGGCTCGTTTTCTAATATAGGGCTCGTGCGATAAAATGACGTCTTATGAAACTTGTATTTTAATGTACTATTGTTTGTTAAAATTTGCTGTTGTTATAGTGAGATTTTAACTCACGACCCTGGGCTTCCGCCCTCTAGAGGTATGGTGACATAACTACAGCGGTGCATTTATTATTATTATTTGAAAGTTTACAAGAGCATGGGGCTAGAATCCCAGGAGTAGTGGGTTCAAAATTAATAATAAAAAACAATGAAGTAAACAATAAATAGAATAGATAATTTCAAAAAAGATTAATTTTAAAAAATGCAAATAGAAATATATCGAAGCGAGACAAATAATTAGTCATTTTTGTTTGGGCAATCATTATTTATGCATTCACGGAATGAAATACAGAGTGATTTTCACTTTTTACAACTGCTAGGCATTGTTCGACAATTAGGATTTGTTTTAGTTGTTCAGCATTTAGATGAAGAGGTTTCCCAAATATTCTAAGGCTTTTTGTAAAAAATCTAGGGATGCAGCTTTAAAAAACTGGTATTATCGCAACCACTTACCAAATGTAATGCTGGTAGACAACCAATAGTTGCTAGTTCTTTCGAGTAATATATCGTCAGGATAAATACAACTGATCCGCACTGAGGATAATAACATGTGCAGCTTGAATTCTTACAGCATGAAATATGTGATAAAACATTCTTGAATCAGCTTCTGGGTGATTTGATTTTAATTTAGGTACCTCACAGAAAGAAGTTAGCTTGAAACATTTTGATGGATCGTCCAATCCTCCACAGATGTACAGGTTCATCCCACTGATCTCAAAAATAAATGGATAAACAAAGAAGGCTTCTAATGCTGCTAATTTACGAGGTCATAATGTAAACATTTGGGACAGCTGTGAGCGTGCCCAGTAGATACATGTACTGTGCGTGCGCAAAATATAGCCAATGAAAATGAAGGATAAAATTAAAACAGTTGTTCGAAAGATAAAACACTGCGCAGGCGTTCGGCTGTTCCATTGCATAACTGTTCGTAGAATATTAACCCCAAATTTTCGCACAAGTTTAGCCAATCAAGCCGTACGATTGTTCAGGGGTTCATCCAAAGAGGAGGTGATAGAGGTATAATCACCTTTTGTTTAAAGTCACAAGAAATTTGACATATTTGGTATTTCGTCGCCATCACAGATGTATTGAACAGGTGAAGCTAAAATTATTAAGGATAAAACATTAAAATAAAATAGAAATATCTATCGGAATATCAAATATGTAACCAAATCCTTGGCGTAACTCTTTGGTTTTTAGTTCAAATGAATTTTTGGTGCCATTTTTGGATTTTTCAGAAAAAAATATGCAAATTGGCTATTTTGAATTTTTTCAAAACTACAGGAACAGGGAACGTCAAAAATAAGCCCCTACGAGAGCCCGTGACACAAAAGCCTCAGTCATCTGTTAGAAGGCCGTTTTTTGGTGGCCCGGTATGCCAAGTCCTCGGCCAACTAAAAAATGTATTGGTTGGCGGGTTTCGGCAGTGGCGTATCTACCGGTGTGCCATGTGTGCGAAGCACACAGGCCCGGGCCCGAGAAGGGCCCGTGAGCTCCATAGCGAAACTGCAAAAAAAAACGTAAAAAAAATCGAGATTACACCAAGAAAAAAAAAGTAGCTACAGAAACTTCAACATACTGAAACAGGAGATCCTTCCAAGACACAAAATAGGAATTCTAGGCTTCAAAAATTTTTCGCATTTAAAAAATTTTCCGATGGAAAATGCGTCCCTGATGCAATTTTGACGCATTGCTTTGACAAAAGTGACAGAATCTCAGACAGAAGTGTCGTAACAATATGGCGGAAGTGGGATACGCTTTTTTCTCCTTATGTCGCCTCCTTATTATTGTACCTCAATGATTTTTCCTTAATTTTGCCTAAATAAGTCAATTTTCTTTGAATTTTTCCTGGAGTGATTTTTCACTGGAAAATTTCGAAATTTCCCTATAATGAGCTCCTCACTTTTCTCTTTATCCTGGAAAATTTTCAAAATTTTCCCTTTAGCAGTTTTCCAAAAAAAAATTTAAATGTGAAAGGATGAATTTTGCTTAGAAAAGTCAATTTTCCAGAACTTTCCTATCGACTTTCCTTAGAGTGATTTTTCACTAGAAAATTTTGAAAATTTCCTATAATGAACTCATTTTCTTCTTTCTTCTGGAAAAATTTTACAAGTTTTGCTTTATTAGTTTTCCAGAAATAAATTAAAATGTGAGAGGATAAGTTTTTCTTAATTTTACTTGAAAAATTCATTTTTTCAGAATTTTTCCTGGAGCGATTTTCCATTGGAAAATTTTGAAATTTTCTTATAATGAGCTCCTGACTTTCCTCTTTTTCCTCTTTTGCCAATTTTCCAGGAAACAATTGAAATGTGAGAGGATGAATTTTCCTTAATTTTACTTGAAAAAGTCATTTTCCAGAATTTTCCCTAGAGTGATTTCTCACTGAAAAATTTCGAAATTTTCCTATAATGAGCTCCTCACTTTCCTCTTTTTCTTGGAAAATTTTCCCTCTGCTAGTTTTCCAGAAAAAAATTAAAATGTAAGAAGTGAATTTTCCTTAATTTTGCTTAAATAAGTCAATTTTCCAGAATTTTTTATGGAGTGATTTTTCATTTGAAAATTTTAAAATTTTTGCAATAATTTCTGTAATTTTCATAATTTTTCGTAATGTCCATAATTCTCGTAATTTTTCATAATTTCCATTTTTCGTAAATTCTGTAATTTTCTGTAATATTGAGAAAATTTCCGTAATTTACAAATAATTCCTGTAATTTTGAATAACTTTGAGTAATTCCTGCATTTTTGGAATAATTCCTGTAATTCCCCTATTTTTTTGTAATTTCAGAATATTTTTTGAACTTTGAATTATGTACTTATATAATTCCTATAGTTTTGAATAGACCTATCTATTTTTACCTGTATGCGCGCGCAACACAAGGCAATGCATTTTTATTGGCTAACTAGTACAGTTGAGAGGTGTTCGTTTTGCACGCTGGGCATCTCCTTGTCCTTGTTCATTGCCCGTGGTCTGACAAGGATCAGAATTATGGTTGATAAATAACTTGACGTAGCTTGACAAGTAGGTAATCGATTTTCAATTATTTGTGTTTATGATTGACAAATACGTTGCACGTCACGCGGTTATCCACCTTCCTTTTTTTATCCCGTGCAAATAATAAAAAGGGATTGCTATACATAAGTCTAACATGGTTTGGTACGTTTTGCCTCGTCTTGCGCAATAAGCGTTCTGCGTCTTTTTCTATCTAATAAAGTTTTCGTATTATTATCTCTTTGTCTGGTAAAATAGATAGGTCTATTGATAATTTGAAAAATATAAAAATTGCAAAAATTTCGAAAAATTTTACGAAAATTACAAAAATTGAAATTAGCAGAAATTACAAAAATTTCAAAACTACAAAAAGTTACTAGATTTTTAAAAAATTATGAGAATTATAAAAATTAAAAGAATTAAAAAATTACGAAAATAATTTATTAAAGAATTACAAAAATTGAAAAATATTAGAAACTACGAAAAAATCAAAAAACTACCGAATTTGCGAAGATTCCTCAAAAAATTACGGAAATCACTAAAATTAGGAAAATTATAAAAATTCCATTAAAAAATTACGGAAAATACAGGAATACGGAAAATATAAAATTAATAAAAATAAATTAAAAAATTATAGAAATTTCAAAAATTACAGGGATCGCGAAAAAATGAAAAAAATCGGAAATATTGCAAAAATCATTAATTATTAAAAAACTAAGAGGAAAATTAAAAAATTACAAAAAAATCGGGTATTACAAAAGCAATGAAAATAAAAAAAATTGAAAAATACTGGAAATTCAGAAATTATGCAAAATTACAAAAATAATTCAAAAATTACATAAAATACGGAAACTACAAAAAAATAACAAAAAGCATTAAAATTGCAAATATCATGAAAATTTGAAAAAATTACAGCACTTACAATTATTGAAAAATTAAAATGAGGATTGCAAAATTACAAAAAAAAACGGGAATGGAAATACTTATGTAATGTAAATTATTTTAAAAAATTACGAGAATTTCAAAAACTACGTGAAATTGCAAAAATCATTAGCAAATTACGGAAATTACGAAAAAATCACGGGAACTTCAAAAATTATTAAAATTTCGAAAACATTGGAAAATAACGTATAACGGAAAAGTAACAAAAATTACGAGAATTGCAAAAATTACGGAAA